>OZ026505.1:4568983-5768983 GCA_964019985.1 Aurelia sp. 4 Dawson et al 2005
ATTCACATTATGCAACTGAGGCTGATTTCGTACCCTTGTCGCTGGTTTTAACTGATTAGCTGTGGATAAAAATTGCTAAAACTTCGCAAATAATTCTGCATCTTCTCTCTCCTGAATTTGATTTGCTGCACTTCCGTTTGGCCAGCCTCCTCCCTGAACTGACTGGAAAGAAAATATGACTATACTTTGTCTCGTGTTTGATGTAAGCTGCAAATGTACGCGAATGTTAACAATTAAGTGTTTGGAAAGCAGTTTTTCGCGTTATTGCAATCATCATCATTCGGTGACTGCTTCAGTTCTGAAGATTCGTCGCGTTACTCCTCTCCAGAGGTGTAAAAAGTATTTTCCTTTCTAGGAAACTTGTAGACGGGGAAAATTTTCTGTGAAGTCACATTATGTTGTGCAAATGTCTTTGCTGGTCAAGATGTGCTGAAAAGCTCCAATGGATATTCCAACCAAACCAAATTATCCAAAAGAGAAGCAAAATTGTCTTTCACATATTCTACTCACTTACTTCAGTGAAGAATGCTTGAAACTCTTTAAGAATTCCTTTGCAAGGCCGTCTATTTTCCCGGAATTATGATCAGCAGGATTGAAGAGTCAAAACAAATTTTCTCTTTTTCATAGAAAGTGTGAAACAATCATCTCCTTGTGTCGGAAGACTTTTATTGAAAAATTTTCTGGTAGAGCTGAAAATTTTCTGGGAGCCTGGTTCCCACGCTCCAATACTTTTTGCAGCTCTAATCCTCTCCAGTAGTCACGATCTTCGTTATTGCAAACCTCACAATAAATAAATGAAACGACCAGACCATTTTCTACCTAACAAAAAGGTAAAAAATAGCCCAGTCGGGTAATTTATATGTTCTTCAAATGAATCAAACTGAAGAGCGTGCGATGAAACGCGTATTTGGTGAAATAATTTGGTGAAATAACGTTGTTGGTAAGTGATTACTGGATTTTTTTGCAGGTTAGTAGCTTTCTCGCTAGTTACAGATTTATCTTATATTTTGAGTATTGTTCTTTTACAGGAGTTGATAGCGTTTTCCCTGCAGGTTACAAATTTACTGTGCGTCCATGGGTTTATTATGATGATTCTGCTACCCGCTATCAAGGCTATCTCAAAAGAGACAAGGTCTTCGAATTTCACACCGATATTGCTTAAAGATTTAGAACTTATACTACTATCTTTATGATATTCGTTAGTATCAAAACTTAAACGTGATGTGAAACGAAAGGTTTTATTGAGGCAAATAAATAGCACTTTCGAATGATGGAGAATGTTGTCCTTTCTTTTTATGATGACTCGTCTCATTCTCGAGTTATCCACTGCTTGAACGATTGGCTGATGATGTCGTTTTGTTTGCAAAACGTAAAGAATTTATACAAGCTTGACTATGTTTCCGAAGAAAAATCTAAGATAAAAAACTTTTCCAAGTGACCATACCATTCTAAGCATCAGATTAAGACTATGTTCACACTGCTCCGTTTTCGTTTCAATCCGTTTTGTTGATGAAAACGCTGCCCGTTCACATTACTCCGTTTTCAAATGAATACGCTAAGAAAACGATAGGCGTTCACACTGCTCCAGCAAAATGGTGTTGTTAATCCCTTTTTCAAAACAAAGCCTTTGTTAGGAGCTGTCAAGAAGGCGCCAATCACTAGTTTGAATGCCATTGTAATCATTAGCCCATTAACAAAGGAATGTGAAGCATTTTCAAATGTCTCCATTTTTGGCGTTCACACTGAAAACGGATCGTTTTCAAAACGCACCGTATTCAAATCTATGCGCTTTCATTAGCGTTTTCGAAGCACTCCGTTTTCACAGCGGACCAATGTGAACGCAAGGCAAAAACGGATACGTTTTACTCCGTTTTCTTATGAAAACGGAGCAATGTGTACGGGGCCTAAGTAATGAGACAATTCTTATTACCTTAAATCAGCTTAGTCGAATGTTTCCTACTACCGTAATCTTTCAAAGAAGCGACGTATTGGAGCTCAGCTTCCGTTCTTGAAGAGCGACGTATTGGATACATCCCAACAGTTAGAGAGCCATCACGACACAACAGATGAACCAGATCATCACTTGCTTGCCTTGACATCTAGGCCAAAGCACTTGAAATTCATGCACCTGAACACTCAAAGTTTATTATCGAGTCTAGATGAATTGATATTAACGATGGAAAAATACCCATTCGATGTAATAACAATGACTGAAACATGGCTTAAAGATAATGCCCAACGTCTTCAATACGCGACAATTCCAGGGTATTCTCCAGAATTCAGACATCGCAATAACCTTCGTGGTGGTGGAGTCGGAGCCTACATCTGTGATTCTCTGGAATATAAACGCAGGAAAGATATTGAGAATGTGGAGCCTGATCTAGAACATCTATGGATAGAATTTCCTGGTAGAAACAAACATAGTAAACTTCTTCTGGGTACTGTTTACCGCTCAGAGAAGATTTTATCATTTGGAGACTGGCTAGAGAAATTCGAAAACATCTTGAGCCATTTGACAACCACTTGGGACGGTCTTATCGTCATCACCGGGGATATGAATATTGATCTAAGTAATAGCAGCAGTACAAAGAAGAAAAAGTACTTGGATACGCTTTTGGCCCTTAACCTTCATCAACATGTGACAAAGCCAACTAGAAGGACCAATAAAACAGCAACATTGATAGACCATATCATCTCAAACGTAGAAAATAGAATCTCATATACCGATGTCTTACCATGTCCCTTAGTGAGTGATCATGACGCAGTATATGCTTGCGTGAACATCAAAGTATCCAGGTTCGAGAAGAGGTACAAATACATTAGACATGAAAAGAACTTTAATGAAGTAAATTACATAGAAGATTTTAAAACCTTGCCATTAAGTGTGGTCTATGGAATCTCAGACCCAGAAGACAAGTTACACTTTCTAAATCACCTCATCAAGCAGTGTATCGACAGACACGCACCATTGAAACGTACAAAAATTACAAGGCCTCCAGCACCGTGGTTAAAAGATCCGATAATAACTAAATTAAAGGCGGAGCGCGACATCCTTCAAAAGTCTGCTCGTACAAGAAAGGATGATCAGACATGGCAATTATTTCGCAACGCAAGAAACCATCTTAAAACCTCAATAAGAGCAGCCAAGAGAGATTTCACACAGAAAATTTTATCATCTAAAAAACCAAAGGAGGTTTGGAAAGTGATTCACCGAATCCTACATCCTAATCCAAAGCGTCTGGCATTTGACCCAAACAAACTGAACAAGTTCTTTGCAGCAACTGCAGAACGAACTTTGGGTATAACCCCTAGTCAAGAGGATGAACATGAGGAAATTGAAAAATTGATTGATAGCCTTCCTTTGTCAAGCAGAAGAAGCTTCGACATTAGACCCGTGCGTTATGAGGAGGTTTTGAAAGAGCTGCGTGATCTCCGAAATGACTGTTCAACGGGCCCAGATCAGATACCAGTCAAGATGTTGAAGCCCGTCGCTGATATTCTGGCTTCTCCATTGACTAATATAATTAACACTGCAATCGAAAAGCACGACTTTCCTACAGCATGGAAAACAGCACGCATTTGTGCTATCCCCAAAGGGAATCAAGTCATCAGTGAACAAGATCTGAGGCCAATATCAATCCTACCAGCATTATCTAAAGTATATGAGAGACTAATTTTTCGACAAATGACGACTTTTATTGAAGAGGAAAAGTTAATGGAGAGTAATATATCAGCATACAGGAAAGGCCAATCAACCATGCATGTGCTACAAGCAATTCGTGATGACATTATAAAAGCTATGCAACGTGGAGAGGTAACAATGATGATACTGGCTGACTTTTCCAAAGCATTCGACACAATCAAATTTCAAAACCTTATCAAGAAAATGACTCATTTGGGCTTCTCGAAAAACTTTCTGAAGTGGACCTTGAACTATGTCTCGAAGAGAAAGCAGTTTGTTCAATTTGACGATAGGGTATCCGAGAGAATAGAAGTTAGATTCGGAGTACCTCAGGGATCCATCCTTGGACCAGTGTTGTTCAACATTTACGTAGCTGACCTCCAGTCAGAAATGAAAATGAAAGGATATCAGTATGCTGATGATACAACATTATATTGCCATGCCAAGCCCAAAAATCTCGAATTCCTGTCAAGAACTACCAACCAATCAATTGAGCAATTAGGAATGTGGGCCAGCAACAACAATCTTGCACTGAACAGGGAAAAGACTAAGCTCATGGTTCTGTCAACACAAGAAATGTCAAGAAGGCACGGCCTGGAAGACATTGAACTAGATATCCATATTAAAGGAAAAAAGATGGAAAGAACAGAGACATGTAAGCTGTTGGGGGTAACAATAAACGAACACTTAAAATGGGAGAACCATGTTAAAATTATCACTAGCTCATGCTACGGAACCTTATCAATTCTAAGGAAGTTAAAGAACGTTGCCCCGTTTCGTCTTAGGAAGCAGCTCGCAGAATCACTCGTCTTAGCAAAGATTGATTACGGAGACCAGGTTTATACGCCGCTAACTGTGATGCTTCAGAAACGTCTCCAAAGAGTACAGTTTGCAGCCGCATCCTTCGTTACTGGTCACTATGTAAAGAGCATAAAAGATATCTTGAAATTAGGATGGCTTCCTATAGAGGAGAGAAGAGATTTCAATCTTCTTAAGCAAGTTTTCAAGGCACTAAACTCGGAAACGTGGCCTGACTATTTGCAACTGAATGTGAGAAAAAATAAACGAGACCTGAGATCAAATGGCAGCAGATCGCTGGAAATACCGAGGAAAGAGAGCGGAACTTTTCAAGATAACGCAGCTAAACTATTTAACTCCCTTCCAGAGAGCATAAGAAACTGCTCAAATTATAACACATTTTTATCTTTAACAAACAAATTTTTAGTTAATAGAGCTCAACAATGTAATTAAAATTCTTTCAAGAGACATTCCTTTTTCTGTAAATATTTTAAACAAAATGTATTTTAGGTACTGTAACTTTAACAGTGAAAAGCCATATGTATTTGGATCTGTTAAATATCCATTATTATTGAAGCAAAATAGCTACAGTTAAATAGCCTACAATAAGGACCATCAAATATTGTTGGTCCTAAAAATGAGCAACACCTTCCATACAAAAAAAAAACAGTCAATATCTAATCTTAGTGTTGGACGAGTCCTGAAAGTACTTTTCGAACCATGCTTTCACTGTCCATTAATACGGTTTTCTGCATCTCTGCTACTGCTTTCTCAGCTAATTTCTTTCGTTCTAAGCGTTCGCTAAATACTCTTTCAACATCACGCAATACTTCTTTCATACCGCCACCAAGAGCACCAATGACAACAGGAATTATAGCTATATCATATCCTGGTCTTCTCTCTCTTAATTCAAATGCAAGTTGTCGATATTTTGTCACTTTCTCATTTCTTTTAGCTGCTATATTTGCCTGCTGCGGACATGCCATATCGCATATCCAAATCTTATTTCTTTCCTTGTCCTCCAATACCAGATCTGGTCTCCTGGATGTTGTTGTTTTACGTAAGTTGAACTCAAAATCCCAGACTAACTTGGCACGACTGTTTTCCAAGACTTGTCCTCTCAGCCAATTTTCCATATACCACTTTGTTTCTTTTCCTACCAACCCGTATTCTTTTGCCCATGCAATAGCCATTACCATTAACGCTCTATTGTGCCGTGCCAAGTACTCACTGTTGGCTATCGTCTTACATCCAGCAACAAGGTGCTCAACAGTTTCATTGAATTCACCACATAATCGACATCTTCCATTTTCCATTAGCCCCCTTGCCACCTTCCATCCTCTTGTCTCCACCATTTGCTCAATCAGTGTCATTATTGATGCTGTCTTTCTTGGTGTCAATCTTTGTTTTAGCCAAAGATGGCATTCCTGTTCTTGTCGTCTATACATACAACTTTGTAATTCTTTCTGTTCGTAAGAATCCTGTCTTTTCTTTTCCACACCCTTCTTCAATTCTGCCTTCACTTTCTTCCATGTTGGCTTCCATTCTAATTCCAATATTTCTCCCTCTAGCTTTACACTATTCTCTACGAATTCTAATGTCTTATCAATTTCCATCATTGCTTTTACTGCTTCGTCAATGATTGTGTTAGTTTCTTTTATTGTTTCTCTATGCCATGCTGCCTGAATCCATTTATTATTTGACTTGCACATATAACAAGCGACTCTTGTTCTTGTTTCTGCATACACATCTCTCATAGACTTCAGTCCCCTTCCGCCTTGGTCTCTCTTTAGATATAATCGTTCATCACTTGCTTGCCTCCCTAACATGTCGTTCTTCCTCAATTCCCTTTTAACAATTTGATCCAGCTCATTCAGTTCACCTTTTGTCATTTTGCATACATTCATTGGATAAGCTGCCACTGGAACAATCTTAGAATTAATTGCTTGTATCAAGTTTTCATCATTTAGTTCGGATTTCATTAGTAGTTTCAGCCTCTTTGTCATTTCTACTTTAACCCTTTCATATACCTTCTTTGTCTTGATGCCATCTGCCTGCTCAACTCCAAGAAACTTATACATCTCCTCCTGATCTGGCTCTAAAGTCTTCATCCGTTCTTGTAACACTTGCAATCCTTCACCTTTCACCATTTTTCCACGTTCGAACACAATTTCTGCACATTTTGAAACACCATAACAAGCTCCTGTATCTAAACTCGCTTGTACAATAACTTCATTTATTTCCTTTAATAAACTGTGTGATTCCTGATATACCTTAAGGTCATCAACAAACAAACTGTGTGTCCGGCTTACATCTCTCTTTCCTGGCTCTCCCATTCGATATCCTTTACTCTGTTCAAGAAGCTTAGCAACAGGTATTTCTGTGATACAAAATCCAACCGGTGAGTAACTATCTCCTTGCAAGAATCCGCACTTTATATGTATCCATCTGCTTACACACTTTTCCCCATCTTTCCAGAGTTCCAGTCTCGTTTTCCATTTATTCATCAGCTCTCTCAACAATGAAATGACTACTGTTGGTATGCCAATCCACTCATACACTCGTATCATCCAGTCGTGATGCACTTTGTCATATGCTTTCTGATAGTCATAGAAGGCTACAGCTAAATTCCTGTGGTAGGTCTTTACTTCCTCCATAATACAGCTGTCAATGATTAACTGGTCAACTGTGCCCAAGACACCCTCTACTGCTCCAAGCTGTCCTGCATCCCAGACCTCATTCTCTAGTGCATGTTCCCTCATGTATTTACCAATCAAACCTGTCATAATCTTGTACGAAGTATTCAAACACGTGATTGGGCGATATTTCTGCTCATTGCTGAGGTCCTTTGTCTTAGGTATTTGGACTGTTCTTCCTGTCGGCCACCATACTGGTATCAGGTTGTTATCATTCTTCATCCTTTCAAATGCTCTCGTCAACGCTTTTTGTGCTGTTTTGAATGTTGTTTATTATTATTATTATTATTATTATTATTATTATTATTATTATTATTATTATTATTATTATTATTATTATTATTATTATTATTATTATTATTATTATTATTATTATTATTATTATTATTATTATTATTATTATTATCAAAGATCAGATACAGTTATTTCCATATATCATCCTGGTAATTTGCAAACAAAATGACGTCATCAGATGAAACTTAAAATCAATGGATTACTTGATTATGAAATGAGATGTCAAAGATATTTAAAAAGAATTCCCTATCATTCGATAGTGCCGATTAAGCCTGGTTTCCATATAGCCGTAAGGTGCCGTAAGGCTGCCGCAGGCATTGCCGGAACCATTGCCGCCGGCATGCCGCCGGCATGCCGCAATCATTTTAACTTATATGGAAACTATTTCTCCCGGTACCGCCAGCAGCCGCAACCATGACAGTTACGGTACCGTAATGACCTGGAAAAAGTTGAATCATTTCAACTTTTCTAAGTCCTTACGGCATCTTCAGCCATGAAAGTTGATATGGAAACAGGTTGCCTGCGGCAGCCGCCGGCAAATCATTGTCTTTCTTTGTTCTATCTCTCATTGTCTTCATGTTATCCCTTAGTTACCGGTTACCGGTATCTTAGGCCCTTCAGCCACGATGGTTGCGGCAGATGGAAGATGGCAGAAGACTGCCGCCGGCAACCTTAGGGCACCTTAGGGCTATATGGAAACCAGGCTTTACTTGCATCAACGAGGACTGCCACTTCAGATTACCTTTAAAACATTCTTACCTGTTGGTATTGTGTCGACCTGGCACTATTAGGGGCAATACTTCCATATGACCCTGCTTGATTTTCACCAGCCAAAAGACCATATCCTGGATTGTAAGGGACTTGCTGAGTTATGGCAGAATTTCCAAGAGTTGCCTGCAAACAAAATAAGATACACTGTGGGTACGCTTGAAATTTCTGAGCCAAAAACACGAAGTAGCGCATTTTAGAGCTAGGTCATAGTTCGGACACCAAAGACAGGAGGTATGATTTGCTCATCTTGGAAGCAGGAAAAGGCCCCTAAGCCCACGGTATCGACTTTGTTGGAATTAATGAATGTTTCACATGTGTTTTAGAAGACTTTTGAGGAATGAATTGTGTACTATAAGAATGCTGTAAGCCCAAAAATTATGAAAACAAACAAAGGTCATGAGTTTGAGGCGTCATAACTCCTTGGAATTGGGACATATTTTGACCGGCATCCAAAGTTGTATGTAGATATCTTGAAAAAAATCTGGAAATTTCAAGCAGTTTTTTGTCCTGGCTACGTTTTATGAGGGTAGGTAAAATTTAGAAAAACCTCCACGCGTTTCTGTTGTCTTCCTCACTTATTCGCCGTCAGATTGGTCCGTGAAAACGAGGCTTTATGGTTTCCGGCCATGGGCCACGAGCAAAATTCGGCTAAGACATCTGATTCCTATCTTCATTTCGACGGGAAGGAATGGCAGATTAAAGCCGGGTCAATTACTGGACCTAAATGGACGTATGAGAAATAAAACTGGACAGTTGACTTGTCTTCGACTGATGACGCACTTGAGAAAGCAAAGTGGCAACCACTCAGTTACATTTATAAAAGAAGAGTTGCATTAGTTATTCATGAAGATTTTTATGGAGATTGTCCTAAAGACATCAAAGATATCTTCAAGAAAAAGACAACCAGTAATACGAGAGCCTTGAACAGTTTTGAACTGCCAAGACCAAATTCAGAGCACGGAAGAAATTCTGTCAGATATCGTGGTCCTTTGATATGGAATAACTTGCAATCTGAAGTACGAAGCATTACAAAAATAGACAGCTTCAAGAATAATTTAAAAACATGCAAGTTTGAAAATATCAACTATAAAAAGAGACTGCAGTTGGGACAAATAAAACTTCTGCTTACTCTTATTTCTGGTGACTGTTTTTGTTGTTAATTTTCGATTCTTAAGCCTTAGCAAAAATATGTTGTATATTTTGCTTTGGTATATATTTGTACATATTGTAATGTTTATTTATTTACTTTTTGTTTATTTTAGAGAGCAGGTCCACATCGTCACTACGTGTGATGCCATTTCAAATGCACTGCATTAACAAATAAATGTAATAATGGGGTAATAAAAACAGTAGTCAGTACCATTGTTTTAATGTTCTGGGAGCAGGATTTTTGCGAAAGCTTGGCATTTTTTCTTGACTCGACCGGGTAGAACGATTAAGAAGTCCTTGTTCCTTACTTTTATTGGCGTTAACACTATTTTTGCGATAATGAAGGGTCGTCAGCGGTTTGTCAGCTAAAATTCAGAAAAGCCCATGTATTTATATGAACTCATTGCCTCTAACCCTGTTTTGAGAGATGTCTTTTGCTCTCAATCGTACATTTTTAATATCTCCGGAACGATGATAGCTAAGAGATGACAATGACGATGGATTTTTTGGCAATTAGAAGTCAAAAGTTCAATTTCTACTGCTTAGCCATGTGACTATAGGTGGCCCATATTGGGACAGTGGTCACGAAGGAAATCTTTAAAATGGTTATAATTTCTTTCTTTGGTCTTAAATCATTTGATTTGTCTTCATGAGTACTTTTATTTGATGTACAAGGTGTCTCCAAACAATTATTCAACGTTTGATTAAATGCTAAAAAATAAACATATGCTGAATGGGCAGTTGGTTAAGTAACCCATCACCTGAGATTTTAAATCAAATTTAGACACTAGAAATTTGCAAATCCGCTAAAAATTACAGTAATGGAGTTATAAGGCTTTGAAGTTCAAGTTTTGTGCGGAAACTGAAACCAGAGGCCTCTAAATAACACTTTGGTAAAAGTCCCATGATCCACCGTTTCTGTTGTTAGGGCAAACCAAATGGGATTTGAACAGTTTTTCGATTACCTACCTTTCAAGCATATGACTGCTTTGAAGAAAAAGATTCAGTCTTTCATCGATTATTTTTTGAACTACTGGTTTGGGTACATGCAGTCTTCAGCAAATTGTGACGATGATTGTGAGGATTAGAATACTTTAGAAGTTGTATTTGGTTTTCCCTGATATCGATGAGAAGTATGACATTGAATAATCTTCTCTTACTTCGATCTTCGAGCTTTCTTGCACTGTACGTAATCCAGGGGTCTCGGGTTTCGGTGTCGCATATTTTTTATCTTTGAGAGCTCGTGACTCAGTGAATGTTTAACCGATTTTCAAGATTCTGGTCTCTAAAATTATTTGAAAATATTAGGGACAGGGTTACCTTGCCATGAGCATGTTCATCTTATCGTTATTTTTCAATATCTAATCAAATGTCGAGAAATTTTTTCAGACACCCTGTATAGTTCATTGATATTTGCTAACATTGGCAATTCATCAGTTAGTCACAAATAATGATGACTCGTGCATGTTCCCTCATGTATTTACCAATCAAACCTGTCATAATCTTGTACGAAGTATTCAAACACGTGATTGGGCGATATTTCTGCTCATTGCTGAGGTCCTTTGTCTTAGGTATTTGGACTGTTCTTCCTGTCGGCCACCATACTGGTATCAGGTTGTTATCATTCTTCATCCTTTCAAATGCTCTCGTCAACGCTTTTTGTGCTGTTTTGAATGTTGTTTATTATTATTATTATTATTATTATTATTATTATTATTATTATTATTATTATTATTATTATTATTATTATTATTATTATTATTATTATTATTATTATTATTATCAAAGATCAGATACAGTTATTTCCATATATCATCCTGGTAATTTGCAAACAAAATGACGTCATCAGATGAAACTTAAAATCAATGGATTACTTGATTATGAAATGAGATGTCAAAGATATTTAAAAAGAATTCCCTATCATTCGATAGTGCCGATTAAGCCTGGTTTCCATATAGCCGTAAGGTGCCGTAAGGCTGCCGCAGGCATTGCCGGAACCATTGCCGCCGGCATGCCGCCGGCATGCCGCAATCATTTTAACTTATATGGAAACTATTTCTCCCGGTACCGCCAGCAGCCGCAACCATGACAGTTACGGTACCGTAATGACCTGGAAAAAGTTGAATCATTTCAACTTTTCTAAGTCCTTACGGCATCTTCAGCCATGAAAGTTGATATGGAAACAGGTTGCCTGCGGCAGCCGCCGGCAAATCATTGTCTTTCTTTGTTCTATCTCTCATTGTCTTCATGTTATCCCTTAGTTACCGGTTACCGGTATCTTAGGCCCTTCAGCCACGATGGTTGCGGCAGATGGAAGATGGCAGAAGACTGCCGCCGGCAACCTTAGGGCACCTTAGGGCTATATGGAAACCAGGCTTTACTTGCATCAACGAGGACTGCCACTTCAGATTACCTTTAAAACATTCTTACCTGTTGGTATTGTGTCGACCTGGCACTATTAGGGGCAATACTTCCATATGACCCTGCTTGATTTTCACCAGCCAAAAGACCATATCCTGGATTGTAAGGGACTTGCTGAGTTATGGCAGAATTTCCAAGAGTTGCCTGCAAACAAAATAAGATACACTGTGGGTACGCTTGAAATTTCTGAGCCAAAAACACGAAGTAGCGCATTTTAGAGCTAGGTCATAGTTCGGACACCAAAGACAGGAGGTATGATTTGCTCATCTTGGAAGCAGGAAAAGGCCCCTAAGCCCACGGTATCGACTTTGTTGGAATTAATGAATGTTTCACATGTGTTTTAGAAGACTTTTGAGGAATGAATTGTGTACTATAAGAATGCTGTAAGCCCAAAAATTATGAAAACAAACAAAGGTCATGAGTTTGAGGCGTCATAACTCCTTGGAATTGGGACATATTTTGACCGGCATCCAAAGTTGTATGTAGATATCTTGAAAAAAATCTGGAAATTTCAAGCAGTTTTTTGTCCTGGCTACGTTTTATGAGGGTAGGTAAAATTTAGAAAAACCTCCACGCGTTTCTGTTGTCTTCCTCACTTATTCGCCGTCAGATTGGTCCGTGAAAACGAGGCTTTATGGTTTCCGGCCATGGGCCACGAGCAAAATTCGGCTAAGACATCTGATTCCTATCTTCATTTCGACGGGAAGGAATGGCAGATTAAAGCCGGGTCAATTACTGGACCTAAATGGACGTATGAGAAATAAAACTGGACAGTTGACTTGTCTTCGACTGATGACGCACTTGAGAAAGCAAAGTGGCAACCACTCAGTTACATTTATAAAAGAAGAGTTGCATTAGTTATTCATGAAGATTTTTATGGAGATTGTCCTAAAGACATCAAAGATATCTTCAAGAAAAAGACAACCAGTAATACGAGAGCCTTGAACAGTTTTGAACTGCCAAGACCAAATTCAGAGCACGGAAGAAATTCTGTCAGATATCGTGGTCCTTTGATATGGAATAACTTGCAATCTGAAGTACGAAGCATTACAAAAATAGACAGCTTCAAGAATAATTTAAAAACATGCAAGTTTGAAAATATCAACTATAAAAAGAGACTGCAGTTGGGACAAATAAAACTTCTGCTTACTCTTATTTCTGGTGACTGTTTTTGTTGTTAATTTTCGATTCTTAAGCCTTAGCAAAAATATGTTGTATATTTTGCTTTGGTATATATTTGTACATATTGTAATGTTTATTTATTTACTTTTTGTTTATTTTAGAGAGCAGGTCCACATCGTCACTACGTGTGATGCCATTTCAAATGCACTGCATTAACAAATAAATGTAATAATGGGGTAATAAAAACAGTAGTCAGTACCATTGTTTTAATGTTCTGGGAGCAGGATTTTTGCGAAAGCTTGGCATTTTTTCTTGACTCGACCGGGTAGAACGATTAAGAAGTCCTTGTTCCTTACTTTTATTGGCGTTAACACTATTTTTGCGATAATGAAGGGTCGTCAGCGGTTTGTCAGCTAAAATTCAGAAAAGCCCATGTATTTATATGAACTCATTGCCTCTAACCCTGTTTTGAGAGATGTCTTTTGCTCTCAATCGTACATTTTTAATATCTCCGGAACGATGATAGCTAAGAGATGACAATGACGATGGATTTTTTGGCAATTAGAAGTCAAAAGTTCAATTTCTACTGCTTAGCCATGTGACTATAGGTGGCCCATATTGGGACAGTGGTCACGAAGGAAATCTTTAAAATGGTTATAATTTCTTTCTTTGGTCTTAAATCATTTGATTTGTCTTCATGAGTACTTTTATTTGATGTACAAGGTGTCTCCAAACAATTATTCAACGTTTGATTAAATGCTAAAAAATAAACATATGCTGAATGGGCAGTTGGTTAAGTAACCCATCACCTGAGATTTTAAATCAAATTTAGACACTAGAAATTTGCAAATCCGCTAAAAATTACAGTAATGGAGTTATAAGGCTTTGAAGTTCAAGTTTTGTGCGGAAACTGAAACCAGAGGCCTCTAAATAACACTTTGGTAAAAGTCCCATGATCCACCGTTTCTGTTGTTAGGGCAAACCAAATGGGATTTGAACAGTTTTTCGATTACCTACCTTTCAAGCATATGACTGCTTTGAAGAAAAAGATTCAGTCTTTCATCGATTATTTTTTGAACTACTGGTTTGGGTACATGCAGTCTTCAGCAAATTGTGACGATGATTGTGAGGATTAGAATACTTTAGAAGTTGTATTTGGTTTTCCCTGATATCGATGAGAAGTATGACATTGAATAATCTTCTCTTACTTCGATCTTCGAGCTTTCTTGCACTGTACGTAATCCAGGGGTCTCGGGTTTCGGTGTCGCATATTTTTTATCTTTGAGAGCTCGTGACTCAGTGAATGTTTAACCGATTTTCAAGATTCTGGTCTCTAAAATTATTTGAAAATATTAGGGACAGGGTTACCTTGCCATGAGCATGTTCATCTTATCGTTATTTTTCAATATCTAATCAAATGTCGAGAAATTTTTTCAGACACCCTGTATAGTTCATTGATATTTGCTAACATTGGCAATTCATCAGTTAGTCACAAATAATGATGACTCGTGCATGTTCCCTCATGTATTTACCAATCAAACCTGTCATAATCTTGTACGAAGTATTCAAACACGTGATTGGGCGATATTTCTGCTCATTGCTGAGGTCCTTTGTCTTAGGTATTTGGACTGTTCTTCCTGTCGGCCACCATACTGGTATCAGGTTGTTATCATTCTTCATCCTTTCAAATGCTCTCGTCAACGCTTTTTGTGCTGTTTTGAATGTTGTTTATTATTATTATTATTATTATTATTATTATTATTATTATTATTATTATTATTATTATTATTATTATTATTATTATTATTATTATTATTATTATTATTATTATTATTATCAAAGATCAGATACAGTTATTTCCATATATCATCCTGGTAATTTGCAAACAAAATGACGTCATCAGATGAAACTTAAAATCAATGGATTACTTGATTATGAAATGAGATGTCAAAGATATTTAAAAAGAATTCCCTATCATTCGATAGTGCCGATTAAGCCTGGTTTCCATATAGCCGTAAGGTGCCGTAAGGCTGCCGCAGGCATTGCCGGAACCATTGCCGCCGGCATGCCGCCGGCATGCCGCAATCATTTTAACTTATATGGAAACTATTTCTCCCGGTACCGCCAGCAGCCGCAACCATGACAGTTACGGTACCGTAATGACCTGGAAAAAGTTGAATCATTTCAACTTTTCTAAGTCCTTACGGCATCTTCAGCCATGAAAGTTGATATGGAAACAGGTTGCCTGCGGCAGCCGCCGGCAAATCATTGTCTTTCTTTGTTCTATCTCTCATTGTCTTCATGTTATCCCTTAGTTACCGGTTACCGGTATCTTAGGCCCTTCAGCCACGATGGTTGCGGCAGATGGAAGATGGCAGAAGACTGCCGCCGGCAACCTTAGGGCACCTTAGGGCTATATGGAAACCAGGCTTTACTTGCATCAACGAGGACTGCCACTTCAGATTACCTTTAAAACATTCTTACCTGTTGGTATTGTGTCGACCTGGCACTATTAGGGGCAATACTTCCATATGACCCTGCTTGATTTTCACCAGCCAAAAGACCATATCCTGGATTGTAAGGGACTTGCTGAGTTATGGCAGAATTTCCAAGAGTTGCCTGCAAACAAAATAAGATACACTGTGGGTACGCTTGAAATTTCTGAGCCAAAAACACGAAGTAGCGCATTTTAGAGCTAGGTCATAGTTCGGACACCAAAGACAGGAGGTATGATTTGCTCATCTTGGAAGCAGGAAAAGGCCCCTAAGCCCACGGTATCGACTTTGTTGGAATTAATGAATGTTTCACATGTGTTTTAGAAGACTTTTGAGGAATGAATTGTGTACTATAAGAATGCTGTAAGCCCAAAAATTATGAAAACAAACAAAGGTCATGAGTTTGAGGCGTCATAACTCCTTGGAATTGGGACATATTTTGACCGGCATCCAAAGTTGTATGTAGATATCTTGAAAAAAATCTGGAAATTTCAAGCAGTTTTTTGTCCTGGCTACGTTTTATGAGGGTAGGTAAAATTTAGAAAAACCTCCACGCGTTTCTGTTGTCTTCCTCACTTATTCGCCGTCAGATTGGTCCGTGAAAACGAGGCTTTATGGTTTCCGGCCATGGGCCACGAGCAAAATTCGGCTAAGACATCTGATTCCTATCTTCATTTCGACGGGAAGGAATGGCAGATTAAAGCCGGGTCAATTACTGGACCTAAATGGACGTATGAGAAATAAAACTGGACAGTTGACTTGTCTTCGACTGATGACGCACTTGAGAAAGCAAAGTGGCAACCACTCAGTTACATTTATAAAAGAAGAGTTGCATTAGTTATTCATGAAGATTTTTATGGAGATTGTCCTAAAGACATCAAAGATATCTTCAAGAAAAAGACAACCAGTAATACGAGAGCCTTGAACAGTTTTGAACTGCCAAGACCAAATTCAGAGCACGGAAGAAATTCTGTCAGATATCGTGGTCCTTTGATATGGAATAACTTGCAATCTGAAGTACGAAGCATTACAAAAATAGACAGCTTCAAGAATAATTTAAAAACATGCAAGTTTGAAAATATCAACTATAAAAAGAGACTGCAGTTGGGACAAATAAAACTTCTGCTTACTCTTATTTCTGGTGACTGTTTTTGTTGTTAATTTTCGATTCTTAAGCCTTAGCAAAAATATGTTGTATATTTTGCTTTGGTATATATTTGTACATATTGTAATGTTTATTTATTTACTTTTTGTTTATTTTAGAGAGCAGGTCCACATCGTCACTACGTGTGATGCCATTTCAAATGCACTGCATTAACAAATAAATGTAATAATGGGGTAATAAAAACAGTAGTCAGTACCATTGTTTTAATGTTCTGGGAGCAGGATTTTTGCGAAAGCTTGGCATTTTTTCTTGACTCGACCGGGTAGAACGATTAAGAAGTCCTTGTTCCTTACTTTTATTGGCGTTAACACTATTTTTGCGATAATGAAGGGTCGTCAGCGGTTTGTCAGCTAAAATTCAGAAAAGCCCATGTATTTATATGAACTCATTGCCTCTAACCCTGTTTTGAGAGATGTCTTTTGCTCTCAATCGTACATTTTTAATATCTCCGGAACGATGATAGCTAAGAGATGACAATGACGATGGATTTTTTGGCAATTAGAAGTCAAAAGTTCAATTTCTACTGCTTAGCCATGTGACTATAGGTGGCCCATATTGGGACAGTGGTCACGAAGGAAATCTTTAAAATGGTTATAATTTCTTTCTTTGGTCTTAAATCATTTGATTTGTCTTCATGAGTACTTTTATTTGATGTACAAGGTGTCTCCAAACAATTATTCAACGTTTGATTAAATGCTAAAAAATAAACATATGCTGAATGGGCAGTTGGTTAAGTAACCCATCACCTGAGATTTTAAATCAACTTTAGACACTAGAAATTTGCAAATCCGCTAAAAATTACAGTAATGGAGTTATAAGGCTTTGAAGTTCAAGTTTTGTGCGGAAACTGAAACCAGAGGCCTCTAAATAACACTTTGGTAAAAGTCCCATGATCCACCGTTTCTGTTGTTAGGGCAAACCAAATGGGATTTGAACAGTTTTTCGATTACCTACCTTTCAAGCATATGACTGCTTTGAAGAAAAAGATTCAGTCTTTCATCGATTATTTTTTGAACTACTGGTTTGGGTACATGCAGTCTTCAGCAAATTGTGACGATGATTGTGAGGATTAGAATACTTTAGAAGTTGTATTTGGTTTTCCCTGATATCGATGAGAAGTATGACATTGAATAATCTTCTCTTACTTCGATCTTCGAGCTTTCTTGCACTGTACGTAATCCAGGGGTCTCGGGTTTCGGTGTCGCATATTTTTTATCTTTGAGAGCTCGTGACTCAGTGAATGTTTAACCGATTTTCAAGATTCTGGTCTCTAAAATTATTTGAAAATATTAGGGACAGGGTTACCTTGCCATGAGCATGTTCATCTTATCGTTATTTTTCAATATCTAATCAAATGTCGAGAAATTTTTTCAGACACCCTGTATAGTTCATTGATATTTGCTAACATTGGCAATTCATCAGTTAGTCACAAATACTGATGATGTCACATTTCTGATTAATTAAGACAAGATGCTCATGTGATCACTTTGATTTCAACCTTTGATATTTATCATTGCATGTTTACAGTAGTGAATATTGTTTCTATTTGAATGCCTTTTGATTTATATAAGCACCTTTGGAGCTGCACTTGTGTCCCGAGGGGCTATTTTGATCATCCTCATATGCAGGAGATTATATTGCTTTTGTGTAAAGACAATGGGGGCATAAATTTTGATTGATGCCAACAGGTTCAAACGAACTTCCTCTGTAGCCAAATAACTGGACGTTCCAATGCCAAGAAGTAGTTTTTTTTCTTCTTACTATAGTTCGTACCGTTCCCATTGTTTATTGTTTTTCCTATTGTTCTGCTTACCCAACTTTTGTAAATATTTTAATCTGCTGCCATACCTTAAATATATATTAGGTAGTGCATTTTAGCAGTTGATGATGATGATGATGATGATAAAAGCCTTATATAATTTGATGAACACCTTGTTAATTTTGTAAGTATCACCTGATCTTTGCATTGTTTGTGAACTAAAGCAAACAACACGACAACACACAATTTCATGTGATCAATGCAGAACTGGCCAATCAAGATCCTTATTTTCAAATGCGTTGTCAGCAGATTTTGACAGATAGGGTATACCTTGGCTACTTATGCTGATTCAGTTCTTTTAATATTTTCCCTATAATGACATTAATTCATAAAGTTCCAACAACTAACCTCATACCCGTTCCAGCAGCACTTGTTGCATCCATTTTTGAAACAAATAACAATAATACCAATACAAATAGCCAATTCTACCATTGTTGTCATTGTTTGCAGTAGAATTATGTTTGATCCCAATCGCACATACCCGCTACAATCACAGTTACTTTGATATTCATAATAACTGTAATTGTAGCAGCTACACCAAGAATAGAACGATATATCTATTCCGATGAGGCAATTGAGCACGACTTGTGTCACAGACAAAACAGAGCAAGTTATTGCCGTCGCCATGTTACAGCAGTTCTAAAGAAAGAAGGATTTATTCCGCATTATATGGTTGTGAAGTATTGCTGTCATTTCGTTTTGCTGTATTCTAGAATGGATGTTGACTCCACTTATTACAGTTGCCTTACTTTCGTTACACGTTTTTTTATAAGAAACTAGGATCAGGCCATAGTACTAAAAGTTTCTTAATTTCACATGAAATTTTGTCCATTTTAGTACTAAAAGTTTCTTAATTGGTTTCTTATTTTTTGAATGCGGAATCATCAATGTGGTCGCTAACACTGCGGCACATAGGATTCTTGACATTTAAAACATTATAAAGGAATAAACAGTGTTCTGTTATGTCGAAAACACAAATGTTTAGATAATATTGCTCAAGAATAAAGGTTCAACAATCTATTCGCTATAATATCCATGCTTTTAACTTTGAAAAGTTTCTTAGTACTTCTCAGACATAGTACTAGAGTTTCTTAAAATTTCGGCCATCTTAGGACTAGTTTCTTATAAACCAGTTTCTTATGGAAAAAACGTGTACTTGATGGACAACTTGATGGAAAATCGCTACACAAATATACCCAAAATTGGGCAGAATTGACATACCTAGATTTGATATGGGGCGCCAAGAGCGTCGGCCAATTTCACAGAATCCAATTTCACCAATAGACCTTTTAGCTATTCTACAAAAAGAGCCTGGATCGAGCGATATTTTTATACAATTTTATACTCGTGGCTCATAGAGTGGCGTTAGTGGTTCGATCGCAATTGTGCACATTCGAAAATTCTACAAATTATAATGAAATATCGTTCGATCAACATTCGTTTTGAGGATAGCTAAAAGGTCTATTCTAAAACGCCTCAAATTCGTGTTTCATTGAGGTTGTACAGAAACTCAAACCAAGAAGTGCAAATATAAGAACTTATTTTATGTATTGCTTGGCGATCCCTTCAGCTATACATGGGAAAACCCTGCTCTTAGAAGCCAAAATATTCCTCGGATTTCACCACAGCAACTGACAGCAATCCTCACAGCTTTCTTCCCTTTGGGACGAAAGGGAGGCTGCAATCATGGCCTAAATTTGGGACAGGTAACAAGATTACACTTCTTCGGTCTTTGATTACATGCCTCCAGCTATCCGATTCCAATGTTTCTTGAATCGCCATTCGATCTTCCCAACATTGAATTATGGGAACTTGAGGTTCAAATACGACAAAAGGCCCTGGGGGCGAACTTGTGGTTCTTACTGTGCGTGAAAATCAAAAGGCAGGCATACTTCAAAGAGTCAGCGAGCAACTGACGACTGATAGAGTTTATGGTGCTGTTCACAAAATATCGTCGCAGAGGCAAATGCTTCAAAGCTTGCTTTCTCGCGCAATCAATTCATTTAAGCCTGGTTTTCATTAAATCGTAATTCATCGCCGATCATTGTCTTACAGCATCGCCGATGATCGCCGATGCTCTAAGACAATGATCGGCGATGAATTACGATTTAATGAAAACCAGGCTTTAAGTTTGACTGACAATTACTACATCATATCTTTTTCCTACACACTATCTCAACTTAGAACATACAAGTGTTTTTTTATTAAACACTGCCCATAAGCAACTCAGCGTTCAGATCGCCAAAATATTAAGAAACTCCAGAATTGGGAAAATATGGCTTAAGAAACTTTTTATTTTGACTAAGGCCCCGTTTACACGATACCGTTTTCATTTCATATCGGATTGGCCTTTTTTTACACGATACCGTTTTCATTCCATATCGGATTGGCCTCCTGTTTACACGAGAACGCACCAATCCGATATGCTTCATACCGTTTTCGCGTTTTCAAACGAAAACGCTCTGGAAGTGGCATGAAACCAATCCGATACGAAATGAAAACTGCATCGTGTAAACAGGAGAAATTTTCATATCGGATTGCCTTACTCAATCCGATATGAAATGAAAACGGTATCGTGTAAACGGGGCCTAAGAAAATCCTTAACATATTTGACTTTAATTTCATTTGTTTCCTAACGGATGAGTAAAAAAAAAAGAATCCCCGTTTCTAATTTTAAACCAGTTTGCCACTGTTTCATCTAAACCTCCAACTGCTTATGAAAATACTCTAAGATGCCTGAAATTTATGCATAGAAATCAAGAGAATCGCGTTTGGCTTGGCCATTAAAATTTATCTACTTTCTTTTTCGTTATTTATATGACGTCATAAAAATTTTATAGCGTCCTCAAATTTAAAATTGCTGACGTCGTCAATGTTGACTTTAAAATTACAAAGGATACTTACAAGAATAACATTGGCAGGTTTCTTTGCCGAACAAATACCAAACGTTCCTGAAAAGAACTGAGTGTACCAAGAAATCACATAGGAGTTATAAATAGTTTCAATGAAAGGGGCTGGGTAAGAATTACGAAAATAAATCAAATCCATGGCTTGTGCCTGAAATATTGCATTTTGAAAGGATGAATTATCTATAATTAGCAAAATTCAAAGCAGAGTTCTTAACTTGATACAACCTAATCTTTAGGTGAAAGATCAACAAAGATACTTGTAGGAGAGCCATGTATATGGCAGCAATCCTAAAAACTTATGGAGATGTTCAAGATGAGACATTTATTTTGAATTTTTTATGAATACACGTTCTTTTTTATAAGAAACTAGTTTATAAGAAACTGGTATTAAGAAGGCCAAAATTTTCAGAAACTGTAGTACTTAGAAGCATGGATATTAAAGCAAATATATCGACCTTTATTCTTATACTCATACTAACCGGTTTTGTGTTTTACTGGAAAATATAAAACCCGAGGTCTTAAAAGTACGGACCGAGCTTGCGACGTCTGTGCATTAAGACCGAGGGCTTTATATTTTCCTGGACAGCACAAAACCGGTTAGTATTAGTTTCATTACCTGATAGCTTCTAATTTTGACTGGTATCATTGAGTCAAACACATCTTGTTACTGTCATGTCATTTGAACGTATTTTAATCTCACAGGCCTAAGCAACTGCTGCGGCGATCATCAATTTTGATGATGGAAATTACATATCAAATGAAAGCTCTCATCAAAAGCAATCGAATGATACCTGTTTCAAGTAATGCAGACGAGAAACGAAGAACTTAATGATGTTTGAAGTCCAAATATGGTGCAACAGTGGTCACGTGATCAAATCAGGAACAAAGGAGGATTAAAATTTTAATTGCCAATTTAACACGAAAGTTTGCCCATTTTAGTACTGAAAGTTTCTTAATTGATTGGTTTCTTATTTTTGAATGTATGAATTGTCCATGTGGTCGCTAACACTGCTGCAGATATGTTTCTTGACATTTAAAGCATCATATAGGAAAAACAGTGTTCGCTCATGATGAAAACACAAATGGTTAGCTGATGCTGCAAGGGAATAAAGGTCCAACGATAAATTTGCTATAATATCCATGCTTTTAACTTTGAAAAGCTTCTTAATAATTCTCACACATAGTACTAGAGTTTCTTAAGATTTCGGCCATCTTAGTACACCCCTCCCCCCCAGTAACGACCCCTCTAATATAGACATGATGGAACTTGTATAATTTTTGGCGGGGAAGCAAATATTTCAACGGGGAAACAACAGAAACTTGGCCGGGAAACAAGCTTTTTTTGGCGGGTTTTCCTTCTACGTTGGCGGGGCATTGTTTCAGCGGGGTTGTTACTGGGGGGAGGCGTCTTAGTACTAGTTTCTTATAAACCAGTTTCTTAAATAAAAACTTGTACCACAACAAGAGCTAGGAACAGTAACTAAAATGAATGAACAGACTCTACATACCAGTGTGAAAGTGGCCAAAATGCTTCCAAAGATACCTGACAGATAAGCTTCATCATAATAAGTGAACGTGAAACTGAATGCAAACCCCGCCAGCATAGCCAAAGTAATCCCGACTAAAAGCTGTGCTATACCAAGACATCGTGTGGCCCTCAAGTGAAATACTGGAGGGCGATTTCCCACATTTGCTAACGACTGCATCGTGGTATGTTTTGCCTAAATAAGAAAACTCCCTTTTCCAAACAGTTTCCAAATCCTAGACCTTCAAGTATAATTTGATGCAATTCTCGTGACCGGACATAACTTTAGTTCCACCTTTGGACTGAGGAAGTTGATTGTTGGTCGTGGATTTTATGATCTAATGTCAATCTGTGAAGATACTACGCAGATATATGTTTTGCCGATTTGGCTGTTGCTCTTGGTCGAAAACTGCTAAAGCCCCCGTTTCACGGACATGTCATATGGCGAATACACGTATCTTTTACAAGAAAAACTACATTCATTCATTCATTCATTATTATTATTTATACACGATACCCCTTCAGTTAGAAACCTAATACAATGTGAGTGAATAATACTAAGATAGAATTAAGAAAAAAAAATGGACTGTTCTTCCAGGGGGTCGTGTTTCAGTGCTTTGTTCTTGGCATTCTCAGCTCGTCAGGTGCGCTTTTAGTTCTTTTTTGAAGCGCCCTAGTGTTTGGATTTCTCTGATATTAGCTGGGATATCGTTCCAAGCTTTTAAGGCAGAGTAGTAAAATCCTTTTTTGGCATGTTCAGTTTTAAGCCTTGGGATTTGGAGATCCTTACAATTCCTTGTTTCATAATTTGAATACGCGGATCTATATTGGTACTTGTCCTAAAGGCTTTCTGGGCTTAACTTGTTCAGAATCTTATATGCCATCACAGAACGATCAAATCGAATAAGATTTTCAACACTTAGCCAATTAGATGACCATTCGTCCTTTATGCGTGCATTTTCTATTATTGCATGAGCCCTGTTATGCAGACGTTGGAGAGTATCTAATTTTGTTTTTGAGAGACTCCCCCAAATAACATCTGCATAGCGAAGATGACTCTCCACGATTGCGTGGAATACAAGGCCGTACACAGGATGTCTTCAGAGGGGGGGCAGTTGGGAAAGGATTTTTTGTGATTCTCCCCTTTAGATCACCAGAAAACACCCTTTTATAAGCGAACAGAATTAATGTCTCATGAATTACATGCTAACTAGTTGTTTAGATACATTCTTGAATTAGACCAGACGTTGACGTTTCATAGAAAGCCTGTGCACCAAACGACAGGTAAGAAGCATCCTGTCATGGAGTGGTTATGGCTTTGTTTTGGTAAATTTCATCCAAATGTCCGATAGCCAGCCGTTCTATCGGCCTTGTTCATGTTATCAATCCTATTCTAGAAAGGTTAACAATCTCTTTTCACAATTGAATAGTGCAAACAAAACACAAATAAAGCATAGCCTCGCTACACATCAGTCAGCAATCTAGCTACCAGATGTCCAAAATCATGCTGAACGCAACCTAAATTTAGCTACATATTGGATATTCCTAAAAATGTCAATGCCAACTCTGCATAGCGTTGGGCTCGAGCCTTTGCTAAATTTTGAAATTAAAGGTGTAAATGTTATTGCCTGGTTCTTTCAACTGAAGGGAGAAAAGGAAACTTTAGGTCGTCTTGCATGAGAACATTTTCGATATCATCATTATTTTAGAATTACAGCTTTTTGAGCTTTATAGGATGTACGAGAGGAGGTATCGGACGCTCTAACAAAGATTGAAAGCTCCGTAGATTCTAAACTGACTGAGGAAAGTCAAAATGACCAATACCAGAAAAATTCAGTTTTTGACGATCTACAAGATGGTGACAAGTAAAAGTCTATAGCTCCTATGATTGATTTAGGAATTTTATGACTTAACAACTTCGAAACTAGCAGAAAATTTTACAAAGCTGTAATTCTGAAAATAATGACTGCATCAAAAATGCTCTTTCTAAAGTTTTGCAAAGATTCGAGCCCTGTGCTTCTCTGGGTCCAGCCTAAAATGTACATACACTGTCACTCATTCATTCATTACTCTCCAGTTAACTTTCTTTTCATAAACTTCTTGAGGAGAAGGAATGAATTCGCTCCCCCTGTGAATCATGAGCATTGCTAAGCCACTCAGCCGGTCTTGTGACATTGATGCTCGAGTCCAAAGCTTAAGTCGTCGAAGGCCTGAAAATGATCTCTCGCAAGAAACACTGCCGACGGGTACGGTCAGGAAGATGGTAAGAATTTTGTTGATTGCTGGATAGAATCTTGCGGAGCATTGAACTAAGGCATGGTTTGCTGTCTTTGGCTTGTCTTTTGGTAGCATTGCAGTGAACTGTTGCTTCCATCTGCAAATTTCGGTCTCAAGGCTAGCTCTCTCAAGAAATGTGAGGAATTTTCCATAGTAATCCATCAAAGATTTTACCTTCTCATTTGTCATACCACTTAAATAAGTAGGCACAAGGCTTTGGGCAGCGATTAGTCCCTCGTGAGCATTGGCAAATCTTGTTTCAAGTTCTTCCACTACATGATCAATGAAAGGATAGAAAAAATTGATTTTGAAGTAATCGGAACTTGATTGATCCCTGGAATGACCTGCATTTGCTCGATGACGCTGAATGCATGCTACGCGGGGTTTTCTGACTTCAACACCGATGACATTTGCGATGCTTTCAATCCTTTTCCATACCTTTTCCCAAACTTCATCTGTTCGTGAGGCTCTAATGCACTCTTTTGCTGTGTTGACATCTGCATATGCCTCTCCCAAGTTGCAGTCCTTTGCCTGGAGTACCTTCGTGACTGGAGCAGTAAAACTTAGAATGTACTGTCCTACGACCAGGGCTACGATGAATTGTGGGTCTTCCAGGAGACGAATGTATGACTGGGCATTGCTCCTCGGCTCGCCATTACTGTGAGCTGCAATGATTCCGAGTGTTTCTAACACAGCAGGATACTTTGCCATCAACGCCGAGAGTGTTTCTACTCTTGAGCTCCATCGCGTTGGACACAGCTTTGGCACTAAAATCTTCCTTGCTCCAGCCTGGATTCCTTGATTGGATGCTTGAAGATCTTTATCCACTTCCTCGTATGTAGCAGAATCATCATTTTCATTTTCATTCTCCGTTTCTGTGAGCAGAGCAACCAATTCTTTATCACTTCCACTGGCCACAGTCTCCTTAAAAATCTCCTTTCTCTTGGCGCCATCCCCGAGAAAACTAGTTATTTTGCCAACATTGTCAAAGAGGTCTCGAACTGACTCCACGTCCTTGCATGCTCCAGCAATTGCCAGGTTTAAAACATGCGAGCGACAATGGACATATGTTGCATTTGGGTAATGGTCTGACACTTTCTTGTGAAGCCCATTCTTATTGCCACTCATAACAGATGCACCATCGTATCCTTGTCCAACAAGATTTGAAAGATCCAGACCCCAGTTCTTTAAGGCAGGAATGAGGACATCAAATACTGACTGTGCATCCATTTTCTTTAATTTTCGGAAACCCAAGAACTCTTCACATACCTCTGCATTTTCATTAACAAATCGTATGCAGATACTCATTTGCTCAGTGGACGAAACATCTGTCGTTTCATCAGCCATGACACTCCAATACCTCGGGATTTTTGAGATGATTCGGTAACGGATGATGTTCTCACATATGCTAACAATTTCATTTTGAATGCGGGGAGAAGTAAACTTGGCATTCTTTGGAGCATGTCTCAAGTGATCCTCTAAAGCTTTGTCGAAAGTTGCTTTCCATTTCACAAAAAATAAGAAATTGCCGTCCTCTTCATTCTCTTCTTTATTCCAGTTTCCCCGGAGAGCAACTGCCCGCATCCCTAATCTTATCACTACATCGATTATTGACAATAGCCCCTTTTTTGCACGTGCTTGCTGTTCTGCAGTCTGTTTCGATAGTCTTGCCTCGATATCAGTGCCTGGCTGGCGGGTCTTCAAGAAACCGCTTACCCTCGCTTCTGCATCTCGATGTGTCTCACTATTCATATGACGGTCAAGATAACTCTCCCTTTTACCAACTGCCTTTTTCCAGTTGCTAAACCCCGTTGAAACAAATGGTGACAATTTAGGGTCGCTGCTGTCGAAATTGCCAAAGCATATGCATGACAAACAAAATGCTTTTTGCTCAGAGACGCTGTACCGCAACCATGGCCTCTCTTCGGTCCAAGACTCTTGGAATCGTCTACCCCCTATAGCTTCAATTTTGTAGCCTTTGGGCAATACGAGGGTTGATGTTAGTAGTGAGAATTTCTCATCATCTGTTAACCTTCTTCCAACAAACAAGACAGGGTCATTAGCATCCACAAAGTCTATTTGCACTGGTGTATCGGGAGAAGAGGCGTGATTGCTTTCGGGTACCACTTTATCGTTTGTCGAAGTTTCAACTTCGTTGCTAAAGGAAAAAAGGGAAAAAATCGATGCGAATTTCAGCATAATAGTTCAGTCCTTTGTTGATCGCAGAAGTCTCGAACAAAATCGCAATTATCTGTCGACCATATACACTTCACTCTAAAACAACGTTTAGTTGTAGCGACTAAGCTTTATCACTGCTGTGAGTGCAAGCTGAACATCAATTTGAATTTTTGATCTTCATAAAATATATTAATAGAGGCAGTTTTATGAGAAGCTGGTTTATAAGAAGCTCTGGAAGACAAATAGTGTTCAGAAACTCAGCAATGTTTTTTCGCATTCGTTAAGAAAGTCTCCACTATTTCATTCTGAAGCATTTATTAATCCGATTGAAAAGCATATCCTCCCAAAAAATATAACATAACCGTCGTGGATCACTCATGGATTTATATTTTTGGCGGATGGCATCAACACAAGTTAGAGACTCGCGGGCAGTTTCTTATGAAAATAGCGCGCAGCAGAAAAAAAGGGCAACGCCTAATACCCAACAAAGACAGAAAAAACGCTGTTTGAATTTACCTTTGCTGAATCTTCTTCGATGTGCTTTGAACTGCAAATGATGCTATTGAAGCTTGCCGGAATTTTTTCGGATTTGGCTCCATCACAAACTTACATTACTGTTTCTGGGATTTGAGCGAAAAATATTTGGTATCATACGTCAAGATGTGTTATACCTGAAACGCATTGAACAATAAAGTGCAGGAGGACTGACTGAAGTTAATGGGGTCGTATTTCTATTTGCTAACACTGGATTAACGCTATTATGCAGTTTCGGAAACATCATGATATCTAGAGCTATTATCGGAAGTACTCAATGGATGAAAATAGAAAACTTTCAAGCCCACTGATAGGTGTGTTTTATCTGATTAGGTGACATCTTCCGGCATGTAATAAGTTTGTGGGAAGTTCTTTATATGACTATCTTAAAATGACTATGAATATCGAAGTCCTTATTTATAAAAACCTTGCTTTGAAAATTTCTGGGGGGGCAACTGCCCCCTTGCCCCCCCCGCTATGTACGGCCATGGTGGAATACACTACACAATTGCGATTGCGGTATGATATTTTTTAACTTTTTTAAGGCCGATAAACCACCGCAAACTTTGGACTTAACAGCTTTAAACTGTTCGTCCCATGTGAGACTTTCATCTATGATGATTCCGAGACATTTGGATTTTGGTACCCGTTTGATTTCAGTGCCATTTAACAATAGAGCATCCGAGATTTCTAATTGCTTTATTCGACGGGGGTGACCTATTGTCATGTATTCTGTTTTAGCCGGGTTAGGACTTAATTTGTTTATCCTCATCCACTCAGAGAGGTTGACCAGTTCTTGTTGCGTGTCGAGTACTAGTTTTTTTATATCATCTGATGCAACCGTGATTTGTTTGTCATCAGCGTAGAGACTAGCTTGCGAAAATTCCAGGCACTTTTCAAAATCGTTGAGGTAAATGATAAAGAGGAGAGGACCAAGGCAAGATCCTTGGGGTATACCACAGGTGATGTTTTTTATGAATGCATCGGCCAGCTGAAAGTTTTTCAGTCATCAGATTTTGAGCACTCGGAGCAACATTTCAATGGGGAAATAACAAAACAAGAAAGGCGGAAGACTTTCAAACCAATACTTAGCGGGGAAACAAATATTCTTGGTAGGTCACCCTATTGCCCTGGCGGTGCATCGTTTTGACAGGGCATGGGTATTGTGGACACGGTTTGGGTGTTCATCGTTTCCATAATATCTGGCCTAAATTTTCCCGAATGAATAAACGTATTTCGTTAATTTTTTTAGTCTTCAGTTCATTGTTTATCTTCCCTTTCTTGATTCCGATGGCTTCCTCCTGATAATTTGAAATGGCCCTAAATTTCTAACCGTACCGCTCTCTGAAAATTGACCTGAGAGCTGGTTACCAGATCGACGCGGCCTCCCAACACGATCAACACTCAAACCGTGTCCACAATACCAATAGGCAGTGTTGTTATTGTGGGGGGGGTAATTGGTTGTTTGTTAGACTTATGACCGAGAGTCTCTTGTTTCCCTGTGTTCTTTGACTTGATGATGGCGTTTCGGTCAACAACAGAGACTCACAATATTACTATAGATTGCATATTCGTAGTTATTGCTATTATTCATAGACTGATGGACGCTCAAACTACGACTCATGGACTTTCACATTGAAAACTGAGAAAAAGCTTTCCCCAATCGATTTCATAACTAGATATGGAAACCATAGCAACAATGTACAAACTCCAGGAAATGGCGAATGGGCCTAATTTGCTGGCTCAAACCTCTAATGCTAAAACACCCTCAAAAAATTCAATTTTCAGTGATATTAGCCATGAACAAAAGCCAAGAGTATCCATATGAATGTTTTCTTAATCCAAGAATCGACAAACCTTTCACTGTGAACCAGGAATTCCTCATTTTTAAGGCCAGTTAGCTTCCATGAACTTCACCGCAGCAATTGGAATTTCCAACTGTCGAGGGTTGCTTGCCTCCTCTGAGACTACTCTGCAGCCTCTTTCCAAAGGGCAAGCGTAAACGTGTTCATTTCCACCTCAATGTCTATATGAAAGTCCATAAGTCCCAGTTGGAGCAAATGTAAAAAACTTTGCTTTTGTTTTCATTGATGTTGTTGTTGTTGCTGCTGTTGCTGTTGTTGTTGCTATTGTTGTGATAACTGGAAATATATTGTGAGTCTAATATTACTCTGAAAATCCTGGCCCTATTTAGGCCCAAACTCCGCAATTCCGGGAGTACCGATCTGATTGCGAAATTTTGCAAAAAACAATGCTGTCGAATTTTCAATCAACTGATGCAGTTGACTAGACTTTGAACGAAGTTGCTGCGACAGGTAGTTGGTGATTTCTCTGGTTTTTTTTGTCTTAAAAAGCATGGAAAATGTTTCTTCTTTATACATATTCCACTAGAAATTTACAATACATGATTACTTATTATACCTACACCTAACGCTACCCTACTATGGAGACGATACCCCAAGGAGCAAAACATTTTGTCTACTCAGGGGTCATAACATAAAAAGAGATTAATAAAAAGGCAAACAGAGCTACAAGTTAAGGATTCTTGCAACTAAATAATTGCAGGTGAGGATTTGAAAAGTTTGGAACCATGAAAGGTAGTGTAAAAAAAACTATCATTTGGTTGTAAGCTTCCTTAAGGCATTACATAACTACTGAAAACAGACACATACAGAAGGGATTTGGGTACTCTTTTCAGGGATTCCAGTAACCTTAAACCACAGCGTTCTGTCTCAGAAATGTACTTGATAGTTAAATTTAAGATCATTTTGTTGGCCTCCAAGGGCAAATTTTTGTTTCCGTACAGAAGAAGTTGCAGCATATTGACTCTCAGAATGTCCACAAGCTTCAAATACATCGTTGACACCCGCTAGAAGACTGCATCTCTGCTCTCTGAAAGAATTGCAGAGCAGCAAATAGTGTTCCGTATCGTCTATGCCATCGTTAACTGGGCACATTGGATTGATTGTATCTTTAAAATTATGTTTGAATTTGTGGAAATTGAGTTTGCTTAGCCCCATCCTTAACTGAGTTAAATATGCAATCCCTTTTGGATTATGAATACCATGTGTGGAATTAGCAGTAGGTCTAATTTTAGAAAATAATTTCTTCTGTAGAATGCTAGCAGAGGGGGATTGTCTCATTTCGGGATCAAGTTTATTCCATTCAACTGATTTAAATTTTTAGCTCTTGCCCTTATTTGCCATAATACTGGCGGATTCCGAAAGGGGTAGTTAATTTCATGCAGGGGTGGAATAGGGTCCATTGTGTAATCAGGGGTCAAATTATCAATGAATTTATAAAGGAGTGTAAACTGTCACCAAATGTAATCAGTCACCAAATGTAAACTGTGAATCTTTCCAGAAGCAGCTTCAACACTCTTCAAGAAATGCACACATGAATTTGACACTGTACGTTGATCTTTAAGACAAACTCTCATATGACACTAAATCCCAAAACTAACGTGATTCTATGGGCTTCTCCAAAGCCTTAGCATGCCAACCTCAGTGACACCTAAAATGTGGGCAACAAGAGCTTTCGCAAGCCCCTTGCGCCCAAAACCAATTCGTCCGACGTTAGCCTTTCTAATCCATTGCTGTTCTTTAAATCTGACGATACAGGCACTATTTATACAAAAAGGCTACTCTAAAACATAACAAATAAACATGACAATGCATTTCTAGAATTAACGAAATGTTGCAAGAAATAACGCAATGTTTCTAAATTTGGCCTAACTCTATGGGTAATCGTGACTTTGCAAATAAAACAGCTTAGGTAGGGCAAATCTCTAATCCTGGTAAACAAAAGAAACAAAGGTCGGGGGAATGCATGCGGTAATTCTAATGCCTTTCTGACGCAACAGGGGATTCCTTTTGATACAAATAGGCATACGTAATAGACGACTTTCAGCAGATTACAAAAAGTGACGCAAACGGGCCTAAGCAAATTCTTCAAACAAGGGCCTTAATCTAAATCTATAGTTTCTTATAAGGGAAATCCTTTTGTCCAAAATTAGCCGTATTACAGGAGAATAAAGCGTCTACTCCATCTCCTTGAGCCCAACGACTCCCATCCAAGTTAATTGTACAGCCCTTCCCGAGATATGTTCCTCTCCAAGTTCCTGTCACAGCTAGGCAGCAGAACATTGAACAGATTCAAGTTTTTCTAACATGAAATTTTCAGAACCATCAGTTCCTTGCGGTATATGATAAATCACATCGCCGTAATCAAGATGGGGTATTACATACAATTTATATAACTCATTCAGAGTATTTCTGGGTAATTATTTGGACAATTCAGCATTCCAATCGCTTTTCTTGACTTGTTTATAGCTGCTTGTATATGAGCTGAGAAAGAAAGCTCAGAATCTAGTATTATGCCTAAATGTTTATGTTTATCAACTGTCGATACGGGTGACGCATTAAAGAGGATCATAGGATGATTAGTTTTCAATTTTTTCTTTGAAAAGATTAATTCAAGTTAGCCTGCTTTCGGGGATCCGGATTGAAGGACATTCTCCAGTCGTGTGCCCATAAACGCAATATGATTAAGGTCATGGTTCATGTCGCTGGATGCTAAGTTAGGATCTTGTACGGCCGTAAAGAGTGATTTGTCATCTGCAAACAGTTTCACATTACATTTTAAACTATTTGTCAGATCATTTATGTAAATCAAGAAAACCAAAGGGCCCAGAATCGATCCTTGCGGCACACCAGCTGAAACATTCTCCCAGGTGGAAGCTTGACCATTCAAAACAGTCCTCTGCTTTGTATGACAAGAAACTCTTGAAGAGTAACAATAGGTTTCCAGAAACGCCACATCTTTTAAGCTTATAGATAAGACCCTCATGCCAGACCCTGTCAAAGGCCTCAGAGATGTCCAAGTAGACGGAACGAAAATGGAAAACGTTGTGTTCAAAGAATCATTTTGCACTCACCGAGGAAAGTAAACTTCCTTCTTCAGATTTATACCTAGTTTTGTTGATTAAATGTCTGCTTAACGTGGTTTTTATCGTATTCTCTCTCCGATGGAAGACCGTTGAACAGGGCTAAAGCAGTTGTTCGATCATGATTCAATCTATCCAATGCAAAAAATAGGGCAAGGTTTTTCACTGTTTCATAATTGGTCATTATGAGCCTCTGTTGCGCAAGGTTTACCGCAGCGATACAGGAGACTCATCGTCATAAGTCTAGATGTTTGTCACAAAGCAGCAAGGCAGTGAGTCATGGCGTCATGGCCCACACAAGCCCTTCTCGATCATTTCATCAATGTGTTCTAGAATGATTACATGATCTGCCAATTCTCCGAGACAAAAAAGGAACTAAGTGAGTCAAAGCATTCATTCTTGCCAACAGGAAAACAATCCTCCTCAACTGCGTCGTATGTGGGAATTTGCGTCATCAGATCATAGCATCATGAAGACCTGCAAGCGGAGGCGGAATCACCTTCATCGGTATGAAAGTGAACATTTGGTTGGTGTGACTCACTGTTCTCAAGAAAATATTGCCAGCGAAGCTTAGGCCCAACGCAACTCACATTGAGTGACTTTGCACGTCAGTTTTGAGTCTTGTAAATCAGAAGCAAACATAATAAGAATGGAAGAGATTTCTCTAAGAAACGAAGCATCACAGAAAAACAATGACAACGTTGTTGCTGTCTCAAATAGCTCGATATTTCGCATCAAACTGTTCAACATTTTGCTTGGAGTTTGTTTGATATTTCTTGGAGTTGCTCTCTTCACTGGATATTTTCTTTACATAAGCCTCGTCAATCACACTGTTGAAGATGCTTTACTAGCACTAGTATACAACATTGTTGCAGTTTGGGTGAGTGCAAATAGTCTTTTCTTATCTCAAAAGGTGCAAGACTCTTCATCAGAAATGCAACTCTCTCAGATCATATCATCGAGAAATCGATCCTGGGGAAATGAAATCCACTGTTTCATTTTCATTTAAAAACAAGACTTGCTACACAATACTGGAGCGTCGTGTCGTCCTAACAAAAAATGCCAACTAATATCTGAATAATTACACAAAATTTACGACGAGAAATTTACGCTAACTAAGTATGCTATTTCATGGTTTCATCGGTCTGACCTTCTAGAGAAAACAGGGAACCAAGGGAATCCTAATATTCATCACCGGCAATCCCTGCCAACAGGAAAAACAATTCTTAATTGCGTCATATGTGGGTATTTGCGTCACATAGCATTACGCATACCTGCAGGCGGAGGCGGAATCATATGTGTGAATAAACGAAGTAAAGCTTAGGCCTAACGTCGATTTCATTAACTTTGCACGTCAGTTTGGAGCCTTACAACTCAGAATCAAAACATAATAAAGATGGAAGAGATCTCTCTAAGAAACGAAGAACCACAGAAAAGCAATGAAACTGTTTCTGTTTCCTCAAATGACTCGATATTTCGCATCAAACTGTTTAATATTTTGCTTGGGAGTTGCTTGATTTTTCTTGGAGTTGCTCTTCTCACTGGAGTCTTACTTTACATAAAGCTGAAAAAGTTTAGCCTCCCGAATCACACTCTAGAGGATGGTTTACTGTCTATAGTATACATCATAGTTGCAATTTGGGTGAGTATCATTTTCATACAAGAGACTGGTTAGAAGAAACTCTGCTCTCAGATAGCCAAAAAAAATGAGAAACTAACGAAAATCTAGTGCTTGAGAAAGAAAACTTAAATGACCACTTCATTTTGATGGAGAGATCCATAGCATATTTTTACTCTTTCCTTTATATTACTTTTGACTGATGTCTAAACTTTGGAAAGAATAAAAAAGTATTTTTGAAATGTTCACGAGGGTACACAAACAGCTAGTGGAGAAAACTCAGAGTACTTAAAATCTGATAATTCTAAGGAACTGTTGTCACTAGCTCGCTCATATATCCTTTATTTCTTATAGAAATATTGCTCTATCTTGCACAATAAGAAAAAATTCTAGACTAATTCATTTCTTCCTGGAATTTTTTTCACTCAACTATGAAGATCAAAAAATGATTTTCCAGCCTAAAGCACTTGAAAAATGAAAATCATTAATCCAGCCCATCACTTTTAGGCCCAAAGCCAAATGGTCCGCGACTGACATTGCTCCAAAGCATATGCCCTTGGAACGATGATACGATTCTATCCACCTCACAGATCTGCTTCAGAAATAGGCCTAAAGCATCTTTATGCATGACGTCTAACACAAAAACAAGATAATGACACAGATGAAAGAGTATAAATGAGAAACTTTCATCCAGTGAGTCAAGGGGCAAAGCTGGGGGGGGGTACTCATATATTTTTCCGTACGGGGACGTGCCGCTAAACAGGGTATCATTTTCAGGATTCCGACTCCAGGACAGGGTATCATTTTTGTAAAAATCGGCTCCATGACAGGGTCCGTATGTGTCATTTTTGACTCCAAAAGGTCGTTTTAGGCCATTTGCACTCTGCGAATGTGATTCAAATTGCTCGGATGGCAATATTTCCACAATTTTTGATAGATTTCGTACAAATTCCCTTGCAGAGCACAACTAAGTCCAAAGAAACAAAAGGACAGGGTATTGTTTGAGAAAATTTTACTCCGGGACAGGGTATCATTTTCGGGAATTTGGACCTTTTAGATTTTCCAGCGGCACGTCCCCGTATGTTCGTAGGCCAAGTACCCCCCACCGGGGGGGGGGCAAATCTTTCAAAAAATTGTGAACGAGATTTTGAGATTTCAAAACTCTCAGCTTTTTCAAAATTATTTTTTTTATTCTACAGACTTTCTAAGATTTTCAAAGATAGGATTTCCTTTAGTTCAGGATAGTTTAAGGATTTATGAGATGTTGTAACGAGTCTTGATCTTCTAAAGGTTTTTAAGATCTTTAACATATCTGAAAGTTTTCACGATTTTGCATTATTCAAAGTGTGTTAGACTTTCGAAGCTATATGCCCCATTGCAACAAGCCATAAATTGGCATAAAATCTGTTTAAAATCAAAACGCCTTTTGTTTTTTTTTCTGTAGGTCATCATCAGTGGCATAGTATGTGCAAGTGCAGCCAAATGCACCGGAAGTCGTGCAATGGTATGTTATCCTCTTGTTCGTAAGTCTACGGGATGATAAAATCCGATAAGATCTAGCGGCAGGGGGGCTGCCTGATATAAATTTTATTTTTCAGTACTTTTGCCTAACTAAGGTTGGATTTTTGCCCAGAAGAGGTGATTTTTGAAAACGTTTTCAACGTTGGGCCCCCTGGCTCGTACGCTCATGCTCTTGGTAGATGAGACGGAAATCCATCCTTAATCCATCCATTTCCTTACAAATACCCCCATACCCCAACCCCCCAGCCATATGTTTTAATGTCGTAATTGCAATCGCATGGGATGACAGTTTGAGGTAGCTTGCAACTTTTGAAAACCAACCATTTGGTTACCCTGGATACCAGACTAGAGAGTCTGGTACCCAGGGTGCCATTTGGTGTACTCTTCATAAATTTGGAATCATTTGGTTGCAAGCTACCTTTACTCCAGGGGCGGATCCAGACCGATGCAACCGATGCAGATGCATCGGTCAGTTTCACATGATCGATAATCTAGAAGTCTGTGCAGCAGAATTTTTATCAGACGCAAAGCATTTGAGGTCTTTCGAAATGCCCCCTTCTTTCTGGTGCAACTGCTCCTACGTAGTAACCTTGTAGCTTCAGACTCAACCACAAAAGCCATGGCCAACCATTAGACCATTAGACCCATTATTGTCCAAAAGAATAAGTGTCCTCAAAACAACTCCGGTAAATCCCATAATTATTCTAATCCTCTATTCAATTGACTTTGAATCAGCACACTGAGGCCTTTCGAACTTATGTTCTCTTCAGAGTGTGACTAACATTTGAAATTGAAATCTATCATAACGATTTATATACAAACTGCAAGGTATTTTTATGTTTCCTGTTCGGCGAATGATAAAGGAGATATATTTTAACTGTTAAGTAGGCTATGTCCGGCTTTGAATAGTTTGCTCTCTTCACGTAATAGCATTCTTGGATCTGTTAATGCGAAAAAAGCGTAGGCTTTGAAGAAAGGTTCCTTTAAGTTATTGTTCTTCTTGCCGCATTCGAAGACGTGTTTTGGGAAATTACAACACGACATGCCAGTCCTTGATTCAGAAATATGATTATTCAGCCGTTTTTGAAAATTCGTTGTTTGTCCGATGTAGTTCATTGCTCCATTGCACATATTGCAAGTTAAAAAATACACGACGTTCGTACTTTTGCATGTTATATGCGACTTGATTTGCCATTCTGTACCATTTGCTGTTGTAAAATGGTCTACTGGTTGTAAGTAAAGTTTACAAAGTTTGCAACGTGTTTTACCACATAAAGATATTCCAGGCATACGATTTCGCGTTTGAGATATGCTTTCAGATGTGAATTTCGCATTTGTGAGAATAGATGTGAGGTTTGGTGGTTGACGTAAAGCAAGGATTGGTTTTGTGTCTTTAAATTTTGTTTTCGTGCCTGGATCTTGTATTGATTTCAAGAGATTTGATATCGTTTTCATTGGGTTGTCATAACTTAGGCTTGGATAGTATGTGGTAACGAGTGGAATAATGTCTTTACTTTGTTTTGGCGCTGGTCCTTGGAGTCTGGCTTTTTCGAAAGCTTTATTAATTAGACGGAGTGGATAATCACAGTTTATGAGCCATTGCTTGAGTTCATTTAGGCGTTTCTTCGTGGTATCTTCATCGGTAACGAAAACGATAATTCGCTTTGCTAGGTTAAACGGTATTGTGTCTTTTATGTGCTTGGGATGTGCACTATGAAAATTTAAGTAATCGTGCGGATTTGTCTCTTTGTAAAAAATGTCGGTGCTAACGAATTTTCCATTATTAAGAATTATTTCGATATCTAAAAAATTTAATGATTCCGTAGTGTCCGATTTCATTTTTCCTGTTTCCATTGTAAACTTGATGCTAGGGTGCAAATCATTCAAGGCATTTCTTAGGGAAATAGCGTCGATGTTCTGTGCTAATGCAATAAATCCATCATCCATATAGCGAAAAAAGTTATCTTTTATATACAAACAAGTTGAATCCGTGAAATAGTTCTTTAAAATTTTTGGGAATAACCTAGTTTCCTCTAAGTAACCGATGGTAAGGCAAGCGTACGGAGGCGCAAATTTGGTTCCCATAGCAGGCACTGCGCCTCCATAGCAGGCACTGCGCCTCCAAACTTCAAATCTATGAAGTATTCTTGTTGCTATGAATTTTCAGAAGTGGGAACTTTTTCTGGCTTACCCGGTGCATCCTCTTGTTTTAAAGTAATAGCCCTGTGCAGTTCTACACCATTTCTATCTCTTTTTTCAGAATATAATAAACATGACTTTTGCATGCATTACAACATGCGCATCAGCAGCTCCAATTACTTTCAGTACCATGACCATCAACAGATTTGGCTCTTGCGTGAAGAGCTATGGTCAGCGTTACTGCGATGAAGCAGTTCCTATAAGGAGGAGATACCATGTTCCAGTGCTAGCAGGATTTGTTCTCGTTACATGTGTTGCAATATCGATCGTGACCCTTATTGCTATTCAGTTCAGCCGCCTTGGGAGAATGGTAAGTAGTTTTCTCTACACGTGTTTGTTTTAAGAAACTAAGACTTTGGGCCAGTATAGAAAGTTTCTTAAAATTATCAAAGTTCTAGCACTTGGAGTTTCTTACCAGTTTCTTAAAGGTTTCATAACGATCTTCATGTTCAATACCTGAATATTTCAAAACAGGGCTTTTAAAGCTTTTCCAATGTTTTGACATTTCTCGGGTACTTTTCGAGTCACATGATACAAGAAACAAGTGATTATAATGTAAGATTATAGTAGGGATTTCCTAATAGTTTCTTTGGTTATATTTTCCCACTACAAAATTTCTTAATTTTTTGGCAGTCTGAGAGTTGAGTTTCTTATAAGAAGTTTATCATATTAGAAAATACTTGTATGGTATATCGAAATGTCACGAAAATGAAACGGAAAACAAGAGATGAGAACTTATGACCAGGGGTACTGGACTTTGTTTTGTGCCCACCAAAAAGATTTAACCAACAGCCGACTCTTGAAAAATTTGGTGGAAAGTTTGCTCAAAAACCTAAGAATTACTATAGTCAACATCCTGCAGTAACAAAACACCTTCTTTTGTATTTTTGACAAAACTCTAGAAGGCAACCCTTTGAAAACGAGATTATGCTGAAGGAAAAGGCTTCTTAGAAGAGTTAAATATGAAATATGAAGTGCATTTCTATATCAAATTAGCTACCTTTATTTATCGGGGTGAGTAGCCGAGTGGCTTACACAGTCTTCGTCAGGTGACTGAAGTTAAGCTCGGTCGAGCAGGATCGTCGAGAATGGGGGGTAGCCAGGGTAGTTACCAGAGGGCCCGAGGCCATTAGGGGCCCGACAAATATATGTTATACATTTTTTCCTTGTCTTCACTTTTCCTCAGGAACGTTTCTTGGCTCGTGGGGCATTCTCAGCTTCGTCTTTACACACGAGATTAACAACTTTTCCATCTAAAAATCTTTTCAATAATTCATAGGAGGGCGTTTTCATCTAAAAGCATCCTTTTAGGCCCTTTTACCAGTGCATAGGAGGGCATGATCCGAGAGCAAAAAGGCGTGGTCCAAAAAATTTTCCGGAGCCCTTCCGGAGCCGGGGGCTCAATCCACACCCACCGTGGGGCCCGTGCCGTCTCTCGACGGCCCTGCGGTCGAGTGAGGTCAGACTCCGGATGAGTGACCTCGGAGGCCTGACCTCACAACTCACCTTGTTGGGCCTATTTATGAATTAGCTTTCAGTAGCTATAAATCCTGATAAGCCCACTAAAAACAAATTGGAAACGAAACAAACAGATAAGTGTGAACGTTTGCCCTCTTTCGATACCCAGCGCTAGAAAAGAGATGAAAACGACACCATGAAAGGTACATCCCCGTCACATACCAAGTACTTCCCTTCCCGTAAGGGGGAACTTGCTCCATACGGGATACATTGTTCCATACGGGAACGTGCCGCTGGGCAGGTTATCATTTTCAGGATTCGTACTCTAGGATAGGGTCAGGGGTGGATCCAGGCCACAGTTGAAGGGGGAGGGGGGCAATTTGTAGAGTGGGCGCCAAAAATATAGTGAAAATTAAGCCCACCAAAGGCGCAAAGAAATTTTTGGGCCTTCATTCTTGAAAAATTCTCTCCTTTTTCAATTGAATAATGCCTTAATTTATATGTTTCCGACATTCAGAACGAAATACGAAAAAAACATTGCGTTTGGGTCAGGATAAGGGGCGCCCTTCTTGCCGAAAATGGGGCGCCAAGCCCAATTCATCCCAGCATACTAAGAATTAAGAATCGCTTTGTGAATGCAGACTCTTTTACTTTCAACTCTGTTTCATTGGAGGAAATGGAAACTGAAATAAAAAGGCTTAATCCCAAGAAGGCCACAACCTTCAAGAATATACCACCAAAGATTCTTAAGAATAATTCTGATATATGTTCCGAGCCTTTACAGGAAATATTTAATAATTGCATTGGAAACTCTACTTTTCCTGATGAGCTGAAATGTGCAGACGTATCTTCACTTCATAAACAAAAAGAAAGTACAGTTAAGAAAAATTACAGGCCAATTAGTGTTCTGCCAACTGTTTCAAAAGTTTTCGAGAGGCTTCTAGTCAAGCAAGTGGAAGCACACATAGAACAGTATTTGTCCACACTATTATGTGGATTTCGCAAGGGTTATAACACTCAGCAAGCCTTAGTACGTTTTTTGGAAAAGACTAAACTTTGTATTGATGTAGGCGGAAAAGTCGGTGCTGTTATGATGGATCTTTCTAAGGCTTTTGACTGCCTGAGACATGATCTCCTTATTGCCAAACTACATGCCTACGGTTTCAGTCATGATGCATTGTCTCTAATTTATAGTTACTTGCATAACAGACAACAGAGGGTCAAGGTCAATGGATCTTTTAGCTCCTGGAAGCAACTTACTTTAGGAGTGCCTCAAGGATCTGTCCTTGGACCTCTTCTCTTCAATATCTATATCAACGATTTGCTTTTTTCCTTAAATAATACTGATGTATGCAATTATGCCGACGATACAACTTTATTTGCTTGTGATATTGACACTGATAGTGTTGTTGCTAGGTTAGAACTTGATTCCGCCCGTGCAATCAAATGGTTCTCTGACAACTATATGAAGCTCAATGAAGACAAATGTCATCTACTAACATTTGGAAATATAAGTGATGACTCTGTTTCGGTTAGAATTGGCAGTTCTATTATTACTAATAGTACTGAAGAAAAATTGTTAGGAGTTACCTTAGACAACAAACTTACATTTGAGCAACATGTAAGTAATCTATGTCGAAAGGTTAGCAACAAGCTCTATGCTCTGTCACGCATTAGCACACTATATGGATCAAAATAAATTAAGGATACTGATGAAATCATTCATAAATAGCCAGTTTCAATACTGCCCTCTGGCATGGATGTTCCATAGTAGGAAACTAAATACTAAAATCAACAAACTGCACGAGCGAGCCCTTAGAATAACGTACAGAGATCAGGAATCTAGCTTTGAAGATCTCCTAGGATATGATAACAGTGTATCTGTTCATCAAAAGAACTTACAGGTATTAATGATAGAAATGTTCAAGACAAAACATGGCTTAAATCCTCCTTTTATGAAAGAAATATTCTGTCTACAAACCAACCATTATAACCTCAGAAATGATCGCGATTTTAACTTACCAAGAGTGAGATCAGTCATGTACGGCTCAGAAACTGTTCGATATAGGGGTCCACAGTTATGGTGTACACTTCCAGTCTCTCTAAGACACTCAACTAACTTGATTGAATTTAAGACCAAAATCAAAGCTTGGAAAGGAAATGAATGCCAATGCCAATGTAGGCTCTGCCGAAATTATGTACCACTTTTAGGTTTTATATGATGTTTTTATCTATTCTTTTCTTGTAAATTGAAGTAGTTGGCTTTTATTAGCTATGTTTGTAAATATTATATACATGTATAGCTATTTTATACCTTATTTTTTATGCCAACATTGTAAATAAAGTGTTAATAATAATAATAATAATAATAATAATAATTTTCATCATGATGGGGGGGGGCAGTTGCCCCCAACTGCACCCCCCTAGATCCGCCACTGGACAGGGTATCATTTTTGCACATTAAGCTCCATGACAGGGTCCATACTGACTCTATAACATGAGGCCATTTGCACAACATAAGTTTGATTGAGATTTCGGATGGCATGCCGCATTTTATGATAGACTTCCGACAAATTTCCATGGTGGAGCAAAATCTTCTTTAAAGAAATTCCAGAACATGGTAGTGATTTTGAAAATTTTACTACAGGACAGGACAGGATATCATTTTTAGGAATTTTCACTCCACAGCAAGGTGCCTGTTCAGATCTATCTTTGAAGTCCAAAAACCTCTGGCCCATGACTTATAGGTAGGTAGGTAGGTATTTATATTTAACGTGGCTAGCCCGCGAAAGTCTGAGAGACTTATTTCCGGCAGGGGCCACGGATGTTTTACCATCAGTCCGCCGCAGCTACCCGTCACAGCTACCAGATTTCCCTCACATGGCTCTGGTCGACCCGGGCTAGTGTTGCGGACAGCGACCAAACTGTCCAGCGTGGGATTTGAACCTACGGCCGTTCTGACCTTTTTTTGGTTTACGAGTCAGATGCCTTAACCACTCGGCTTATTTAACGATGACATTTAAATTCAATACAACTGTCTATTTCAGATAAAGAATTTCAATTTCAATAGCAAATAGATCATGGACCAGCATAGAACTTGGAAATCTCGTTCCCAAACATGCCTCTTTCAGACATTTTTTCTAATTTTGATGTTTAATTTTCCTGTTAGGCTGGATTGAAACGCCACACTCTACTCACTCCCCGTCTAAGTGCCCCGGTGAGAGGTCAGATATTCACAGGGGTTCTACTGACCGAAAAAAACAGTCCAAGTTTCACTAGGGAGGTAACGAGGGCAGCGTTTTTATTGGCAGGGAACTGTTTCTATGTGATGATAATGCCTCAAATTTCTCTCCGGGGTTATCCTATTTGCAGTCGAGGTTTCATTTGTGAAACGTTTTTTACCGGGGAGATTCACAGCTTGTCCGGGGACTGATTTTGCTCGAATTTTTTCACCGGGGAAATCACCGGGCTAGCTTGTACCGGGGCACAGAGACAGGGGTGTCTAGTCACATCGAACTGCTTTCTTGTATGTGAGTGTTCACTGGACATGCTACAAGTCTCTTCCCGTTTTTGCCGCGAAAGAGACTTGCATGAAGTCCAGTGTTCACTAACTCTAGACATGTCCCTAGACTCATTACAGATGATGAAATAGACTACCTGAACAGTGTATTCAAATGAAGTTCAGTGACAAACTCTCTTATTTTCAGGCTCGCATTGAAGACAGTAAACGTAAAGAAGAAACACATTTAGAAGAACGCTAAATCCCCAAAAGATTTACATTCAACGGCAAGTCATTGGAAATATTCTATTGCTGCTGCTATTTATGCTTTGTTACTATAACTTTCAAGAAACTTTTGTGTCATATTGTTTAATTTTAGTCTAATTTATCTGAGCCCCAGAGGGGCACTGAGGACATTAGCATTGGTCAGTCCAAGAACTTTTTAAGCAACCCAAAAATATCACTTTAGTTTCATTGCAACCAAAAAATATCAGCTCGTTTTATACTCAAAAACCTGTGAATGAATATAGAATATCCTGAAACATTGCAAATAGAAGTCAGGATTGCCTCTTGTGACCCCAGAAATATCTGTTCAACGATATATGATGTCAAAAAATATTATGAACATAATTTCAGTTTTATTTGGACCCAAAGATATCAATTTTTGCAATATTCTAACCCAAAAATATCGGACTTACCTCCCCGTATTTGCATGTGCTGAATGCCCTCTGAGCCCTGTGCGCAGACCCCGCAGACTTTGGGTCCAATAGGGAGGAGAGTTCCTTTCCTTTCTTTCCTCTACTCTCCAGTGGACCCAAAGTCTGCGCACGGGGTAAGCTTCCTAAGCAAATCATATTATTTGTGACATTGAAGAGATATCATTTTATTTATCATACTATTTGATATCCATGGGATATTTCATTATTCATAGGCTATTTTTGTATTCTTTACAAAATTGTGAGGATTTCTCTTTTTAAACTGCATGAGCAATGCACCTTTTCAAAGGGCCTTATTTTGGATTTTTCAAAATTTCTTTAGCTTGCATCATATGAAATGGCTGACTCCATATTCACATTCAGCCCCCAGCACCCTTATTTTAGTGTAATTGCAAATTTTCATGATTTTAATATAAGCAAATTTAATTTTATGAGGATAGCAAATTTGAAAATTTTTAAGAGATTTGACTGCAAATAGTGACTTCCTTATGAATTTCTCAAAGTTATTATCGCCATAAAATCGAAATTGCATACTCTAGGAATATGAAAATTTGCAATTAGAGTAAACTTGGGGTGCTGAATCCAAATCCGTAGTCAGAAATTTCGTATCAGGAAATTTTTCAAACATTTCCACAACGAGGCCGTTTGTTGAAAAGGTGTATTCATATCCTTGCCTCTGCTAAGTGTCCCAGATGATGTCTCCTTGTTGCGAGTGACCGTCACTGTTTGTTCAAAAAGCAAAATTTTCGATGTTTTGAGCTCCAAAAGACCAAAGGGCAAGCTAAGAAATACTGGGGAATACTGTACTAGATTTCGGGATTTTAAAGGCTTCTCTGACTTTTCAAAGATTTATGATATTTTCTAAGATTTAAAGATATTTATTTACTCTGAGAAGGGATTTCTAAGATTTTAAAAATTTTCTAGTTTTGTGAGCTTTTCAAGATTTTCGAGATTTCGCAACATTGGCAATAGTTTCAAGAATTTAAGAGAATTGTGAGTTCCGTTGCGGCGGTTAGGCGGATTAAGCCTAAATGAATGCTGAATACGGTTGCTGCAAGAAAATTAGTGCAATATACAATTGCTATGCAGTTGCGGAGAATTGGAATTCAGAACGAGAGGTTCATTGTTTTTCCGTTATGTCGTAGAAATTTTTACTGGATAACCGTTATGATTTATCAGAATCAGATCTTCGCATAGCTGTAAAGTACGGACATCGCAATTTGTAGGAGGGAAAAGACAGGGTAAATGGTACCATGGTACCAGAGGGGTGGTACTTGGTACAATATTGTTCAAATGTGGTCGAACCTGGTACCAAAGGTAGGGGTACCGGTACCAAGCCTATATGAGTAGGTACCAATAAAAATTTCGTCCATGGATGTTTTTGGAATTCCTAGAACAAATTTTAGCCTTTAACAGTGCAGACAGTGATACAGATGCCACGGTGACGTGGTCAGGAATGGTTTGGTCTTGCCTATTGGTCTCACGAGGCACTGTAGTAGATTTCCTTTCAGAATTCTTCATATTCTTGATTAACTGTACTATATTAATCATCAGTTATTAGCTCCTTCCCCCAAAATTGGTGGTACCAATACCTTCAATTTGGGTGGCGCCTGGTACCTTATTAGTTGGTACCGGTACCAAAGACTCCCCCTGTCACCCTTCTCTTGTAGATTCACATGAATTTTTTTCGGGATTCTTGCTTCATTCGCAGGTAACAGCGTATAGTTGTAGTAACTGTAAAAGTGAAATTGCAAACTAACTATTGCTTTCTTCCTTATTGTTGTTCTGTTCTGTTTGTTGAGATGTTCCTCGGAGTTAGAAGACAACACAAACATCACAATAACAGAACAGAACAACAATAAGGAAGAAGACAAAGGTTGGTTTGCAATTTTACTTTTACAATTACTACAACCATACGCTGCTATCTGTGCTTCATTTACATGAAATAGCTATCATCAAAGCATCCAACATCAAAGCCACACAAAACATCAAAGCTACAAAAATCTTGTCCAAGAAATGTGTCACATCTGTTCATGACTCAATATAACCAAACAAAAGGAGCAAAGCGGTAAACTTTCAGCGCAACAAAAATATTTAGCTTTGATGTTTTGTGTAAGATCCATAGACCTTTTAGCTATTCTGAAAACGAATGTGGATAGAACGATATTTCATTACAATTTGAAGAATTTTCGAATGTGGACAATTCCGATCGAAGCTCTAACGCCACTCTATTGAACGTCGCGTATAAAATTGTATAAAAATATCGCTCGATCCAGGCTCTTTTGTAGAATAGCTAAAAGGTCTATTCATTGGTGAACCAAACGGCCAAAAATATTTATACGTTTTGTTTCCATTTGATTGAATAGACCTTTTAGCTATTCTGAAAAAGAATCTCAATCGAACGATAACTTTGCTACAATTTGTAGAAGTTTCGAATGTCCACAATAGTGAAAGAAGCTCTAACGCCACTCGATCGAATCGCGTGTATAAAAATGTATAAAAATAACGCTCGATCCAGGCTCTTTTGCTGAATAGCTAAAAGGTCTATTGATCAAAAGCAGGCATGACGTATCTATTTATGAGTGTATGAAGTGTATCGAGTGTAGCACAAAGCCTATCGCTGCGACGCTTTTGGGGAAATTACTGGCGCTTGCAGAGAAAATATGGAACGAAATAACTTTGCAAGAAGTTGCTCAAGACTGGATGTTTTAGCAGAAATCTGGAGACATTTAAATGCAAAATGAAGTCAAATTCATTCATGAGTCGCTGGTAAGTGAATCATTTAGCTAAATAACACAAAGTAAGCTCTTTTGGGGACAACGAATGAGTTTTAATCGGTAACGAGTTTAAGCCCAGATCACATTTCTGGCAGAAATCGGTGGATTTTGCGATTTTGAGATGTAATTGAAGAAACAGTGCTTGGGTTGTTGTTTAGGGCAGTATCTATAATCCCTGAAATTTTTATCCTTATATCTCATTTGTGTGACGATACGCACTTTTTAGCATTTTTATGAGTTCATTCATTTGAATTTATTTTTCCTGAGTTTTGCTGATTTTCCTTTCAGATTATGACTGGGTGTCGTTTCACATATTTTCAGCATTAATTACGTATGAGCCTCGCTTTCATTCCTTTTCGGTATTTACTTTTGGTATATGACTAGTTGTTTTATTACCTAGGTTGGTCCTTTAACGCAAATCTCATGTTAATCATTTTCCTGTTATTCTTCTATTTGATTGGTTAGTCTTAATTTGTATTTCCACGTAGTTTCTAATATATTCAGTAACTTTTGAGTTAATCTTCGATTATCGGTATGCGACCAGCTACACGTTAGTTCCGGATCTCACTGGAGAGCCGTTAACCTTGTACATAGTGTTTTGTATATAATCATATAACCGAAGTTTGTGTGATTTATCCGCTCGTGCCTTTACTACAAGTGAATCCAGGTCAGATCAGATCCACGAAAGAAACTTATACTTCGCATCTTTACAAATGATAACAAAGAAAGTCGCATTTGATGACATTTGCAGCGACTTTTATCGATGGTTGAACGAATGTCAATGTTCTTCAAACTCAAAATGAGATATTTTTCCAAGCACGCTACAAACTGTAGAGGGCATCCCTTCTACTGATTTATCAACAAAATTCCATGTAATTATTGTAACTTAGTAGCTATTTCAATTTTCGTGAGGGTACTCAAGAATTCTCTTCAAACGGCCATTTTCCTATCACGTGGTTGGAAAGGGACTATTTGATTGGCTGAATACCGTGAAATTGGATGATTTCCACGTGCTTCAGCAACCACAACCAGTCAAAGACTAGACCATGAACGATTGATAGATATGCTTCGAAAGGAGCTAGCTAGTCTAATATTAAAGAGAAAACAAGAAGCCGGACTGCTTTAACACGATAGCAAATGGTGCAAAGTTGACCTAAGATGATGTACATTAAATGGCGCGACAATGGAAGCTGTAATTTAGCATTGTGAGGAGTTCATTGGATGTTCGAAATGTGTGGATCTTATGAATAAATAGTAAAGACCGTATTTCTATTTCTGCAGAAAATATATTCTTGCACTTCGCAATTTTGACAAGGAATATCACAATTGGAAAACCGTTTCAAGCTCTCTTCAAAGGGTGAAAAATTGTTCTGTTATTCATCGTAGTAAGCCCTTCACAGTGTCTGCCAAATCATAGACCTTTTAGCTATTCTGAAAAAGAATCTCAATCGAGCAATGCTTAGCTACATTTTGAGGAATTTTCGAATGTGCACAATAGTGATAGAAGCTCTAACGCCACTCGATCGAATCTCGTGTATAATAATGTATAAGAATAACGCTCGATCCAGGCTCTTTTGCTGAATAGCTAAAAGGTCTATTCTGGGTAGTAAGCCCTTCACTGTGTCTGCCAAATCATTCTGGTCCTTACTTTTGCTCCATCGACGAAACGTGATAGCGAGTTTGGCTCAGGAGGACGCAGTGTGTCAAATTTCAACTTCTAATCAAGCACACCACAAACACGATAAATTCTTTTCATGTCTCATTTAAATATGGATCCAATTCCAATTTAAAAATTGAGAAAATTGAGCAGATAAGTAAAGATGTCAGAACGGAGATACAAAGCAGATAAACAAGTGCAAATGATGGCAAGTCGTGCCACTCTGTGTAATCTGTTAAAAAGAAATTGTAAACAGCAAAAACTATCTTTTAAATTTTCCTATCTACTGTACAAAGTACAACGGCGATGATACTAAGTTACAATTCAACCACAGACCTCCAGGAATACCTAGGTTTCTAAGATGAAGAGAAGTCTGAGAGTCAAAGGGATGGGGTATCATGGAAAAGTTTCTTTTTGCTTGAAGAATAAATTGTAAGGCCTTTCCTAAGTCTTCCCTCTGCAAACTGTTGTTTTGAAGACTTCGGCTCATTTCTCGCAATACCTGGGCACTAAATGTGAACTCAACTAGAAACTTTTGAGCATCACTCATTTAACCACGTTAACAGCTAGTTTTGCTTTACTAAACAAATCAAATCTTTTATCGTGGGATGGAAATTCTAGAAATGCCATTCACTGCGGAAGCTTTCAAATGTAAACAACAAAGAGCATTTGACTGGGTTGAGCTTAAAAACACGAGCTCTACCCTTGCAATAAAATCACTAGAATCTAAGGCAAAGGAAATTAGTTAGGAAATTCATAAAATGATCATACCAGTCCATCTAGTGTCGAATCTACGTATGCAAGGAAATCTACATATATAAGGCAGGTAAACGATTATCCAATTAGCTTTGTTCCTTTGTTAACCATTGTGAATTGAACAATCCTCCTTTGTAAAATAACAATAAGTAATTGTATTTGAACAATAAGTCTATTGGATGTATGTCCAGGAATTGAATTCAATAGAGTTCCCTCGGGGGTTGGCTGTGGGCCAGGGTGCTCAGTCAAAAATCGCAATCCTGCCCTTTTGCCCTATGTGAAAACAATAGATTCTAAAAGTTCTTCCTCCTATTGAATTTGCAAAAGGGCACTTCTTCCTATATGTGAGAACAATACATTTTCCTCCCATACAATTTGAAAACAATGAATTGTAAAATTTTTCCGGCAATTGAATTTACGCCCACACACATCTCCTAGGGTGGTTTCAGTTAATGTCCGTAACCCCCTCCCCTATAGAAGAGAAAATCCAGAGATATGCAAAATCCCCCAAAATCAGGGGTATGCAGAGGATTTTGCCAAAACTTTAACACATTTTCAGGAGTGAAATGCTCCATAGGTAAAACCCCCAAAAATCCGGACATTCCTGTACAAAATCCGGATCTTCCCACTACAACTTAGGAACCAATGGGGCTAGAAGATGCTTTTATCAATGATAAACATTTTTCATAACCCCTCCATTTCCTCATTTAGATTTTCAAGGGTCCCTGATTATCAGCTGTCATTTTTGGTGGCCCCTCTCTGTATCTAATTCGATGCTACATTCCCAAGCAACAAATCATATTTTCTGATGGCAAGTGGCCCAAAAGGACATAGAAAAGCTTTCAAGAGAAGAAAGTGGCATGGCACTTGGAGATTATATGAAAAATTGACAGTTTGAGGAAAAACGCAAGGCTTAACAAAGATCATAGATGAATAACGTTTGCGTTTCAGATAGCTGAGATCAGATTTGTTTAGTTTTCATGGCCCCTTATTTTACACTCAAGGTTTTCAGTGGCCCCCTTTCACTGCCCTAAATTTTTGGTCGCCCCTCTGAATATCTATCAGCCCCTACCAAGTAAGTAATGACTGGTCCCTTATCAAGAAAAATCCGGGGCCTTCGACCTTGATGAGTTGTTTTTCCATAGGGGGGTACGGAAAAACAACCGCTAACAACGTTCCATTGAAAATCGATACGATTTTCCTCGTGAGACTATTCCTCGCACCGGCCAAATTATTTGCTCTACGTCAGAAATTGAGGAACGGAAAAGTATCGAAAGATATTGCAAAATCTTGCAAAATGAGAAGCTGCAAAAAATATTGAACAATATTGCAAAATTATCAAACTGATGGCCCAAATGTAGCAAACTCATTTGGCTCCGTCGGAAAATCAAATAACATGGATAAGAATGACTGTTTTTCAGTTCTTCATATTTTCCGGCTTGAACATGCAATTTTACGGATCAAATGCGTAAATTCGGCACAGAGTCTATACCAACCGACATCAAACTAATCAAAATACAACGCTGTATTAGCTAAACAAATTGAAAATCTTTGGTAATTTCTTGAATTTGATATAAGTGGGGGGCTTAATAGAGAAGGGGGTTATCTAAAATTTTGCCTCAGAGGTGGCTTATTAGGGAGGGGGCTTAATAGAGAGGACAGAACTTCTATCTTCAGAAACTGATCTCAAGATACGTTTTCTTAGAGCTCCGAAGGGTCAAACCAGTTTTCCTAATGGGGCTTAACTGTGGAACTGTCTAGAAAGAGAAGCTGAATTGTCACCATCTGCAAAACATTCAAAAAGAGAATATTGACAAACAGTACAGGGGTGCAATGGCCCTACATTCTATAATCACTCCTTCATTTCCTCCCTTCACAGAAAATTGTTCATCTCTTGGTTGATTACTGTGTAAATAGAGGGGGTGACAGGGTAGTGGTACCATGATACCAGAGGGGTGGAATCTGGTACCAAAGGTAGGGGCACCGGTACTAAGCTTATATGAGTAGGTATCAATAAAAATTTCGTCCATGCATGTTTTTGGAATTCACAGAACAAATTTTAGCCTTTAACAGTGCAGACAGTGACACAGATGCCACACTGACGTGGTCAGGAGTGATTTGGCCTTGCATTTTTGGTCTCATGAGGAATTGACGTAGACCTCCTTTCAGAATTCGTCATATTCATGATACGTGTTAGGACAAAAGTTTGCAAATTATATAAATACTATCTGACTGAATGAACTAACTCATAATCTTATAAGTAGCACTGGCATTTCGTTTTCTAGTCCACAAGGACCAATTAACTGATTTGAGATTGGTGATGGAAAGGTGCTTGCCTGATATTTTGGTAATTGAGGAAACAAAACTAAATTCAGATTTCAAAACTGAGTCCTTTCTTATAAATAACTATCAAAAGCCGGAATGAATTTGGTGGGGGCTTAATGCAATTAGTTAGGAAAGGGGTTGTTTGCAATAGAGCTTCTGCTCTTGAGAGTCATGCTATCGAGATCATTTGCTCTGATCTAATGGTTTCCAAAAAGAGATGGGTTATTTTCAGCATTTACCGGCCACCAGATGCTTCTAACCTGGAATTATTTTTCAGAGAACTGTCATCTTCGTTAAACTCGGCCTTAGACAAATATGATAATGTCATAGTTATCGGCGATATAAACATTGACACACATGATATTCAGCATCCCGGTTATACTAAGTTAAATCTCTTTCATTGATGTGTTTGGACTATCAAATTTAGTAAAGGATAAGACATGTTTCACAAAAGGTCACAGTTCATCAACTGACGTCCTGCTCACGAACAAACTCAGATGTTTTCAAAATACCACCGTTTTTGAAACTGATCTGAGTGACTTTCATGGTCTTGTCTCCACTTAATGAGAACACACATACCTCGTCTCAAACCCAAGGTAATTAAATATCGTAGCTATAAGAAATTTGATCCTGTAAGGTTTCTCCAAGATGTAAAAAAATACCGACTTTAAAGCAGATCCGAATGATGCAGATTTAACTTACAGGAATCTTTCATCTGATTTTCGGAAACTTGTTGATAAACATGCTCCTTTAAAAACGAAAGTTCAAAGAGGAAATACTGCCCCTTTTATGAATCAGCAACTGCAGAAGGCAATTTATACAAGGTCAAGGCTCAAAAAGAGATTGAACAAAAATCCTACCGCAGAAAATAGAGGTAATTTCAAAAAGCAGATAAATAAATGTGTTTCCATAAGAAGGAAGGCTATGAAAAACCATTTCAAAAAAGCAAATAAAAATGGCACTATGTCTAACAAAGAATTTTGGAATCTCGTTAAACCCTTTCTGTCAAATAAAGGGGGTCTTGCGAGTAGCGATATTTCTCTTGTAAAAAATGATACCGTTATAACTGATGACCAGGAACTAACAGAAATTTTTAACGAACACTATGTAAATATAGTGGAAAAATCCAATGGCAAGAAACCTAATAGCATTGCTAAAGATGTCGGAATTTCTGATGACCGCCAAATCGTTCGTTTGATTCTAGAGAAGTATAAGAACCACCCTAGTGTCCTAGCTATAATTCAAACCCCAGAGCAAGTGCTGGACACCTTCACATTTCAAGAGAAAGAACATAAAGAAGTTGCGCAACTATTAAAATCCTTAGATGGCAGGAAATCCACCGGTGAAGACAAAATACCCCCGAAGCTTGTATCCTTAGCTGCAAATGAGCTAATAAACATTTTAACTACGGCAGTTAACTGTAGTATTCGTAATTCCCGTTTTCCAAATGATGCGAAAAAAGCGGCAGTTTGCCCATTAGATAAAGGGGAGCCGAATCGCACTGTAGAAAGGAACTTTCGTCCGGTTAGTGTTCTCAATACTTTTTCAAAGATATACGAAAAGGTTTTAAAACAGCAACTGGTTCAACATTTAGACGACACGCTTTCTGTTTTTATATCGGCCTATAGACGAGCATATGGAACCCAACACGTTTTGATACGTTTGATAGAAGATTGGAGGTCTCACCTCGACAACGACTTTCTCGTAGGAGCAATCCTACTGGATCTTTCGAAAGCTTTCGACTGTATTCCACACGACTTGCTCATTGCAAAATTACATGCATATGGTTTTGATGAAGATGCGCTAGTCCTTACCTATTCTTATCTCAAAAGACGAAAACAATGTGTTCGGATAAATAATACGTATAGTTCTTTTCAAGAGGTTATATCTGATGTACCCCAAGGCTCTGTGCTGGGACCAATCCTTTTCAACTTTCACATAAATGATTTATTCCTTTTCATAAAACAGGCAACGCTCTATAATTACGCCGATGGCAATACACTTGCTTATTTCTCTAAAAGTATGCCCGATCTTGTGGATATTCTGGAAAGAGAAACAGGAGTGCCTTATCCTGGTTGGAGCAAAATGAAATGATTGCCAACCCTGAAAAATTTCATGCCATATTGCTCAGGAAAAATCAGACAAATACTAGTGGTGAGGAAATTAACATTAACGGTAAAATAATCAAATCCGAGGAGACTGTGAAACTTTTGGGCGTTACCTTGGATTATAAACTTGATTTTGACCCTCATATTTCGAATCTTTGCAAAAAAGCTGCAACATAGTTAAATGTTCTTAAAAGACTGAAGTCGTTCATTGGCTTTAAGGAGAAAAAAAATTCTTGTTCAGAGTTTCATTTATTCAAATTTCGATTACTGCCCTCTAGTTTGGTATTTTTCATCCTCTAAATCTCTACAGAAAATTGAAAAGTTACAAGAACGCGCTCTAAGATTTCTCCATAATGATCATACCAGTTCATATAACGACTTGCTTTCGAAGTCAGATAAATGCACGATGCTCATTTCTCGCCAAAGAACCCTTTGCATTGAAATTTTAAAAACAGTAAAACAGTTAAACCCACCGTTCATGCAGAACATTTTTAAATTACGGACTTCACGTTATTCTTTACGAAATCCAAATGACTTAGCACACGTAAAGCCAAATCAAACAACATTCGGGTCTAACAGTCTGATGTCTATTGGACCACAGGTTTGGAATGACCTACCAAACGAACTGAAATCAACAGTAAATTTGAAGAATTTTAAAAATCAAATAAAAAACCCTAACCCTAACCCTGTTGTAAATGCAGTGCTTGTACCTGTTTAGTTTAATTTGATTCTTAAAATTTCTAAAAAAGATTTAATTTAGTTTATTCAACGTTATTCGATTTAGATTAGTTAACTTTGTATACATGTATATGTATATTATGTATATTACGTATATATATTGTTAGCTAGAGTTTTGGTAATCGAATTAAAATAATTGCACACACAGTGGGCGAAGACGCGTTGTGTTGAAACACGACGACTTGTTGCATGTCTACTCAAGTTGGTCCTAAATTGAGTTTATATAAAACCTTCAGTCTTGTCTTCAGATCAGCTCTTTCAGTCTATCTCAACTAGTCTGTAGGAGACAGCATGTCGTATAAGCTGGTATACTAATTTGAGTAAAAGCCCCCAGAAATTGACATCACTCAGAGGAGACTCGAGTGTGTTGAGCCACATGCAGAGGGCCTAGCCAGAGCCTCGCCCTCTCGCTGTCTCGGTTTCGATAAGATTTAGATCAAATACCAATTTTAGTAAAACATACACAAGGACAAGAAGAATGAATCAATAAAATCTCAAAGACGTAGAAAGTTTTCCTCACCTTCTCGTCGGGGAATCTTTGTGAAACTGACACCGTGTAGTCGGGTCCATCGAAGCTTCCAGGAACACTTTGTATAAACTAGAGCGCAGCTTTCCCACAGATTTCCCATGGGTAAAACGTACGCAGATGCCCCGCAATTTCTCAAAATCGACGTTTCTGGACATAAAAATCCAGCTGATTGTAAAGGGAGTACAAAGACCGGAGGCCTTTGCAACCGTTTGTTTTTGTTTTTGTGAATTTCGTACAGTCAGATATTCTGGAAGCTGTGGAGAGCAAGTCGTTGACTTCGTGCACCAAAGCATGCTGGTCTCTGTTCCCTTTAAACACGCTAGCATTTGCTATCGTGAATAAAACGAATATGCTTATCTATGGACTGTATGAAGTTATGCAGCATACCGAAACAAAGATTTTATTTTCCCTCACCGCCAGACTCTTCGAAGCTGTAGGCTATTAAAAACATAGAGGTGTTGTGGACACGATTTAGGTGTTGAAGTGTTGATTGTGTCCACAATACCTGGCCTAAATGTTCCCAAATGAATAGAGGTATTTCGTTACCTTCCTAGTCTTCTATTCATTGTTTATCTTTCTTGATTTGGAGGCTCAGCTGATGGCTTGCTGTTGGCAATTTGAAATGGGCCTAAAGTTCAAACTGTACCGCACTCTGAAAATTGTGACCTGGGAACTAGTTCCCAGATCGACGTGGCCTCCGACGATTTTTTTCTTTGGGGCACTTGACAAGAAAAAAGTACCCATCCCCCCTCGGGCCCTTCGCGCGCATGCTGAGCGGTTGGCAATGGCGATCTTTGTTCAACCTTGTCACTGCAGAGATTTTCATTCGTCAAAATATGACCACGTGACACGTGGGTGAAATCGAACACAATTCTGAGTACAACAAACAAAGCCACAAAATATTGCAGCGTAAGTAAAGCGAAGCAACACATTTATATCGGAGCAACAGACGACGACATTATAGCCTGGTTGTTTACACGCTTGCTTTCCTGAGCTTCATTTGGAAAGGATACTACCACAAAAATGCAGACAGCTCCTGTCGTTATTCAACAACAACCATGTGTTGTTAGTGCCCTACCAAGAACCGTGTCGATCAGTGCAACAAGGGGCCTAGGCGTCGCTCAGATCGTCATTGGAGCGTTGTGCATCCTGTTCGGTATCCTTTCAGTGGCACTTCTTCGATACTGGGCCGGCTCTGTAGGCTTTGGAATATGGGGAGGTGTTTGGGTAAGGAAGACCTTTATTTTAGATGCAAATCTATGCCCACTTGCAGGAGATTGCGATTTCTTTGGCGGAAGCTATTCCGCAAATAGGACACCATATTGTTCTTGCTTCATCAATACGGAAGCAAATTGAGTCTCACTCCTCAATTGAAAGAGGAAACTTAGCATTGCTATGGCATGCATTTTCGGCCAGTATTCAACATTAGACTTTTGTGTTGTGGAATGATATTTGTGCTGAGGTTTCGATTTTTGTATTGTACTTGCGACTACATTTTCAATTGCAGCACTGACTCTCCTTCCTGTTTTAATTAGCAAACGTAAAACGCTCACTCACATCTAAATTTTGTTTCTTTATCTTCTGACCGTTGCCTTGTTTCGTAAGAAAACAATTTGCTGAATCTAATGTTTCTTCGCATAACATCATTTCCGTGAACATGTTATTAGAATGGCACTTTCATTGGCTTTTTATGCGTTTTATGGCTTTTTATCCCGTGTGATGTCATAACTATTTTGATCATAATTCTTCGAAGTAAAGTGCAAGACGAAAGGGCAAAGATGGAATGTGATGCTTCACATTGTGCAATGTCCGGGGTAAGGGGTCTGCCCAACAACTGGCAAACAACTTACGTCAGAGTTAACAGAATTGGGCTGTTAGGGGGGAAGGGGTCCTGTGCAAATGACTTGAAAATGTTACTTTTGTGATGAAAATTGAAACGAGTAATATTTCATCAATCTTTTAAGAATAACTCGTAGCAGTAAATTTTTTGGCAGCACCACTACTTGATTTTAACATCACTAGCTAGACAAAGTAATCAGGAATCATGGTGGGCCTCAATCCAAGACATATACAGTACAGTAGTAGGCCAATAAGGAGGGTTCGTAGGAAGCCCATGGCAAGAAAAAATCTAACAACAATTTTAGTGGTCCATTTAAAAGGGGGGTCAAGCTGTTAACAGCCCAATACCGTTGTTAACTGTGACAAAAATTATTTGTTGATGATCCCTAAGGGGGGGGGTGTACTTCACATTCAATCATGTGGGGAGGAGCCAGTTTTGTGTGGTTTGGCTCAAGAATTCTGAGGGTGGAGTAGACTTTTAAAGAAAACTTCCAGGATTAGGGTTTAACTTTTACTAGGAATTTGGGAGTTTGGGATAATCAAAAATTTTCCTTTCCTATCAAAATGGGTAAGGTGTAAAATCTGGATAGATTTTGCCAAAATCTTTGCTCGGGGCTTTACTCCAGCTATAACTGTTTGAGCTACCCTCCTTGAAGTAATGAATGTTGATTAATCAGTGTGTGCTGTACTGTTTTGAGCAATCAATACTACCCTCTTTTTACCCTAGCTTTAACCCTCTTTACCCCAGTGGACCCTATCAAAATCCTGCCAGACTTCTAGGATTGCTTCATAGCAGAAATTCTTGGAGCTCACATCCCTGTATGACCCAATAATGAAGTTCCCCCCACCCCCATCCCAATTGGAATGCAACAAAATGTGTGAAGATGAAGCTGCAGTTTTTAGTGCCAATCGAGTCCGTGACCCCTTGTCATGACGCTCAGGTGGTGAGGTCCTATCGTGTCTCGAACCCACTCTGCCTGACTGTTCTGGCTTCAAAGTCAGAGGATTACACCAATGCGCCACAACACCTTCAAATGTGTACTCTAGCTTGGAATGATTTGGCTTATGTGTAGTGGCGAGTGATAAGAATTTGAAAGTGCAGGCTCTTATCGTATCCTTAAAACTCTTATCGTATCCTTAAAACTCTTATCTATAAAACTAAATATGATAGAACTAAAGAGCAAATTATAAAGGCAAATACCCAAACACTTAATGTAGAAGATGTGGGATAGAAGATGACACAATTGAGCATCTACGGGCCTGTGTAAAGTTTGCAAAACAAATGCCAAGAAAAGAACTCCTGCAAGCAACAAAAGCCAGTGATCTAAAAAAGATATGGGCTCAGTACTGCTTTTTAATTGAATTCTAGTTTAACAAAAACAATTATACTGTACATTGACCAGTGTTATACTTTTCAGTAGCTGCTCCGGAAAGGAGAAAAGTACTATTATTATTATTATTATTATTATTATTATTATTATTATTATTATTATTATTATTATTGTTGTTATTGTTATTATTATTATTATTATTATCATTATTATTATTATTATTATTATAGCAAAATAGCTACTGTAGCTATTTTGCTATAATAATAATAATAATAATAGCCAACAATAAATAGCCAATTGGCCAGTTAAATAGCCAACAATAAGGACCATCAAATATTGTTGGTCCTAAAAATGAGCAACACCTTCCATACAAAAAAAAACAGTCAATATCTAATCTTCGTGTTGGACGAGTCCTGAAAGTACTTTTCGAACCATGCTTTCACTGTCCATTAATACGGTTTTCTGCATCTCTGCTACTGCTTTCTCAGCTAATTTCTTTCGTTCTAAGTGTTCGCTAAATACTCTTTCCACATCACGCAATACTTCTTTCATACCGCCACCAAGAGCACCAATGACAACAGGAATTATAGCTATATCATATCCTGGTCTTCTCTCTCTTAATTCAAATGCAAGTTGTCGATATTTTGTCACTTTCTCATTTCTTTTTGCTGCTATATTTGCCTGCTGCGGACATGCCATATCGCATATCCAGATCTTATTTCTTTCCTTGTCCTCCAATACCAGATCTGGTCTCCTGGATGTTGTTGTTTTACGTAAGTTGAACTCAAAATCCCAGACTAACTTGGCACGACTGTTTTCCAAGACTTGTCCTCTCAGCCAATTTTCCATATACCACTTTGTTTCTTTTCCTACCAACCCGTATTCCTTTGCCCATGCAATAGCCATTACCATTAACGCTCTATTGTGACGTGCCAAGTACTCACTGTTGGCTATCGTCTTACATCCAGCAACAAGGTGCTCAACAGTTTCATTGAATTCACCACATAATCGACATCTTCCATTTTCCATTAGCCCCCTTGCCACCTTCCATCCTCTTGTCTCCACCATTTGCTCAATCAGTGTCATTATTGATGCTGTCTTTCTTGGTGTCAATCTTTGTTTTAGCCAAAGATGGCATTCCTGTTCTTGTCGTCTATACATACAACTTTGTAATTCTTTCTGTTCGTAAGAATCCTGTCTTTTCTTTTCCACACCCTTCTTCAATTCTGCCTTCACTTTCTTCCATGTTGGCTTCCATTCTAATTCCAATATTTCTCCCTCTAGCCTTACACTATTCTCTACGAATTCTAATGTCTTATCAATTTCCATCATTGCTTTTACTGCTTCGTCAATGATTGTGTTAGTTTCTTTTATTGTTTCTCTATGCCATGCTGCCTGAATACATTTATTATTTGACTTGCACATATAACAAGTGACTCTTGTTCTTGTTTCTGCATACACATCTCTCATAGACTTCAGTCCCCTTCCGCCTTGGTCTCTCTTTAGATATAATCGTTCATCACTTGCTTGCCTCCCTAACATGTCATTCTTCCTCAATTCCCTTTTAACAATTTGATCCAGCTCATTCAGTTCACCTTTTGTCATTTTGCATACATTCATTGGATAAGCTGCCACTGGAACAATCTTAGAATTAATTGCTTGTATCAAGTTTTCATCATTTAGTTCGGATTTCATTAGTAGTTTCAGCCTCTTTGTCATTTCTACTTTAACCCTTTCATATACCTTCTTTGTCTTGATGCCATCTGCCTGCTCAACTCCAAGAAACTTATACATCTCCTCCTGATCTGGCTCTAAAGTCTTCATCCGTTCTTGTAACACTTGCAATCCTTCACCTTTCACCATTTTTCCACGTTCGAACACAATTTCTGCACATTTTGAAACACCATAACAAGCTCCTGTATCTAAACTCGCTTGTACAATAATTTCATTTATTTCCTTTAATAAACTGTGTGATTCCTGATATACCTTAAGGTCATCAACAAACAAACTGTGTGTCCGGCTTACATCTCTCTTTCCTGGCTCTCCCATTCGATATCCTTTACTCTGTTCAAGAAGCTTAGCAACAGGTATTTCTGTGATACAAAATCCAACCGGTGAGTAACTACTGTATCTCCTTGCAAGAATCCGCACTTTATATGTATCCATCTGCTTACACACTTTTCCCCATCTTTCCAGAGTTCCAGTCTCGTTTTCCATTTATTCATCAGCTCTCTCAACAATGAAATGACTACTGTTGGTATGCCAATCCACTCATACACTCGTATCATCCAGTCGTGATGCACTTTGTCATATGCTTTCTGATAGTCATAGAAGGCTACAGCTAAATTCCTGTGGTAGGTCTTTACTTCCTCCATAATACAGCTGTCAATGATTAACTGGTCAACTGTGCCCAAAACACCCTCTACTGCTCCAAGCTGTCCTGCATCCCAGACCTCATTCTCTAGTGCATGTTCCCTCATGTATTTACCAATCAAACCTGTCATAATCTTGTACGAAGTATTCAAACACGTGATTGGGCGATATTTCTGCTCATTGCTAAGGTCCTTTGTCTTAGGTATTTGGACTGTTCTTCCTGTTGGCCACCATACTGGTATCAGGTCGTTATCATTCTTCATCCTTTCAAATGCTCTCGTCAACGCTTTTTGTGCTGTTTTGAATGTTTTCCACCAGTAATTTTGAATCCCATCTATGCCTGGAGCTGTCCAGTTCTTCCTCTTTCTGATCTCTCCAACTACTCTTTTTTCCGTGAGGGTAAACTCCTTTACATTTTTCACCTTCTCCCGCAGCGCCATTTTCACTTTTTGCATCCATGGCATTTCTGGTGTTTTTTCGTCTTGTTCCCATATCCCAGCCCAGAACTCAACAAACTTTTCCATCGGTGGCGGTTCTCCTTCGTATACAGTCTTTTCCTCCAAAGTCTTAAAAAAGGTTTTTTGGTCTTTTTCAAAATTGGCATTGTCCTTAATTCTGTTTCCTCTTTCGATCATCTTTTCCAGTTTCACCTTTTTATATCGTAATTGATCCACCCATTTCTCTTTGTATCTTCTGATGTTCTTTGATGTTGTTTCGGACTCCTCCATTTGATGTTTTAAGCCCTTCAAGATCTTTTTCTCTTTGTCTGTTGCTTTTCTCTTTTGTTTTCGCCTATGCAGTTCATTTCCAGCCCTAGCTATACTTTGTCTTAGCATTTTCATTTCTCTTTTCATTTTCCTCACTCTCCTGTTTCCGTTAGATGGCTTTTATCTTCTATTTCCTCTACTTAATTTTTGCGGTAAACCCATTTTAATTTCCACAGCCCTTCCCATTGCATACACCTTGTCAATGATTTCTGGTATGGTATCTACTCCTCTCAAATACTTCCCTAAGGTACTGTCTGCTCTTTCTTGCAACTCAGCCGGCATTTTGAGTTTCCTTAACGTCTCTCTTGGTTCCACGTCTGTCATTGTGACATGTTTCAGGCTAATAAGTTGGTCATTAAATATAGCCTCTAACTCTTCATCGATTAGTTCAGGACCCTCCACTGCTGTCTCACCCTCTATCTTTGATTCATCCTGATTTACTTCATTCGAAATTATCTCCTGTTGGTCATCTCTTTGGTTTCCCGGGTTCTCATTCTCCACTTCATTTCTTTGTCTCACTAGTATAAGATTTGTAATGGTTTGTTCTTTTCGGAACCTTGCTGCATTATCACGTAGCTTCTGTATGCTGGCTGCTGCGTGTTCTGGGTACTGATCTACCCATCTTTCTTTCACCCTTTTCATAAATCCTTTCCCCCTTTTTCTTTCTTCATCGTCAATTTGTACCAATCTTACCTTCATCTCTGTTGTCCACTCTACATTTTTGGATTGTGTATCCCTTTCCTGTGCTTCGCTATTAACGGAGTCTTCCTGAACTCTTCCCCACCCTTCTTTGGCAAATCTTTTAGCATTGTCAATTAAATTCTGTGCTGTCCTCTGTTTTTCTGGATACTCTTGATGCCATCATTCTTTTATCCTCTTCATGAAGTTTTTCCCTTTCATTCGTTCTTCCATTTCAATTTCTACTACTCTTTTCTTTTCTTCGTCAGTCCATTCTCTACAATTCATTGTATGAAGTCTGTTGTCTCGTTCTCGGTCTGCTTTGTTTTCAGCACCAGTTAACTGAGCCACTGTTCTGTCAGCAACACCGAGTGTAAGGTTTGGTTGATTTTGATAATTGTAATCTAAGTCTTCCATATGATATGTATTTGAATGCACGGGTATAAGAAGTCCATCCAGGGTTGCCCGGCTCTCTGGATAAGGCTTTATAGTGATAGAGTCGCCATTCCTCTACCAGATCCCGTGATCGGTGACCTCATAACGCAGTGGCCATCCACCCATATTGGCACGGTACCTTCGGGTTGCGGGTACAATTGTTCGTGTAGCCTCCACTAGGTAATCTGCTTAACGAAACTAAAGGACATCACCTATCCTACTATTATTCGTGTAGTTTCCACTAGACAGGTTGTCTGCCATGACTGAAGAGGCCCATCTGCCCTGGTTTGTAATAAGAGTTTTCCTTCTCCTAGGAGGGTTGCCAGCCAAGGCTCAAGAGTCCCCCCTACCCATGAGGCAGCCTAGCCCCCGCCGGACGCCAACACGGAATTTCATGGTCTCGGGGAGAGCTAACAGGTACTACACCTTGCTGAAGGGTGACCTGGAGGTAGTTGTGGCAAAGGGTAACCTCATTCTCCCACGTTGAAACTCCACACCCGGATGTAGTTTTATGTCATACCCAGGACAAATTATTATTATTATTATTATTATTATTATTATTATTATTATTATTATTATTATTATTATTATTATTATTATTATTATTATTATTATTATTATTATTATTATTATTATTATTATTATTATTATCATTAGGCTGGGAGTAGACTTTCAGAAATTGAGAGAGATGCACACTTAACAATTATGCTGTAGATATCTTGTCCTTACATGCAAGAACTTTTATTTTAGCTGAAGTAGCAGTTTTATCACAGTTTCATAGTTACAATTGAGCGCAAGTTTTCTATCTGATGTTTAATGCCTGTTCCATGTGTATGTTCATCATTGTTTGCACAGCATTACATGTGTCCTATAATGTGAAGATTGTCTGCTCCCAAAAGCTAAACCCAGAAAAAAGTTTTGACAGCTTGAAGGTTATGTGGCATGGTGGTGTGATGCAGGCAGAGACAGGCAGGTGGGGGTTTATCCCACATGGAACCCCACTTGAGTGTCATAACAAGGGGTATGCGGACTTGATTAGGTCTTCGTTTCTATTTCAATTGCAGCGCTTGGTGCTTTGATCTCCACTTCAGCTTCAATGAAGAAGCACCTCATTGCAAAGTCTGCATTTGTAATACCTGATAATACCCAATATCCTTTTCCATTCAGATTCTCATCGGCGGAATTATTGGTGTTTCTTCAGCTTCAAACCCAACTAACTCTTCCTTGGTAAGTATCCAAACTTGGTTGAGATTGATATTGGCCTGCTAACTACAAAGGGGATGTCATGGCCATGGTGAATTTATCTGGACTGAAATTGGCCAGAATTCCCGGAATGATGTTGTTATACTCACATGGATGACAAATTGATTGTTCCAAAGGGATAAGAAAACATGAAAGGTCCATTTCCACTCCAGTTGCTATTCACAAAGTAGCAAATGCAATTTTGTGATCTCCAAATTCCTTAATGTGTACAAATTCAATACACTCTTCAAACTTGTTCACACATATCCCAATTGTTTGTTCAGCCAATGAAGTCTGTCTTCTTTTGATGGTGTGTGCTGCTTTTGTTTCTTTGTTATATAATTTTTTTGGTTATGCCTTCAATTGAAGACTGGCTTACATGCAAGCGCACTGCCATAAGCTTTAAACTTCAAACAAAATATTGTGATTTGTGAACTGCAAATGAAGTGGAAATGGACCTTAATGTGTGCTGTTGCACAGGAAACTTGGTGAGGCCCTTTGAAGGTTCTTGATGCAGCTTTCCTAAGAAATTTGCAGAGCATTGTGGCCAGTTTTGGTCAGGCAAATTTTAAAGTACATATGTATACTGTACAGGAAATTTGAATGTGTTCACCATTGAATGATTTGCTTATCAGTATTATTGGGCTTATTATATTCAACAAAATGAACAAAAACAAAACAAACCAAAGGAGCCAAACAAACGAAATGAACATGGAGAGTAGGGCAAAAACTCATTACAGGCTTACGGGCTTTTCGTAACGAATGAGTCTCTCCAAGATCAGCTGTAGGTAGGCCAATGCGAGGCATTGCCATTCAGCCAAAAGCCATCCCTCCCAATCAATATGTTTACTACCCACGCCAAGGAATGTCATTATGAAACAAATATTTGAAAACAATCCAAACCATCATAGATAATTCAATTTTCGTGAAACAATTCAAAACAATCAAGTTTTTAACTAGGAACTTGTGAACATTTGAACATTTTTGGAAAGTGATATTTACCGAAAAACAAAACGAATTCAATAACAAACGGATAATTCATCAAATTATAAACAAAGCCACACGATTCATTTAAAGAGGGTTGTTTTACACAGTCTAGGTATTCCCAAAGCAGATTTTGCATAAAGTCAACTAAAAAAAGTGATATTTAACAAAACTAACCAAACAAATTCAATAACAAGCAGATAATTGATCAAATCAAGGACAAAACCAAAGGATTTATTTATATTAAGGTTAGTTGTTTTACACGGATTAGATATTCCTAAAGCATGCATGAAGTCAAAGAAATAGGAATACTCATAAAAAAGTGATATTTAAGGAAACGAACAAAACGAATTAATAACAAATGGATAATTGATCAAATCAAGGACAAAACCATGGGGCTCATAGTAAGAAACTTATTTGGTTTGAATTATTGGATTCAAATATTTGTTTCATAATGACATTCCTTGGCGTGGGTAGTAAACATCTTGATTGGGCATGGCTCGCTGAATGGAATTGTGTTGATGCCTCGCATTGGCCTACCTACAGCTGATCTTGGAGAGACTCATTCGTTACAAAAGGCTGTGGGTTTTTGCCCTATTCTCCAGTTCTTTTCGCTCTTTTCCTTTGTTTTGTTTTGTTCGTTTCGTTTCTTTGACTGTAGCAAACTTTATTATTGCCATGGTATCCAAAGAGCAGTGGTCATTCACACAGGAACTGTTTACTCACCCAGTAGTTTTGATGATGTCATTTAAGTGCACAAAGTATGCCAAATTTATTTTAGCTGACTCAGTTTGGTTGCACATCACAATGACAGCTGATCATCTCAAACATTGTCCTGGTAGTAAAACTTTTGTGAGTCACCCATTGTTTGTTTCTAATGTCATATTTTTATTTCAGAATGGAGCCAACATGGCATTTGCTATTATCTCCTCCTGCATCACTTTTGTTCAGTTCATTATTTACTGTGTTGCTGTGACTTACTTCAGAGAATACTACAGAATCTGCAGTGGATGGGGCTACTCGTACCACTGTTCCAGTAGCAGCAATTCCACTGGCGTCGCAATTTATGTGATTCTTTTATTGCTCATGATTGCAGAGTTTGCAATTTCTCTTTGTGTTGCCATCTATTGTTGCAAGTATGGCTGTCAAGGCTGCTGTGACAATACAACGACAGGGGTAAGAAGCTTGTGACCATTTGTCCTAAAGAATAGTTTCCTTGTGTAGAAAACCAAAGTGACTTAAGGTGACTGCGTTTGGCTGTGATAAACATGAAAACAGGTTTTCAGAATTCCTTGTCTCTAGAAACTTATTAATTGCTCTGAAACCAATCAGTCTATCAAAATCCTGTAAAATGTACATGGTATTTCTTGTATTCTTGGAAATTGAAACGTATATTAAACAAAGCTATTTTTGCTTTCAGGATTTTTGAGAAGGCTCATTCCAAAACATTTTGGTAGCTTCAGAAGAAGTTCATTTTTCTCTCCATGGATTTTAATCGACTTTTTTGCCACACAATGACATTCTCACAGACCCACATGCCAAATTTGAAATCAAAAGTGGGCAAGTTTCTCTGTAATGAAATTCTTAAGTTTGGTCAGCCTGCTCCACAAAAGAAACACTCATTGTCAAGCAAATTATCAATTGGCAATTGCAAAGGAATCAGTAGTGCCTGCAAGCAATTGTATGAAGTAAGTCAGAGGTCTTTTGAGACTTGCAACAAATCTATTAAATATATTCATATATTATTAAAAATTTTTTTCCTCACAATCTGTTTTGTCTACACAAGATATGGTATGTACATCATGCTCGAGTCCCCAGACAAAGAAAAAGGGTGCTGTAAAACAGCATTCAACTGAAAATGATTATTATTTTCTGTTATTTTTAACCAGTGCTTTTTGTTTATGTATGAAAATGATGATGATGATGATGATGATGATGATGATGATGATGATGATGATGATGATGATGATGATGATGATGATGATGATGATGATGATGATGATGATGATGATGATGATGATGATGATGACGTTGATGATGACGATGATGATGATGATGATGATGGTGATGGTAATGATGATGATGATGATGATGATGATGATGATGATGATGATGATGATGATGATGATGATGATGATGATGATGATGATGATGATGATGATGATGATGATGATGATGATGATGATGATGATGATGATGATGATGATGATGATGATGATGATGATGACGAACATAACAGGACAAAACTCCAATTGCAAAATACAAAATTGGTATTGTTAGTCTCATTTCTATCATTTGCTTAGGCCAGTCTGTTAGAGGGGGGAGGCAAAAGATGTTTTGTTATTATGTACAAAGCACCCTAAGTGTGCATGATCTTTCACCCATCAAAGCATTGGTTTTGAGAAACAACCTCCATGTTGTTCAGAACAATGGTCAATCTCCAACAATTCTAGAAAAGTCCTGAGTATAGCGAAATAGGTGCAGTTTCTTTGGAGTCACTGGTTTAAAGGAATAGGTTGTAGAATTTTTCACCAACATTTTTAAAGATTTTGAACTCATTGTGGACAGTTGGGTGCCTTGCCAATTTCTATTTGTAAGAATTCATTTTCCACGAAAAAATGTGAAGGTACACTTAAACATTTATTTGAGCCCAGTTGTAATGAAGGACTTAAAGTTTCCTGCTTCTTGACCTACACATTGTGACAGATATATTTTCCCCGGGGGGGGGTTACTCTCAATGTGGCCTGACAGGGGGGTCCAGTCGGTTTGAGGGTTTTACTGAATGGCTACCAAATGACGCTATTTGTCAACCAAATACTACCAATTGGAAATATTCTTAGATTCCTAGCCACTTACTATGTTTCAACCCGGTACGGTCCTCCGGACGCCAATTTAGTCATTACAGCATTAATCATAAATGAATTTTGAAAGTTTTCTTGCTTTGTTCTATTGCAATAAAACATTATGAAAAACCGTAGAAAATTTTCATTACTAAATGCTACCAAATGATCCAGTTTTCAAGTTCGTGAACTACCACTTGAGGGTTTTTGTAAAAAGATACTGCCATTTGAGGGTATTTTTAAAATTCTTTCTTTGACCCTCTTTAGCCCTGACTGGACCCCCCTGTCAGGCCACAATGGGAGTACCCCCCGGGATATTTTCCTAGAAAGGCTTAAGGGCTTGTGTGAGGTCAATGGCATGCATTTGCAGAGTGCAAAACAATCCAAAATTATCCCATTCAATTAATGTCACACATATCTCGTGGGCAATGGATAGCCAAAGAAACATTGTGTCTGAGTGTTTTCTTTGTTTTATCCAAGAGAAACCTTTTTACGATTGCACACTCCCTTTAAGGAGTAGTCAGTCATCTCTCTCCGAGATTAAAGTTGGAGCTTCACTGATAGATTGCATGGAAACTTGGCTATATGACAAACTGCTATCTGATTGTTTTCTTTTAGGTTGTCATTCAGCAGCAGCAAGCCCATGTTGTTCCATCTTCAGTGATTGTACAGTCATCAGGTGTTACTACCTCTACCTACCCTGCTGCCTACCCTGTGGCTGGTGGTATGCCAGTAACATACAATGCCCCTGTCAGCTATGCTCCTCATGCATATTCACAAGCATACACCACCGTACCACCAGGAGGAAATCCACAGGTATGGTTTGTAACGGGCCATGTTATAGAATTCTCATGAAATTCTTAAGGAATCTCCAAAGGGAAATAAGACTCCTCGAGAAGTGTATGAAATACTGCAATTGGCAATAGCTTTGCTTTAGATTTCACCTGTTTTTGTTTATTTGTCTGTCTGTCTGTCTGTCTGTCTGTCTGTCTGTCTGTCTGTCTGTCTGTCTGTCTGTCTGTCTGTCTGTCTGTCTGTCTGTCTGTCTGTCTGTCTGTCTGTCTGTCTGTCTGTCTGTCTGTCTGTTTTAGACCATTTTTGCAGGCCTTATTGTGGCTGTCAAATTATATCTGGTTTTTCATAATGCTATCTTTGTGTATATAAGAAAAACAGCATTACTTCCATGGTCATCAACGGACTGTATTAAAACGCCATAATCCAACTAATTGTCATGCAGTTGTACCTGTTTTGGAGTTTTATGATTTTGGGACGTTGAAGGATTCTTACTTGAAGGTATTGCCTCCTTAAATCGTTATTGACCACAATGGTAAACATTTTTGACAAATCTCTTTTCTGAATAAACCAGTAGGCAGTGCTCGCTGACTACTTGTATTGCTTGTAGTAAGCATTAGAGCTGAATAAGCTGAGTAGGGCCCCAGCGCTCCTGTGAGTGCTCGATTTTATTTTGCATTTAGAAAATAAAATTCATCAAATGGGCAGGCCCTTTAGACCCTGTTTACACGATGTTGGTAACATGGTGGCATAAACTGTAAAAACAAAATTTGTACATATCTATTTATACCCAATTATTCTGTATCATAGATATGCTTTTTATTTTTAACCTATTTTACTTTGTATTAGGCTTCAACTAGATTTTATTTTTGAGCTAGTTTTTTATGTGCCTAGTTTGGATAATATGCACATACTAACCGGTTTTGTGTTGTACAGGAAAATATAAAGCCCGAGGTCTTTAAAGTTTAGACCGAGCTTGCGAGGTCCGTGCATTAAGACCGAGGGCTTTATATTTTCCTGTACAACGACAAAACCGGATGAGTTTTATTACCTGACATCTTCTAATCTTGTCTCGCATTTCATCAAACACATTTTGTTACGATCATGTCGTTTGAGTTCACTGCAAATCTCACAGGCCTAGGCCTAAACCAGTTGCTGTGGTGACAAAAACGCGTCCTTGTATCGTTTTATACAAAGCTACGGGAAACCCGCGGGAAATGTGTGATTAGCCAACTGCCAATTGGAATGGCGGGATTCTGTATTGCCTCGTTTTTGAAACTCTAGTCAGGTAATAAATTGATAATATAGAATGAAATTAAAAAGTAATGGCATGTCAGACAGAGCCAACGTCAGTTCAATTGCAAAATGACTTTGATGAGCAGCACTACTCAGTGAGAATGTCGTTAAGCTGCAAAATAGAGATACAACATTGAAACATCCAGCAAACGCAGTGTTTCATTTGCAAGGATTTTAGGGGTCTGCTGCTGAGTGATAGTCAGGTGTAAGCAGCGAAACATCATTAAAGGCATATAAGATGTGAGAACTAACATATGTTGGATTGCCAAATGGCTGTGATGAGCATCACTACTCAATGAGAATTTCGTAGGCAGCAAAATAGACAACAATGAAGCGCCCAACAAATGCGTCGTTTCATTAGTAAGGATTTACAAGTCGGCTGCTGAATGATATGTCAGGTGAAAGCAGCGAAACATCATTATGGGAATGTCAAGTGTGGGATCTAACATATGCTCGACAACTTTGGACTTTGATAAGCATCACCGCTCAGTGGAAAGGGCCTAAGCAGGGAGAAATAGACAGGAGATGAAACGCGCATTGCAATAACAAAGTTAGCTGCTCTTCAGCGTCTTCAATCCCGAGCACGGTCAATAATAGAGAATGCAAGAATTAAAGATCGTTGGTCTTGTTCCTAAATGTAGAAAATATTATCCGTTATGACAGGAACGTGATGACCTATAAGATCATAAACAAATCATGTCCTGAAAACCTTTTTGATAAATACTTGCCCAGATCACGTTTTTCTTCGTACAATACGAGAAATTCTCTGGATCTTCAAATCCCTAGATGCAGGACAGAATTTTTCAAAAAGAGTTTTCACTATGCATCTTTGACAGTCTGGAATGAAACACCTTCCACGATTCCTGAGCTACCGACTTTAAATCGTTTTAAACAGCGACTAAAAACGCATTTAAAGGGCTAGACTCATTTTAAAACACGAGTCCCTGGAACAACAGCACATTTTAGGATTTAGGTATTTTAGGATTTGATCTTTAGCTTTAAAATTGTAAGTTTTTTGTATTAATTGCTGAAGGGTTTTTTCGTTCTAAAATAATGTTAAATGAAAATGAAATGTGCGAGCGAGCTGATATTCGACCTCCTTCGCAGCACACCGCGAGCTTTGCTGTTCAAGCAAAATTTTATGCCTATGTCTCCCTGGTCCTAAGCAGCGAATCAGAGAGACAGCATTGTAACACCCAACGAATGCGTCCGAGGAGGGGTGTACATAACATGGCGAAGGTACGAGTATAGGCCGCTCATATGGGTGGGTTTTTGGGCACAAAATTTTGTAAACAGGGGTCCCTTTTTCGGCAGTTTTTAATTAACCATGGGTGGGTTTGGCAGCTGTTGGCAAAAAATAGCTAAAACTGGGCAAACCCATCAATGCTCGCCGACCACTAACCGGCGGGCAATAACGAAAATTTGCAGCCATTGTTCGCCAACAACGAAGCACAAAAATAGTAGGGTATTAAAATTGAAATCGGTCCAATGTTTTTCTACATATCTTGCCTTTGAGAAGTGCGATCGAGGAAAGGAAAACGATTTCTGAGGGCTGAAAAAATTTGCTTTTCGATCGGGATAACGATATAAACCTTTGCATGCATTTGATTTTCGCGGAATGCCCCTTTAACTTTCACCTTCGATGGACCGTAGCATTAGAATAAACTGCATGAGAGAGACATAGAATTTGTTTGTAAGATTTGCAATATAACAAAAGTCGAGTAATGTTGCATACTGGGTTCACTCACGAGAATCATTTTCAACATGTTTACAATTGCAGTTAATGGCAACTTGTGCTGGCAATGGCTTCATGTAAAGCCCCGGTCAAACAGATCGAACATTTCACCTAACATTTCAAAAACAAATGTTTGATGAAATGTTGGGCTTGTTTGACCACCTTGTTTGGTCTCATAACATTTGTTTGGCAGTGTTGGGCAAAGTTTGATCTCGGTCAAAAACAAATTTTGTTTTTCGTTGTTGTGTGAAATGTTTGATATGTTTGACCACTCCAACAAACATTTTGCCAAATATCGTCTTTTGTTTTCATCAAAATACCTTTGTGCATGCTCCGCAGTGTCTCGTTGACTGCACAGGCACCTTCTGATCACAGGTTTCAAACCAAATGTTAGATGAAATGTTTGGTGACATGTTAGTTCTGTTTGACCACCAACCCACAACATGAAGCAAAATCAAAATATTAAATTTGATAAAAGTTTTGTGAAATGTTTGATCAGTTTGACCAGGGCTTAAGAATCATCTGAGCCAAGAAATCATGCAACTTCAAACATAAAGCCCCGGTCAAACTGACCAAACATTTCAAAAAACATTTAGCGAACTTTATATTTTGATTTTGCTTCATGTTGTGGGTTGGTGGTCAAACAGAACTAACATGTCACCAAACATTTCACCTAACATTTGGCTTGAGACCTATGATCAGAAGGAGCCTGTGCAGTCAACGAGACACTGCGGAGCATGCACAAAGGCATTTTGATGAAAACAAAAGACGATATTTGGCAAAATGTTTGTTGGGGTGGTCAAGCATATCAAACATTTCACACAACAACGAAAAACAGAATTTTTTTTTACCTAGATCAAACTTTGCCCAACATTACCAAACAAATGTTATGAGACCAAACAAGGTGGTCAGACAAGCCCAACATTTCATCGAGCATTTGTTTTTGAAATGTTAGGTGAAATGTTTGATCTGTTTGACCGGGGCTTAACGTTTGTTGTGTGACAAATTGGCTGCTACGTTGCCTTTCAGTCAAGTCAATGGGTCATGCAAATGATGCTCCTTTCGTTGTTATACGACAATAAGAAATTAGCATCGTTCTTTTCAGACTGCGCATGCCCTTGTTGACCGCAGTAACATAGATTGATAGCCACAATTACTTCAGCAAACGTTGTTAAAAGCAGACAGACAAACAGACAGAATTGATTGCGAAACTCTGGGCAAGAGTATTAAGTTGTTCCTTCTGCGGTTTGTTGGTCAAATCTTTTTCTTGAAATCGGTCATATTTGCATATGATTGGCAAACTTTGGCCAAATATAATTTCGGATGCATTTGAGGCAATTCCAGCGGAAACTTTAGAATTTCAATGTTCATCAGAGACAATCAATCCATCAATCAATTGATACTGTATCACTTTGTTAATCAATTGTTTATTGACTTCCAGATGGCATACACCACCAGTGCTGGACAGATGCAGGTAGCCAACCCGACAGCCATGACATATGGCCAACCAGGTGGTGCAGAAAAGCAGAGCGATGCTCCTCCCCCATATCAGTGATCAATGACAAGGAATCAGTTTGGTTTGCTATAATAGTCAGTAGTAATTTGTCAGTATCATGTTTCGCAGATAACAGCACTTAGCATAACATATCATATACCGGATTAGCAGGGAAAAGTTCCCACTGTTGAAAATTCATAGCACCAGGAGTGCGTCACAGATTTGAATTTTTCAACTTCTAGTTAAAAGCACAGGGGCGTCAGTTTAAATATTCTTAGTTATTATTTAGTATTTCTCGATATTGTTATTTTGAATATTTTCACTATTTCTCAATACTGTTGTCTTTCTTGCTTCTAAAGAGCCGCGAATACTCTGACCAATGCGAAGGAGAGCAGAAAATGCGAAGGAAGTGAGGGAGAGAAAAGCGGAGTCGCATTTTCTGCTCTCCTTCGCATTGGTCAAAGTATTCGCGGCTCGTTAGAAGCAAGAAAGACAACAGTATTGAGAAATAGTGAAAATATTCAAAATAACAATATCGAGAAATACTAAATAATAACTAAGAATATTTAAACTGATCCCCCTGTGGTTAAAAGCCGAAAGATTGGCGGCGTATTTTTGTGATTTTCCTCGCTGTCTTACCAGCACTGTAAGTATCATCGGTAAATTGAACTTTGTAAAATGTCATGGTTCCAAAATGACTGAAAAAGGACCTGAAACATTAATCAAATTGTATGGAATCTCCTTACACAGTACAATTAGCAATTTACGTTTGACCTCTCTCAAGAGTTGCAAGGGATAAATTTTCAAACACATTCTAAAGATTTTCAGTCCCATGGCTATAAGTGTCCAGTGGATATCTCTCACCCATGAACAACTGCATTTTCTTTATTGAGCTGTTCAAGGAGTCCCTTATGATTTGATCAAATGTCTTAGGCCCCTTTTCAGTCATTTTGGAAACATGAAGTGTTCCTGTTTTAGTTAAACTTATCTTTATTTCTAGTGCTCGTAAGACAACAAAAAGCAAGGGGAAAAAACAAGAAAAAGCACGATGAAACTTTAATCATTTGTCTTTTAACTAGAATTTGAATCATTCAAATCTATGAAGTACTCTTGCTGCGATGAGTTTTCAAATGTGGGTATTTTTCCTGAATCAGTCACCCAGTACAATAGCAAGTAGATGTTTGTTGGGAATGTTTAATGATTGGTAATGATTGGGGTATCTGTAGACAGAGTCCAGAAAAGTTGAAATCTTTCTCCGGGTGCCTATGTTATTAGTTGAACCTTCCTCATCTTTTCAAGGCAAATATTCAGATTATGTAAACCGCCTTGGGTTGTTTATAATTCTGCATTTATTAGCCAGTTGCTGCTGCCATAATAACCAAAATACCAAAGTTTCCTAGACCTCTTTTACCCCGTTCACACGGGGCAGAAATACGGGATCGCGATTACAACGAGTTTCGTTGACACGGGCCTTTAAACGAAAAGGGATCAGGATCGCAATCCACTCGCACATGTTTTTCATAGTTACAGAACCCAGAAACACCACAAAGACAATGGCATTTTTATTTACTTTGCATGCTAATAGGACTTTGATCGGGATCGTGATCCGAGAAGCGTTTACAAGTCACACTTTTTCAGGGATTTGCTTATTTTCCTGAAGGCACACTTTTTCAGGATTGGGATTGGGATTGCTCTGCAGGGGGATCGAATTTTAGAGGATCGCGATCAAGTGTTAACACGGCACGTTTAATTCCGGATCGGGGTTGTGATCTGGATCACGATCCCATATTTTTGCTCCATGCAAACGGGTATTACAAGGAGTATTAAAGCTCCTTGAAATTGGACATAAGCAAGCAAGCCTTGCTTCTGTTCTCGGCTGATCGGATGCCTTGATCAGCCGATCAAATGGCTTGATCAAGTATCTTAGGCCCTTTTTCAGTCATTTTGGAAACATGAAGTGTTTCTGTTTTAGTTGAACTTATCTTTATTTCTAGTGCTCGTAAGACAACAAAAATCAACAGGAGAAAACCAGGTGACTTTTTCTGCACGCTGCTTGTAGACCGTTATGTTTAAAATCCATTTTTATTTAATATACTTAATGTAGGTAAACCTTAAGCATTTGCTATTTTCAAGGGACTCCATTGCTAATCATGATCACATGCGCGTCGTGTGAAAATCAAAACAATCAAAACCCAATCTAGAAATGACTCAGACTCGATTACATGTCATAGTTTTGCTTTATGCCAGACAAGGGTTAATTTAAGGTGCAGTGATGACCATTTTGTGCAGTGATGAATTGCAAATGTGCAGTGATCTTACATTTCATGCAGTCTCTGTCCTCGAGGCCATAGGGAATCCTACTGCCGCAGCCTTTTAACCACACCCATTTGACCCAAAAAATACAGTTTATGCTGGTTTTTGCAGTGTTGAAATTCCTTGAATAAGTGCCTGCTGCCGGAACTGATAACGCTATATCTTTAACTCATTTCCCTACGTTTACATGAATGGATTAGCTCCAGACTAAAACCTTTTAGCTGCTCTACAAAAGGTTCGATTATTTGGCGTTAGAGCTCCTATCACTGTTGTGTGCATTTGAAACTGTATCAAGGTATAAATAGCTTCCTTCTTTTTTCTCTCGACCACCGGGTCTTAAATGCTTCAGAAATCAATTTCTTAGAACTGCGTACCATAAACTAGTAATCAGTACTTTGGTCTTAAAAGTACAGACCGAGCTTGCGAGGTCTGTGCATTAAGACCGAGGGCTTTATATTTTCCTGTACAAAGACAAAACCGGTTAGTATGAGTTTTATTACCTGGTGGCTTCTCTTGGTGACTCGTATCATTTAGTCAAACACATTTTGTTACTGCTATGTCGTTTGTGTTTATTGTAGATCTCATAGGTCTAAAGCAGTCGCAGTGGCGACAAAAAATGCGTCCTTGTATCGTATTATACAAGGCTACGGGAAACCCGCGGGAAAGGTGCGATTAACCAATAGGATTGGCGGGATTCTGCATTGCCGCGTTTTTGAAACTTCAGTCAGGTAATAATTATGCAGTATCGTCCCGTTTGTGGCGAAATTCTTGCAAGGCCATTTAGACATCCACTAATTTTCAAAGTAATACATGGTTTTGCAATGGAGCCTCTTAAAGATGTTAACAGTGGTGTAGTATTTTTAACATATTTTATTTGTATTGGCATTGCTTTCATGATTCGCCATATTGTAGATTATTTCGTGCACGTAGTGAATATTTTCTTCATGTAGATAATAATGTTTTTTAAGTGTCTCTGCCACTTAAATTTCTCCAGTAAACAAGGTTGCAAGAATTTGAGGTGAAAAGTTATTACCTCTCAACTAAATTGATCGAAGGGAATTTTATGTAATAGACCTTTTAGCTATTTTACAAAAGAGCCTGGATCGAGCGATATTTTTATGCATTTTTATACACGAGGTTCGATTGAGTGGCGTTAGAGCTTCGATCGCAATTGTGCACATTCGAAAATTCTACAAAATGTAATGAAATATCGTTCGATCCACATTATTTTCTAGAATAGCTAAAAGGTTTATTCGCAAAAAAATCCTAGAGAGAGTTTTTTTGATATCATAATTTTTTTCAGAAATAAAGCGTCATTAAGTTTTTATGGATGGGTGCACGAGAGAAGGTGTCTGAAGCTTTGTCATACATTGAAAGCTCCATAGATTCAGAACTGATCCAGGAAAATCAATTTGACCAACATAAGAGATACTCGGTTTTTGATCGTCTACAAGGTGGTAGCAAGCGATAGTGTGTAGCCTTTATGGTTTACCATTTAGCAATTTGATGCCATCACAACTTCAAAACTAGTGGTAATTTTACAAATGCTGTGATTTTGAATGTGATAATCATGGTGTGAAAACGCTCTCCCTGAAATTATAGTAATTGCATGACGCTCTCTTTGATCAATTCTGTTATGAAAGACCGGGGCAGCAAACATTTTACCCGAATGATTAAAAATGTGTGCTAAGATTGGAGCCCTATAACATGTAGATGTTTGTGAGCCTATAGCACCCTATTCACCATATTCCTACAAACTGATGGGGGCCCTCCAGGGGGGAATCAAGGTTCACTTGCTCCCCAGTTAGTTCTCTGTTGATGCTTTATCTGTCATAGCATGTCAAATTTGAATCAAAACTTTAGTTGGGCAAAGTCTAGCATACATCAGCAAGCAACAAGCAATTTTTGTGGAAATCTTTAATCTCACAATCCTTGAGAACAGGTCCAAATCCTTGATCAAATTTAGCCAGGGTGCCACACAGCTATCATGACTGAATTTCATCTGACGATGTCATCAACGAAATCGATTGATTCAAGGGAACAATGTTTGTTCGTTTGGCGCAGTGTGATAGGCTCTTTGCGGAAGTTTGTTTAACGAATGTCCAATCAAGATTTAGTTCCCTGCCCATAAAGACTCTCTGATGCCAAAGGGCCTGCCAAAGCCCCCCCCCCCCCTTATGTCAAGTTTCGGAAATACGTTTTATTTAGTACCAAAGAGTAATTAGCGTTGTTCGTGACGTATTTCATAACGTGTATATTATTCCACAGGTTGTCCCAAAAAATTTTGCCCGGTTCATGTGGCTATTGCGGAGGAGCTATAGACTCAATTATTTCAGTTATTGCACAGTTGTATTGATAAAGCTTCAACTTAGAGTTTGGGCAGAATAAGTCATTGCCTCAAAAAACAGCGCCGCTGTTGTTCTCCAACAGTGTCACCATAAAGTAAGTTTGCAAAGAAAGGGTTCTTGCGTCGTTTCAAAATTTACTTTATTTTGACATTGCTAAGCAACTACTTCTTGATTTGCGCTGGAGAGCAGCATGCAAATTAGCACTGACGAGGGTATAGTCTGCACGCAGGCTACATGCAAATCTTGAACATGCTCTTGAAGATAAACTCAAGGTATAACGTGGATGACTGAAGATTGACAAGGCTCCAAGCAATACATAAATAATAGTATAAGATATGCTGGCCTATGTTCAAATGTACATAAGGAGACGCAAAACAGACACAAAGGACGCAAAAAGCACGGTCTTATATGCGTGCGCACGCATGCAATGTTCAGAGCAAGCATTTTCTTCGTTTTGTAACAAGCCTGCGCCCAGTGCGGTTGATGAAGCAAAGTTCCAGGATCGTCTAACTTAACAGGACGAGCAATCGTTACTGAAGCACCCAAAGGCAGAAAGCCAAGCACAGTAGAAGCGAACAAATTTGAGTGACAATTAATGTTTGACTCTTGATGAATCAACAGGGCAAGTTTTTGTCATGTTTTTGAAGGACGGCAGCATTTTTACAAAGTTGTCGTATCCGTTCAAAGGACTGGTGAAGGAAAATGTTGATTTGTGACAGTGCAAAAATTGAAATTGTTTTGGCTTCGTACACTCCTACCGTAAGCAACTGGTAAATCCTTGCCAAGTCGATCTTCTCCAGGAAATCGAGATAAATCAGTCTGTTCGGCTCAGCTACAAGAGTCGAAGGAAGTTAACAACATTCTAGTTTGATTATTTGTCAAGCCGTTGGGCCATTATTTTACGATCCTAGTTGGATTTGTATTGAAATCAACTGATGCCGCTTAATAGGCGGACTATAAATCTTGATAGGAGGCCCCCCCCCATATTTGTACGTGAAGCGTTATTTGGCAAATTTAGGCGCGTGATTTCGTGATTTTGATATTTTCGACTCGTGAATTCGTGATCGAAGACTCTGTCGTGCAGCGTGATTTGCCAAAAATTTGGTCGTTATTTCGTGAAATGGACTTTTAAAGCACGTGATTGCGCCTTGAAATTTCACTAAGAAATGCTGTTTTCCGTCATTCTGAAGGGTGTAGTCTCAAAAAACTTTCCGGGGGCAAGCCCCCGGACCCCCATTTTTACTCCATTCGCTTGTAATCTACCCCATATAAAGATATTTGTCTCCTAGAAAGTCTTACATAAAGAGAGCATTGATCTTACATGGAGAATTTCTGAGTTTCTTAAAAATTATACATGATACTATTCAAATTGCCACCGGCAAAGTAAGAGATGCAGTTTATTTGAATGAAAATCGACTTTTTCCAAGAAGCGAATGATAGGTTACCAGGCTTTAATTTCCACAATACGGCGTTTTTCGATGTTCTAGAAGGCGAATACTCAAAAAAAATTTCGGGGGCAAGCCCCTGTACCCTATTTATCTCATTTCACTCACACTTTTGGCTCCGAAACTTTAAAATCCATGTTAGAATTACCCTGCTTTCCCTCGTGTGTCTTCGCCAGCATTTTATTTACATAGAACTATCTTTCTGGAGCATTCTTAAAATTTTTGCAGCGTGAACGTGAAAATGCTGTTTTATAGTCCGTGATGGCGTGAAAAACGAAAAATCAACACGTGAATCCGTTATCCAGGGGTACTATGGGGGGGCCTCTGATAGGACACCCGAATATTGGATTTCAAGCTGAATTTCATTTTAATTACATTTTATGTTCTTTATGCACGCATTTGTATCAAACTTCGAACATTGGCAGACATCTGAACGGTGCAAATCTTCAGACAGTGATATCTCTTGTTTTGCCCTTTCTCTGCCATGAATCAGCAACCACTTGTCAGATTGACTCGAACAGGGCCTCAACTTTTAAGTTGAAACCTGGCCTATGCAACTGCGCAAAAACCGAGATAATGGAATCTGTAGCTTCTCCATAGCACTTGCACAAAAGGGCACAATTTTCGTGGGGTACCCTGTACTAGTATTTTATTTTATGTGCAATATGTGCAAGGGTATATTATGAAATAGCACACTAGTATAACTGCATGAATGTGGTTTCTTGGTTGTGCATGTTCTTTCCTTTAGGTTACCGTGTGAGTGGGTGAGTCAAAACAATCTTCTTTTGAAAGGTCACTGTTTCCTGACTTTCAAGACAATATCGGGTGAGCCAGAAAAAGGTTCCCACTTTTGAAAATTCATAGCATCAAGAGTACTCCGCAGATCTGAATGATTCAAATTCAAGTTAGAAGCCAAAAGATCCAACTGTTTTTGTGAACTTTCTGGCTGTGTTACGAGCAATAGCAATATAGGTAAATTCAACTTTAAAAAGTTGGATGGTTACAAAATAACTGAAAAAGAAACTATAACATTGATCAAATCATGAAATACTCTGCGCAGAGAACAACAAAGAAAATGAAATTTATCATGGATGAAAGCTATCCTCTGTCATGGGCTTAAAAATCTTTAGCATTTGTCCGAAATCTACGTCTTATAACTCTTGAGAGACTTTGTTCTGTGTTAAGGGAGTCTTTACTATTTGATCGATTTTTAGGCCTTTTTTCAGTCATTTTGCAACATGAAATTTTAAATAAAGTTAAATTTGCCCATACTTATAGTACTAGTATAGTAAGACAACAAGAAAAATCGCAAAAGTAGTTTGATCTTTTGATTTTTTACTCAAATTTGAATCATTCAAATATGTGATGTAATCTTGGTGCTACGAATTTTAAAGATAATGGGAACCATTTCTGGCTCACCCGGTAGTAGCTATTGGCAAATATGTTATATGATGGCTGACATTTTAGAATAAGCTCTTAATCTTACCAGACAGAAATCGGCCACTTTTTGAGAAAACTCCAAGGAGAAACCTTCAAGACAGGTCTAATATCACGACCAAAATTCTCGTATACTTCTGCCTGACAGCGATGAATTGAACACGTTTAGCACGTATCATCCTAATTTGGGGATGAAATGTCCCTATACAAATGTTATTATGCCATCGTGAGGACACTTAGATCATTTCATCCCTTCGAATATTGGCTTACGTTCAAATCAAGCATCGAAGCTCCTTTTGTGGCATTTTAAAAGCCTTGACGAGTCATAGCTATTTGCTGCCAAAGAGCGGAGAGGGCCTACATTCATCCAGAGCAGAGTTCCAGTAGCCAGCATTAACTCGAAATCTTTCGTTGCAGTGAAACAGCGGATTTACCCGCCAATAAGATTTGCACGAATCCCACTTCTTTCCACTGATATTTCATGATAACTTCTGATTTGGAAGTATCTGAGAGAACATGTCATTCCAAGTGTTCTCGTTGGAAACACCAAGGATTAATTCTGCAAAACAAGTTTGTGCAAGGCTGGGTCTCCAATTTGTTTGTTCGTTTGTTTGTTAACTTATTTCAATTCGATTATTTAACCAGTCATACATACTCATATACATAACATACCGGGTGAGTCAATAAAAATGCCCGACGTTTGAAAAAATCCTGGTCCCTGAATATCAAAGCAATGAGATTGAAAACTGTCTTAATTTATCCCCGATATGTCAAAATAGGTCCAGTAATTTACCCGGTTTTAATCGGCCATTCCTTCCCGTCGAAATAGGAGATTTTCTGTAGAAAGCTCCTTTCGAAAACCTGCAAAAACGAGCGAAAACAGCAAGCAACATTTCCCTTTGTTCTCCTTCCTAGCAATAATGACTCTTGGATGTGCTCATGTATTTTGTCCTCATGAGAGAATGGAATCCCCCTGAATGAGTTATTCACACTAGGGGGAAGACTTTTCAAGTCGTCAAAAAGAAAGCACTTGCTAAAGCCTGCTGAAAGTCATCGCTGTGAGGTAACACATTAGGGACTTTGCTTGTAATTTTACCACGTTTTTAAGGTTTCTCAAAGGGACCCATTTTAGAAAATCGCTTACAGAATCTGAACGGAGAGACCGATTTTGGCCAGGAAAATTTCTAAAAATAATTGAACATATTAGTTATTTAATCAAATATTGCAGAATGTCATTGCTTATATATTTAGGGAGCATTAGCCTTTCAAACATCGGGCGTTTTTTATTGCTCACCCTGTATAACGAATGTTTGTAGCATCCCATACATATACATAATACATATACAATAATTCAAGAGCCCATTCACCGAAGCATATAAAATTTTAAAGGATAATTCAACAATATACTATGACTGTACTATACTATACTATGACTAACACATGTGTATTAAGCAGGTCCCTTTGTAATTAGATCGCTTCTGTTGTTACCCTACTGTAATCTAGGTTTTTAAGGTAGGTCCCCAAGTCTTGTAAGAACAATTACTGAAGAAGATGAAAGTTGAAACGTTTACACAGTCACAGTATATTTTGAATTTTCTATACATATATACACATAACTAACCTAAATCAAACATAGTATACTAACGAAAAGGAAAACTACAAAAACGAAAAGGAAATACGACACAACAAGTTGATACTGTTGAGAATGAACTGCATACCTCTGAATGAACCCTTTCAAAGCAAAATAGAACACATCGCTTCCTGCATCGTTTATTTTAGAAAAGTTTTTCTGAGGTGTGCAGTCTGCCCTTACAGATACCAGTCCTTTGTACCGTATGGGAGACGGAAGGCCTTCCCACCTTACTTTTGCCATGTTCACATACCAGTCACCTGTGCCATTAAGAAGGAAATGGACGATAGAATGAAGAGCTCTAAAGATCGGTTTGAAGATATATGTTTCTTTTTGTTGGAGTAATCGTAGAGTTGGTTATGAATAAGTTTTTCGAAAACAGGCAGGGCTGATTTAGGTCGGTAGTTAGATTTGGCATCTGGTTGACCATGTTTTAAATGGGGGCTTCTCAGGCTCTTTTTCCAGCAGTTTGGGAATCAACCAGTAGCAACTGATAGATTGAAAATACCACAAAGACATTCTGAGATAACCGGAAGAACGATTTTTAAAAAACAGCAAGCAATACCATCAGTACCATACCAGGTGAGCCAGAAAAAAGTTCCCACTTTTGAAAATTCATAACGCCAGAACTATTTCGCGGATTTGAATCATTCAAATTCTAGTTCAAAGTCGAAAGATCAAAGTATTTTTGTGATTTTTCTCGCTGTCCTAACAGCACTAGAATTATTGGTAAATTCAACTTTATAAAAATTTCATGGTTGCAAAATGACGGGAAAAGGCCTAAAACATTGATCAAATCGTAAGGACTCTATTTAGATCGAGCAATAGGCCATGGCGTTTCACCTCTCTCAAGAGTTATAAGACGTCGATTTTCAAACAAATACGAAAGATTTTCAATTCCAAGGCAATCAAGGCTAGGAGGATATCTCTCATCTATGCACTGTGATCCATTAGGCCCGTTTTATCAAAAAAATAAAGCTCCTAATCGTAATCCAAAAAAATAAAATGCCGAAAAATAAAGTTCCTAATCCTAATAAAATTTTAGACTTGTGACATAAACCATAACCTAGGGGTTTATGCGCTGTAAGAATTTTCGAGATCAATCAACCGAAGGCGAAGATATTGAGTTTTGAAGTTGGGCCTAAATCAGATCTTTGTTTACATGACCGGTGGAGGCATGGCACTGCTTTGACTGCAAATTACTATTCATTGTATCTACGCTCAGACTTCACCGATCTCTTTCATTTTAGTCTCATTCTGATACTCTAAACGTGTGCTTTGAGGCAATGTAAAGCATGCTAAAATATTTTGCCTTTTTATGACCATTTTTAGACGATTTCACAATGGTATTTTTCAATAAAATTTTTGTCTTCAAAAATCAATTGTAAAATTTAGAGCTAAAGACAAAAACAGTATGTTTTGCTATACTCTTCAAAATGATTTCAAAAATTAGATACAACTTTCTAACAAGTTTCTACCAAAGGGCTGGTGCCAATTCGCCTCCAAAATATTTTAACAACTATCTTAATTTAAAAATTTTTGTACGTAATTTTAACATTTTTGCACATTTCGCAATTAAAAATTAGATAAAGTCAGTTGAAACAGATGCAGAGTTACAGGGAAGGCCATTTATTTGTCCTTAAGCCTGCTAAACCCTCAAGTCAAACAGTTTAAAGGCCAAAATGGTATTTTTCAGCCATTTGTCCCTAAAATAATTCACAAATTTTAAATTTTGCAAACATTTTAACAAATAAAGCCCTGCAAAGTGTTTCAAATGTTAGTAATTATATTATCTTAACATTTAGGCAAGGCCTGGTCACCTTTATACCCTTCACTGGATGTTTGTTAAAGTTTAGTGGTTATTACATGCAAAAATCTTAGAACTCAAATTCCAGACTTTGTGAAATGAAAATAATCATAAAAATTTTTGGGTTCGAACTGGCACCAGCCGTTTGATAGAAACTTGTTAGAAAGGTGCTTCTAATTGCTGAAATTATTTTGAAGAGCATAGCGAAACATACTTTTTTTGTCTTCAGCTTTTAATTTCAAATTGATTTTTGAAGACAAGAAATTTTTAGAAAAGTACCATTGTGAAACGGTCTAAAAATGGTCCTTAAAAGGCAAAATATTTTAGCTTGCTTTACAATACCTCAAAGCACACATTTAGAGGATCAGAATGAGACTAAAATGGAAAGGATCGGTGAAGTCTGAGCTGAGCCTAGATACAAGGACTTATAATTTGCTGTTAAAGCAGCTCCATGCCTCTTCCAGTCATGTAAACAAAGATCTGATTTAGGCCCAACTTCAAAAATCAATATCTTCGCTTTCGGTTGACTGATCTCGAAAATTTTTGAAGCACATGAACCCCTAGGTTATATTGCATGTCTCAAGCGCAAAATCAAAAAGGAATCGAAAACTTTTGGTTAAATTCGATGTTCTGGATCACAGTGCTATGAGAAGTTGCATTTCCTTCATTATTCTGTGCGGGAAGTCATTTATGAATTGGTCGATGCTTTAGGGCATTTTTAAGTAATTTTGCAACCATGAAATTTTTAAAGGTTGAATTTGCCAATACTTCTAGTACTGGTAGGACAGCGAGAAAAATCACAAAAAATACTTTGATCTTTCGCCTTTTAAGTAGAATTTAAATGATTCAAATCCGTGTAGTAGTCCTGGTCTTACGAATTTTCAAAAGTGAGAAATCTTTTCTAGCTCACCCGATAGTAGAGTTTCTCAAAGCGATTTCTTGCAACACGGCTGGTGTAATGAGCAGTCTATGCCATGCAATTCCTTCGTCATCGACAACGCAGAAATGTACACCATTTCCTCCAGACTGAGATTACTTCTTTGCGAATGGCCTGCACTCGAAGACAATAAATGACAGGGTTTATTGAACTGTTTAGCATAACCAAAAAGTTGCACCATTGATAAAGAATACGAAGCGTTTCGGGAGCTAACCCAAGTTCCTTTTTCAAATATTCAACCACGGTCGGTGGGAGATAACACATGATCATCACGACTATGATGATTGCGACCGTATTTGCTTTGGCTTTTTCACGTAGGAATATTATAAGTCTGCTATGCGGTCTGGCAACATTGCTCTCTTTGTCGCTACCTTCATTTTTTGTTGGCACTATATCCGGGCATTGCCATCCAATTCAAGTTGTTCCATTGAAATTGAGTCGCTAGGATGCGTCACTTCAGCATCCTGGTCCATATTTATTATGGAGTTGGCATTATCAGCAAACCTCACTCTTTTGGCTTTCCTTGCGGTACGTTGTCGCTTAGGAAGGGAGTTCCTCGAGAAACTCTTTCGAGACGTTCCTGCTCCGTTGTTGGAACTACCGTGGGTACCAGAGGTACCAGAGCCTACCTCTGAAAGTATCTTCTCTGTTGGGGCTAATGTGCTGGCAGCGCTAGCACACAAGATAATTCCAACAGTTACTGTTGCGATCTTTCTGCGTTGAGATCTAACAGCAATGTGGATCTTAACATATGAAATAATCATAATTGTAAAAGCTGCTAATGCTGAAATCTGCATGATATCTTGGAGAGATCTAAAACTGACAAGATCTACCAGTGTCAATATAACTAGCAATGCAAATGACAACCATATTACTGCAATCGTAAACGCATACTTACTGTATAGATTATCACTGTCATATCGAAAAGGCATCGTAATCGCAAAGCATCTGTCCAACGCAAACATGGCTGCCGTTGCGAAGGAGCCTCCAACGCAGAGACAACCCAGAATTGGTGTTATTGTCCTCAGCAAACATGCGTCTGTTCGAAAAACTTCAAGTATTTGAAGGCAAAAAGTACAAGGTTGAACGGAGAGGCCAACAAGAAAGTCACTAAATGCCATGCTTGTTAAAATCAAGTTTGCTGCTGTTCGCAACGGTGGTTTTTTTAGTAATGCAATAATTATTAACATATTGATGATCAGCGAGAAAACTGATGTTGAAATATGACACGATATGGCGACGATTGTGGAAATTTGTAGTGATGACGTCATAGGGGCATTTGTAATCTGCAAAGCATTGCATCTTAGATGGCTTTCTGTGTGGAAGCTGCTCTTGCTACAATTAACCGTGCAATTAACAGAGCTTACTTTTGCTACTGAATTATCCATTTCAAGCTGCTGTTCAAAACACAACAATGTGTACTACTGCTGTCTGTTGACAGTACTATCAAATCATCCTAGCGATGGGCTTTTTTAAAGTGCGTTCTCAAACGGCGGCGTAACATCTTGTTCATAGAGGATATTTCTTTATGAAGCCGACTTTTTCAGCCGTTCTTTTCGAAGCATGGTGTTCTATCGCCGGTGCTATCTATTAGCATCATATCAAATGTTACTAGCAATTAGTCTTAATCATATTATGCTCTGAAAAGTGATGCAACGTCTTGTTCATATTGGCTTTATCTTTAGAAGTATTCTTTCTGAGCTGTTCGTTGTTCGATGCACGGCATCTTCTACTCCTTGCAGCCTGTTCCAGTAAAGTTCGGTCCTACCACCGATGGGATATTTTTTAGTTTTTTTCAAACAGGAAGTAGCACTCTTTTTAACTTGGAGATGTTTTTGTAGAATCGTAGTTTCTGAGCTGTTTATCTAAAAAGCAGTGTCATATCACCCTTGCCAGCTATCTGCTGTAAAGGACAAAGGCATGTAAGTTATTGTGCACTCCTAAAAGCAGTGAAACGCTGGCAAATTGCTTTAATGTCAAGATGCTCTTATGAAATTTACAAATCGCAGATCTTTTTTAGCATGCATTCCTTAGCTGTTCATTTTGAAGCATGCGTCCTTTTCCCTCGTAAACGCTGTTTGCCATGGTCTACTTTGCTGCGAAAGAACATTGGCCAAAGAAGACTTGTGTGAAGATGTCTTTACAGAAGTGACAAATCGTAAATCTTTATACAGCATACATGGTGTCCTCTTTCCCTTGTAAACTCAATGTGTCATGGTGAACCTGAAAATTAATGAACATTGAACAATGAATAACATGAACATTAGTTAAAGTGAACTCTTTCTGCATATGCCCTTGAAGAAGTGGCATATCGCAATAGACCTTTTAGCTATTCTCCAAAAGAGCCTGGATCGAGCGATATTTTTATACAATTTTATACACGAGGCTCGATAGAGTGGCGTTAGAGCTTCGATCGCAATTGTGCACATTCGAAAATTCTACAAATTATAATGAAATATCGTTCGATCCACATTCGTTTTGAGAATAGCTAAAAGGTCTATTCTTCATAAAGTACACATTTCTTAGCCGTTCATTTGAAACATAGTATCCTATTTTGCCCGTGAACGTTGTGTGTCATGGTCCACCTTCCTTCCCGTGAAAGAACATTGGTAAAAGTAGACAATTGCGAAGATTTGTTTAAAGAAGTGACAAATTGTGAATCTTTTTAGCATACAGTTCTTAGCTGTTAATATTTAAACATTGTGTTCGTTTCCCCCTTTTAAATGTTTTGTGTCATGATCAACTTTGCCGTAAAAGAGCATTGGTTATAGCAAACTTTTGATTGGATGTTCTATCACATACTTGGCATACTTGTTTCATAAAATTCGTTACTTCTTGTAGGAAGTCAGCTTTAACACCTTTCAATTTCAATATATTTCAATTGCTCTTGTCTCTATCAGTCCAAAATCTAGGTATGGCTTTGTTTTCTTCAATAACATGTGCCAAACATCTGCTCACAGTGTTGATAAATGTCTGTTTGGCATGCTGAGTAACAGCGTTGCTTGTTTACTGAACTGAAAATCATTTCCTGTAATCATCCTAAGGGAACTAGCTTTAATATTTTGCAAAAGTTACTTTTTGAAGTCATTAGTTTTCACCGAAGCAGAAGCTCTGCGTGTGATTATCCTTTTATGAGCACTTCTTGGGCTTTTTCGGTTAATATCTTGTACCTGCTTGACAGCTACATTGAGGCAAATGCTACCCACGTGTTGCTATGGGGCTCTTTTTTCTTCGGTTGACATGCCTTTTAGCCTTTCAAAACATAACAGTTATTTCTATGATGGCATGAATAACTGCAGCAAAAATCTTCATCCTTTTCTCATTTTATATGAAATCAGTTTGATACAAATTTCTGTTATTTACTGCAAAGAATTGAATTGTCAAAGAGCTTGGCTTTCTTTGTTGCGATCGTTACTTGAAGTGATTTTATTATGGCTCGAATGTAGCAAGAAAAACTCTTCATCTTTCTGTATTCCTTGCATTGAATCAATTTGGCACAAATTTTTGCTATTTACTAAAGAAGAATTAAATCAACGAAGAGCTTGACTTCATCACCTGTAATCTTTCTTAAAATAATTCTAATAATGACTTATACATAGCAGAGAAGCTTCATCTTTGTTTCAAGCTGGTATTAAAAAGTAGATAAATTTGGTACCAATTTCTGTTATTTACCAAGGGAGAATTGAATCGTCGAGGAGGTTCTCTATGTTTTTTGCCATCTTTCTTGAAAAAGATTCATTTCACAATATGGCCAGCAGGCACCTTCTGTAGCCTTTCGAGACAATCTTCAGATAAGCTTCACAGTTGTCTGTAACGAACATCATATTAATAATGTAACATAAGACAATCTCCATCAAATCAATTCGATGCAAATTTGCTGCCAAAAAACATCTAATGTTTAATATTTCAAAGCATTTACCTCGAGTTAAGAAGCTGCCATAATCCACCGTTACCACAAGGGCGCATTGCCGCAATAGTTTGGATACGATATCCCCCCGCGAATGTAGATTATGGCAGGCACTTCTTAGTCACATGCCCTCCCCATCTTTAAAAGGAGAATCAAACTCTGTAAAAGAAAAGAATGTAGTTGTAGGCTATGTAGGCCGTTCATGGCTCTGGTTGGGTTCTTGAGCTGACATAATTTGCAGCTCTGCATACATTAATATGCATGAGTGATTTGGAAGAATTGTAAAAATCTGTGAAATTCATTATCAACTCAATTCCTTAATTCTACTTCGTTACAAATTTTACATTTTAAAGGACAAGTCCGGGGTGATAGAATTATTGTTAAAAAGCAACCTTACCAACTGCTGAGCACCAATCGTGAGTTCCTTCCAAGTTTTGATGCCTCCAACTTTCATATGAATTTTCGTACGTTAGGCCGAATATCGTCACCATTTAGTATTTTGTACAAGCGCTATGAGGAGGCTAGCAATGCGAGTGGTATGATATCAACACATTTGGCAACCTCGTTCCGGTTAACATGAAACGACGTCATAGAAAATGACGTCATTTCGCACATCTAGCAGTTGTTTTGCATGACTGACGTCATTTCGCACATCTTATCTTACAGGTCGAAATCTGCAGTTTCACAGATCAAAAGAGTAAAAAATTGACTTTTCCTTTAAGATAGTAGGCTTCAATTTGCTCTTACCGTATAAGTATTGGTAATATACACTCTCACTTTAAGGACCTGTTGTCATCTCGACTAAACTTGATATTTGAAATCGTAGCTCCATTTTCAAGTGTCGGTGGGAGGTTACTGTAGACTTATTACGTTGAGTCCTAGTAATCGCTACCACCCACCCACCTCCCGCTCATACTAGTATGAGCGGGGGATGGGTGGGGTGGTAGCGATTACTAGGACTCAACGTAGTAAGTCTAAGGTTACTGCTCAAATGAGAAAAGATTGAATTTCTAGGTCCTTTCTTTTCCATGATTCTATAACGCTTTGTTCTTGAGTTATCAACGGTCAAAGTTAGGAGTAGTTGGTGTGCCACCGAATCCTTGGATCGAGTGAGCGAAAAAGTCTTTGAGCAATAAATGCATCTTAACAATGTATGTTGTCTGCGAGGTATCGCTGGTTGACTGAAGACTGTGGGAAATTGCCCGTGGGGGGTAACATAACATGTTGAGGTTACGAGTATGTGCCGCCCATAATGGCTGGGGTTTTGGGTCCAAAATCCTGTAAAAAAGGTCCTCCTTTTCGGTGGATTTTCCTTAAAACGTGGGTGGGTTTTCCAGAAATTGGCAAACAATTGCCAAAAATGGGTAGTTTTCAGCAAAAATTCATCATAAAAGTGGGTGTGACGGCAACTGTCGGCAATTAGAAGAGGCTAGCTTTCTGAATACTGGGTGGCAGACCCCGTCCATCTGCAAGTCATGTACCCCCCGGGGGAAATTGATGTCGTTCCCCCCTCCTCCGACGCCAAAGGGACTCTGTAACTAAGCAACCACGTGAAAAATAATTGACAGGTGGCGAGAGAACGTGGAGAGACTTCGAAAACAACGAGAGGTGAGGAGAGTTTTTGAATGTGTAATCTGTCTCGTTTTGTTCATTAAAGTACGCTAAAACGTACCAAGCGAGTTCATTATTGTTGTCACGGACCTAACGAAGATTCGCTACATAACTGTATTTGTTAAAAATAGAGTACTAACTGAGGATAACAGTATTTGAAATGAAAAATTATCAGACCTCTGCTCTTTAATGACAGAGATATATAAATCATTAAATCATGAAAATCAATCATTTATGGGAGAATTTTTCGTTCAGAGGGAATTGACGTATGATCTACGAATCAAAAACACGCTACAAATTCCGCCTACCAAAACGATTTCTTTCGGCATAAACTCTCTAGCCTTCCGAGGAAGCATTCTCTGAAATACCATGCCTGATATAATAAATAGTGCTGAAAACGTATTCAGATTTAAGAAAGGCATAAAAGCCTGGAATGGAAACAAATGTAGCTGTAATATATGTAAATAAGTAGATCTATATTGTAATTTTTCCTTGTTCTGTTATGTAAATAGTTGGTATTAATTAGTTTGTACATAGTTATTTATGTATATTAACTATGTCCCTACCAACTGTAAATAAAGAGATTATTATTATTATTATTATTATTATTATTATTATTATTATTATTATTATTATTATTATTATTATTATTATTATTATTATTATTATTTATTATTATTATTATTGTTATCTTCCTGGCTCGAATAACCTACTCCTCAATTTTATTAATGACGATGCAATACTAGGACTATCTTCGAACCTTGGAGAATCTTTAGGATATCATTTCATTAGCACAAGAGTACGGCAGAACTGCAGGAGCAAAGAGTCCTTCTATATCAAAACAAGGGTTTTTCACCTACATTAGCCTGTGTTCCACACCATTGAAGCACAGGCTAACCTAGTACATAGAGGAAATATTTAAGTGACAGAATTAATTAGTATTTATATAAGTGAATGTTTCACTGGATCTAAAAGATGGATATTGGCAGTGGATTTAGGTGGATTTAAACAATGTTCAGTTCAAGAGAAAGGATCGAAAGGGGGTATTCTTCCCACTTTGCTACAGGGGATAACATTTACTTCATTCATTTTCTCATCACATTGATAAAAAAGCTTCTTTTTACCAGACAGTGGACTTGCTCCAAGTCTCGCTCCTGATCAGTAAACAAACGGGGGGGGAGCAGAGAAAGAAAAGGGAGGGGAAAAGGGAAGGAGAGCGGGATTTGTGGACTACGCGTTCTGAAAACGAGACCGGTCAAGATCTTGAACTTCGGCTTTCTTTCATGTTAGCGGAAGACTCAATGAAACTTGAGCTTGTGAATGCAGAGCCTCGTTCTCGGAGCGCATAATCCACAAGTCTCGCTCTCCTTCCATTTTCCCTTCCCTTATCTTCTGTTTCCCTTCTGTTTGTTTATTGATAAAGAGCGAGACATGGAGCAAGTCCAACCTGATAGTTTTGTTTCTACTCGATGCTGTCAGAAACCTTTTGAATGACACCTTTGAAGGAAACAATTAAAGAAACTTTTGCAGGACACCTTTGAAGCTCTCTACAAATTGTGAGCTGCTTGAAATAGTTGAAGACTTTAAAGCTCTTTAGCTACTCTTAAGTCTTGTATGTTAATGTGCTTCCTAATCTGAATCTCTAAGAGGAGCAAAAATATTGTTGTGACATTTGTAACTTGTGTTAAATATTTTTGAGGATGTTGGTAGGTTTGTGTTTCAAGAACTAATTGCTCTCGAGCTGCTTACCTTTCGTCGCTTGGACGAATGAGAAACAAATGACAAATTCCTCTCTATGAGAAACAAATGACAAATGTCACATCACTAAAGCCTAGTTTTCATTAGATCGTAATTCATCGGCGATTATCGGCGATCCCATCGCCGATGATCGCCGATGTTATGTTTTCATATGAAATTGTTGACTTGCAACATCGGCGATGATCGCTGATGTGCTGTGGAAAACAAATTTTTTTTATTTATTCATCGGCGATATGAATTACGATTCAATGAAAACCAGGCTTAATACTTGAGCGTTAACGCTGTCCTGAATTTTTGCTGACAAACCGCTGACGGCGCTTTGTCATCGCACAATAGTGCTAAAGTCATTAGCAGTGGAGACCAAAGACTTCTTAATCCCTGCATTGTCTTAAGGAATTTCTTTGGTTTAATTTCAATAGGGATCAAATTACAACCATTGTTTCATGATTGAAAAGAAGTTGATTATGGTCATGATAGCGCGATTTATATGGACTCAATGTCTTTAAGCATTGAATTCGGTTATACTCAAGGAATATGAGCGAAATCCTAACATGACTCCTTTAAAATTACATTCTCACCTACTTTTATCAGGTTAAGTCTTTTGAAATACGTATTACCAAAGTCTCATGCAAGTTCATCAATTTTTGCTTCTCTCTTGCTCATTTTATTGATTTCTCAACTTTTAAAATGGTGGATTTCCTGCCAGTCAAGAAAAACATGTCCTTAGATAAATTAATAAGAATAATAATAATAATTGTGACCGTTACTTACCATGAAGATTGCACTGCTTCTCAGTGGAAGTGATTTACACATCTCATCAGCGTTTTAGGGCTTTTGAAAATGCTTACGGACTGATCTTCCATGAGCAGATGTGATATTTCTCTTGTTCATCGTTCAGATTCATGCCAGACGGATCTTTGCATCCCGTCAACACAAAAATCATGATTAAAATCAACATCTTTCCTTAAATCATTCATGGGTCGCGTGTGACTTTGCCTGAGGGCGTGAGTGTTCTGCCCCGTGTTTAACACTGATCCGTACAAAAACGCCACAAAACTGAGGTTTTCGAAAATGCGATTAAAAATCAAAGGATTAGATGGGGTAGTTTGGGTCTACAGGGTAATTCTGGGTCTATTGTCCTTTTCACTTTTAAACTGATCGCAAGTTGAAAATTTCGATTCATGACTCCGTAGGTGTCAAAATCTACGCTTTTAGGAGTAGTTTAATTGGTGTCGAAGAATTATTTGGTAATTGGCAGTTCTTCAAACTTTTGTAATGATCTGACACCGTAGAAAACTATTTGATTTACAGGCAGTCTGTCACGCATTTGATTTGGTGATTTGGACAATATCAAGAATAGGAAATTTGAATGGCTACTAATCCGCTGACTTTCTTTGGCTGTTGAAAGTCAATACGATTAGCCCTCCTTTGTTTCAAATACACAAATTCACTAAGAAATCCGTTATGATGATGATGATGATGATGATGATGATGATGATGATGATGATGATGATGATGATGATGATGATGATGATGATGATGATGATGATGATGATGATGATGATGATGTGCTGAGCTCTGACTTTGTCGTAGCCAATTAGAGACGTGACAGACCGCCTTTAATGCGAACTTGCAACTTCTTTTCAGCTCATGTTCAATCATTCGGAAAGGTGCTAAAAGTTTTTCGGAATTTTTTACGATTCACAATTCGGTAGATTTTATTTCGATTATTTTGCAAGTTGGGCTAATTTGGGTCTACTGGGATTTTGTTATGAATTGCGTTGTGCAAGAATTGGCAATGGCTTCCAAATCAAAGCAAAAATGGAAAAAGAATTGCAAGAAGATGCAGACGTCGAAAACTGCATAAGGTACACATTTTCCGTTCATGTTTTAGTGGTTCCAGCTCAAGACGCAAGGATTCGCTTCTTTTGACTTTATTTCGAAGGAAACTGTGCTTACATTTCCGTTGGCTTACTGTAATTTGTGTAAGCATGCGTAAGTTACACATCCATGCGTAAGTTATGCATTTTACAACAAAATGCGTGAGAAGATGTGTCAAGGTGGACCTACACTTCAGTAGTTTTGGTCAGCGACGTGCACGTTTGCTTAGTTCGCATGCTCTTTTGCAACAGAGCATGCGCACTAGGCGAGCGCACTGGTAACCGACCGAAACTATGGCAAGTGGAGGACGATCTCAAGGTGATGCATATATAGCTGTTATGCGTAAAATGATGCGTAGGAAAGCAGTTGTGTGTAAAATGATACGTAAGGAAGCTGTTATGGGTAAAATGATGTGTAGGAAAGCAGTTGTGTGTAAAATGATGCGTGAGGAAGCTGTTATGCATAAAATGATACGTAAGGAAGCTGTTATGGGTAAAATGATGCGTAAGGAAGCTGTTATGGGTAAAATGATGCACAAGAGAGCTGTTATGCGTAAAATAATGCGTAAGACGATACGTAAGATAATTTTGCAAGATCGCTTTCGTGCGCAAGATGATGCATAAGATGAAAATATCGTCATCCGAAGGAGAATATAGCAGATCGGAACAGCACAAGGCATTCGAATGTCATTTACTGGCACAAAATATTCATTGCCTGTCGAGTTAAAACACCTATTTTCAGAATTGGACCTAGTTTCGGAGAAACCAAGGGATAAACCACACCAAAAGCCGTTTCCAATTTAAGTCCTCCTTTCTCTCTTCTCTCTCTTCTTTTTGTCAAATTTTCCTTTCATTTTTAATTTGAGGCTCTTGTACCCAGAGTAGTACCTTTTAGGATTTTGAAAAATCTGAAATGAAAAAAAAATAAAAGAAAAACAGAGAACATGATTTTTTTTCCATTCTAAATTTTTTCAAAATTCTAAAACTATTTCAAAATTCAAGCTAATACTTTGATCCAGGGTAGGATAACTATGATTGAATTTTCAGAGTTCCCACTCAAATATTGAGAACTCGCACAGAAATGATTAAAAATAAACCATATCAGCACATATTGCAATTCCTAAATGTTAAACTGCAGCTAGATATGGTCTAACAACTGTGAGTTCTTTCAAAAATATCAGTCTCAACAGAAAAATATAGAAAACATCAAACTTACGACCTCAACCGTTCGGCAACGACTTTAGGGCGACAACCGGAACGACTCGAATCTTTACTCGACTTATGATCTATTAACGGCAAGGGTACAACGCTTTAATCAACGGTGACTATAACAACTTGTGTTCTTCCTCGAATTTGGCAGCTTGAGATCTGCGACAGTTCCTGCGTCTTAGGTCTCTACGTTTCGGCTCTACTAAAAGTCACTGGACGCTATCGTGGTTGAGGCTATGATCGTCTAACAACGTGATCCCCTTTGAATTTCTCACCCCCAAATTACTCCGTGTCAGAATATAAAAAGGGATTAATCAAGATTAGCTCACTTTACTGCCATCTACTATCCACTAGCAAACGCACGGGGGGGCTGAGCTTGACCCAGTCTGCACCCTCGGCTCAGCCCTTTCCACAGTTGCCTTCTGAATTACTCCAGATTTGGGCAAATTGCTTCATGAGCCGCCGACCTGGTACGTGCTTCTCTTGAAAGCGACGTACGAGTAAAAGCTGCCCGTCACTGTTTTTACAGATAATAACTGTATATCATTCAGTGACAGCCGGCAGACATCCCTCAGGAACTCGAAGGCCTTGGGAGCCATTGCTCCCCTCCAGTTGATCGCCATTCCTTTATATACCACTGTTTCCGACCTTATGTCCAAACTCGAAGCACACCTAAACTACCTGATAAGGTCTAATTTGAAATCTTATGGCAACCAAGTACAGCGATAAAAAACATCAAGTTGTTGGTTACGTCATATTTCAATCATTATTAAGTTGACAAATCCATGTTTTGATGATTAGTAACGTCCATGTGATGATAATTGAGTTGACAAGTCCATATTAGAATTAGTAGTAAGCAAATGACAAAAAATCGGGTGGCTAAGCCTTGATTAAAAGAACGTTTCGAACCTTCCTAGGTCCATCCTCAGCAAGTTGACTGGGTGAAATTACGATTAAATACAAGATAGGAATCAAATGTTTTAGCCGATTTTTGCTCGTGGCCCATGGCCGGAAACCTTCAAAGCCTCATTTTCACGAACCAATCAGATGGTGAATAAGCGAGGAAAACAGAAGAAATGTGTGAAAATTTTTCTCGACTTTAACTACCTTCATTAAACGCAACCAGGACAAAAAGATGCAGGAAATTTCCCGGATTTTTTTGATGGAATCTATTCGCCAGATGTTTGGGTATCCAGATTTGGATGCCGGTTTGAATATCTCAAGGTTTCTCGAAGTTATGGCCTTTCCAAAACCAATGAGGCACTAAACCTTAAACAATAGAGATTCTGGGTTAGAAACAATGGCAATAACAATAGTGATTGTTTTAAGAACGATCCCAGAGCGGCAAATATTTACATTTCCAATTGTTCTTGCTATTGTCCTTCCACCGCAGTTTCTTTGGTTCAAGATTGAATGCCCTTTCGATTTCTATGTGAACTGAAGAAATTTGCTTCGGTTAGTTCATACATTTCAAGTCATATGGCAATTAGACTTGCTCCAAGTCTATTCCGAGATATATCAGCACTAAGGAACATAGTTACTTCTTCGGGGGCGTAAACCTTGAAGCGTCCTCTTCAAGGTTTACGCCCCCCCAGAAGTAACTATGTTCCTTAGTGCTGATATATCTCGGAATAGACTTGGAGCAAGTCTATATGGCAATACTCTTGAGAAATTTCTGTAATGCTACCCCTTGCATTCATGGCATAAGTTTTCATGGTGCGAAATTAGTAATGAAATTGAAAGGAGGTTTTATCAAGAGGTTTTATCACCTGACTTGAAGTGGCGTAAACAAGGTTTGGCAAGCCTCGTCCGATGTTGCTTATCGGAAAACGCTATATCTCCACCAAACTGTGAGGTATTTAAACCGGCATCCAAACCTGGACACCCAAACATCTGGTGAGTAGATATCTTCAAAAAAATTCGGGAAATTTCTTGCAGTTTTTTGTCCTGGTTGCGTTTTATGAAGGTAGGTAAAGTTGAGAAAAGTTTTCACACATTTCTTCTGTTTTCCTCGCTTATTCGCCGTCTGATTGGTTCGTTAAAATGAGGCTTCGAAGGTTTCCGGCCATGGGCCACGAGCAAAAATCGGCTAAAACATTTGATTCCTATCTTATTAGATACTACACATACACACTGGAGGGAATTGGGAATAATCCCAAAATGGGAAAAATTGCCATATAAAAGTAGAGTGAGTGCAAAAAAGGGGAGAAAAACAACTGGGAAAACCAGTAGAAACCAGTTAGGATGGACCTAGGAATGTTCGAAACGTTCTGTAATTTGCTTACAACTAATTCTAATATGAACTTGTCAACTCAATAGAGGATTGCGCTAAAGATGGCGGCGAGGAATTTTTTACCGAGATGCACTGCGTTCTTTAATCGAATTCCTACAGAATCGTTAAAGATTTGTAATTCGAACGCAATGCATCTCGGTAAAAAATTCCTCGTCGCCATCTTTAGCGCAATCCTCTATTATCATCACGTGGACGTTACTAATTATCAAAACATGACTGAAATATGAAGTAACCAACAACATGATGTTTAGGCCGAACCAATAGAATAGCGTTAAATATTGCATGGCAGTACTTTTGGCATCAAGTTCACATGTGAAATGTTCGTGATTTCTTCTTTCCTTACACTCATAGCATGGGCCAAAGGCCCCCATATTGTAACATACGCTTAATTCTTGCTACATGGAAATGTACGCAAAGTTTTCGACTCAAATGAAAGTTAAGAGATACAAATCCTTGCATTTATTGCGCTGAAAATGAACGGAAGTGTACTAGCTAATGTTGTATTTCATTTATTCATTTATTTTCAACATCTTGTTCATGTTTGTTTTGACTTGAGAACATTGTCAATTCGTACACAGCGGGACTCATTGAACAAAGCTCCATTAGAAGTACACCCAAATCACCCTATTTGATATTTTTTATATTTGATTTTATTAAGGAGGGTTGCCCATCAACAGAGTTGATTTACAAGGGGCCCTCCACTTAAAAAACTACTTTTCTTACAATATACAATATACAATTACCAAATAAAAAACAAAAATTGCAAACCATAATATAAAAACCTAATACAAAATTTACAAAATCTAGTATAAAAGAAAAAGAGAAAGTCCTAAATAGATTTTTAAAACTGTTCAGGGAAGTTTTCTGCTTGGTATCGGCAGGAATAACGTTGAAAAAATCAAAATATAATCTACCTAATCGTGAAAACTTTTGAAACCTTTCCAAATGATTGAACCTGTTGAGATCCACAATGATGATTTGCTAACTAAAACAGAAATCGTACGATAGCGTGAATGGAAGGTTTGCTATGCTGTCAGTGGTCAGAGGAACTAGTACTTCGATAGTTTGCTGCGCATGCGCAAATTGATTATTTCCAAGGATATTATGTAACGCCTTAACGTCAAATGACCTGCAACTGTTAAGCCTGGCAGTATGATGGCCTAGCTATCGAAAGAACGTGTTCCAACGTCGTGAAAATACACAAGTTTTGTCTTCGTAGTTCTGCAACAGACAAATACAGCTGATAACCTGCTGCTGATAAACAATAACAGGTAATTTTATGAGCACGTTTTCATGAGAAACTAGCTTGTAAGAAGTTGATACTGAAGAATGGCTGAGAAACTGTAGCAATAGGTCTATGGTTGAGAAGATAAAGTTTTGAAATTTAAGTGCAATGATACTCTGTTGTCATATTTGTCTTGCAAGAAGCCGCTTATAAGTAAGTCTAGTACCTCTACAGAAAATCAATAAGCTCATCCAGAAGCCAAAGGTGGCGGAGAATGGTTCAGTAATACTTTCACGATGCAGTAATACCAAGATAAAATAATGAAGAAATGTATAAGATTTAATCATAGATCATACCTGCCAGTTAAGTGTGTTAAATTTCTCTTAAATCCTCTATTAGTTACAGAGACTTTCGTCTCCACATCTCTGTGTTTTATTTAGGCCACAAATTGTGTTGTGTTGTTGCAGTTGCATTGAATATGCACAACAAGACAAGAAAACAAGACCAACAAGACACAAAGATCAATACAAGATAGCTAAATAATCAATCAAAACATCTGTGTTCTAACACCCTTGATGATATCAGAGCTCGAGCATTTTAGGCCCATTCCAGGCATTTGCAAAAATGACTCTCTCGTATGTTTGAATTCACTCGTAATGGAAGTGCACATAAAGACGCAAGAAAGATTACAAAGTTACTTCATGCTCTCTGCTATCACGAAAATTTCGATTCATTTCAATCTATCAAGTCAATCTCTTCAATCTCTGATTCAATCTCTTGGTGCTATAAATCTATGAAAGTTAAAAATTGTTTCTGGCCCATCCAGAATATTCTGGATAGCAGGTGCTCAACTGGGGGGGGGGTCATGGGGGTCCAGACCCCTGCATTTTTTCAAAAGGGCACAAATTCTCTTTTCAGAGGAAAGATTGTGTGAAATAAGGCATTACTGATCGGTATTTTGTCGGTTTCTTGGCGATCAGGTATCAATAGTTATTGAATGCCCTCTTGGATTGCAAATATCTTGAAGTAAGCTTGAAAATTGTCTGTACTCCGGAATTATCTGCATCTAACCATGGAGGATTGAATGCGGCTGAAAATTTCCATTTTCAAACCACATGCTAAAAGACATGTGTTAGGTTCAGTATCTCTGAGGCCTAACCTTAAAAAGGGAAGAGTGTAAACAAAAATAAACTCACGACCTTGACACTTTCTCTTTTGAGCGACGAACGGCCGTGCAGGCTTACAAAAATAACACAATGACTTCTTCGCAGCATAAACAGAACTTGGCAACGTCTTTACTCTCAGCTAAATATTCAGCATCAACGACTAAACCTACTTAAACTTCACAAAATTAATCTTAGACATCTTCAACGTACTGGTAGGAAGATTCTTGGATTTGCTGGTACGCCTCGGCAAATTCGCAACTTATTAGCGTCAGCGGGGCGACTTAGCTTCCTGGCCCTCGTGGTTCGACTGCCTGAAAAACCTTCCTACCAGTTTCTAAAAGTACCTGATAGGACTCTCTTCTTGAACACACCTAAAATTTCCAAAAGAGCTAAATTGCAAGATCGCCAATAAGAACTCTACACGCTGGTTAATGCTAATTTTATCGCTCAATGAAGTATGGTCACGCTTGCATCAAGTTATGCTTTTAAAAGTCTGCAAATTGAATAGGCATTGAGTTCTACAGTCATGCATTTAGCACACGCTATCAGATGCCCAAAGCTACTTGAGCATGTGACAACTGAAAAAGTTCCCTAACAACAACACGTGAAGTTTAGCCTCTTATACACAGGGAGCCCGTTTAATAGTTGACATTTTGCCTGACTGAAATCAGCAACTCGGCTCCAAAAATTTCCTCAAAAGAGCCCCTTCAAGAAACTTTCAAAACAGGCTTAAACTAGCGACCAAATTTTCTACCTCGGATCGGAGAGATGGATTTTACATGCTTTAGCACGTGTTATCCCTTTTAGCAGTATAAAAGCATAAGGGGGCACTCAGTACAAGCAAATACGGGGAGGTAAGTCCGATATTTTTGGGTCAGAAAATTGCCAAAAGTGATATTTTTGGGTTCAAATAAAACTGAAACCATGTTCACGATATTATTTGAAACCAAACATCGTGATACTGATATTATCTGGGTTTGCAGGATGCAATCGTGACTTCTATTTGCATTGTTTCTGCATATTTTATGTTACTGGTTTCTAAGTATAAAATGAGCTGATATTTTGGAATGCAATGAAGCCGAAAGTGATACCATTGAGTTGCCTGAGAGTTTCTGGGACTGACCCCTCAGTGTGTGTATATGCTGAGTGCCCCCTGGGTACAGCATAAACATGTGCCAGTGCTTGTTGAAGTCGTCGCTTTGAAGCTAGCCTGTGGACAGGCCGAAGCAGAAATTATAGGAAAATTTGGTCGTCATTTTAGGCAAATTTTTAAGGTTTCTTGAACCATTTTAAAGAGTTTTCTCTAGAAATCCCTTATGATTTCAAAATGGAGTGACCAACTTCGTTCAGTTAAATGGGTTAAATTATTAAAGGATTTGAACATGTTGAAAGATCTTTGAAAGATCCTTCTGTCTTGGCGCCTGTTATTCAAGAAGCAGTGGCCGTTTGATGGACATTGCTTATCCTTTCTCACCCGGTTTAGTATTAGCTTAACCGTTTCAGAGTTCAGAGTACAGTTTCTCACATAAAATCTATGTGCAAGTGCCGCCTTTCCATCTCTCCTTGGTGGCTTTTTTACATTGTCCTCATTTTTTATTACTTCTTACGATGGCCATTCTAAGACGATTTAGACAGAAGATCCGACGATCTATGATTTATGAATGCGTACATTTTAAAAATATCCTTGATTTCTGCCCTCGCCTTCTGATTTTATAAGCTGACATCCGAGACTACGTCATTGCTTCGAAATGATCTGGAGTGTACCCTTTTTTCTGATTTGGATCCCCGCCCCATAAAATTCCTAGATACGCGCCTGGATACATAGACTTTTAGAACGCTACGTTGCATGTTGCAGTGGATCCTCTATGTGGAGCTTCGTCAAACTTTGGATTCTTAACAAGACTAGAAACTAAAGTTGACCCACGTCACACACTGAGCGAGGAAGGTTATTGACTAGACTGATGACTTTCGGCTAAGTTTTGCTCCATTGAATTGAATTGTTATTTGCTGTTATAGTCATTCCGCTAAAACTTGATGCAAGACGAAGATTTTGGGATGAACTTGCTCCCTGGCAGAGTTTGCTGTGCTTTGCTTCGTTACAGAGGTGCGTTACTTCGTTCTGGGCGTTCCGGCTTTTAACTCGCCCCATTCTAGATTCCACCTTTTCGCCCGGAGGACCGCCCTCGCAGAAGTTCGTCTCAAAATAATGTACGTTTGATTATGAATCCTTCGTTGAAGCGGAATGGGTATAGTGGGGGGTATCGTTGGGGTAAATGGAGCGAAAAAAAGGACGAATGTAATAAGTCTAGTTATTGACTAGGCCTGTCCATCGACTATTGATTCATCGAGGGGTTCCGAATAATCAATTAACATTTGGCTAAACCATCAATCGCTTGGTGTAGATATAATAACAATAATCTACGTAAAGTGCAAGGCACCGGGTAGCGTTAGCTAATACAAGGTTTTTCATTTTGTTTTCTTTTCCTTCAATTCTTTGTTAATGATTTCCAATACTTTCTATCAAGAGCTAATACTTTGGCGTTCTCCATGTGATGTTTAATTTTGCCAATTGCTATCCTTGGGGGCGTGTTTGCTGGCATGCGAAACAAGCGACCAATCCATCTGATTCTTTCTGTTTCAATCGTTTTGCTTCATTTTATGTAATTTATACTGGCTTTGAGCAAACAAGAGCAAGAAGGGCAGATTTTGAAACACAATAGCATTAGTCGCCTTTGTTCACACCTCAATTCGAAGCGATTAGTGAATGCAGACAAAAGAAATTCTCTCAAGCAGAAATTCAAAACAAACGAAGCCGCAAAGTTGCCCTGAAACTAGTACGGCGAACTCTCGTTTGTTGCGGGCGAAGGGACGTTTTTAAGAGAAGTTAAGTGCTTGCAACGAAAGAAGATGAGTAAATCTAACGTTCTGTCTCGCGGATTTGCTAATTTGATTCAGGAGTTGAGGAATGACTCACTGCGTACATCTGAGCAACAGATATGCAAAAATTGTAATGCCCTCTGCTCGGTTTCTGCATCAAATAAACAAATCCGCGAGACAGAACTTTAGATTGACCCTTCTTCTTTCGTTATAAGCACCTACCTTCTCTTAAAAACCTCCCTTCGCCCGCACCAAACGAGAGTTTGCCGTACTGGCTTCAGGGCAACTTTGCGGCTTCGTTCGTTTTTAATTTCTGCTTGAGAAAATTTCTTTTGTCTGCATTTGCTAATCGCTTTGATTTGAGGTGTGAGCCAAAGCGACTGATGCTATTGTGTTACAAAATCTGCCTTTGTTGCTTTGAGCTGGTCATTCGATATATTTCTGGGCACCTTATGTAGCGCAGAACGCAGAACGCAGACCGGACTAGCGCAGAGAATCAATTAATTTACTAATCAACGAACTGTAGGAATCAGTTTACCTGAAATAATCGATTTTGAGTCAATGATTGATTTTCATTCATGATCGACTACGAGAAAAAAATCGACTTTTTACACCATGTTGAAAAGAATGCCATCGCAGATAATGATCGACTATTCGAATAGGTTTTTGGCCCAGAAACCTACCCATATGGGTGGCGTATTCCCGTGCCTTCAACATGTTATGAAACCCCCCCTCAGGAAGTTGAATTATCCGCAATTTTGCATGAAATTAATCGAACAGTAAAACGATGGTCAATCGACAGGCCTAATATTGACATTTGCCCTGAATATATCTTCTCATTTCAGAGAAACCAAATGAAAAAGCTAAGTGACTACACATCAGTCATCCGTGATCTACAACGAGTAAAGTTCTATTCCTCCTGCTCCAAAATGTCGGCTATTATTGAGATCGGTAGCGTCAGGAATGGCGCAACTCGTGTGATCTCGCAATTCCCTTGGAGCCCTGTATTCACAACAAGTCAAGCCAATTCTCACAATGGAACAGAAACGATTCTTAAATTCACAGATCCACAGCCTGGTGGCACGAAGATCGGCCAAGTTGCTAACATTCTCCGAGAACCCCAAAACACCTCGGATCTGGTGGCAGAAATCGATGATTTGTGCAAAGAACGATCATGTGTTGGCGTATTTTTCGATAATTTTGACGGTGATGTGATGGCAAATTGGGGCAAGCCTGGAGCAGCAGGCGCCTGGGAGGCGTATCTTCGAGGATTCAGTAACCTCTATTGTGGTTCTGGAATTGAGGCTAAGACATGCGGCAGTAGGATTCTGGGAGATCAAATTATATTTACTGGAATGCTGAACATAGATGACTTGCAACAGCAGTGTTTGAAGCTCGTTCAGAACCAACGTGAAGTTGCAACAAATATGAAGCTGTGTGAACTTGTAAGCGAACATTCAATGAGCCTTTCAAACATCCTGAGCGCAATGATGCGCTCTAAACTGAGCACCCTGTTCGTGCTAAGTGGCGGCGACAACGCAATATATGCGTGCACAAAGGCGATAAAACACAGTGACAACGAAGTCGTATTGCTAAGGGTAGACAGGCATATGGATGAGCGTGACTTGACGCTGCGTTCTGATCCGCGCGTCAATTCGAAAACGTATCCGCATAGTGGTAACGGTGTAACACAAGCAAAATCAGATTATCTGGTGAACTATGACTTTCTCCTTGGATGTGACTTCGAAAGAAACAATCACCAGTGTATAGATAATTCGAGTAAATATAGTGACAGATGTGCTACGATGATTTCAACCATTGACCAAATGCGTTTTGATCCTAAATCTACCATGGATAGAGTCATGGATAATATTTCTTCACTGATGGGGCAAAATTCCAACATTGATCTTTTGGTTAATATAGACTGTGATACATTCAATGGTATTCCCTCTAGTGCAGAGACCTTCACCGGAGGATTAGATCCAATTTGGGCCTATTACATTCTGGAGAAGCTGGCAATTTTACCAAGGCCACCTAGAATTATTCGCATTGCCGAGCTTCAATATTCGGGGGATCAACGACGGAAGGCCATTGCCGAAGATTTCGCAACCGAGATTCTCAGATCGGGGATTTCAGCAGTTCAAAAGTTTATGAAGGTAGAATAAAATGCAGGGGGAAATTAGCGTGCTAGAATTTTCCTTTTCTTAATTAGACAATAAAGTTCTGCAAGGGCATCAGATCTTTAGATTGGTTGATGCATGGAGGGTGAGCCGGAAAAGTTTCCACTTTCAAAAATCCATAGCACCTTGCGTAGTTCCCGTTAAAGCCGAAAGATCGAAGTATTTTTTTGTTTGTCTTTCTGTTTTACCAGCACTAGAAGTATCGATAAATTTAACTTGAAAAAATTTCGTTGTTGCAAAATGATTAAAAACGGGACTAAAACATTGATCAAATTGTAAGGACTCCCCTTACACAGAACCAACCTCGTCCCCAAAGGCCCTGGGGACGAGGTTGACACAGAACTATACGCAATTGGTATTTTACCTTTCTCAAGAGTTATAAGAGATCAATTATCAAACAAATGCAATGATTTTCAGTCCCGTGGCATTAAATGTACAGTGGATATCTCTCATCCATAAAAATTTCCTTTTTCTTTATTGATCTTTGCGGGGAGTCCATTATGATTCGATCAATGTTTTAGGCCATTTTTCAGCCATTTCGCAACTTTGAAATTTTTATAAAGTTGAATTTACCTATATTTCTAGTGCTCGTGAGACAGCGAGAAAATTCATAGCAATACTTTGATTTCTTGGCTTTTAACTAGAATTGAATGATTCAAATTTGTGAAGTACTCTTGATGCTATGGATTTTCAAAAGTGGGAACTTTTTTCTGGCTCACCCGGTATTTTGTTTGATCTAATGACCTGAAAGTTACTGCAAGTTACTGCAAGTACTTTGCTTCAAGCGTTTTTGGAAATCTTTGATATCCTCATCATTCTCGGGATTAAAGAGTCTTTAGTATTTCAGGCAGTTCTTGATTTTTTACGTCATCAAACTGCTTACTGTCAGCCTTAAAGAGCTACGGATTTCTTCTTTCTACCATATTTGCCATATCTTAGACCTTTCTTTTGAGCTTTAATTTCATTATTTACTTCCATCATTTCAGTTCGTATCTTCTACTGAAGTAGCAACGTTGTACGATGCATGTGTTTCCCGACTTAGATCTCTTTCTTTGGAAATTTTTAAAACTTTGCATGATCTGAATCCATCCTTCATGAAAGATATTTTTTCAGCCTCGAATTAGAGCCTCGAACTATTCTTCGCAAAATCCTAATAATCTTACTCATTATAGGCCAAATCCAAGGGCGGCGCCACGGGGTGGACTGGGGTGGACATGTCCACCCCACTTTCCCCAAGTCACTATTCATTCCTAAGCAAAAACGATATCAAAAACATTAGGTATACCTACCAGCAATCAATTTTAGCTCTCGTCCACCCCATAGTTTCAAAGCTGGCGCCGCCCCTGACCAAATCAGGTTACTTTCGGCACGAATAGTCTTAAATCCTTAGGACCTCGGATTTGGAACTGCTTACCACAGGAGCTAAAATCGACGAACAGCCTCAATATATTCAAGAGCTTAATAACTCAATGGAATGGTCCCACATGTAACTGTAATGCCTGTCGTGTTATTGTAAATATTGTATAAACAGCATTGAAAATAATTATTAGCTTTATTTCTTTTTTTATCAATTAGGTCCATCGATTTTGATTAGTTTGCTGTACATATGTATATAGCTGACTAGAAAAACAGTATTAAAATATAAATCGATGTAAAATAAAGTCACAACAACAATAGTTTAGACCCGGGGGGTGGGGTTACATGACCTTACAAAGGGAAAGTTTATACGCAAAACTTCCTGGCTTTACTAATAAAGTTTTAGGAAGGGGATTGTTGAAACTTTCAAGCCGTAATCGTTCATACCGGCAGGTTGTTTATGTATATAATCATCAATTGAACTGTATCCCAGGGTGAATGCATCAGTCATGAAAAATGTAAATGTATTTGATGAAAAATAGAATGAATGTTAAAGGCAGGTAAGGCTCAAGCCTCCCAATAATTTTGAAAAAATGGTGCTACGTCACAGGCATTAATTAGATGTATTGTTCTCTATTGTTTTGACATTAATTGCCCACCCCACCTCCAAATTATCAGCTAGCTGCGCTTCGCTGGCTGCTCTCCTTGAGCAACTCTGCGACAGCGACATAGGCGGCTGAGCGGCAAAAGCGGCAAAATCTCAAGATCTTAAAGAGAGGTTGTTACATAATGGAGTCTCATAATGGTGTTGTTCCGGAAAAGTGACTAGGCCCATTTGACTTGTGCCCTGGATCGAGCATGAGTGACACAAATGGACGACGTTTGGGAAATATGCGCATGAACAGCGAATGGATAAAGCATTTAAGAATAGAGCATCTTATTGCTGGTACTGCTGGGGGAGTTTCTGCAACGCTGGTGTTACATCCTTTGGATCTCATCAAAATTAGATTTCAAGGTTTGTATCCTTTTTTGGCCAAATCTGGTGGGAGTATTACTGACTCTTGAGCTCAAATTGTTGCAACCAATACTGTTAAGGATCTGCCATAGGCTTTGGCGACAAGGTTTCATTTAACACTTTGCTGGTTATTTTATTTTGCACATGTACCTAGATAGCACCTATTTTGTATGGTATGAGCGAGCGAGTTCGAGTATAAAATGACATATTAAAAAACTGTTTATATCAAGTGGACTGGTGGAATCAGGGTATTTACCAGGTTGGAAAGTTTGTCAACTGCGCATCGAATGCCAAGAGACTGATAAAATTTTGCGCACCAAAATTGAAATTAATTTGCGCACCAAAATCAAAATTAGAAATAGCAAGGGATGGCCCAATTCCGATTTTTTATGATAATAAATTATGGTCTCTGCCGAAGAAGTTTTATATTATTTAGAACTCTTGTTTTAAATGCTCACAGTCTTCAGACCTCAGGAGAATATCAAATAATCTTTATAGGTTATTGCAGAAGTAATGTGCGGGTTGGACTGTACAAATCATAATTCTATAAATTTTAGTTGCAACAAATTTGTTTTCATTCCAAAGTACAGCATAAAAATGTCAAAATGGATGGCCACAAACTTTTTTCTTCATGAAAAGATGAGCAGTAAGTTTCAGTCAACTTTGGCAAGATTGAGTAGGTCAACAGATAACTTACTTGCTTGTGCGTTTTGCTTTTTTAAGATGCTTCATGACTGAGTCTGCAATTTTGGTAAAATTGTCCAACAAAATGTTCCAATACGTTTTACCACATGGCAAATAATTTACATGAAGATTTCTTAGTTTGAGGTCTTATATATATAGCATTCTTCATCCAATTATGGATTTTTTGATTTTATACATCCAAAAACTCCAGCTTGGTCAGAACGTCCTTTGGACCTTTTCAGCACATTGTGGCCAGCAGAGATGTCTTGTATTTTGCACAACATAATTTGACTTCGCAGAAAATTTTTCCACATCTACCAGGTTCCCAGAAAGGAAAATATTTTTGCAGCTCTAATGCAGGGGCTGCAAGTAGATTTTTAGATGCTGGGATAGACGCAACATTATTAGGTTTTGTTATTTCATAGGAGAATGTTTTATTTTAGCTGTGAGTAGCGAGTTCAATACAATTTCATAATTCTGAGTAAACGGAAGTTTTCCAATGTGGGCCTCGTGCCCTTTTTTGCACCGGCTTGTTGGTTACCCTTTTACAACAATTATTTACATTACTGCAGCTTATTATACATATAAATGTACAAAGTAAATCTAAATTGATAAATGTATAATAAAGATATAAAATGAATAAATGTATTCTCAACAGCTCATTCATGAAATGTAAATGAATAAATGATTATTTAACACCTTTTAGTAATCTAACTACTGGGTTAGTCATAAACAAGTTTACACATTTGGCAGACTGTGGAATAAAAAGTATGAGGTCAACAATCAAAACTAACACTGTACGTTAATTTTCCTGTCAAAGGCTAATTTAGGTAGGGAAATTCTGTTTTTGGTAATATCACTCATCTCTAAGACCAAAAAATTAGAAAAATGCCTATAAAGGGCCAGACTGGAGAGTTTGTACTGCAAGCGCAATATCTTGCACCTGCAGGAACGTACACAGTTTTCAACCTTGGTCACGCAGTTGGCAATAAACATAGGATCTATTGTTTTAATATACAAAGGATCTTTTGCTTTAATCTATTGTTCTCAACAGTGAATTTACAGCGCAGTTTTACTTTGGCCGTCTCAAATTGCTTGTGCAAGATACAAACTTTCCAGTCTGGGTAAAGGGTTTGCATGTGAATCGAGAATCGTTGTCCATGATTTATATGACATTGAAATTCAGATTCAATGCCACAGTCGCTGTCAGAGAAATGGATTTTAATGTCAGCAGCAAGTAAATCATGCCCCAGAATGGAATATGGAATTTTTGTTCCCCAGCAAACTCTTTTCAAGACTTTTCCTAAGTTCTGCGTATAGGTTAGTGATGTTACCAAACAAAACTTTCACAATTAAGTCAGCCTTTGACCGATAGATTAACATTTTACTTTTAAATATCTGCCACAATGACCCTCCTCTTTGTCTCCAAGAATGGTTGGCATAAAATTTGGCATTTAAAACCTCTCTAGCACAACAAAGAGAAGTCCTTAGTTACTTACTGATTCGACTTTGGCATATCACTTTGTCATCTTCTTGAACGACATGTACTATCTTAATACATCATTTTAGACACTGGATTCCATTGTGCTTCTATGTTTTGCAAAATACATATTTTGCAAAATACTTTTTGAAAAATTAACAAAATCACATTTTGTCAAGGGCCAATACTTTAATCTTTACCAAAACAATTTTAGTAACTTGAATTATTTTGTAGTCAATGATGGCCTTTCAACAAGACCTGCTTACCATGGAATAGTGGATGCTTTCAAATCTATCAGGAATTCAGGTGGAATAAGAGCATTGTATCAGGTATGGAGGTGGCCCTAAAATGTTTCAAACAAAAATACTGTAGCCCAAGCCTTTTTCATTAGTGTGGAAATATTTTAGTCCTCAATGTAGCTGTTACATAACAACCCTTGAAGCAGTCCTGAATGGCAGAATGAAATATTGGAAATAAATAATCTTTGAATTCAAACACATTACTGTTTCATGTTGCAGTGTTTTTGCCCACATATTATCTTTACATTAGTCCAGTTTTCAAAAGCCCTTTTAGTCAAATTTTCTAAAGTTTAGGGTTTAATAGGGTAAATAGACCAGGTTTGTGGTAAAATGGGCAATGTTATTTTGATGGTAGGAAAGGAAAAGATCAGTGGCTGTTAAATACAGTATCAAAATTTGTAACATCTTGGAGGGTTGTCATTGTTCAAACATGTGTAGCTGTAGTGAATCATGCTTTTTAAGATTCTACAGAATTTTCTTGTTGCCTATATAACCCCCAAGCTGACCCATTTTACCCCCAGTAGACCCTACTAGATACAGTGGACTCTACTGCTGTTCTACTAAAGGGTCTGGATCAAGCAACAATATTTTCATACATTTTTATATGAAAAATTTAATTGAGTGGTATTAAAGCTTCAATCCCATTTTTGCTGCATGTTTGAAAGTTCCACAATATGTATCAACACAGTGTTTGATTTACATACCAAGTGAGCCAGACAAATGCTCTCCCTTTTTGAAAATTGAAAGCACCGGGAGTACTTTACTGTTTGTAATTTTTCAAATTCAAGTTAGAAGCCAAAAGGTTAAATATTTTTTGTGATTGTTTTCGCTGTCTTACCAGCACTTAAAGTATCAGTGAATGTAACTTTATAGAAATTTCATGGTTGCAAAATTGGTCATTCCTCTGGAACGAGACAATGGTAATTTTTCTGGAACTGTTCAAATGGGGAAACTTTTTGGTACACCCAGCATAATTAAAGTTATCCATAACCTGATAGTAAATTGATCTTATTTTCAACAGGGTGTTTCACCTAATGCCGTTGGAGCAGGTTCAGCATGGGGACTCTACTTCTTTAGCTTCAATTTCTTAAAAGCATCAGTGAGTGATGCAAGGGGTGTCACTAGCCTTTCAGCAGGAGAACATTTAATTGCCGGAACTATTGCTGGTTAGTGTTCACTACTGTGATTTTTTATTAGTAGAATCATTTTCTTGTCTTTCTTCACTCTGATGGAGAGTGAAGCCCCATCCACATGTACCCGGACCTTTTTGAAAATGCATCTTTTTTATCCGTATGGAAAAAGATCCACACATCCAAACAAAACTGTGTGCAAAAATATCCCTGTCCACACAAAAACACTGTGACATTTGACATTCACTATCCAAAAGGGAAATTGGATATTTGATAACAATATTTGACATTCGAACTCAGGTAAAAGAATACAGTCCAGCAAAATGCCCTAACCTGATCCCAAAGAACCAAGTGCATGCTTTGATTGGATGGTAGATTTACGCTTTGATATCTTCATTTTCAAAATGCTCTGTTTTTGCCCATCCACATGACAATGTGAAATTTGCATTTTCAAAAAAATCCACTATGGAAACGTGTTCAAAAAGCTTTGTTTTTGGTCTCCATGTGGACGCTAACTCATAACAGATAAAAATAGATGTGTTTTACTGTTATTTTTTTGCGTTATTTATTATTTTGTTTTTCAATGATAACTTTTCTTGATTTGAGTATTTAACCAATGAAATGGCAGAGTATTAATGAAGTTTTCACATCCTGTAGGAGCCAGTACGTTATGTGTCACAAATCCGATATGGGTTGTAAAAACGAGGATGTGTTTGCAGTTTTCGCCAAATGCTGTGAAAACAGATATCTACTACAGAGGAGTAATGGGTATGATCTTTTGGTGAATGAATAAGATGCTTTAGTAGCATACTTATATAGGTTCCAAATCTTTAAAAAGCTTGATGTAAAATTCTATGACCTATTTCTTTGAACTGAACGGCTTCAAAGAAACTTAAACTATTTTACAGTATATCTGCCATTGGACTTTTCTGAAATCTTCAGTATTTTCAGAATTACAGTGTTCTCCTTCGTCCTTAAGAACTCAAGAAAATTTTCGAAAAAACTTAAAACTAATGTAATTTCTAAATTTCTTGGAGGAAGATCAAACAATTTTCAAGATAACCATAGTTTCTGGATTCCTGCAATATGGTATGAAACAAAACTCTTTCACACTTCTGGTTTGTGATTTTGAAATTTGATGATGTTACATCATAAAATGAGCTGAAATATAGAATAGGCTCTAATTTCAACAAATAGTCAATATTCCTGAAAAATCCAATGGTAGAATCATTGAAAAATTGCTAAAGTTTCTTTCAAGTCATTCAGTTTAAAGAAGAAGATCATTGAATTTACACCCGCCTTTGTGCAAATTTAAAGATTTGCAACCAATGCTTGCTTTAATTATGGTCTCTGCTCTTCCTGGTTCATTTTGACTTTTTGCAAAGAAGCAATCATTGAATAAACAAAGGATTGAAATTTGTAAAAAATAAACTATTTTCATCACAGATTAATCTATTTTTCTAAATAAATGGGGAGAGAAGGCTTGGGGAGACTGCCCAATAAAATATGCATTGTTTTCAAAAATTTGATCTGCATTCTGGGAAGAAAAATACTGGAAAATTTGCAATTCTCAAGGACGCATATGCGTCTCCAGGTCCGAAGGCATTTTGCTGCTAAAGGTATCTTGCTGCTCAAACAGCCCATTGATTTCTAGTTAATCATGTCTTCTCACATAAATGCCTGGTTGACATTACATCAATATTTATTACTTTTTTTATCTTCTAGATGGTTTAATCAAGCTTTACAAACATGAGGGTATCAGAGGTTATTACAAGGTATTGTATTTGAAATAGAGTTTCAATGATACGTACTCTGGAGTACTGAATAATCATCCCCCGGTTATTACCTTTATTGCGACCCCCGTTTATCAATTCTTGAAAAATTGAAATGATTGTTAAGTCTATCTCAAAGTAGATGCCACTTTAGATTTATGATAACGAAAAATTCCTTTGCAAAATAATTCTCATTCACGGGCATTTGCAGGTGATATCTGATTTGAGACAGAGTATAAGAATACCAACTATTTTCAATTTTTCCAACCTTCCACATTGTTCCAGCCCCCCCCCCCGATTGCTGTCATATTGAAGCATCCAAGCCCCCCTCCCGATTATTATCATCATTTGTTCAGTAATTGAATTACTGTTATTAATCAAAAACCTGTATAATACAAAGTATGTGCTTACGTTTACAAGAATGAAAGTTAGAATTTACAAGGATGAAAATTGAATATTACTAGATTATAAATCACAACTGAGAAGGCGGCTAAAAGTGTAAGTTTGTGTCCTTGTTGGATGCTTTGACTTTCAAAAGTGACATTTCTGGCTGAAAATGGGCCTAAAACATTCACTCACAGCACCGGGAATCTCTTTGAAACTGAACGATACGCGAGGGCATTTAATCTCTCAAAAGTTATAGGAAATGAAACTGTTAATGAATACTAAAATATTTCAATCCCATGGCGATAGAAATGCAGAAAACATGCGATAACCATGGGCAAGATACACTTTTGTGTTGATTTGTTTATGGCATTCCTTTGAGATTTAGTCGATCCTGCTAGGCCCTTTTGAGGCAAAAAGATTTTTACCTTTATTCTGAGCACCCATTAAAGCAGGAAAAAATGTCACGATGATAGACGATTGCGCTACAGATGGCGGCGAGGAATTTTTTACCAAGATGCACTGCGTTCGAATCACGATTCTAGATTTTATAGGAATTCGATTTAAGAACGCAATGCACCTTGTAAAAGCTTCCTCGCAGCCATCTTTAGCACAATCGTCAATACTTGAGTTTTTGCTATCAAATAGAATTCATTCCAATCCTATCCTGTGCTTTAGGTGCCATGATTTTTCAAACGCCTGAACTTGTTTGCCGAAACCGGTTTATTTCAATTTTCTTCTGTCGACTTTTGCACTTTTGCATCTTCTCTTAACAACCAATGAGCCCATCTTTTACACAAAGACCAGTTAGCTACCTCATATGATCATTTCCATTGATCTTTTCGAAATTTTCCCCTCTTTGATATTCTTTGACTCGAAGCAAGAGATTCAATTGTTAAAGAGAACAGACATAGCTCTTTCTCGTAGCTGCTATTAATAGGCTGTAGAAAACGCCTAGGCAATCATTGTTTCTTTGGCTCCACAATGAAGCTGTACATGTCGAAGTTGTCAGATTCAATAGATTATATTTTTAACCTGGCCTTAGCTGGCTTTTAACTTTGTCAGTTCCCTTTGAAATATCCCCAGGGGGGGACTTCTTTTGGTATATGACGGGGGCGTCAGACGTAGCATGTTTTTGAGAAACCCGAAAATATGCTAAATTTGGGATATTTTTAGACCCTAAAAAGATAGTAATTGCTTCATGATACATAAAAACAAAGGGATTCATACTTTTTCAGCAACTGCACTGCTATATTTTGGTGAAGAACGCAGCCCTAGCACTCAACTCATCGTATCAAATTTTCTCATCAGCAACTCCAAAATATACTAATTGTGCATCAAATAGCGTATCCAAAGGTATACTAGAGAGCGTTCCGCAAACCCAAAAAGTGTCTGACCCCCTGTTACCTGCTAAAAAAGATAACCCCGATCCCTGGGAACATATCTGCCTTAGTTTTGTACCGAGAATACTTTGTCTTTAATGTTCTGGCAGGGATTTGTACCTGGTTTATTTGGTGTTTCACATGGTGCAATTCAATTTATGGCATATGAAGAATTGAAGAAAATTAATAGCAAATATACTGGAAAAGCAGTAGATACAAAACAGGTCAGAATCATATACAATATCGTTCAAACTCGTATACAAGAAACTCGTAGACTGATGACAATGAGTCTCTTGTAGCCCTGTGGTAAACCTTTTTCTTAACAGGAACTCATAATGAAACATTGAAAAAACTGACCCTATTTCCTGCATTCACCAGTTGAATTATGAAAGAATCGCGGCTTTTAATCTCGAATCACGCCCTCGGACTTCGAATACCGATTGAATGTTATCAGTTCTTCAATCGAATTGAAAGTTCCATCATATTTGCCATCACCATATTAATTCACAAATCTTGCAATCTGAATGGTACGCTGAAAAGCTCAAAGTTTGGGCCTAAGTGGGGTCTGGGTTTTCAGAATAATGTTATTTATGAGTCTTTATTGACCGAAGCGCCATCATCAAGGCAGAGTGCACAAGGAAACATGAAGGATTCCAGGTCATAGGTCTAGGAATCTCATTTTTTTGTTACGCACTGTCCAGTTCCTTATAGAATGAATGGATTTCGAATAAAAAGCTCGTGAATCTCTAATAAGAAATTCTGGCAAAAATAGCAAGATCATCCTGGAAAGGCAAATCTCCATCATTGATGATGTACAGATGCTGTAGCCTATTGTGTTTTACTTTTTTACTAAAGGCTCTTTGTCATACATTAGGACACACAAATAATGATTTCAATTAATTCTGTAGGGCACTGGAAACTCGTCTATGGAAAATTGCTTCTTTTGTTTATTTTTTTCCACAAGTTCTAGTTTTAAAAAATGAGACCCTATAAGAAAATGGAAAAAATTCAGGCTTATTAATTTCGTAAATTTGTTTTGGTTCATAGATTAAAAATATTCCGCTTGCAGTTTCTCATAAGTCAGTTCATTATCAGCGAGTCTAGTATGCTGCTTGTCTTTTGTGCAAATTATTTTCGTTTGCATCCAAAGTCTGAATTTTTGCAGAAGAAATTTATCACGCTTTCCATGCACTGCGTTTATTTTCAAACTTTGTCCGCGTCTGCGTCAAGCAGAAATGAATGTGAAACGCAAATAGCTTTGCAACTGCAGATATACCGGGTGAGTCATAAAAGCGCCCGGCGTTTGAAAGGCTACTGCCCCCTGAGTATATAAGCAATAGTATCTTGCAGTATCTAATTTGTTAGCTAACAAGTTCAATTATTTTTAGAATTTTTTCCCGGCTAAAATCGGTCACTCCAGTCAGATTCTGTAAGCGATTTTCTAAAATGAGTCCCTTTGAGAAGCCTTACAAAGCGTGCTAAAATTGCAAGCAAGAACGTGCTAAAGAATAAAATGTGTTGACTTCACAGCAATATTTTTCAGCACGCTTTAGCACGTGCTTACCTTTTGGCCTGTTGAAACTCCTCCCCTTAGTGTGAATGACTTATTCAAGGGGATTCCTTTCTTTCATGAGGACAAAGTACATGAACACATCCAAGAGTCATTATTGCTAGGAAGGAGAACAAAGAGAAATCTTGCTTGGTGTTTTCACTCGTTTTTCAGGTTTTCCAAAGGGGCTTTCTGCAGAAAATCTCCTATTTCGACGGGAAGGAATGACCGATTAAAGCAGGGAAAATTACTGAACCTAATTTGACATATCGGGGATAAAGCAAGATAGTTTTCAATATCACTGCTTTGATATTCAGGGAGTAGGAGTTTTTCATACGCCGGGCGTATTTATTGACTCACCTGGTATGAAAGAATCATTTGTAGCCATGCTACAGTTTCTAACTACGATGATGCTTTACACAAAGCACCGTGTTTGTAGCTTCAAAATCAAAGTTGTTACTTCAATTTTGCCAAAGTTTTCTTCGTTGTTTTCCCTTCGGGCGAAGCCTAACCAGTGCTGGAAGTCAAATTCAGATGGCTCCTGCGCGTCTGAACAGTTAGCTTCCACACAGCATTCAGCCTCATTGCAAAGTTTGAAACGAAGATGGACGCTGTGCAGGAGTGAAATGTTCAGACGCACAGGAACCATCTGAATTTGATTCCTAGAACTAGTTAGGATTAAGGGCGGTGCCACGGGATGGACTGGGGTAGACATGTCCATCCCACTTTCCTCATGTCAGCATTTATTCCAAAGCTAAAACGATATATAAAAAAATTACGCATACCTTCTGGCAATAGATTTACCTCTTGTCCACCCCCACTTTCTCAAAGCTCGCTCCGCCTCCGGTTAGGATTCAGCCGAAGAGAAGGGAGCAAAATAAAGCAGTTAAATCAAGGCAGCAAACTTTAATTTCTAAGCTACAAGCACGGTGCATTATTACCCATGGGAACAGACACTAACTCATCGGAGTTCCCACAATGAAAGGCGCTTAACGATTAAAAAATTACAATTCTATAATTCAAGCAATTCAAATTACAATTTTAACAATTCAAATACAATACGCTAGAGAGAATAACTACAAAGAAAAGGATAATGTCTGTTTTTCCTTTGAATGTTGCAGAGTGCAATTACATACATCACAATGGCAGCACTATCAAAAATCGTTGCAGTTGTTACAACATATCCATACCAAGTTGTTCGATCAAGGATTCAGGTAAGCCTATGATAAACTTATGATTATGAGTCCCTTGTATCCCTGCGGCAAACCTTGCTCTATAAGGACTTGTAATGAATCGGTGAAAAAGCTTACCCTGTTTTCTGCATTCAACAGTTGAATTATGATGGAATGACGGCCTCAAATCTTGAATCATGGTCCCCAGTCTCGAATCACGGCCTTAGATCGCGAATCTCGTCCGATTGTTATCAGCTCTTCAATCGAATAAAAAATCTTATCATATTTGCCGTAACCATAGAAATTTGCAAAATCTCGCAATCTGATTGGTACTCTAGGAAGCTCGGAGGTCGGGCCTAAATAGGATTAGCTTTTTCAGACTGCTATGTGTCTCTGTTGACCGTAGTGCTATCATCGACACCAAGAGCACAGGGAATCAAAGAGCTCCACATCATAAATCTAAGCCTATAATTGTGATTCTTTTTTCTTACTACTTTTACTGGAATGGCTTGAAAGCCCTTCAGTTCAAACAAGTAGGTCATAGAATTTAAACCCACCTTGGCACTTATGCAATAGGGGTGCTGTTTAAATCACACAGAGCTATCCAATACATGACGCTCCACAACTTGGAGCAAAGATCACTTTGCTTCGTAGGTGATACGAAAATCACTCCGGCATGATTTTGGCATGATGTGAATGGTGCTATCCGATACGTTTCGTATTAAAACCACATTTCTTTTCTTTGAGAACAATGAGAACAACTAAATTGAAATCAAAGGGTTAAGAAACAATACTGGATTACTTGCGTATGATGTAGACAGAAGGCCTAACTGAAATGAAAGCTAAGACGCGACGACAGCTATTCGGTATAATATAAACAGTTGCCTTATCTGATAGAAGTTCCCTTATCCGAACACTCACAACGAGATGCGACGGTAGCTATCCGCTGTAGTGTAAACGGAGCCTCAGTCAAAAGATTGAAAGAGTTTGTTTTCAATTGATGGTCAGGCATTACATTGTGGTATCCTTGATGCTCCTAAGGCATGCCGGTTAACGATGGGCCTTTAATGGTTTGCTTGTCTTGTAGGATCGGCATTTTAAAGAAAATTATGAGAGTATAGTTGATCTTATAAAGAAAACATTCAGGTAAGTGCTGGCATTGAAAGCCGTGAAAATCCGTCCTTGTGTTTTTTTCTTGCTGTTGTCTTGAAATCTTCATGGCAAATACGTTACAAAGTTTGTTTGGCGAATATTGAAAGAGCTGCTCTAACATTTAGTGTTTTGCTATGTCTTTTCTTAGAACCAACGGGAATCCAAGAAACAGTGAAACGCTATGACAAATAAGCGAACTCTGTTTCTTTGCATTCATTTCAAGGAAAACAAATATATCTACAAGAATGGTTTTCATATTTCACATTTCATCGCATTTCACCGGAATTCTAGACCTAAAGGCTGGTTTTCATATGTCCCATCAACCTGGTTCCGAGGGCCAGTTTCCTACGTCAGTAAGGTTGGCGTGGACTCCTTTTGGGGCATGGGGACGAGGTTGATGAATCCTAATTCATCCTAATTCGTCGCAGTTCATCGCAATTCGTCGCAACTGATCCCAGCGAATCAAAAAATGTTGTTTTCTACAATGAAATAAGACGAATTCCTGTCAATTACGAGTCTCGATTTTCATAGTATTTGACAAATCGCAATTATCTGCCTTCCATAAATTACAATGAAAAGCGATGAAATGGAATGAAATGTAACACATGAACACCAACCAACCTTTAAGGGTCTCTTTCATCCAGCATTCCCTTCACGTGTCATCTCTTGGCTTGCCTTTTTTCGTCGCCATTTTCGTGGACCATGAAAATTGGCGGCAACAGAGGCAAACGAAGAGACGACACGTGCAAGGCATCGTGTTTCATTGTAGAATACAACAATTTTTGATTCACGGAGATCAGTTGTGACGACAAATTGCGATTAATTAGGATAGATTAGGATTCCTAGGATTTTGGTTGGTTTTCATCTATCGGAATTAATTGATCGTAGGTCTGGAATCCCGATGACTGTTGTGAAATACGATGAAATGCGACATGTGAAAACCAGCCTTTACCTCCGATAAATTACGATGAACTGCGATGAAATGGGATGAAAATGCGACATATCTTTTTCTATTTCATTGTTTAATCTTCTCGTCATATTTAAATATTCATGAGAAAGGGAGCTGTTGATTAATCATTTGCCTATTATTTGTATTTCAGAAATGAAGGACCAATTGGATTCTACAAAGGCCTGGCACCAAATCTTTTAAGGTAAGATCTTGAATTAGACCAGGAATACCTTATCTTTTAGGTTTCAGTTCTTGTTTAAACACACCTCAGCGTACTAAACTACATACATACATAGATTGATTTAGGGTTCTTTAGAACTATGTTTTTTCAGCGTGTTGTCCGCTGGTAAAATTTATTGAGGAAATCACCCCTTGATGTCATGAGGTAGTGTTTTCAACCTTTCAAAGTCGAATCACACAAGGGCGTGACATTATATTTCATTCGATGGTTATGCAGACAAGAAAAACTGTTTGATAAAGACTTGTTGCAAACAAAGCTAGAGTAGTGTGACCGAGTATTGATTTTGACGAATCAAATAATGATAATAATATTTTGTCTTTACTTACCGCTCCCTATGGTATGGCAGTTGGGCAGTAGTTCAGAAGATGAGTATTTTGTTTATAACAACTCAATTCTCAGATTGCCAAGAAATTAAGAAACTCCAGTACTGGGAAAATATTACTTAAGAAACTATTTATTTTTTGAAAAACTTTCCAAGAGATTGTAGACTCGATTAGTTTTTACCAAGGGAGATATGAAATATATCTATGATCTATATCTCCCTCTATATCTATGTCTCTTTCCTGTCTGTATCTCCCTGGTCTCTACCTCTGCGATCCTGTATACAAACACAGTGAACCCAGAATGGAAATTTGTGGAAACAGATTCTCACTTGAGAATGAATCGTCATGTCTCAATAACTCAGGACTACACATTCAATTTCCTATTGGTAACGTTATGGAATCACCTTTTCCTTTGTATCTTGAAAGAGCGCCTTTGATCTCAGTTTAGAAACGATAAGATATTTTAAAACTGGAATGATGTTGTTATTTTTCTTTTGTAGAGTTACACCTGCTTGTTGTATCACGTTTGTTGTTTATGAAAACCTGATGCACTTTCTCAAACCACTGCTGCAGAAAGAAAATAAAGAAAAGAGTTGATGCACCGTGGGGAGATGGTTATGTCAAACATAGGCGCGTAAGTTGCTTTTTATGTTTTATATGCTTGATTGTTGTTCGCTGCCACTTGTGTAATGTACATCCAAAGACGTGATGTTCTCAACAGTGTCCCCGAAGTATTGTTTCAAATGGCCTATCTAACCTTTCAAAGGAAATGTTACTTAAAGTTCTTTGCTCGCCGATGAGATACCAATTGTTAGCGATCCCTAAAATACCTTCATGCATCGCAACGTTTTTAGTGAATCGCCTCTGCAATACCCTTTTGTGAATAATTATTATCTTGTTCTTATGAAAGTTTCCTTCTTCAGCTTTGCGCATTGTTACATTTATTTTTGTTAAATGCCTTAGAGTTGCCATTTGATCACATGTTCCCTTTGGTATATCTTTGCACTGTATTTATGTTCTAATTATCTTATGAGCATAAGTTAAAAATTTCGCATCACTATAAAGATAACGATTAAGTGCCTGGAAGTACCTCGTGAATACAGCAGAAATTAATATAGAGGTACCACAAGGATCTTGCCTTGGACCTCTTTTATTTTTGCTTCGCATGAATGACCTTCCTTTCGCTTTAAGGAAGGCACACGTGGCTATATACGCCGACGATACAGCTATCTTCTTGTCTTGAGAAATGGTTGCAACGACATAAGCTTTCCTTGAATATCGTCAAACACAAGCCATGATAATTTATTCAGCCCTAAGACTGTGGCAAATAAACAAAACGTCAGAAATCACCCTTTGCTTCCAAGTTAGCGGGAATAATATTGATATTGTCCATGAAACTAAATATCTTGGTGTTACGATTGATGAAAATTTGAAATAGGGAGGCCAGGCAAAGTTCCTTCAAAAGTAAATTTCACGAGCCCTCGAGCTTTTGAAATATGCCAGGCAATTTGTCCCAGAAGATACCTTAAGGAACCTGTATTCAAGCATTGTGGAGCTCCATTTGAGCTATTGTTGCTCAGTGTGGGGTTGCTGTGGTGATACCAAGCTGGATACAGTGCAAAAATTGCAAAGCAGGGCTGCAAGAATCGTCACGAGCAGCCCTTTTGACCCATCGGCTGCTGCTTTGTTGCAAGGATTAGGATGGCTTTCAGTTAACAGACTTGTCCACAGGGAAATATCTAACATGGTACATGAGTCCCTCATCGACTTGCACCTGACAAACCTTGTAAGATTTTCTCCCGATTATCTGATGTTTACAATCGGGTATTACGAAACACTAAGTGTAATCTAGCTGTGCCTCGAATGAGAACAGCTTATGGTCAACGGTCATTTGCTTTCTGCGGAGCTGATACATGGAATAAACTCTATTCTGATATTAAAATTCAAGCTCAAAAGCTGATAAGATTCAAGAAAAGCTGGTTTTACATTTTCCTTTTTTTCTTTTCGATTTAATTTTTTGGTGAATGTATATACATCGTACCTTTATAGGCTTAGAAAAAATTTAGTATTTAGTTGAATATTATTTTTAGTTGCAGGGTTCATTGAAAAAAGTTCTTCTAAATTGAATTCTTATCCTGGGTAACGAAGTCTGAAATTAAATTAAAGGTAATTTGTCCATGTAAGTACAGCAGGGGGTATGGCAATTTCACGTGAGATATCACGTGATCACTGAAACAAACAAAATTTTGCGATAACCAGTTGTTATGCAAGCAAAGTGGTGACTTACTTGCCGTTGCTTTTCCAGAGCATAACCACAGCAGGCAGCCTCGCTATGAAATTTGACTTTGAGTTTGCATGTGATCAGTTAAATTCTACCCATCACAGTCTGCTGCTTGAGGTTTCTTCGTCAGCGTCTTGTCAGCATATTTTGATAGAGTATATACGCAGCTTTACTTACATGGACACATTACCTTTAAATAGAGTACACCAAAATTTGATGACAGATACCGATCTTCAACCAACATTTTCTGGTTGCTCTTTGATTCTACTTCGCATTGTATATTCTCTTTCGTGGCGAAATTTTCTTAGCAAGATTCTCAAGGCTTCTACAGCCTTTTCAGGGCCCAGAAATCTAAAATCGTCTATGTCCCAAGTATTACAAATGACTAAATGCTATCTCAAATAAGTTGTCATGTGAGATTTGCGCAAATCATGCAAATTACTGACATAGAATACTTCAATTGCTGTTATCTGCGGACATTTTCACTTGACATCAGATTGAGAAGAACGTTAACCTAATAGCTGCAATTTGTTTTTTCTCAGATCATCAAGACAGAGTGGCGTTCATGCTGAACTGCATTTTCTTTTGCAAGACCTATCGCTAAGTTTTGTGAAGTGCCAAGAATGCCCTGTAAGAATGCCAAGGCTCCCTTCTGCAGCACTGACGACCAGCTGCAAATGGCATAAGCTCTTCGCAAGTTTGTCAGCTCGAGTAAACAATCAATTTTCAATCAATTTTCAACAATATAATCAGCAGAATTAGTGTAAGTTTATCAATTTTCCATTTATATTTCAAATTTATTGTGTCTACAGTGAATAGATTGAGTTGTAGTTTGAATAAATGTGAACTCCAAACCATGTAGTTTCCGAATTTGATAGTGAAGAGGGAGGATGAATAATATGGAATTTGTAGCTTGAGCTGCAGAGCCTATTGACTGGATTGTTTAGGGATAAAATCATTGAATGTTTTCCGACATAAATCCAAAGTAAATTTGGATCTTATGTGTAATAGAACCTGTAGCATATTTTGGCCAAAGGCTTTCTATATGTAGAATTAGCATATTATTTATCCAACATACTTTAGACAAAAGGTCTATTAAATTTTCATATAAATATTATTCAGTGTAGTGTCCATATGTCTTGAGAGCTATGATATTATCAGCTTTGATGAATTTGGAGAAACGGTCTCATTTACTACTTCCGTGCTACAGTTAGAAATTTGTTCTCAGGGGGGGTGGGGGAGGGGACCTTGACTTTCATTAATATGTGGTTGTGCGCTTCAAGAATTAGTTCTATCACCTGGCTCTAGGATGTTCCCTAAAAATGATAGCATGTCTTTGATATCTTGAATGAATGTTTAGAATTACTGCGGTTTTCCTTTCCATAAAAGGAATTAAAGGAACATTATCGAAAAAGTGGAGACTATCGTACCTTTTAAATTAATGGACGAAGACTGACAGACTTTTTAAAGAAAACTATGATCCAAGATGAAGGTCTAAGATACGACTTAAAGCAGAAATCTGTCACTTTTCTGAGTCAATATGAAGCAATTTGATGCAATCACAACCTCGACTGCAAAGAACCTCCGGCGAATGGAAACATGCGCTCAGAAAAACTGAGGTGGAATACAGGCGATGGGCGTTGGCGCTTATATACCGTCGTAGGACCAATGTTATTTGTCTCTTTAAGTAGCGGCTGGATCATGTGATCGGAAGAGATCTCCCATCAGAAAGTAACAAACTGTGCAAGCACAGTCAGCCTCGATGCGGAGAGGAGGCGAGGACGAACAGCCTAGCTAAAGATAGAGCCATTGCCATGACAATGTAGATATAGAACTTTTTAATGCATTTCAACAGGCTGAGACAGCGATGGTGGACAAATAGACGGATCCTCGGTGACAGTTTTGCACAAGGATGGTTCTGCAAATAGGAAACTTGCTCCTTGCTGTATCGGAAAGCAGTTCTGTCAGATCTGAAATTTATATTCAGATATGAAAATATTGATTAATTGACAAAATGTGCCTCACCCATAATTGGTGGTTTATATTCGCTGTGAATGCATAATGGGCTTATTTATTTCAAGAAATTCATTGTTTAAATTTCTCAGAAAAGCATCATTCCTAATACTATTTAGCTTTCCATTCAGAAACGGAATACCCAAAATCCCACAAGACTACAAGCCAGCTGATGTCAAGGCTCAAATATTGAAACAGCTGTATGCCAAACTAATCAGTCTGATTTTGAACTGTTTACTTTGCAACCCTTTGTTTGCTGTGACTTTTCAATGCTTCCAGAGATCTTTTTATACACTTTTCGCAATTATTTGCTCAATTGGTAATAAAACAGCAAAGGAGAATTTTGTACAGAAAAATATGGAGATCTCCACCATGACAATTGACTTATGGGTTCAATTAATCAGTTTTGTACCTTTTGTGCAGTCAGCCATGAGAATTTACTCTTTTATGGCAATCAAAACCCACCAAAATAAAAAACTTGGATGACCATTTGGTATCAGGGGTGGCACCAGAAATCCTCCAACAGAGGGCTGGAGCTTCCGACAGGGGGGGGGGGCTGAAAAGTGCAGTTTGCATACATTGCAAAATTTCCTCTAACAGGAACCCATAATTTCCTCCAACGGGGGCTAGATGCTTCTGACAGGGGGACTGTAGCCCCCTAGCCCTCCCCTGGTCCACAACTGTTTGTTACTTCCTGAGAAAACTTTAGATTTTCAGAGAAAACTTATATCTTGGGAAAACCAAGGTAAATATTTCTGACTTAGTGACTTTCCCCTGCATGCTCTGAGGTGATCACCATTAATGTTAAAATGAGATTGCAAACAGAATGCACAATACTTGTCACTTGCTAATTTACAAATAGTTTAAAATCACATCAAATTTCAAATTTAATAAACCTAGAATATATTTATATACAATGATACCTTCTATTGACACTAAATAATATTTTCAATAATTTTTCAAATTTCTTCTCAAATCCACAACGCTAATAGATAGATACAGTACTGCTAGAATTTACAGACCAATGCAAGGGTTGTGCTATTTAGAACCCTGCATTTAATTATATAACGAAATGGTCTTATCTGTAAATAGCTACTTTACCTCCAAATTACTGGTCCATATGATTATGCTGCAGTGGCTTTACAGCCAGAGCAGTCAGACAGATACATGGTTCAACCCCAGGTAGGGCCCCACCACTTGAGTGTCATTACAAGAGCTTATGGACTCAATTAAGTCTTCTCTATTTCTGCAATCCCAGCCCTTGGCACTAAAAACCGCAACTTTGCCTTATGTTGAAACTTTTGATCATACCTTGGAGGCAAAAAAATTTACACATTTGGAGGGCTTTGGAATAAAAAGTCTGTGGCCAATATTCAAAACTTATATTTGTTAATCTATCATTCAAAATCTAAATTTGATATGAAAATTTTGTTTGGTAATCTTGTAGACCCAGAAATTAGAAAAATCGAGGAAAGGGGTTTGTATTGGAAACAAAAGTTGATGTTGTGCAAAAGTAGATATTCTGTATTCACAGTTTTCTCCATTTAACGACAGGGTTCCCTTTCTTCATCGTCAACTTACTTACAGTTATGACTCAAAACAGTGTCAATACAAACTGTACCTCATAGACATAGGAAAGGGGGCCCCTGGGTCATGTGCCCCCAAGATTCTGCAATGAATAAAGAATTTGCTTTTTATTCTAAAAAAATGCCATCTTTCTCTTAAAGAAATAGTGCCCTCAAAGTGCTGTCCCCAAGTTTGAGGTACTTTCTACAGTACATCCCTGCGGTACCTACTGTACTTCTGAATAGTTAACCAGACCAGTGTCTCATCTAATAGATTAGAGGTCTAGCCAGATGAAATTTTCAGGAATGCTGGAGCAATGGAATAACAAGGGAGTTGACAGGACATACAGACATTAGTTTTCAAAGTTGCTCCTTAGTTGCTTCAAGTTGCTTCAAAGTTTAGTAGGAACCGGAGGGGACTGGAGGCATGTGCCTCCCCGCTAAGATTTTGCAATAAATAAAGAAGTGCCCTTTTTATTTTCAGAAAATGCCCCTTTTTTCTAAAGGAAAAAGTGCCCTCTAAGTGTTGTGCCCCCTAAGTTCGAGATACTTACACCTCTGGGCTATTGGGATCACTTTAAAGTATCTTTGTCACAGTTTACTTTTCATTTGCAAATCTTTAAAAAGTCATTCAAAATCATAAAGGTATTCATAGCCTAAATTCAGACTATACCCCCTGGGAGCTTTAGCCTGCATGCAGGCTTAGGTACTATTGGAAGTGCATGATGTTTTCACCCCTTTGACCTTTGGACAAGGCAGGAAGGACACTACCCCTCCTTGGTGGGACTTATATACCAACTACAGTACATACAGTGCCTTCTGTGCACCCGTTTTCCACTTTCAGCATTTACACAGAAAATTTAAAACTCAGGCTTTCTCCTCAATAATATATCAAGTCCTTAGTCTTCCTTTTTCCTCTGTGCATTGTCATTTCAAGTCTTGACATCCTTTGCGCTGGTGCTGATTGTACTCTTCTGCCAATATGCTGCGATGTTGCAGGTGGAAAATTCTGTGAAATTGCTGAAGTATTTGTTTCATCAAGTTTTTTCTTTGGCCTTGGGTTACCCTGAAATTTAATTGTATATACCTTGAGACCTCTCATTAGAATCTTGGATGTTACCTGTCACTGGCAAAACCATGGGGAGTGGGGACCAACCCCTCCTCCAAATTTTTTCTGAGATCAGTCTTTCAATAGACCTTTTAGCTATTCTGAAAAAGAATCTGCATCGAACGATATTTCATGACATTTAGTAGAACTTTTGAATGTGCACAATACTGATAGAAGCTCTAACGCCACTCAGCTGAGCCTTTGTGTATAAAAATGTATAAAAATATCGCTTGATCCAGAATCTTTTGCAGAATAGCTAAAAGGTCTATTGGTTTAATCCAACAATGATTAAGTGCCACAGAAGGGGTTTACGTTAGTAGTCTATAAGAGTTTTTATCAGCAGACAAGGGTTTTTAGGGAGTGAAAAGGGTGTTTCTTGAATATATAAGGAGTCTTTCTCTTCTGAAAATTTTTCCACCAGGCAAATCTTGATGATCAAAGTTCATTATCAGATCCAGAAGGTTCATGATGGTGTTTTCGATCAGTCTGATGATTTTTCAAATGTTCATTTTTCCTTTCAATGAATATCAAATATTCTTTTAATACTCGAAACTCAGCATGCTTGTGAGCTGCCTTGAGACTGGTTGGCAGTACTAGCATCTAATCAAAAAAGGGACCCTACTTGGTGCTCGTAAAGTTCTCTTCTTATGGCCTTGAGGACATAGTGTAATAAGTCAGTCAAAAGATATATACGTGATGTGTATTTGAATAAAATTCCTCAAGGATGAGACAGTCCCCTCCTCTCATAAATTGATTTTAAGATTTAATGGCACAGCCATTTAGTATCATATCCTTTCTTTTTAGGCACCAATGTCATGTAAACTTAAAGACAGTTACTGTAATTACCTTCTGATCAAATTCTGTCATGAATCCAAACTTTGTTTCCCTAGAGAATACACAAACATAACAAAGTCAACTGCTAGAATGTGAGATTTAAGGTTTTCGTTCAGTTTATGTGCATGCAGTCAAAATAAATGTTAACAGTATAGATTGTGAAATTGGCAATTGGATGGGGTAGATTTGGTAAAAGACAATTTAGCCAGGGCCACTGAGAGGTATCGGAGGACCAGCAGGGACAAAACTGCAAAATGAGACATACCCCATGTGAGCAAGCCAGGCAGAAGACAGAGGGGTGTCTTACTTTATGATGCCCCCTTGATCCCAAGGCATTGGGGCAAAATATGTCTCTGGGAGGCCCTTAGTGTAGCTATCCTAAAGAAGATTCTGGATGACGCAGTGTCTTTAGGCATCATTTTTGGAGCCAAGAGTATTTGTTGAGCATGTGCAAGACATTGGGTGTTCAGGAAAAACATCTGCTGTTTTATCTGAGCTGTGCAGTCACCCACAAATAAAAGACAAAATCATTGAAAACATGTTCTTTTGGGGAGGGAGGAGGGGGTACTTGAGTTTTATTTGTTTGGGGTGTGCCCACTGAAAAGATATTTTGTCATCCAGCACTAAACTTTGTCCTGCAAATTATATCAGACTCCTGATAATTTTTAAAAAGCATTCTTCAAAACACCAAAGTTTAGCAGAGCAATATTGAATAAAACCAACACTGAAAATAACTAATGACCTATTGGACAACCAGCTCTAGGCTAATGGCCTTCTTTCAATACCAATGAAAGGAGAGGCAAAATGGTAAGGCCTGAAAAATGGCACATCCCTGTCGGAGACTACTGTAAGTACTCATTGCACTGGGCCATCTCATCTTGCACGCACAGAAGCCTTGCGTTTCAGCATTGGAGCTCCTACACATTTTGAAACTTGAAAGTTGTTAATACTGTAGTTAATTTATCAAAAACCAAATAACAGTGTAATCTGGGGAGTATGCTTGTATGGGATACAAATACACAAATTTCACAACACCATTTTAACATAATGAGATCAAACAAGGAAATTGGAAGGAATACAGTGAAATTTTGAGGTCCCGCTATGGAAACAACTACCCCAGCATATGAAAAAATGTTACAGCGAGGAAGTGCTTAAGACAAAGAGAAGAAAGGATAAAGAATGTATTGCTGAAATAACGTATGGTAAAAGGTCACCAAAAGAAGGACAGAAATCATAGCTTTAGTTAATTATGGGCAATTAGTTTATCATTCAAGGACAGATGAAAATTGTAGAAGTTAAGTTTCAAATTTTTGACTATAAAGGAACTTTACACCCTAGTAGTTTATATTGCTACTTTATTAACCGTACTGTAGATAGCAGGCCTATATGGGCAGGACTTCTGCCCATAATGGGCTTGCGCAAAAAAGAAAAAAACTGATATAGGTGGAAGTAAGAAGGTGGATTATTGGTCTCTTAATTTCTCTAGTTTAGAAAATAAAATAAATTATCTTTTGGTTTAAAAAGTGGTATTTTGGCTCGTTCCAAATTTCTGGGAAGGAAATGCTTGAAGAAACAGACATCAACTTTGCATACAAATTCCTGCCATGAAAAACCAAAAAACTTCCGGCATTTCAAATATGATACGGCTTTTTGAGGGTTACCAACAAGTAAGGCCTTTATGTGGGCCTACCTTGGAAAGTGTTTCTTGCCCTTCACAGGGGTTTCTTTTCTAATCAGCATTGCATAGGTTTCATCAAGCAAATTCTTACCATGTCTTTTGTAAATTCCTCTCTTTTCGACATCTTTCTGTCCAGTTTTGATCTTCACTTACGTGATTGCAGAGGGCATAATCCCTCGGTTTGTTTTCCTTCGACCGCGGAGGTGCAGACCTCACGCGTTCTTTCGTTTCTTTTGGGATGCACGAGGCATGGAAATGGCTTGCATCACTTGCAGGCAGCAACAAGGCATTCACATTCGATGCCGGGAATCGGTATTTTGATGATGCAGCGCGGTATTGAATTGGTGATCCCATTTCAACGACGATTATGTTGCACATTCATCTTAATTTCATCCTTTCTCGTATCAAGTTTCTGAATGCAAATCTCACTCTTGTTTTGTTCAAATACCAGCTGACATCTGCGGTTGTCACTATTGTCATGGTAACCCGCAAAATTGAAAACAATAATATTGTAACAATTTTAAGCGCGAAAAACAAAGTCGGTAAATTCTATTATTCATGAGCGCCGACATAATATCTAAATTGATACAGTTTTGCGGAGTTCACAAACAGTAAAAGTATCTCAGTGTGAAACAGCGACAGTCTCATCATTTATTTACTAGCTGTTAACAAAGTTAAGTGAGTGCAGCTCAGAGTTTTTCCAACTCAAGAGACCTATTTCACAATAAAATTCAGTTCGAGGTAAAATATGTGATTCCCCGTACAGCTAGAAATCTGCTAGCCTACGCGTAGACCCGTTATGCAAAATAAGAAAGCATTAACAACGAAACCAGATTAACTCTAACCAAAACATACCAGAAACACGCGGTGAGAGACTTTTTGCAGCAAAAGTGTCCTAAAATTTATGAAACTACCTTCCAGCCCCATATCTAAGTTTCTTATAAAAAAGATGAGTATACAGACAGGAGTTGATTTCTTTATCAAATATAAAAATCTACAATAACGAATTTACCTAGAACAGCACTTACAAACTTTTTTTCTGCACTACAAGGAACGATGCCATGAGGAGCAGAAGACCATGACTACCCCATGGCCATAACATATAGACAGGTAACTAATTCTTACAGATAAACACAGGAGTCGCTTTCACATTGGATCATTGGATGTCGGGCAATTGCTGTGTTATGGATATATCAGCTTACGGATGGACTCTAAATTTTACTGAAATATGAAATTAAAGTGTGGATTAGACTGTGTCATCTGGACTAAGATAACACTGGATTTCCCAACATCCATTGTGAAACAAGCACAAACAATTGAAAAATGAAAAACAAGAGAGAAGGATTGAAACTAAACTCACAAGAAATTTGTTGATGCTATTATGTCCTATGATTTAGAAAACTGCCTACCAGCTCTTTTGTTGCAGCCTAGCCGTTAGCAAAGAATATGCCAGTGTGATCAAAGAAAATCTTAGAGAAGAAACGAGAATTTAAACAATTATTTGAAATTCATCAATCAGTGTCCAGAGGGGCCACAGAAGTCCTTTACGCATTAAATATTTTAGTTTGATGCTTTCAATTTCATGTATATTTCTCAGTTAAAAAATACGTGTAAAACCTTTATGATATGATGGCAAATTGATATAAAATAGTGGAAAAGAGTGAACTCTAATTTACGTGAGAACGTATTCAAAGAACTCTGGTAGAGCTTTCGAGTCATATGCCGATGAAGGGAGTTGAAACGCTTACCTTTTCATCTCGCAAAACTTTAGTAGTGCGCCTCAGTAGCGGCGCCAACCCTGAAAAATCCGATTCTGACGTAATTTTTCAATCTAAAGGTATACCTAACTAAATTTATGTCATTTGTCTTCGAAGGTTTCTTCCGACTTTTGGGATTTGGGGGGACGAGTCCCTCCCAGTCCCCCCTTTGCGCAACCACTGCGCCCTTTGATTCGCTACGTTTGCAGTTTTCTTGGAAAATAACCTCATATACCCAGCAACCCTTATCACTTCCAGTGTCCATGGGCCGGAAGTGTGTTTATAAAACTCGGAAGTCTTAAATTTGTTGCTTGTCTTAACTTGCACATTTCTTATCGTGGCTCCTCCAAAGCAGAGCGCAGAAAGAAACAAGAAAAGTATCACTGACAGTAAGTAGAATTTCGATTTATTTCTCGTGAAATTCCCTCTGAACTTCTTATTGCAACTATTTTAAATATTATCGTTCCTTACTTTCTGTTTTGAAGTTTGAAGATCTCTCACTCAATGATATTCTCATTTAACACTCAGTTAAATTTCACAACATGTGCTTACAACTTCATGGATTGTGTGTTGCTGTAGTTGATTACACATATTCTTTCATAAGAATTTTAGAATCTCAGCCAGTTTTGAAAATTTCTTATAAAATCATCAGATTTTGAGTACTCGGAGTTTCTTCGAGTTTCTAATTAAAGGTTCACAAGCTGTGCTCTCTTGTACTGTACTGTGATCTCATGAAAATTTAACCATCATTCTCTGCCAAAACTTTACTTTCGCTGTCCAAATATGACAAAAAGCCCAGGTGACCAGGTTGCCAAAACTCTTGAAAAAATCGTACATTTTTGCTCTCCTCTCCCCCTGCCCCCTTTCAATGTTAGTTCCTTGTGCGATGATCACGCATTGCTTTAGGGCCGGCGGAATAAAAGGTGAAGTGAAGTTTCCTGCTATATACACCGGCTGGCTAACCAGATGAGAAAGCAGGAATATGAAGTTTTTCAAGCTGTTTTGGCAACGTCTTGTTTTGGAAGGTGATGATGGTGGTGTGGTTGTTGCGGTATGGTGGTAGTTGTAGTGGTAATGGACTAGTGGTGGTGATGGTAGTAGTAGTAGTACACGCTTTTTTATAAGAAACTAGGATCAGGCCATAGTACTAAAAGTTTCTTAATTTCGCATGAGATTTTGTCCATTTTAGTACCAAAAGTTTCTTAATTGGTTTCTTATTTTTTTGAATGCAGAATTAGCAATGTGGTCGCTAACATTGCCGCAGATATGTTTCTTGACATTTAAAACATCATAAAGGAATAAACAGTGTTCTGTTATGTTGAAAACACAAATGGTTAGATAATATTGCTCAAGAATAAAGGTTTAACGATCTATTTGCTATGATATTTATGCTTTTAACTTTGAAAAGTTTCTTAGTACTTCTCAGACATAGTACTAGAGTTTCTTAAAATTTTGGCCATCTTAGTACTAGTTTCTTATAAACCAGTTTCTTATAAAAAACGTGTAATGGTGATGATGGTGGTGGTGGTGGTGGTGGTGGTGGTGGTGGTGATGGTGGTGACTGTGTGATGGTGGCGGTGGTGGTGATGACTGTGATGATGATGATTATTATTATTATGATTATCATGTTCATGATTATGCGAGACAACGTATCAGAAACTGTAGGCTCAACTTTTTATAAGTAAAGGAGCGGTGTGACCTGGATAGGAATAGCTAAAGAATCTTTTGTAATTTACAGCTTTAATTTTTCCATGTCACTACTTAATATTTTGACTCATATGTGGCAGAAACGAATGTGAAGGTGAAGGTGAAGTTGCGGTTTTCAGCGCCAAGCGCTGGGATCACAGAAATAGCTAAGCGCTAATCGAGTCCGCGACCCCTTGTCATGACGCTCAAAGGTGCTGGTGGGATTTGAACCCCGTCCGCCTGGCTGTTCTGGCGGCAACGTCAGTGGATTACAACACGGCGCCACAACACCTTCAAACAATGGGATGTACAAGAAATTTATTATGAGAAACTCGAATCCGGGGCTTGTGGCAAGATTCTCTTTGCTGTCAATGTTTCTCGTCATTTCCGTGAACATGCTAGAAGTGTAAAGTTTAATCACATTTAAAAGTACATGGTGCATGTGCGATTCAATTTTAAGTGTCATGTAACAGTTCTGGTCAGTCTTCTGCTGTGTTAGAATCTGCTGATGATTGGAGAATTATCTTGGTTAGCCATTCATGACAGATTTGTACCAGTTCTACGTTCAGCAAGATGGGACATGCAGCAGTGGTCCTGGGATGCATGTGTCCACATGACTAGTGTCCGCACTTATTTGGTTAACTTCACAAGCATAGGTTCCAAAATCTTTGAATCTATGAAAAGGGGCAGGTGTAAGATTCAATCACCTATTTCTTTGAACTGAATGACTTGAAAGAAACTTTAGCCACTTTTCTAACCGTTGGACTTTTCAGAAATCTTGAATATTTGTCAAAATTACAGCCTTTTTTATATTTCAGCTCCTTTTATGTTGTGACGTCATCAAATTTCTAAATCACAAACCGGTAAAGTGAAAGAGTTTTGCTTGATACCCTATTGTAGGCATCCATAAACTATGGTTTTCTTGAAAATTATTTCATCTTTCATCAACAGGTTTAGAAATAACGATAGTTTTACGTTTTTTCGAAAATTTTCTTGAATTCTTACCGCCCTGTGTACCAGACTCTCTCTAAAAGAAAAGTGATGAGACCAATGTTATTTCAAGGATTCTTATAAAATATTTTTAAAGCTTCACAACAAAATGATGCAGAATTTCAAGAATTCAAACTCTACCTGAAAAAAATCAACCAAAAACGACAAAATATGACAAAATAAACAGTACAGTTGTATATGGTACTCAAAAGAAAATCAATTTTCTATTAGAGAGAGTCTGATACCCAGGGTATTGAATTCTTAAAAACGAAGAAAAACATTGTAAATTGAAATATTAATGATTTCAGAAAAGTCCAACGGCAGATTTACTGTAAAATAGTTCAAGTTTCTTTGAAGCCGTTCAGTTCAAAGAAATAAGGTCATTGAATTTTACACCCTTGTTAAAGAATTGCAACTTGTTCTACTTTCCCATCTGCCCCTAAAATCAGGTTTATCTTCAGTTCATTTCAACTGATTCTGTTGCAGTTTACATCCTTGCTCGAATACCGAGAGTTTTAGCAATATACTGCTGTTTGCACCCAGTGGCGCCGCCAGGATTTTTTATTGGAGGGGCGAAATAGGACGGGGTCTGGGGCGGAGCCCCAGAAAATTTTTCTTGGGCCACGCCCTCTACCTTGGCTATAGATGTGACCAACGCCCTTTTCATAGACTGAAATAGAGATTAAATGAGTATGTTAAGCAACACGAGTAGGGTACCACACTTTACACAATTAGAAAATGACTTCCAACCGGCAACCAAGCGTCCAACCATTGGATCCCCAAATATTTCCGGGACCAATTTACCACACGCCACTGTAATGAGATTTGTCACACGGCTGTCGTGTACCCTCAGACTCAGAAATATGAAGAATTATACATGGTTTGTGAAAAAGAGGGCATATGGTTAGGCAGAAACTTCAAAGCTCAGTAAACACTGAGGGGGTCTGGGGGCAAAGACCCCAGGAAAATTTTTGTAGATATAAACTCTTTACTTTGGCCTGAACACTTCTACCGATCACATTTCAGCATGTGCTGCATTGGAGTTGCTGATCACTTCGCCACAGTTATTTGAATCAGCATCTCATGAAAATTTTTAAACATGATATTCTTTGGCTTAGAATGCCTATCCTGCTTGCAATCTTTACAAAGACAATGGGAAACCTTCACAGTTTTGTAACAATTTTCAATGAATCACCTCCACAGGAAAATTTTCGCGCACACACACTCTACTTTCTCCTTGAACGGTCCCTAACGGTCCTCACAACCCAACTTCCAAGGCCTCAAAAAATGTATGTCTTGGACAATGCTATAATAGTTTGTCTAGAAAAGTTCTCTAGGATTCAACTTATGCTATGGCTTAGAAGAAGTCTCCCGGTAACTTTCCAGTATTTCGGTGAAAGATTCTTACCATGCAGCATGTACGCAATTACTAAACTTCTTTCTCCTCGTTCGTTAAAAGATCTCGACTTACGTCCTCCATAAGCTATGCTGTTGAGATATGCAAACTTGGAGGGTACATAGAATGGGAGCCTGGGGGCTTTGCCACGAGAAAAAAATTCCAGTCAATGCCGTACAGATCGCGAGAAAATGCAATTGAGGTTGCAAGATTGTAGAATCCTGTGCTCGTACACATTATAATCGCCAAGATCATCGGCCTTACCCCCCCCCCGCAAGTTTTACGCAGGAATTAGAATAATTAGAAAAATGGTTCTGGAGAACATTGGAGGGGCGGCCGCCCCCTTGCCCCCTTCCCGGCGCTTCTGTTTGCACCCTTGGACCATCGGCGATGATGCACCGATTTTTTGGGAAAGGAAGGCAAAAGTTGCAAAATCTCTTGCAGTAGCTGCGCTTTCCGTTTTTCGTCGCTAAGAAGGAGCTATGCTCTATGCACTTCAATTCACATGTGGACCTAAGCAAAACAGAGTCAGACACATCGAAACGAAGGGCAAAAAATTAAGGACAAATGGTTGTACGCTGATCGTTTCTACTCAAAGTGACCAACAGCTATGCAAACTTGATAACTAGGCAGCTAATGGGTAAGAGATTTTGCAACTTTTGCTTTCCTTTCCCAAAAAATCGGTGCATCATCATCGCCCATGCTTGGACTCCAAATTTTACTGAAATATGAAATTAAAGTGTGAGTTAACTGTGTCATCTGGACTAACATAGCACTGGACTCCCCAACGTACGATGCAAAACAGGCGTAAGCAATCGAAAAATGAAAAGCAAGAGGAAAGGATTTAAAGTAAACTCACAAGAAATTTGTCGTTGCTATAATGTCCTATAATTTAGAAGACTGCCTGCCTAGCTCTTGTTGCAGCCTAGCCGTTAGCAAAGAATATGCGAGTGTGATCAAAGGAGATTTTAGAGAAGAAACGAGAATTTAAACAGTTCTTTGGTATTGTGGTACAACCTTGGTACAACCAACTTTGTACCGCACAAAATATGTCAGAGAAGTCAAAAGCTGTTTTATTACGTCACGAGATTGATCAAACCACTCTAAATGGGCGTAAACAAACCTTAGCCGATTTTGTTTATTGTACAGGATTTTCTCAAGAAAGCTCCTTCAGAAAACCTTCATAGCAGATCTAAAATTACTATGAAATTTGCTCAAAATTCCTGCGTTACAAGCGATGATTTATACTGGCCTGATAGCAATGAGTCCCAGTAATCGCTATTCAAAACGAGACCATTACACCAAATCGAGACCGCTCATACTCGTTAAGAGCGTCCGGCAGCTTTTCAACCCGGGGGGGGGGGGTACATGATTTGCAGATGGACGGGGTCTGCCGCTCGGTTTTCAGAAAGCGACCCTCCTCTAATTACCGAAAGTTGCTGTGATACCACCTGGTTTAAAGAGCTCGAACATTGAAAAGCAAACCCCATTAAAAAGAATGGTGTTGCCTTCACCTACAAATCGCAAAATGCATACGTTTCAAGAAGCAATCTTCCTCCACAAAAGCAAAATAGATCTATCAAAATTTCGAGGCTTAAGCAACGGTTTTTTGAATGCAAACAGCAACTGTCTGAATAGTACCTTCTGATTGGTTGAAAGCTAAGTTCTAGCAATTTGAATAGTGAATACGGAATCTTTCTACGCGGACCTAAATTGGCCCACTTTCTAAGCATAATATTATGCGTGCCTGTTGACCAAGTGATGTCTGCAAATCAAAGAACGCAGGGAAGCAAGGGATGAAAAGGCATAAATCTGATTAAAATGGTCATTACATTGAAAAATTTCTTTAGTAGCATGTTTCCTTCTATCGAGTTTCTTAACTTTTGTGACCTCTCCAGAATAGACGATTGCGCTAAAGATGGCGACGAGGAATTTTTTACAGAGATGCACTGCATTCTTTAATCGAATTCCTATAGAATCGTTGAAGATTTATAATTCGAATGCAGTGGATCTCGGTAAAAAATCCTCGCCGCCATCTTTAGCACAATCCTCTATTGCGTTTCTTGCAAATAGTTTTTCAGAGAAATGCGCATATCCAAACAAAAAGTCATGTACGTTTTAATTTCTCTTACAGAAGTTCTTATTAGAATACCCTGGGTACCAGACTCACAGGGCATCATTAGAGCGGAGTGTTCAGACATTGGTCATCATGCCCTCGTTATGGCTCTGCTGCATTCTTGTTGCGTTCACTGGTCCGACTTTTGCATTTTCTCAGTGCAAATACGACGGCAAACTGTTTCAACCGTTTACCCAAGTGTACAAATTCTATGATGAAAAGAGGGATTGGTGCTCTGTGGGCATTTGTAGATTCGACGGAACGATATGGAAACTGATCGACCTCTCCTGTCGTCGAAAAACAACACAACCACCTACAGAGCCAGGGACGACAACACCAGGAGTAGAGACGACGTCTTCTGAACCAACCACACCCCTAGTAACGAAAATAGCTACACAAGATGGCTGCTTCTATGAAGGCAAAGCATATGCACCAGGCAGTGAGATATTCCGGGGTGTAGAGAAGAATAAGAATGTGTGCTACACACTGGTTTGCTCAGTTGGTGGTGATGTCGTTGTTCAGAATAAACGGAGATGTAGAAGCACTACTGTACCCCCTGCGACCAAGAGTCGACTTCCGAAAAGCTCAAAGCACACTTTGGAAAAGATTGAAATCATGACTAGAGAAGGAAAGGTTGATACAACTGCTAATTCGCACGTAACTACGGATCAACTAAAATCAACCGAACAACCTAGAACAGAAAAACCGGAAGTAGCAGATAGTCTTCAAACATCTGAGCAAGCAAGGACCGGACAACCGGTCAGAACGGATGTTATTGAGCAATCTAGAGCTGGAAAACCAGTAAAAACGGATAGACTTCCAGGAACTGAACAGCTAAAAACCGGAAAGCCTGAAACAACAGATAGACTCCCCACAACTGAACAACCTGGGACAGGACAACCAGAAACAGCTGCTCAATTTGAAACAACGGAACAACCTAGAACCGGACAATTGGAAACAACGGATCAGATCAAAACAACTGAGCAACCTAGAACCGGACAACTTGAAACGGATCAAATTGAAACAACTGAACAACCTAGGACCGGACAACTTGAAACGGATCAAATTGAAACAACTGAACAACCTTTCACTACACCACCATATACAACTGTGCCTTTGCCCGAAACGACACCTCCTCATTTCACGCCGTTTGGATGTTATTACAATAGGAAGTACTACCGCCCAGGATCCACTATTTATGAAGGATATGATGAATCAAGTGATTGGTGCTATGGTGTAGAGTGTAGTAGTGGTGGTTCAGTTATCCACTGGGACACATGGAATTGCAAAGGGCAACATAAAACCACTGCCGAACCGACCACTGTTCCACCTACGCCCTATCATACAACAGATTATCCGACCATGGCCCAAACAACGAAATTCGTTACTCTAGAGAACAATCTCAGAACAGAGCCTCGTAATGAAGGGATAAACACAGAAGACCCAAAAGAGGTTCCAACAACAAAACTCATCACACCAGAAAACAATCGTGAAACTGAGCCTCGCACTGGAGGACCAAGCACAATGGAGCCAACTGAGGCCTCAACGAGAAGGTACGTTACTTCGGAGAACAATCTCGTAACTGAGCCACGTGTTGAAGGGCCAACAATTTCGATGACCACAGAAGAGGTTGCAGTCCTAACTACTCCAGAGGATACCCTTAAAACAGAGGAACCATACACAGCTAAGCCTGTGACAACCGAGCAACGACAAGAGCTGGCTACAGAACCCCCTGTTAAATTAGGTTGTTATGAGAATGGGAAATTCTACGTACCCGGTTCAATAATTTCAAGTGGGTATGAAAAAGAGTCCGACCGGTGTTATGGATTGCAATGCAGCTATGAAGGAGAAACAGTAAGCTTTGATACCCCGAACTGCAAACGTGGAGAAGTCAAAACGAAGACGCTTGAAGAGACGTCTGTGCAATTAGCAACCACTGTTCCCTCTACAGAGCAGTGGTCTGTTTCTACCGAGCTGGACAAAACTACAGTTCCCTTTAGAGTGGAAGGCTCTGTTGGTACTGATAGTATCCCAGGAGCACCAGCATCCGAGACAACGGTACCAAGGACAACTGCTCTACCATTAACAACCATTTCAACAAGAGTACCCACACAACCTGGATGTTATGACAATGGAAAATTCTACCCACCTGGTTCAGATATTTCCAAAGGCTATGACGAATCAACTGATTGGTGTTATGGCTCACTATGTGACGAAAATGGACAAATTATAAGTTGGGACACTTGGAACTGTAAGAAGAAAAGCAAGACTCCACCAACCACTACTGCACCACCAATCCCCACCACATCACCAGATCCCACCCCACCGTACCCTCCAACCCCACCCGGATGTTACGATAATGGCAAATTTTACCCACCTGGTTCAGATATTTCCGAAGGCTATGATGAATCAAGCGACTGGTGTTATGGCTCAATTTGTGATCAAAATGGAGAAATTATAAGCTGGGACACGTGGAACTGTAAGAAGAAAAGCACGACCCCACCAGCCACTACTGCACCACCAATCCCCACCACATCACCAGATACCACCCCACCGTACCCTCCAACCCCACCTGGATGTTACGACAATGGCAAATTTTACCCGCCTGGTTCAGATATTTCCAAAGGCTATGACGAATCAACCGATTGGTGTTATGGCTCAATATGTGACGAAAATGGACAAATTATAAGTTGGGACACTTGGAACTGTAAGAAGAAAAGCACGAATCCACCAACCACCACTGCACCACCAATACCCACCACATCACCAGATACCACCCCACCGTACCCTACCACCCCACCCGGATGCTATGACAACGGCAAATTTTACCCACCTGGTTCAGATATTTCCGAAGGCTATGATGAATCAAGTGACTGGTGTTATGGCTCAATATGTGACGAAAATGGACAAATTATAAGTTGGGACACTTGGAACTGTAAGAAGAAAAGCACGACCCCACCAGCCACCACTGCACCACCAATACCCACCACATCACCAGATACCACCCCACCGTACCCTACCACCCCACCCGGATGCTATGACAATGGCAAATTTTACCCACCTGGTTCAGATATTTCCAAAGGCTATGACGAATCAACCGATTGGTGTTATGGCTCAATATGTGACGAAAATGGACAAATTATAAGTTGGGACACGTGGAACTGTAAGAAGAAAAGCACGACCCCACCAGCCACTACTGCACCACCAATCCCCACCACATCACCAGATACCACCCCACCGTACCCTTCCACCCCACCTGGATGTTACGACAATGGCAAATTCTACCCACCTGGTTCAGATATTTCCAAAGGCTATCATGAATCCAGAGATTTGTGTTATGGTTCATTTTGTGACAAAAATGGAAAAATTGTAATGTGGGATACTTGGAACTGTAAGAGAAAAACTGCCACCCCACCGGCTACCACTGCACCGCCAATTCCTACTACCCTACCAAATACAACTCCACCGTACCCTCTAACCCTACCTGGATGTTATGACAATGGAAAGTTCTACCCACCTGGTTCAGATATTACCGTAGGTTATGACGAATCAACCGATTGGTGTTATGGCTCAATATGTGACGAAAATGGACAAATCGTAAGTTGGGACACGTGGAACTGTAAGAAGAAAAGCACGACCCCAGCAACCACTACTGCACCACCAATTCCTACCACTCTACCAGGTACAACCCCATCATCGACGAACTATGGTTGCTTTTACGACGGTCGCCAGTATGAGCCTGAAGAACAAATTTCAGAGGGCTATGACGAAGGTTCAAACTGGTGCTACGGGCTGTACTGTGGGAATGATGGGCAAGTTTCGACATGGGATAAATTCGACTGTAAAAGTACAACTGTACGGCCAACGACTACCCCATTACAAACAACCACCCCACCACTGCTGACCCTGCAGCGTTGTTACTACAAAGGCAGATATTACGTCCCAGGTAAGACTATAATCGAAGAGTTTGATCCAGCGTATGGACTCTGTTATGATGCTTATTGTGGTGAAAATGGTTATATTGTGAAGTTAGACGAACCCATTTGTAAAGGCCCGTCACTGCTGAATATGACAAAAAGCGACAAACCATTGAAGACTAACCCCGTTGGCCCTTCTGTACCTGTGACAACAGTCGAGAATGGTGTCACGATGCCATTGCTGACGGCAACAACAACTGAACCTGACGTCGTAGATTCGCAAAAAACAACAGTAACGATAACCGAGGTGACGTTCAACAAGAAATGCTTCTACGATGGCCGATACATCTTGCCGGGTGAGGACGTTTACCGAAAATATGACGCACAGGAAAATTGGTGCTACGGCCTTGTCTGCGATGAGAGCTCAAGTCTAGTTTATTGGGAAAAGCTCCACTGCAAGGCGGCAACTACAACTCCGAGACCGCTGTTGTCGTTATCACTCGAGAGCATCCTTGAAAAGATAGCGGCAAGCGGCTCGACTAAACATGGAAGCGTCAAGCAAGGAAAGGAAGAGAAGCCCCAAAAACCAAAGCGATGCTTGTATAAAGGCCTTGAGTATATGGCGAATCAATTCATCAAGAAAGTTTGCGGCGAATATGGAAAGTGCAGCGTGCTGTTTTGTAACCACAACGGCATTGTTGTACCAAAGCTTCTAAGTGATATCACCCGAAAAGAGGACACACGAGAAAGAGGATTCATCTTTCAAAGCACCAAAGAGAAACTTTCCAAAGGATTTTGAAGCTTTCAAATAGTTTATCTTCATGTTGTTGTTCTTTGCGCATGGGCAAGGATGCACCGTGTTCGTAGCTTAGAAATTAAAGTTCATTACTTCGATATTACTGCTGTTTTGTTGTTTTCTCATTGGCCCAAGCCCACAAATGCTAGAAATCAAATTCAAATGGTTCCTCCGCATCTGAACAGTTAGCTCCTACACAGCGTTCATTCTTGTTTCAAACTTCTTCAAACGAGGGCGAAAACTGTGTTTGTTGGAGCTAACTATTCCGACGCGCAAGGGGCATTTGAATTTGATTCCTAGCACTGGTTAGGCTTAGGCCAAAGAGAAAACAGCAAATAAACACAGTAATATCGAAATAAAGAACTTTAATTTCCAAGCTACAAACACGGTGCATTATTGCCCATGGTTTGTTCTGCAAAGATTCACGCTTGTGATAGTTTAGGTAAATGGCTGACATAGTCAATAAGCTTTCTAGATTAGACTTAAAAGGATTTGTCCCAGTTTTCGCTCGCAATTTCGTGAACTTATTTACCTACTTTTCTATTGAGCAGAAGCATTTCACCCACTTATCCAAGAGAATTAAATTCCTCGCTCAAAACAGGTTGAGCGAAAAGGTTAATATTAAGCGAAACGGTTTGCCTAAAAAATGGAAAAAACCAGCGGAATTCAGGGCGAATTGTAATCAGTCTATTCCTATACGTAGTATAGGCGTCGAACATTTTCTAAACTGTAAAAATCGATTTCGAGTCCTCCCTGATGCAATAATGTTGAATATTTCACGTGGATTGAAATATTTGATGTTGTCAAGTTTCAGCCCGACCCAGAATGAACCGTTTCTACTCAGGCAGCCCGTTTTGGAATTTTTCAGAATTTCTTCAACTTGCGTCATATGAAATTTCTGACCCCAGATTCACATTCAGCACCCAATTTTTAGATTCGACGCCTGTGTTCCAAGATATACTCTCATTCTTTATGAGCTTTTATAAAATTGGCTCTGATATTTGTTGTAGGGTTTCTTAGAAAAACCTCACTGTAAAAGTTCTTGAATAGTTTTTAAATTTTCTATGAAACTGAATTTGACGTTTTTATCAGAAATTCATTGGGGACCTTTGAACCTAACAGCACCTCAAAACTTCCAGGGTCGTGCCAATCTAAGTTTCCAAGATATTAGCGGGGTTTCCCATTCACATTGTAAAGTGCCACCCATAAATCTGGAGAAATTTATGAACGGTATACCCATAAATCTGTAGAAATTTCTGAAAATCAAACCCATAAATCCTGAAATGCCGAAAAAGCTCACCAATAAATGAATTTTACAAAAAGACCGTATCCACAAATCTAAAAAATGCAACAAGATTGTTGAAATCCATACCCATAAATCCGGACTCTATCACAAACAGGTACCCAAAAATACCCGGGGTGCCAGAGCCTAGAGCCTTGCAGCGAAAAAGGAGGGAGGAGGGGGAGGGAAGAGGAAGGAAGAAGAAGTCCTCTCTCCCCTTTTTATTTTTATTTTATTCTCGTTCCCCACATTAGGCTCTGGTACCCACGGTACCCAAAAATGGCACAACCCCGCACCAAGGAAAACTAAGTTACCCCCCCTGGGCAAAAATTATATTTGATATGGTATTAGAAGCATCTACAGAGTACTTCAGCAACCCAACTGTATTTGAGCTACCCTGGTACCAGACTCTCTCTAAAAAGAACTTTGAGATTCTTTAAGAGAGAGTCTCGTACCCAACGATATCCAGGTTGGGCGTATTGAAATTTTCCTCAGTAGGTTTTGTAAGTATGGCCTGTTTTAAATGTGGGAAAGTAACAGGCCATTTACATCGACCAAAATCCATCTTATTTTATGAGGGCTTATTTTATCATTCTTAACTAAATGCATTCAATGTGAATGAACTTTTCTTTTTGGAACTCGGGACATCACCTCAAGTACTTCTATGCCTAAAATATTTTGACAAAACCTGCTTCCTAATTAAAAAAAGGATGTTTACTTTGCTCTTACAACATGCCGCATTTGAAATTAGGCAAAGTTACTAAAATATCAATTAAATAATGAATGATTCCATCAATATCTAAAAATTGCATATCATAAGAATAACGAAAGAATAAAGATTGTACTCTCAGAGAGTATACATTATGTTTTCTGAACTATAATTGGGTTGGTGTTTTTCTGAAACACCCCCGTAGTACCCTGGGTACAAGAGCCAACCAGAATGCCCAGGGCCGTCGAAAGGCTTTGGAGGCCCAGGGGAAAAACTACAAAATGAGGCCCGATGTGAGCGAAGTAGGCAGAAGACAAGGGAGAATCTTACTTTATGAGGCCCCCTAGACCCCGAGGGGCACCTTGGGCAAATTGTCCCCTCTGCTCTCCATCGTCGGCCCTGAAAATGCCAGTTTAATAGCTCTATGTCAGATTAATCTGCGATACACCGGGAGTAAAACTGCCATTTGATATATCAGAAACGAAGTATTGAAATAGGAAGACTCGATGTAAATCAAGAATATCTAATATTTTATCCTCTCTAAAGATAACTTTGAATCGGTGATGAAAATAAATTAAAGAGGCATTTAGTGATACGCAAGATGATCGAGGTTTGTATGATTTCTAGGACACCCAGAAAAGAAAAAGGTTTCTACGCGACTCTAAAGACCCAAACGACCTGGTGTGTGAATCAGGCTGTAGGAAATGTGCTGTCTGCAAGAAGTCCCATTGCGTTTTACGGAGCTTCGTGTGCTTGAAAGAAACTTCTTCGCAAGACAAAGAAGTACGCATTATCAATGTCTTTCAAACATACTCTCCACGCAGGACAAGTAATGATACGACATCCCAGGGGAGAAAATACCACCTCCTACCTATTTCATTCTCCTCTGATAATACCACTTGTACTTGTACATAACTTTTGCCAACATAAAATGCGGAAGCAGCTTGGCAAAAGATTTCACCAGTTTGCAAGACTCCCATACAAGGTGTTACCAACAAAATCTTTATTAAAAGATGCGTCAAATTACCGATTTCGATGGGGAAAGATTTATGATCTGAGTTAGTCTCTTGGCTGCACACAAAGATTTAGTTTACGACGATCGGGTGGTTGAATACGATTTCACAGTTCGCCAAACGCTCAACCTTTTTCCTGACTCACCCAGTATAAACGTGGTTAAATATACCGAGCAGAAACTGCGTAAAATGACATTGAATATCATGAGATAAAATTAAATCAATAAAAAAATCGATAAAAACGACAAGAAACAATAGAACTTAAACTTTACAATCTCATCCCTAGAGTGAGTTCGTCCCTCTACCTCTATACTGGGATAGAAGAAGCCTTTCGCCGATTTGATGGCTGTAATTCCGTTTTGCGCGGGCTAAACGGCCGTTTTGGCATGTCAAAATCATAGAATGCGACGGGGAACCACATTCTTTACCCATTTCAACCATAATTTGCTACTTATCTCCGAAATTCGGAGACTAACGACCCTTTTCTTTTTCGAAAATGCGCTGAAAGATTCTCGAATTTGCAACTTAGGCCCATTTTCGCTCCAAACAAACAGAGCTTCTTTTCACATTAAACACACTTGTCAACCCCAGATTATTGTTCAAATACCTTCAAAAAGGCTGAAATAAGGTCCTCAAAGAGACTGTTTTTAGTTTCTCAATTTATCTTTTGCAGATTTAGCGCTAGAGCAACGACCATTTCCGTCGATTAGCGTTGCCTAGCAAACTGCAAATCCATAATGGCTGCTAATGCACGTATTTTCTGGGCACATTTGATCGAAATGCACCAGGGTGTTCATTCGGCTTCGTCGTGATCAGCGTATGAAGCAAGAATACCCAGGGAACGAGGTTGTAAACTTTACTCTTTCTTTTGTTTCGTTGAACCTTTGCACACGCATCTTATGAGTAATTTAAAAACCTTAAAAACAGCTAGCGATGCAATAAAAATCACACATATCAAAAAGAGAATGACATCAATGCAATGGTATTGAAACCAGTAAAGGTTGCCTGCAACTGATCTCAAATGCGGTAACCGCCCACCATTTACCAGAGCATATTCAATGAGATCACCAGCTCTTTCTGAACTCGTTCTTGGCCAGCTTCTCATTAGTTTTGATACTCTCATCGCATTTGTCTTATACCTACAAGAAGAAAATGCATCATTGACAAGATTTTTTCATCGTTACTTGGGTCACTGGCTACTCAAAGAAGGCTCGCGTCTGCCAAAACAAGGGAAGATTTTGTTATTCAATATAGCATCATTAAGGTGAAGTGAAGATGCGTAATTCAGCGCCAGGCGCTGGGACCGCAGAAATGGAGCGGCCCTAATCGAGTCCGCGACCCCTTCTCATGACGCTCAAGTGATGGGGTTCCAGCGGGTATCGAGCCCACTCCGCCTGACTGTTCTGGCTGCAAAGTCAGAGGATTACACCACTGCGCCACAACACAGCAATGCATCAGCTATGTTGATTGGCAATTAAAAGAGATTATTGACGGCAAACTACGGAAATCATCTCAATAAGTAATTCAAAACAAAAGCCGCAAAATTTAAACGCGACCAGTAGGGCAAACTCTCGTCTTGTACATGCGAAAGGTGGCTTTGAGGAGAAGTTATGAAAATGAAAGAAAAGATGTAGCTACGGTAAACCTAAAGATCTACCGGGCGGATAATGTTTATTAATGTTTATTTGATTCAGGAGCCATGTGGTAATTGTTGCATTTAAGCCCTTAATATGTGAGAACTACAATGCCTTCTGCTCGGCTTCTAAATAAAAAATAAACAAATCCACCAAGCAGAACTTTAGGCTTAACCACAAGGCGAGAGTTTAGCCTGCTGGTTTCAGGACAAGTTTAGCTGCGTTAATGTTTGTTTTGAGTGGCTTATCAAGAGAATTTCCCTCGTCTGCAATCGTTAATCGCTTTCAATTGAAATGTCAATCAGCGGCGGGGTCAGACAAAAATTAATGGAAGGGTAAAACTAAAAACTTGTCAGACTGGGGAGAGGCAAAAAGGTATACCCTGACATTTTTGTTGCATTTTTCAATTACAATTTTTTGCCAATTTTTCAAAAGTGAGGGAGCAATTGCCTCCTCATACACTCCACTGGCAACGCCACTGATGCCAATCAAAACAATTGATGCCATAGTGTTACAAAACCCGACCTTGTTTTCGCCTGCCCAAGTACGAGCTACCTGCTGAGTTGCAAAAGCAGATCACCAAAATTCGAAGATTTTTATTGAACATGAATGTCGCTAGCAGACATTTTACATCGAAATACCATATCAGATTTTAGAAAAATATTAAAATTGTAAATGCAAGGAAACAGTCTAGCACAAGGGGGCTTTCAAACCTACCGGGTGAACCAGAAAAATGTTCCCACTTTTAAAAATTCATAGCGCCATGGATACTGCACAGATTTGAACGATTCAAACTCCAATTAAAAGCCGAAAGATGAAAGAATTTTTGTGATTTGTCTCGCTGCTTTACCAGCACTGGAAGTATAAGTAAATTCAACTTGCTAAAAATTTCATGGTTACAAAATGACTGGAAAAGGGCCGAAAACATCTATCAAATTATTTGGACTCTTTTTACACAGAACAATACGCAATGGGCGCTCTACCTCTCTGAAGAGTTACACGACATAAATTATCAAACAAATACTAAAGATTTTCAGTCCCATGGCAATAAATGTACAGTGGATATCTCTCACCCATGAACAATTGCTTTTTCTTTATTGATCTGTACGAGGAGTCCATTATGATTTAATCAATGTTTTAGGCCATTTTTCAGCCATTTTACAACCATGAAATTTTTGTAAAGTTGAATTTACCTATATTCTAAAGCACTTGAGACAGCGAGAAAAATCACAAAAATACTTCGATCTTTTGCCATTTAACTGGAATTTGAATCATTAAATCCTTGATATACTCTTGATGCTATGAATTTTCAAAAGTGGGAACTTTTTTCTGGCTCACCCGGTATGTTACTAACAGAACACTGTGTTACCAAAGTGTCTTATCAGAGTAAATAGTGTCTTATGAGAGTGTTATCAGAGTGAACAGCGTCCTGTAAGAGTGTTACGCCACATTTACCAGTTATTCGTGCGCTTCAATGGCCCACTGTTAGGGAACTTATTGATTTTGAATCTCAGAAAATAGTTTTCAGATCTTTTCAAGGAGACGCGCCTTCCTACATGAAAGACATGTTCACGAGAGTCAACAATTCCACTGCTCGTTCTCTTAGGAATGCTGAAGTCGACCTCAGGTTGCCATTGTTAAGATCAGCAGGGGGGCAGAAATGCTTCTCGTACCGAGGCGCTAAGCTTTGGAACAGTCTTGGTACCGACGCTAAGAACTCTTCAACCCTGAGAGCCTTCAAGAGAGAGGTGGAAAAATGAACACTTAAACCTTTTCGTTTTTTTTTTGTTGATTTTTGAACAATTGTAATTTTAATTTAGTTCGAAATACTGGTTTTTATTGTAAATTATTAATTATTGTAAGTTTTTAGCATGGCCCCCTGTAAATCAGTTATTCTAGCTGAGGGGCTACCATGGGTAAAAAATATAAAATCAAATCAAATCAAATCAAATTCACACTGCAAGTTAAACCAGCTTAAACTAAACCAGGTTTCTGAATACGGCCTTCTGATTGGTCTTTCCAACAAATCCAGTCATTTGATTGGTTGAAATTTAAACTAGTTTAGATAAAGCTGGTTTAACTGTGTCAGTGTGAATGCAGCATTACTGTCAAAGTCATTGCAAACGGCGAGTCGAAACTATGTTTACGTTTGCAATGGTTTACATTACAAATTTGCAAAAATTAGTTCAACATGGGAAGTTTTCTGCCAAAATTTATCCAAAAAGTTGGAAATAAGGCAAGTTTTGGTTACTAGAATATGGTGTCTTTCTGAAAACTGGCTGGCAGACCAGCGTCTATCCATAAGTAATGTACCCCCTCATGAGTTTGAATGTAACTTAAAATCAATTGATCTTTGAAAACTTACATATAGGCCTACCGGGTGAGTCAACAAGGACCGGCTTTTAAAAACTGCCCCCCTGAATTTCAAAGCAACATTGAAAACAGTGTCGTTTTATTCTCGCTCCAATTATCTCCAGTAATTTACTCGGCCATCATTCCCGTCGAAATGAGAGGCTTTCTACAGAAAGCCCCTTTCGAAAACTAGCAAATGAGTGAAAACACCGTGCAAAACTTCCCTTTGTGCTCCTTTCTGGCAATAATGACAGTTGCATGTATTAATGTATCTCGTCCTCTTGGAAACATGGAATACCGCCTGAAGAAGTCATTCAAACTAGGTGGAAGACTTTTTCATTCCCGCCAGAAGAGAACAGCATATGACAAGGTGTGCTCGAGTCATTGTTGTGAGGTTTTTCATGCTTCTCAACGAGTTGTTTTTTAAGGAAATCCCTTCCAAAATCTGAACGGAGTGACTGATTTCAGCAGGGAGAAAATCCAACAGTAAATAATTCTCTTTCGGAGGACAAACTTGGTACTTACTTTGGATCATAGACAACCTCTTCGATCGTGTTTTTCCAAGTTTCAACATCTGCGTTGTAAATATCAATGAATTTTGCCATTTTTGCTTTGACAGAAAACCGCATTGCATTGGCAAAACCATCGCTCATGATGGATGATGCCACTATAGGTACTCCATGATATGCTGCCTCTGATGCACCATTTATTCCCATGTGACTAATAAATGCTTTTGTTTTGGCATGGCCTAGCAAGTCATTCTGTGGGAGCCAGTCGACCATTTTCAAATTTCCTGGGACCGTAATATTTTTAGGCACTGCGGAAGAAAGACAAATAAATTAACTAGCAAGAAGAATTGTTAGGGAGTGCTGCGTACTGGGTTTACCTATGCATGCACTGTCTTCAAGTAAGACTCTCTGAAGTCCAGAGATCACTAGGGTCTCAAGACAGTTAGGGTTGCGCGACGAACTGATTGGTATGTTTCCTTTTAAGGTCACTGTGTATACCGCTTCAGGACGGTAAATTTTCCTATACGATCAATTTTTGAACTTTTAAGTATTTGGCTATTGATTTGACCATGCTCTTTGTTCTAACAACAATCACCGTCCATCTATCTATGCCATACTGTACAACAACCTACTCTGGTTATTACGTACATGTTTGGTTAGTCAGTTAAAGTTCGCTAAATTACTATTAGCTTTATATAAGTAGAATATAAGGGCTATTTTATACAATTAAATGTTTTTGTCTTTTTCTGTTCAAATTTACATGTTTTGCAAGTGAGAAATAAAAGTAGAGTTTAGCTTGAACTAGTGACATCAGTGTCTAAATTAATTGTAACTGATCTAGAGAGCTCTTGAAAGCTGCTAGTATCCTTTGGTCTCTGATGTAAACAGTCACAGAGTTGCAACTTTGCAGCACTTGGAAAATATGAAAACTAATCACTATTGTTATTTCTATTTGCTCTCGGCCATAAGTTCTAATGTACAAAAATCAGTGCCTCAGCGCTTTGTGTGTTTGAAACCATGAGACTGTGTGTTTAAATGGGCATTTAACGAAGTGCACTCCGCCATCTGACGAGTATATTTCTTCAAAAAGAATTCAGGAAATCTCCAGCAGCTTTTTGTCCTGGTTGTGTCATATGAAGGCATTAAGGGATGCAAAATTTGGCAAAATATTCATGGGTTTCTATTGCCTTCTTTGCTTATTCGCCGTCTAAATGGTCCATGAAAAGTAGACTACAGAGGTTTTTGGCCATGGGCCACAGGCAAAACTTGCCAAATACATTTGATTCCCATCTTGACCTTGAGAGTTCCGCTGTCTTTTTCAAATGTGAAATTGATGAACTGCTGATCTCGTGAAACTTTGAAAATCTCTAATTTGGCTTGCGTAAGTGCGATTTTGGAAGTTCTTCTGTTTCATTAAGGTTACGTTTAACGTTTTCTGGATGAAAACACCCATTTCTTCATATTCCACTAGCCAAACTTTCAAGGCTCTGAATGATACCATATCTCATATAAGGTTTCCACAATTTTCAACCAAAGGCTCTATTTGCAGTCCTCAGATCCAATCCTTATCGCTTGACCTGTAAAGCCGATAATTCCTAAACCCTCGTGGTTTGTACGAAATAGCGTCGTGACTTCGTATCGTTGTGTTATTTTGGGGACGCTAATTGATTTTTAAAGACAAATGACGGAGATATAACGTGACTTAACGGCATACATCGTGGTGCTGATTGGATAAACAAGACCTCGAACAAGACAATCAAGAAGAAAGGAATTAGGCAAGGTTCAGTAATTTCGCTGTACAGTGAAATTCACGAAGATGATAATGATGTGTTTTTCTTTTATTCTCGAAACAAAGTATGATCCAAGAGCATAGAGGCTTGGTAATTACTCAAAGGCCAGAGCTTTGTTTTGATTTCAACATCACAACTAGTTAATCACAACCACAACAGTGTGCCTTTGTAGCCACACTGTTGCTACAAATAATCAGGGGCCTGGGCAATCTAAATGTAGTCTATTGTGTTCCATTATATTTGATGATCTCAAGAGATTATCAAAAAAATGGGACAAATGATGGCAGACGCCCATCTTTTGTTCTATTTTAAACTAGACGCTATATATCCGTCATTTGACTTTAAGCCTTAGTGGCTTGATCTTGATTACACTGTGGCTTATTGGATCCCGGTGTGTACACTGCAAGTGCCAAGAGTAAAATCATAGTCACAAGAGAGAACCATAGTCTGGTAGCTAAAGCAATCACCCATTGTTTGGTTGTTGAGTTCACGCGCTGATGTTGAAAAGCGCTATCACGTGACCGTGAGAGTGCATCGATTCACAACATGCGAGAGGATACTTACAGCGAAGGTTTCCATCTCGTCGTCTCTTTCGATGCATGCATTAAAATCTCATTTACTTAGCACTCACAAATCCACTAGCTACAGGTGCGAACAAGCTATTTTGTACCGTTTGAACCAATCGAATGACTCAATAACTTCCACAAGGCCAGGACAGACTTGGAGCCTGGAAAAGGTGTCGCAGATTCTTTGTATGTGCTCTGCTCCGTCTTTTATAACCAAATAAAAAGAAAATCATTTGCCAATTTGTGACAGCGTATATCTTCAAGGGAGAAATATTTTTCACCTCAGGTAGGAGGGCTGAAATCCTAGCCCGATGGTGAAAACTTCAATAGGAAGACTCATTGATCCAACACCTTGATGCTTTATACTCACTTTTTACTTTCCAAATCACTTTCTGTTTCAGCTTTGAAATTGCACCAACCATGTTTTCAAGAATAGCATGGTTAAGGCTTGAAAGAACACTGCCAAAAGAAATTACAATCACACCATGTTCCCCAGAGCTCTGCATGAAGTTTTCGAGATGATCTGATAGTGGCCTTCCTGGTTTTACCTGCATTGGTCCAATTACAAACACATCTAAAAAATAAACAACGATAGTATTTATCCCTATCGGAGGGAGGAATTGGGGTTTCACGGGTTGCGGGTTTGGCCAGTTCTAGGCCTCCAGTCTCGGGATTTACCTTTAAATCGTGCAGTTTTTGGGTTTTGAGATATGTCACGGGTTGCGGGTTTGGCCATTTTTTGTGCTCAGGTTTCTGGTGTTTCATCCAAGATTGCTATCGTTTCGGGTTTTTGAAGTCTTGCGGTCCAAACCAGCTTCCGAATGGTTAAAAACAAGGCGCAGAGAGGCGGTGAAAGCGAAAATGCTGCAAACAATCGAAGATTGCTGACGAAAATGGAAGATTTTCGTTCAGAGTGCAGTTTCGGGTTTTGGCTTTTTTGCTTGCTTCTAACTGAAACTTGCCAAAAAACTTGTCCAGCCCCCAGGCATATGTGCATGAAATGTTTGTTGCCCCAGGCTGCCCAGGGGGGATGATCAAGGAAGAAATTGAACTGGACATTAATCTCAAAAAATTTTGACATCTACTGCCTTTGGCTGATAGATTAACATTTCACTTTTTTGCTTTTGCAACTGTAAAGAACTTAATCATAGGCAATCTTATTCACTCGTGGTGTTATAGGTCTACTGGTGGGGACAGGCCATTAACTTTCAGATTGGAAGGCCCTTGAGGCATCCTTCCTTTAAATTATAAATAGCTACCAAAGAAACAATGTATGTCAACAAGGGCAGACTTTGCAATATTTATAGCGTCAGTTGCTTTCAGTTGACAGCTCAGTTCAAATTGATTAGTGACTGCAGGCAAACTCTCTCAACCACCAATTCAAAACAAACAAAGCTGCAAAGCTCCCCTAAAAACAGCAGAACAAACTGTCACCATTTGCCAATAAAGGGTGGTGTTTTTTAGTTACAAAAATGAGGAAGAATTAATCCAAGAGTCTGCCTGGTGGATTTTATTTATTTGATTCTAGAGCTTTTCATAAATATGCAAGGATTACAATGCCTTCTGCTCAGTTTCTGAATCAAAAATACACCAGACAGGTCTTTAGATTCACCATTCTTATTTTGTCAGAGGCAAATACTTCTCTCGAAGCAACCTTTCACATGCACAAGAAAGAGTTTGGCCTACTGATTTTGGGCCAACCTTTGTTTTGAATTACTAGCTGGGAGAACTTCGTTTGTTGGCAATTGCTAATTGCGTTGAACTGATGTCTTAATAGATCTTTTAGCTATTCTACAAAAGAGCCTGGATCGAGCAATATTTTTATATAATTTTATATGCCAGGTTCGATTTAGGGGCGTTAGAGCTTGGACCGCAATTGTGTAGATTCAAAAATTCAACAAAATGTAATGAAATAATGTTCGATCTAGATTCTTTTTTAAAATAGCTAAAACGTCTATTAAAGCAAATGATACCATGTATTTGTAATATAATCTGTCCTTGCTACTGGAAGTCACTAATTGCAAAGAACGTACTTGGCATAAGAGGATGTGCATATTCAAAGACAAAGTCCACTGTTGCTACAATGTACAGTTCACCTTTGCCAAAAAGCTGTGAATAACTCTGTGTGCTTGTTGACCCCATTTCTTTCTGGAAAGCCTTGAAGTAGTAGGTAACAAAAGTGTCCAACATTACACTCTTTATGTTTGAAACCACAAAGTTCTTTGTCCTTTCCATAAAAGTCATTTCATCTGTAGTGCCAGATCCAATTAGTGGAACGTAACTTGGGGGTAAAGGAACTTGTGCCCATGGACCAACTGCAGCAAGAGGACCAGGATGTACATAGATAATAGGCTTGTCAAAAATTTCCGCAATGTAAGAGCTACAGCAAAACACTGAGATTGAAACTAGCAAATCAGCATTCTTTATTTCATTCAAAGTCTCATCATTGCTAACCAATTCTTTGCATGTTTTAACAAATCCATTCATCACGAGCCCAGCAAAAGGAAGATATGTGGTAAGACCAGCCCTTTCTTTTCCTGTACTGTATTTGCCCATAAATGCATCAACTACTGCTGGATCAACTGGTGCTTCATACTCAATGTGTTTGACAATGCTCTCTCTCTTTCGAACCATATTTGTTGTTAGAATTGACACCTCAAGTAAACAGAATTATTGTCAAACCTAAAATGATATAGTCATTAGATTTTCATTTTTATGGAAGCAATTAAATTCTTTGCCAATAGAAATAAGGCAAGCCTCTTCAGAAGAACAGTTCAAAAGCATCTAGCTTCTATCATTTTATGGACATTGTTAAGTGTGAAGATTACACTCAAGATAAATGGTCAATATAGTACTTTTTCACAGATTTATCACTTATATCTATAAGATGTGTATAAACTAAGCATTTTATTGGAATTGTAAAATATTAATGTTTTTCTAAGGCACTTTTCAATGGAGTTGCAAATGGACTCCTAATTTCTAAAATATTATAAATTGCCTTCAATGAATTTATTTTTCCTTTTATTTATTTAAATATCTTTTCTTATGTTTTTAGTGGATCAGGCTGTAAACAAGCTTTTGCTTCACCCTTGTTATTCACTTAAAAGAAATTATTACATACATGCATACACATTTTACTGGACAGAATGTCTGATCATGGGTGGTTAGACACTTCAATTATGTTTTAGTGTAATTATGCTGCTGTGGAGGAAAATTTATATTTTGAAATTTTCTTCATCAATCTCTTATGCTAGCTCATTCATAGTAGCAAATAGTATCATCCTCCTCAAAACAACAAAGCGGCAATGAAGCACAACTGTTGTGTCTAACCACCCATGACCTGACAGACCTTTTGACTATTCTAAAAAGGAACCTAATTCAACTGCTTTTTGTGTAGATACTGTTGAAGTTTGGAATGTGCACAATAGTTGATATAGGCTCTTACACGACTCAATCAAAACTTGCATATAAGAGTGTGTAAGACTATCCCTTGATACAGACTGTTTTCAAGGATATAGCTAAAAGGTCTATTGTGCATCTGAGAAATTTATGCAAAATGTTTTGTATATGCTACACAGAAAAGGGCTACAAATGTTAAATTATGATAGTTTTAGAAGATTTGGAAACTCCAAATTTGAGCTTTTTCTTCCAAATACAAAAGATTCAGGGCCCTTGCAGATTGCAAATAAATAAAAACTTTCTATTTTGAGTCTCCGACTTTATAAGGATTTACTTCTATAAAATGTATCAAAACTTTTCTTGCTGTGATTCATCAATAAGATCTGCCCAGAAATTGGTTGTATAAAACAAGAAAGATGTACTTGAGTTATAGAACAAGAAACTGCATGGACATGGTCTTGAGTACTCAAAGAAAAGCTTTCAATATTTGGGTCTAAAGCTTGGAACAAAATCCCTACTACTATCAGGGATGTCCTTACCTTGCAACAATTCAAAAAACACCTCAAAATACACTTGAGGAGCTGAGATCAACTCAAACAAGACTCCCTGGAAGATCAGCCCCAGCCAATGAATTTTTATGTATTTATCTTTTTATGCCTGTATCTTTTAAGTTTTTGCTGAAGGGATTTTTGGTGTATGAATAATTTAAAATAGTTATGATAATAATAATAATAATAATTTGTGTATGAATGCTTGCATTTTCTTCTTTTGTGACAGGGAACTTCCTCAGATGACGGTTTTGCTGCCTGAAAGTGCCAGTGAAAGTTTTTATCCTTTTATGTTCTATACTTCTGTGATGTATTGGTTAATATAGTCTTCAGACACAAAAGAGTTGCTCTGGTTGTGGTTATTGGTCCTATGCAGCTATGGGTTACACCCACAGGCACATGTACAGACTCCCCTGCAGGAGTTGCCCCCTCACAGACATGGCTAGGGCAATTGTCTCTTGGGGTGCTAGGCTGTGTTATTTTAGGAGAAGCATGAATGAGGAAGATTTGGAAAGCTTATATTTTTTTCTATAGGAAGATTTTGGTCTGTTTTTTGCGCTACGGTTGTCACCTTTCAGAACATAAAACCTGACAAACAGCTTCTTCCTGTTAATTTTAGAGGAGAGCAAGTGACACCCTTGGATCTGCAGTCTTACCATGTGACCTCTGGAGGCCATTTCCTCGGCAACTTGTAGTGCTACAAAGTACTGGCTGCTAATCATTGGCATGGGCAGAAACACGATCTTTGACTTTTTGCTGTCGACCTCCCTCGGTTGAAGCATCAGAACGACGGACGCAAACAGCAAGAACATTTTCAAGAACTTGATGGCATCCATGCTTTCTTTTGGAACTGCAAATGACCGCTTTTCAGCAGCGTGCAGCGTGAACAATCCCACCTTTCTCGTCTGGCTCGTTATGATCTCATTTGAACTTTCTCACGATCAGTTGTTTGCAAACACACTTGCTTTGAAAAGTACAATCAAAAGTGCTGAATCATGGGCAGTGACTTTATTTGCGTAATCGCAGGCAAGCAGAAGAATGGATTACGCAAAGACCAAATATTCTTTGCTTTCCAGGCTCTTTGTTTACAAATTTTGGCGGGAAAGTCAATTTTCGTCTTTGCTGTTGTGGTGAGGGACCGGATGTGACGTAAAAATGAGATTGAGGTCAGAGGTCAGAAAGGTTTTGCTTTGGGAAGAGCCTCGTTTGAAAGTTGTGGCGCGAAAATTGCAATCATGGAGCATTGTGCACACATTTATTTTGAACAAAATGTTTATCAGACAAAAGACCATGAACAGATATACTACTTCAATTTTTAGTCAGGGCTGCAACCTTCACTGCGAGCGAAGTGAGTGTTTTTTGCTAGCAAGGCATTCCACAGCGCCACTTCGCTTAGACTTGCTTTAGCCTAGCAAAACGACATTACTTTAGGGATACCAGTGTCTGATCAGTTGTTGGTCCTTCTTCTGTCATGGTAGCCATACACTATTCTTATTGAACAAACGTTTATCATGCATGACTGACAACGTTGAATCCAGCAGAAAATATAACAACATCAGGACATTCATTTTATCAGGAAAAGAACAATTAATGATACAAAAGAAGCCTTAAGAAGGGCGGATCCAGCCCAGAATTGAGGTAGGGGAAACTTGCAGAAAGGTTGCCGAAAATGTGGTGAAAGAAACATCCATGCCAAGGGCGCGAGAAAATTTTGGACTCCTGTTTTAGAAAATTCTTCAGTGTTCTGCCAAATAACGTCCTGATTTGTATGGTTTTCCCTCATCATCGAAACAACTAAAAACAGAGTGCTTTTACGTCACGATGAGTAGCACAATTCTCGCTTAAAAGGGGGCACTCAATTGGAGTTTTCACCATAGAGAGGAGGGTCAGTTACACCCACTTGCCCTCCCCTAAATCCACCGCTGGTCCCAGGAAAAATAATTGAAAGAATTACAATTACAGCAACAGAGCCCTCGACAGAGCCAGAGTGATGCACAATATTGCGCTTAGGGGTCTGCAGCATGGTCCGATGGTCCAAAGGTTCACTGGTCCAAAGGGTACCATAAGGAAGTACATGTCCATCTTCAGATCTTTAATAACAAGGGATATAACTATCCGATGATTTGCGCTGTGGTCAAATTCAATTTTACATATGAATTGGAATCACTGCACAAAAATTGCCACTTAGAAGTGAAAACTACGGTTGAATGCTTATCTTGTCCGACGTTATCATGTATAGGCTGGCAAGCTGATTTTGATGAAATAGGTTCTTACATGCTGTTTCCTTTTACAACGAAACAAAAATAGGAAAACCTCCAATAATTCGTAAAGAGACACTGTATCAAGCTACAATAGTCAATGGGATACGTCATAGTCTTGCTTTACTCGCAAAGGGGTTGCAAAATCTTTGTGGACTTTTGTTCCGTGTTTCCGATGTTTACGTTCATTGAATCGAAGTGCGTGACAAATCAGTATATTGGCTTTTAGGCGCATAACAACAGGAGTTATTGGCAGTCTGTAAGCCACGGAACCATGAAATGACGGAGCGACATAACGAAATGCCGGAATAAATTATTGAATCATACAAGAGTGTAAGATATCTATTTCGTAGGCTCCTACTGAATATACGTAAACAACATACGAATGCTACAAGTTGCCTTTTTTCTCAATGGAAAACCAAAACTTTAGTAACACCCTGGGTAGCACCTAAGACGTCAAATTCTTCCGACTTAAATAAACTCATAGTCCTTCCAAAAATCAATGAAACTTAATCCTCAACAAAAACTGATTGTAAATCGTTAAATTCTTCAGCTTATCTTAGCAAAAGGGGGGCTTCATCCCCCATTCCAGTCCAGATGCCCTTACTTTTAACATATCAAACTGCACTAAAATAGTTTTTGATCACGAATTCACGAATAGATAGTATCAAAATTATGTCATTGGGTGCATGAATAAGCCAAACAACGCTTCGCGTACTAATATGGGGACAGGGTTTCCTTCATGCCATGCCGAATCACCGGGATTCCTCCACTACTTTTGTTTTTGTCAAGCCACGTTACTAGAGTTTTGGTTTCCAGTTAGAAGCAAAGAAAATTGGGGTATTCGTATCGTGTTAACAGGTTTAGGAGGAGCCTACCAAGAGAAATGCTACACTCTTTTGACTCATCATATTTACCCGTCGTTTCCTCATTTCGTTCCGCCGTTTCGTGATTCCGTGGTTTACAGACTGCCGGTGTTATTGGCTATGACGCAGTTACTCTCCTGTTGACGTCGACAACGTTTGTTCTATTGTTCACAGGGCTCAATTTAATTGGCTATAATTTTCAATCCTTATTATCTGAAGAGCTACATAAAACCTGTACGTTACATCCAGCCTGTACAGAGCTATCATCCAATCAACAACCTCGAATTAGACTCTGGTTCACTGATTTCGAGCCTATTTCAAAGATTTGCTGCTTGCAGCGCAAATCAATTAAAGGCACACTGTCGTGGCACTGATTGGGTAAGCAAGACAATCAAGAAGAAAAGAATTAGGCAATGTTCAGTAATTTCGCTGTGCAGTGGAATTCTAGAAGATACTAATGATCTGATTCCCTTTATTCTAGAAAAAAATAATGATCCAAGAACAGAAAGGCTTGGTAATTACTCAATGGCCAGAGCTTTGTTATTGATTCAACATCACAAATAGCCAATCACAACCACGACAATTTGCCTTTAAATAACTTAGTCTTTAATCTACTTGACAAAAAATAATTCAAAAATCGGCCATGTTCTCAAATTTTGGCGAGTTTTCAAACAGGAGTACTTTTGTGGGACAAAGAAGACTTAAAAAAAACATCCTTAAAAAGGCAACTGAAAGGCCACTAACGTCCAACTAAAGTTAGTGACTTCCTTTTCTGGGACATCAAGTATTAGCCTGTGGGCAGCTTCAACCCCTCCTCAAAGGAAAGGTGAGGAGGAAAAAAGTCAAGGATGCGAGGAGTTTATCAAGTATTTACAGCAGAAAATCGATACAAACGACAAAAGAGAGTAGAAATAAAACTTACTCTTTCTTTTGCTTCTTTGAGCCACTGCACATGCATTGAACAAGAAATTTAAAAAACTTACAAACAGCGAGCAATGCAATAAAACTGATAGATATTAAAAAGAGAATGACATCAATGCAATGGTATTGAAACCAGTAAAGGTTCCCTGCAGCAGATCTCAGATGTGGTAATCTTCCGCCATTTGCGATGGCATATTCAATGAGATCACCAGCTCTTTCTGAACTCGTTCTTGGCCAGCTTCTCATCAGTTTCGATACTCTCATCGCATTTCTTTTGTATCTAAAAGATGAAGGAAATCCAATCTTGAAAATGAAATAATGAGAAGGGTCTGGTTCAACCATCATGCTTTGCACATGTCATCTCTTCGTTATTACCATGTTCATGGGCAATAAAAATGGTGACAATGTATGCCAAAAAAGCAACGGTACGCGATAAGCATGCTGGTTGAAACAGACCCTTAAGGTTACTGTAAACGTTTTCTAGTTGATAACATCCATCGTTTGATTTCTTTACATTCTGACAGCCGAACATGGCTTGCCGGATTTAAGAATGGCTTATGTGACCCCGATGTGTACATTGCCAGTGGGATGATTAAAATCCCCTTTTCTCAGGATTCACAAATCCAGAGGCACAGGTACGAAAAAGCTATTTTGTACCCTTTGAGCCAATAGAATGGCTCTAAATTTGCACACGGCCAAGACAGACTTGGAGCTTGAATTTTTGTCTCTCAGATTCCTTGTATGTGCTCAGGTCCATCTTTTATCGCCACTGTTTGAAGGCGAAAAATCTGTCACCAAATGTTGAAAGCACGTAGGTTCAAAGGGAGAAGGAACTTGAAAAATCTCAGACACACTTTAAAAGCTTAGGATCTGCACTTCCTACTGATGTATATCAGATGCTGTTACAAACGTAACAAACGTGCAAACGTACAAAATAGCTTTTGAAGGTGGTAAACTTTTTTAAGTAATGAGTTTGCCTGGAAATATCATTGTACAATATTTGCCAATCATTTTGATATGGTTAGAATCCCCACATTCTGGTACGTCGAATGATGTATGACAATAGTTCGACTTTTAGGGAGAGAAAACCAAATCTCGTGTTACTCAAGTTTACCGTAGCCTTAAACCATTAAAAAAGTCACTGTCAAACTGATGATGAAACTTTGCTGAAATTAGATAATGCAGTACCCATTTACAAAAGCAATTCTACAGTACTTGATAACAGAACTATACAAAACCAAAAAGAGCCTGAATTCTAGTTTTATGAGTGACATATTCTATATTCTATCATACAATAGGCAGGAATCTTCTAAACTCCATTGTTCACTTTTCCTAGAACTTTCCCAGATTTACAGATTCTATCAAAATGAGTGCGTGCATAGTGCTATTGGTCAGTGGCAAAATCATTTCGCTGCCTTGCTGATGTCACTTTCAATGGAAACGAAGTTTTTCTATTTTTTTCTCGCCTCTTAGTCATTGCCGGTCTCTTTATAGTGCGCTCATGCAAGAAAATGGCCTTTGCCTTGAAAAGCATGCAAGAATGGCCTTTGCTTTGAACATCATGTAAGAATTTGAGTATCAATGTGGCCTTTGGTGCATCTGATTGGCTTTTCTCGGTGTGCAGCTAGGCATGGGACTCTTTCACTATCTCCCGGGTTCTCCAGGTCATTTCATTCTCTGATGTTCGTTGGGTGGGGGGGGGGGCCGGTGGTACGTCCCGGGTGAGTCGCATCATTTAGAACATTTTCCAAATTTGTTTTTGTATAGATCAACCTCCAAACATAATTAAAATTTTCAATTTGAAAATAGGGCTTTAGAACAAGAGATGCTCTCTCCTCGATTACTTTACCTATTGAGAGAGCTCCTGTAATAAATTCATCTTCATACAAATCTCTAGTATTGTTGTAATGTTTTTATGTTAACTGTTTTCTTTTGTATTCAAAACCTGGTTAATTTCCCGGGGTTAATTACTGTAATGTTGTTCATTTAATGATCTTGTATGTTGTGGAATTTTTAAATGAATGAAACTGAAATGGCGACACGGCTACCAGATTTGGCATAAAACATCACAATTCTTATTGAATTTACAGCTGTTATGAACCTCAAAAAGTGGAACAAAGTTAGGCATCAGTTGGTAAACTAGTTTTCTACAATGCACGAGTTACACCTTAGAGGAAGGAAGTTTTTGGAGGAAAATCTTTTCGGAGGAATTCTTTTAGGAAAAAACTTGATACTTACTTTGGATCATAGACAACTTCTTCGATCGTGTCTTTCCAAGTTTTAACATCTGCGTTGTAAATATCAATGAATTTCGCCATTTTTGCTTTTACAGAGAACCGCATGGCATTAGCAAAACCATCGCTCATGATGGATGATGCCACAATAGGTACTCCATGGTAGGCAGCCTCTGATGCACTGTTTATTCCCATGTGGCTGATAAAGGCTTTTGTTTTAGCATGGCCTAACAAGTCATTCTGTGGCAACCAGTCAACCAGTTTTAGATTTTCTGGAACCGTAATATTTTTTGGCACTATGGAAAAGAATTGAACAAATAGTAATAAACTAGCAACAAAACTTTAAAATAGTCATGGAAGGCCTCATACTGGGTGTACTCGAGCATACAATACCTTTATCTAAGAATCCTCCAAGGTTCCGAAACATAGAAATGTGTTCCGAAATTACGAGACTCCACAAATCTTCAAAGTTGCAAGACAAACTGTTTTGTATTCTGCCTTTTGATTATATCGATTGACGATACATTTGATGCCGCATTTGATATGCAGCAATAGGGTACTATCGCCGTACTTTCCATGGTGCAAATGGGCTAGTGTATTGAGCTAACCGGGGAGCTACTATTTGATACTCATAATTAGGTCTAAATGAATAATGTAATGATATACCATGGGCAATAATGCACCGTGTTCGTACCTTAGTTCATTACCTCGATATCACTGCTTTCCTTTGTTGCTGTTGACGCACAGGAGCCATTTGAATTTGATTCTAACACTTGTTAGGCTTGGGCCAAAGAGAAAAAACAAAAACAAGCAATAATATCGAGGAAATGAACTTCAATTTCTAAGCTACAAACACGGTGCATCATTGCCCATGGGCATACTGCAAAATCTACCAATTCTTTCAGTCACTATGAAAGACACATAAGACACGACAGCCAAATAACGTCAAGATATAACGGGTGGGTCGATAAAAACGCCTAGAGTTTGAAAAATCCTGCTCCCTGAATACCAAAACAGTGATATTGAAGGCTGTCTTCTTTTATCCCCGATATGTCAAATTAGGTTTAGTAACTTTCCCTTCTTTAATCGGTCATTCCTACTCGTCGAAATGGGAGATTTTCTGCAGAAAGCCCATTTCGAAACCTGCAACAACGAGTGAAAATATCAAGCAAGATTTCCCTTTGTTCTCCTTCCTAGCAATAATGACTCTTGAATGTGTTCATGTATTTTGTCCTCATGGGAGAATGGAATCCCCCCTCAATAAGTTATTCACACTGGAGGGAAGACTTTTCAACCCGCCAAAAGGAAAGCACGTGCTAAAGCTTGCTGAAAGTCATTTCTGTGAAGTAAACATATGACGGATTCTTGCTTGCAATTCTAGCACGTTTTCCAAGGTTTCTCAAAGGGATTCATTCGAGAAAATTGCTTACAGAATCTGAACGGAGTGGCCGATTTTAGCCAAGAGAATTTCTAAAAATAATTGAACATGTTAGCTATTCAATCAGATGTTGCAAAGTATCATTGCCTACATACTCAGGGAGCAGTAGCCTTTCAAAGGCCGCGCGTTTTTTTTGAATGAAAGCAAAAACAATTTCAAGAATCAAAGTTCTGTGAGCTGAGAAATTGAACCTTGAACTTGACCTTGAGGGCGGCTTCGGAGTCCACTGTCTCTTTGACATTCGATATTTGTAAGCAGCTGATTTAGTGAGACTTTAAATATCTCTAGCTTGGCTTACATACAACCGATTTGGCAATTTAGCCTTTTATTTCAACTGTCAAGCATTGCCCTTTCAAACAAGCTAAAACGTGATTGACTTTGTGAACATAAGTTTTTTGACTGAGTTCACACGATGCCTGCTCATCTTGAAAACAGTGAAAACGTGACGGATAGGCCTCCTGTTCACATGACAACAGCACTTATTCTGATGGCAGATTTTGAAACTGTAATTTTATGAAAATGGAACTATGACCGGACCATTTTGGAAACAGCATCGTCTGAACAATCGAAAATAATGAAAACAGGGCAGTTTCCACTCTTTTGGAATGAGACTGATCGATTCTTAGGGTGTAGGTACATCTCTTTGGTATTCAAGTCTTGCAACGAGTTTTTACCGTGAAATTCCCTACCATTTTCAAATTGTTCCGGCATCGTGTGAATACTAGCTCAAATTTTGCTACTGTCACATTGATCATCGTTTTCAAAATGTACCGGCATTGTTTAAACGCAGTCTCAGATAGACTATTCGTTCCATAATTTCGTCTGTCTGGATCGCTGTCAAACTAGAGAAAGGTTGATGAAACATCTCAGATGCCTTAATACTCACTCTTTACTTTCCAAATCACTTTCTGTTTCAACTTTGAAATTGCACCAACCATTTTTTCAAGAATCGCGTGGTTGAGACTTGAAATAGCACCGCCAAAAGAAACTAAAATCACACCATGTTCCCCAGAGCCTTGCATGAAGTTTTCCAGATCATCTGGTAGAGGCCCTCCTGGTTTTACCTGCATTGGTCCAATAACGAACACATCTGAACATAAATAATGAAAGCATTGTTTTCTTAACAGGCGACAATATGTGTGTGGTGGATGCTAATAGCATCAGTTGCTTTTGTTGACACCTAAGTTCAAAGAAATTTGCGATTGTAGACAAAAGAAATCTCTAAGCCAGTAATTCAAAGCAAACAAAGTTTCTCTGCAACACAGGTAAGCTGGATCGCTTGTTGTGCATTCCTGAAATGGTTTTTAAGCGCAAACATGAGCATATATCGAAAGAAGGAGGATATATTTAAACATACCGCGGGAATTTTACTTTCGATGTTCAGAAGGTGAGCATTAAGTTCTTTGATTACACTCAAAAATACGCGAATTGACTCGCCCACAAATCGGTTTCTTTTCCAAAAACACAAAATGCCCATGGTAGATGTTTAGATATATCTATATATCTTCGTTCTTTCGAGATATGCTCATGTTCGCTCTAAGAAATCATTTCTGGCAATGCACAACAAGAGAGCTAGCTACCTGGGTTTCAAAGAAACTTTATTTGTTTTGCATTACTGGTTGAGAGAATTTCCTTTGTCTGCGATCGCAAATCACTTTTAATTTAGGTGTCAAAAAAGGCAACTGATGCTATTGTCTTACAAAATCTGTCCTTGTTGAACTGTGTAAGAACTAAAATGTTAATTTATTGGTGAAAGGACAACTTAGACGCAAAGATTTTTGGCGAAATCATTCATCTTTTAGACCTAGAAATCTTGAAAAAGCTAGTTAGGGCAAAAGTGTTCCCACTGAGGCATCCCTCCCTTAGATTATATGAATTAGCAAGGGAACGATGAATTTCTGAAGTGAGAAACCTACTTGGCATAACAGGATGAACATATTCAAAGGCAAAGTCCACTGATGCTATGATGTACAACTCAGCTTTGCCAAAGAGCTGCGAGAAGCTCTGTGTGCTTGTCGACCCCATTTCTTTCTGGAAAGCCTTGAAGTAGTGAGTAACAAGAGTATCTACTGCTATGTTCAATATGATTGTGACCACAAAATTCATTGTTCTGGACACAAAAGCCATTTCATCGGTGACAGAGGCAATTCGTGGAACATAACTTGGGGGTAGAGGTACTTGTGCGTATGGGCCAATTGGAGCAATAGTGCCAGGATGTACCAACACGATAGGCTTGTCAAAGATTTCAGCAATGTAAGAACCACAGCAGAAAAGCGAGAATGAAACTATCAAATCAGCATTCTTTATTTCACTTAAAGTCTCATTATTGCTAACAAGCGCTTGGCATGCTTTGACCAACCCATTCATCATAAGCCGAAAATAAGGAAGATATGATCTAAAGCCAGCTTTTTCCGAGCCTGAGCTGTATTTGCCCATCAATGCATCCATTTCTCCTTCATTAATAGATACTTCATACTCGATGTGCTTGACAAAGCTCTTTCTTTTTCGAATCATGTTCGTTGTTAGAATTGACACCTTAAACAAAATAGATACATCATGCTCAACAATAAACATTGAAAAAATAAGGCGCAAAGAAATGACTCATAGAGTGGTTGATGAGTCAACAAAGGCTTGGCGTTTGAAAGGCTATCGTTCCTAGAGTATTTAAGCAAGTATGATTTAAGTAATGATATTTTGCAATATTTGATTGCATAGCTAACATGTTCAATTATTTTCAGCATTTTCCTGTCCGAAATCGGTCACTTCGTTAAGATGGATTCTTTAAGGAATCTTCTGATAAGATCTCCTTCCAGACACCTTAAAAGACGTGCTAAAATTACGAGCAGGTCGCCTTACATGCTTCCCTCACAGCTATGACTTCAGCATGCTTTTGCACGAACGCATCCAAGGATCATTATTGCTAGGAAGGAAAACAAAGGGAAATTTTGTTGGTTGTTTTAACTTGTTTTTGCAGGTTTTCCAAAGGGGCTTTCTGCTGAAAATCTCCGATTTCGATGCGAAGGCAGGGAAAAATAAAGCTTGGTAAATTCCTGAACCTTATTGAACATATCGGGAATAAAACAAGACAGCTTTAAATATCATTGCTTTATCAATATTCAGGGAACAGCCTCGGGAACAGCATCTTTTCAAACGCCTGCCCTTTTACTACAAATTGTCATTATCATCATTACACAATAAAGGCTGATCTCCACAGACAAACTTCTGGATGATCGTCTCAAAAATTCCCGGCGAAAAAATTGTTTTGATCTCCACATGTTCAATTTCGTCGCGCGAATGCGGAATAGACTGATGAAGGTGAAGTTGCGTTTTTCAGCGCCAACCGCTGGGATCGCAGAAATAGAGCAGACCTAATCGAGTCCGCGACCCCTCGTCATGACACTCAAGTGGTGGGGCTCTACCGGAACTCGAACCCACTCCGTCTGACTGTTCTGGCTGCAATGTCAGAGGATTACACCACGGTGCCACAACACCTTGAATACATATTCGTAGTTATCGCTATTCACAGACTGATGGACGCTCAGACTACCACTCATGGACTTTCATTCTGAGATTTTGGACGAAGCTTCCCCTTTCGATTTCATAGCGAAAGCGAAAGATTCTGATGAAGTGAAAGCGAAACGTCATGTGAGTATTCTATATGTTCGAAATTCTTTATTATGTTTGCATAGTTAACAGAAAGGAGCTTATGATTTATCGATATCATAGCTTGATATGGAAACCATAGCAACACTGTACGAATAGACCTTTTAGCTATTCTGAAAAAGAATCTCAATCGAACGATACTTTGCTGCATTTTGTAGCATTTTCGAATGTGCACAAAATAGTGATAAAAGCTTAACGCCACTCAATCGAATCTCGTGTATAAAAATGTATAAGAATAACGCTCGATCCAGGCTCTTTTGCTGAATAGCTAAAAGGTCTATTCCAGGCAATGGCGGATCAGGCTAAAGTTGCCGGCTCTAGCTTCCAATGCTAAAGCACCTCAAAGTTCAAGTTTACAGTGATATTAGCTATGAAAAAAAGCTTCAAGTATCCAGATAAATGTTTCCATGATCCAAGAATCAACAAACCTTTCACCAGGAGTTCCTCGCTATTAAGGCCAATTAGCTTCCACGCACTTCACCACAGCAATGAGAATTTCTAACTGTCGCAGGCTGCTTGCTTCGCTTCTGAGACTTCTCCTTAGCCTCGTTCTAGAGCGCACACAAAACGCGTTCATTTCTATCTAAAAATTTATATGAAAGTCCACAAGTCCCAGATTGGGGCAAAGAAACATTGCTGTAGACTTATGACGATGAGTCTCTTGTTCCCTGTGCTCTTTGACTTGATGATGGCGCTTCAGCCAAAAAGACTCAGTATTACTCTTAAAAATCTGGCTTTATTTAGGTCCAAACTTTGCAATTCCTAACGTACCAAATCTGATTGCGAGATTTGGCAAAGAACAATGCTGTCGAATTTTTAATTCGAATGATGCAGTTGACTAGACTTTGAACGAAGTTGCTGCAGCAGGTAGTTGAAGATTTCTCAGGTTTGTTTTGGTCTTAAAAACATGGAAAATATAGCATTGAGGGACTCATTTTGCATTTAACAGGTAAACTGAACTTCCTTCTTCAGATTTATACCAAGTTTCGTTGATTAAGTTTCTGCTTAACGTCGTTTTCATTTGGAGTGACCGTCGAACAGAGCTATGGCAGTCGTTCGATCCTGATTTGATCGATCGAATCTTTGATCGATTATCCTGGCCCTATATCCTGAATTCGATCGATTTGATCGATCGAATTCAGGATATAGGGCCGGGCTTTTCACCGTTTCATTATGAGTTCTCTTTGAGCAAGGTTTACCACAGGGATACACGGGATTCATTGTCATAATTCTAACATTGTTGTTGTTATCATTGTTGTTGTTGTTGTTGTTATTATTGCTGCGGTAACTGGGACTCCTTCGTTGGTCTAAATGCAGAAAGGAACTCCTGCTTTCCAAAATAGAATTAATGCATGAGCTTTAAGCCGCTGCACGGGGGGACACGTAAGTTTCCTCGGACAAACCATATCTCCTCTCCCAACAAGATTCTTTTGGTGAATTCACACCTCACACCATCCACTGATCGGTGCAGAACACAATTGCTACGTGTGGGCAACAAACAATATAGATTATAGAGATAACAGGTTTTTTTACCGTTACGTGACCCTGCCCCTTTAAAACGAACATTTTGACCAAAGACTCATGCTGATTCATTACGTTTTGCTAATCTTGTTATCATTTTCGTGCATTTTCGACTTTCAAAATGGCGGATTTCTGCTAGTCAAAAACATGTCCACATGCAGAATAGCGAGTCCAAAAGTATGAATTAGACGGCGTTTCCCAAACCCATAGTGACAGATCCCTGTCACCTACCTATGGGGAGTTGCCCCCCTCTGGTGTGTGGTCTTACCATGTGATCTCTTGAGGCCATTTCCTCAGCAACTTGTAGTACTACAAAGTATTGGCTGCTAAACATTGGCATGGGGAGGAACACGACCTTTGACTTCTTGCCCTCGACCTCCCTTGTTTCAGTTGTTTGAAGCATCAGGACGACGGACGCAAACAGAAAGAAACATTTCAAGAACTTGAAGGCATCCATGCTTCCTTTTGAAACAGTAAATGATTGATCTTCAACTCGTAGCATCAATAATAGACAACTTTGTGGGAATACGTCAGCACTAAAGCAACTTCCCTCTGTGTTTTGGTGCAGCAGCAGCCTATTTGAACTTTGCAAGTGCACTTGCTTTGAAAGAGTGCAAACAAAAGCGCTTTATCACACTACCTGGGCTTGGTTGTGTAATCAATAGCAAACATAGGAAGTGATTGCCAACCAGAATCTACTATTATATTCTCGTTTTTATTTCATATTGTTTACAAAGTTTTGGCGGGAAAATCAATTATGCTCTTTGTTGGGTAACGGATGTGACGCAATTACCTTGACTTGACTGGAGAGGAGGTCATTTACCTCGTTTGGGCATTGAAGCCTCGTTTGAAATGTCGTGGCGCGAAAATTACTCTTGGAAAATTTCTGGCTGGGCTGACGCCATCTCGCCATCTTCACGGTTTGTTTTGTTGAAGCCAAAGAGAAAACGGTTGAAGAAAAACTGGAAAGTCCTTCTCTGCGATGCTGTTCAAGGTATGTTGCTGACCAAACCTGTTTTCTTGTCTTGTCTCTGCAGTTAGTCAGACAATTGTCCATCCAGGAAAATTTGATCAAAGCAGACTCTTTGAAAACCAGACTGCAGAGTATGGCAAAGTGCACACGTGCACACCCGAGATTTTGTTCCTGAAATATCACTGCACACCTGAGAAAGGGTGTGGCACATTTGAATGTGGGTGTGGCTCTATTGTTTCAAGCTTTTATTTTGCCAGAATGACAACTGAATGAAGTGCTTCAGATGAAACGACTGAAACTTTGGGATTTCTGATGAATTTGTAGACTTACTACAGTTGTTGTATCTGTCAGTGTAAGCGATTCTTGTTGATAATTCAGATCTTGGATCATTGTAGTAAGTCTATGAATACCTGTGCGTTTTGTGAACAATCAAATTTTATGTCCAAATTGTTTCTGCTGGAATACGGCACAGAGAAGCCTTTGAATTGGTATATTTTTCACAACAATTATTACCATTTTTGTTAAAATTTCTTTCAAATATTACAAATTCAAAATTTTATGTGCACACTTAAAGTGCACACTTAAATCAAACTGCACACTTGCACACTCAATATTTTGCTCTTGCACACCCGAGATCTCGTTGGAAACTGCCATACTCTGCAGTCCGGTTTGAAAAGTGAAAAATTTGCATCATGAATTATGTTAGGCCTAGCCAGCATATCTAAAGTTGCTCAGTAGGTAAATACTTGGTTGGTTGAAAATAACTTTTAGTTAATTTGTCCACTTGCTTAGTTGAGGGTGAGATCAGATGATAGCTACTTTTTGTTTTCTTTGCTTAAGTAGAAGAAAAAATCTTTCCATAAATAACATTGAACAAGTGTGCGGCATTCCCATGCACTTAGGGCCAAAGATTTTTTTCACATGGAAAGACATTTGATTCTTGATTTTGTAAGGCATAGAAGACAACAAAATTTTATATTTTTGAAAACTGGATCCTCCCAACTTTATGACATGCAAAAGCAACAAACATGCTTTTATTAGAAGGCAGGAACACCACAATACAATGCAAATATTGATTATATATTGTATATAAGAGCTGATATTTTGCCTCGGCATACAAGGCTTCCTCAGAGCTAAACTAACATCATCACAATTGTACATTAACAGTAACATGATTGGCTAAGTTGTGCTGCATCGCAGGGGTGAATGTAGGTGGATGTGGGGGGAAAGTGTGTAGTGCAAACATGAAAATGTGGAGGAGGAAAGTGACATGATGATGATACAGAATAATGGTGATGTGATGGAATACAAAATAATCGGATAAGTAGAGGATATATATATATATATATTTATACCATATATTATGATTGTTAGTAGTAAGTTACAAACTAGTAGTATTTGTGTTAGCGGGCAGTGGTCCTGTTCATGCCGTTTGATGTGAGAGTATTAGCCAAGCCAATGAAGTATTGCTCTTTGGCTTGCCTAACGCTCTCATGTTCGTTGTGCATTTGTAGCAGTGGCTGTATCTGTAGGTCATTAACAGAGTGTCTGGGTTTGCAAAAGTGTTCTGCAACCCTGGATTTGTCCGTTTTTCTGTTAATGATGTCTCTGGGGTGTTCATTAAGTCTTTCTCATAGTCATCTTCCTGTTTGTCCGATGTATTGGCAGTTGTCCTTTCCGTTTTGTATGCATGTTTTACATTGTATGGCATAGATGATGTTGGTCAAGTTGCAGTCTAGTCGCTGTTTTATTGTAAATGTCTTGTTAGTGTTCGTAAAAGTGACTGTGTCGTATTGTATTGTAAATACAAAGTCACCAGCTGATTTATTTGAATGTGGAGATAGGGCCGTAGCAGTAATTTTCTGACCAAATGAATGAATCCACCATTTGCAAGGAAAAAAATTTAAGATAGTTATTTATCAAACAGGTGCTTTACACGCATCAAAAGACCAAGAAAAACAAGACTTGGCAGGTAATGATAAACTATATTTGATTTCAGAGGTGTTAGAGGAGAGCTTAACAGGGAGGGGCTTTTTATATTCATATGGATATTGAAATATAACTTTCATTCCATCATTATGTCAAAATGAAAAAGTACAGTGCACATAAGTAATAAGTAAAAAAAAAATACAAAATGAGCTCAGATATCACTGATTTATTGCAGACTTTTATATCTTTTTATTGATATTGTGGCACAATGTCATCTTGAGGTTGTGGGAATAAAATTTGTTTTTATTCCCAATATATCTAGTTAGGTCCAGTAATTTATCTGGCTTTTATCTGCTTTAATGGCTTTCATAACATTCTGTCTTACTGTACATTAGATGTCAAGTCTAGGTGAAGATAAGTTTAAAATGTCACAAGCAAAACTCTGTATGTAGTTTTTTAGTAAAAAACATGCTGTGACATTTAATGGGCGGTGGGCTCATTTTAGCAATTCAAGTACATATTGATTTGAATATTGATTTGAGGGCTGTCATTGTAGAATATATGGTCATTGTAGCGTCAGTTGCAAAGTATTTTGAAAGAATCAGCAAGCTGCAATATGTATATATATATCTCTCTCTTTCTTTCTTTCTTTCTTTCTTTCTTTCGTTTTGTGGAAATGTGGCCTTCTTCTTATTTGCTTTGTTCCAAATAACCTATCGTTATCACACAATAGTGTAAATATCAGAGGCAGTTTCATAAATGCCCTCTTAATCGTCTCTTATTCAATGGAATGAATGCATGTTTGTCTGTCTTTGTTTTTGTCTTGAGACAGTGGCTGTGGAGACAGGCAGTCATTTTGTGATGCAATGCCAACAGAACTGAAATGACTGCGAATATGAGGAGTTGCAAGAAATGGGGTGGGGCAAAGGCATTTTGTTATGTCAACAGAACGAGAAAGGCCTATTACTTTTATTCCATTCCATATGTTGATGCAGTTTGTGCATATTTTGCAAAAGCTGTACTCACTAACTAATAATATTTCTAGTTATAGATTTATTTTCTTTGGTTTTTAGGATGGTTATCTTGAACTGCCAGCACATGGAAGAAAGGTTGGTAAAGGGTAACTTGCATCAAGCAAGATTTACCTATTGTTACATATGAGCATTTTATTTGGATTTTTCCAAGGCAAAACTATCAAGGGCTAAGATCATAGATCATAATAAAGCAAATGATTAATCAACTTTTTATGTTATGTTAGTCAACTTTCGGCCTTTCTATTTCCAATGTCTTTAAAGCTTTTGGATTTTGCGTTTTGATAAAAACTTTCAGGCATCAGCCAATTTCGGACAATTAAACTTTCAGATCAAATGTTATCCAAAAGGTTGATCGTCTGAAATGTTTTCAATGTATGTATTCTGAATTTTACATTCATCGACTATTTTTTTTTATATACACTGTACAGGGTGTCTCACTAGAAAATAACGATACACTGAATGCACCCTTGGTTAAGTCACCCTTTGTCTGAGATTTTAGATTAATTTTTGACACAAGAATCTTGCAAGTTACAAGCATTTGAAGTTCAAATTTGTGCGAATGCTGAAACCAGAGGCCTCGAAATGGCATTTTTGGTAAAAGCTCCATAGGCCGTCGTTTCTGTTATTTCTCAATCGTTTCAAGGTGAACTAAGTGGGATTAAAACAGGTTTTCGATAGCCTAGCTGTCAAGCATATAGATGCTTTGAGGAAACAGATTCAGTATCTCGCCGACTATGTTCTGAAACACTGTTTTTGGACTTATGCAATGTAAGGAGATTTAGAGAATGATCGCAAGAAATAATTTACTTTCGAAGTCGTATTTGGTTTGCTCTGATATCAACGAGTGGTATGGCATTGGATAAGCTTCTCTTACCTCCGTATTCGAGCTTTTTGCGATACCAGTAATCTGGGGGGGGGGTCTCTGGTTTCAGCTATCGCATATTTTTGATCTTCGAGAGCTAGTAACTGAGTAAATTTTCAACCGATTTGCACGATTTTAGTCTCTAAAATTATTTCATAATCTTAGGAACGGGGTTATCCTTCCATGAGCTTGTTGACGTTGTCCTTATTTTTCAATATTTTATCAAACGTCAAACAATTTTTTTGAGCCACCCTGTATATGTATACTTTTGTTATTGCAGGCAAGCTTGCTGTCTGAAGACAAGAGACCTTTGGACAATGTTTATCCTGGTAGACATCAAGTAGGATTTTTGACTGATTCCTGACCGATATTGAGTAGATTAATCTAACAGCTGATGCTATGGCTTGTAATTTAAACTCTTCCCCTGATAAAGGCTAACAATTGAAGCGCCATTGTTCATTAACGAAATGCAAATTTGAAGTGAAAGGAGCAACATAGTGAAAGAAGCTGAATGCAGACATTTAGTGAAACTCAGTGATTTTGCACGTAAAACTATTTCCTTTTATGCCATATACCCTTCAACTTTTTTCGTCTTTGAATATTAGGACGTTTCTGGAAGAATTTTTTTATTCCAGACAATTCTTATGTATGTATGATATGTTTGAATTTGCAACAAAGCCAAAAATTCACAATTTTTTGAAATATGAATGCAGCTATAATACAATTTACGTGACAACTCTTGTAAATACAAGTTAAAAACAACACCTTGTATAGTGGCAGGGACAGCGTTAAAAGATCCAGTTGACTTATTTCAATAATGGGCCCTAGAGAGGTGGTTGCAAAAATGATAAGTGATATATTTGTATGTGCTTTAGGCAAAAGCATAATTTAGTAAGGCCAAATCATGAATACGAGAGAGGATATGCAGTTTAATAGCACACAGATGCATACTGTTCTTCTCTGTGTACAGTATGGAAAGGCTTTTCTTTGATCTTTCACTTAAACGAATTGATATTTTGTAGATTTTAAGTCAGAAGACAAGCCATTCATATTCTTGCCCCCTAGTAAGACAAGCATTTTTAGCCAGTGTTACTTTTGTGAAATGGAAAGTTTATGTCAAACTTAGGCTTTCCTGTAACTTGGCTTCAGTCGATTGGGTAGAATATTTCTTCAGCATAAGCTGAGGCTGTTCCTTTGAAAATGTCAATGATGTTTACACATGTATGTTGATCAGCTTTGTTCTTTGTGGGAGCTAACTTAGAGCTTTGAATTCTGTAGCCCCAAAATGTGCTGTGTTTTTTAGATGCAGATAGAACTATTGGAAAATGGAATTTTTGGATACTTTCAACATTCCCTCAAAGCTGTTAAGAATTCTGAGGCTAGAAAACAACTTTATTTTATTCTGAGAAATGGTGTTTTGAACACTCTCCCATTTGTTAACCAACTCCGGATAATTATTTGATCCAGGTAACTGCTGATGCTGAATTGGAGAGTGACAAATATCTTATTCAAGTTGAAGAAGAAGTCTGTAGCAATATTGAGTCAAGTAAAGATGTATACCGACCATTGCAAACAGTTTCAAGTAATATCCAGCGAAGAGAGAGTAGACCTCACGGACTTACTGCCTCAATGGCGATTAGAAAGGTAACTAAATATTCTGTAGGGTGGACTGGGGGTAAAATAGACCAGAGAGGGACAGAACATGTTCTTGCTTTCTTGTTTCCAAGAGCCTATAGACACAGTTAAAAGCAGGCCCAGGCCCTGTGGTACATGTATAGGCTATGTCATTATGAGCAAAGAAAGAATGAGTGGATAGGCATTTTCCTTAGCCTGTTCATAGCTGCAACAGGTATTATGTTTATTTCTATACTATTTATCCCTAGTTGCAATTCAATATACCTAAGTTGATTCCCTTTTATATAGCGTATTGCAAAAATGTTTGTAAATCTTAATAGTCTAGTATTCACTTTCTTTTGCATCCTTGTCGCTTTCAACGAATGCTGCTCGTTAGACTGTATCATTAGATACGAGAGTCGTTGATACAAAACTAGGCATTCAGAGAAGACATACGTTTGGTTCCTAATATTTATTGTTCTGATTTTTCATCGTTTTCAGCCAAACATTCAAAGTGGTAGTATTTTTGAATGAAAGGATGATGAACAAATGGGATTTGGTATAGAATTCGCTATTCACTACCAACAAGGAACGTTAGGCCTCTGTTTTGATAATCAGATTTTTTGGAATGTAGATGAAAAGAATTTAAAATCATGCGATAATGTGTACCCTTGCCGGATGGATTTGCCAGATGGCCAAGAAAGTACTTTGACTTGCGGGAACAATATGAAAGGTTTGGTTCACTAGTATTGAAAATTCCGAAGTTGAACAAGGAGAATGTAGCAAAGCGAAGCAAGCTTTTGATAATTTCTTTCGTTGCCTGGCAGGGTTTCAGACCACCGTCCAGACGAACGAACATTATTCCAAATGCTAGTGAGGAGGTGAGTTTTTAAAATTCGTAGTCTTTTCATGATATTGATACTGCCTGCTACATACCCTAAGAACATTGTACGTTTGGTAGGGGTGATATGACCCGGAATTTTACTGCCGGATATGTTTATTGTCTGTCCGAACTTGGTGCATGTTACCTTGAAACAAACCAACTTTTTTCGCAAGATATAAAGATCACAGATTACATTTAGATAGCTTCATACGTATATTTGAATTTCGAGAAGCATGATTGTAAACTTTCACTATTGAGGTTTGGTAGTCATAATCTTCGCCACCTTTTGCTCCTTCAGCCTCTTGAATAATAAAATTACAATTTTGTCGATGTAAGATCACCTAAAAAATCATGTTTGATAAACATTAATAAAAAATCGTAGCTGTATCGATGTAATGGTATGAATTGTAAACTTTAAGTTTAATGGTACGAATGAATGTCCTTTACGTCCTTTATGTGACACAAACCTTTCTTGCAGGCATGTAGAGATCTGACAACATTAAATCCTGTTCACGCCAGCCTAGGACACGAAGAAAAATCTCACAGTACAGATAATGTCACTAAGCACCAATTTCAAAATAGCAGAGGTAGATTTGGGTCGCTTTACAACCATTCCTACCTACAGAATAATGATAAATCATTGCATTCAGACAGATCAGGGCATGGAAATGATGATACATTTTCCATGCAAGAGGCGTTATTCTGTGCAACAGACGACTGGCTTCAAAATTTTCCTCCGAATCGTAATGAGAATGATCATTATCGGGAAGGACGAGAAAGGAATGATCACAGGCCGATGAATTTTGCCTGTCATGATTCTTTAACGAAAAGAGATTCTTTTACGAAGGAAGATGAAGTGGGTTGCTCGGTATTTCCTGGCCAGCAAGCGGAGAATGGAAAATATGTGACAAAGGTGAATAATTCAGGATCGAATGAAGATGGCAAAAGATCAGCCGGACAGATCTTAGCTTTATTCTCTAAGAAACAAAAATGTCAGGACTTTTCTCCTCAGAGACGTAAACAGTTCTCTTCTGGTAGAGATATGAGCCTTTTCAGTAATGATATGCTGCAACATAACAAACCTTTGCAAATTACTCACGAGAACGAAACATTCGCTTCTTCTACTTGCGTTAACTCAAGTTCATACTCAAGTGAAAGACAAACGAAAGATGATCGCGAAGATCGAACTTATTTTCAGCATTCTTTGGAAAAAAAAGCGAGTTTAACACCGTTGGTTTATGCGCCAGTAAGTACTGTCTCGCCGAGATCTCAAGATCTTCAAATTGATATCTCAGATTTAGATGACTCTCCATATATAGAAGAACGGTTTCGTGAAGAGGCAGCGAATGAAAATGAATGTTCAGATTTCCATATTAGCAAGGACAGGAACTTTCTGCAGCCTGATAATAATGTCAAAAGACGTAAAATCACGTCAGAAGATTTTATTCAATCAATTAAACGCCAAAGATATAACCCTTTAGAAGAAAAGGTGTCTGCTCATCCAGGATCTATCTTGCCATATTCTGGATTATCAGATGAAATTTCTGATATCAATGAAACATCGACTGCTGTGATGGATGATTCAGTCCTTTTGGATACTGATTATTCGCCCGTTTTCAACCCGGGAATTGAGAGAACTGTGCAGATAGCTCCATCTATTCAGGTAAGGAAATGTAGATATCATTGAGACACTACGACGTGAATCAATACAAGCAATCCCTGGTTTGAAAAGATACTGCTCCCTGCATATCAAGCCTATGATATCAGTACAATGTACTATTCAACAATGGGAATGTTCAACAAATATATTTTAAAATCTAGATTTTACAAGGGATTTTCCATAGAAGGTCCCTTCGAAAACCTTAAATAATGCACTAAAATCGCGAGCACTTTTCCCTTATATCTTTACTTTACAGCGATGACTTCAATAAGCGTTAACGCTAGCTATCCTCTTAGAAGAGTGAATTAGTCTTCCCCTTGTATGAATTTTCATTTCATTTTCATTCTAACTTTTTAGGTAAGTAAGAATGTATTTGCCACGAAGCTAAAAATTTACGATCGTGAAAAAAAGGAAAAACTAAATGAAAACATAAATAAAATATTTACAATACATTTTACATAGCAAATTTGATACATAAAAGTTAAAAACACCCCTAATCATGGCAGGGATAGCATTAAAAGATCGAGTTGACCTTATTTCCATAATGGACCTCTTAGAGGTGATTGCAAAGAATTATAAACATTATGTTTGTATGTGCTTTTGGATAAAACAGAAATATGGTAAGGCCAAACATGAATGAAACATTGAAACATGAATGAAACAGTTTTGTCCATGGTAATCCACTCAGTACTATATATATTGTTTTACAGGGAGCCATGCCAAATCTAATGATAACTAAAATACATACATAACCCTATATATGAATAACTTATTCAGGGAGATTCCATTCTCCCTAGAGGTCGAAATACACGAATAGAAGCAGTAAGTATCATCATTGTGAGGAGAGAAAACAAAGGAAATCTTGCTCTTCTTTATCACTCGTTTTTGCAGGCTGTTGAAATTAGTTTTTTTCAGAAAGTGACTGATCGAAGCCAGTTGAATTACTGAGGATACTAGCTATGAAGCAAGACAGTCTTCAATGTCATTGCTTTGATATTCAGGGAACAGTATTTTTCCAAACCGGGAATGTTTTTATTGATTCTTCGGCAAGAATTCGTGTTTTGGCTCCAAGATGTTCTAACCTTAAAGTTTACAAATATTGCATGAAGTTACTGAAAATATTCGAAGTTTGAGAATAATGGAAATCTGTTCTTATCACTCTAAAGTTTAAAAACAACAAGTTATTGCAAGATGCCGTGGCATTTATAGCAAGGAAAGACGCATGGCCTCTCTACAAATACCACTTACAATGTTTTAAGAAATATCAGCGATAATTTAATGATAACAGACAAAAAACTAAAACAAAATCAGGACCAAGTAAAGACTAAGACAAAATTTGATTACCTCCAAAACCTGTACAAACAGCCCACCACCCACCCAACCACAACTAAGCTTGTACCGGCAGGAAGAATGGAACAATGGTGCAACCCCGAGAAAAAAATCTGAAATGTTTGAAGAGTTTTGTTGAAAGTTATCTGAGTTGTTCCTTTATTCGACAGACTAAATTAATTCGTGGTGCTGTCACAAGTAATATGGTTAGACGGACAAAGCCAGACGAAAGACCTGTCTATTCTAGTGTCATAGGAGGTATGTAGCGGCTTTTCATTCATTATCAAGAAATATATTGACCAAAACTGAGAAATAACCACACCTTGGTTAAAATTTTGCTTTTTATCTAAAATTCAACAAGTGATAATTTATATCTAATGATACAAAGAACGCGACAGAAAATAACCTTTTGCCCTTTGTTAGTAATTGCTTTGTTTTGTCTGAGATCTCATTGCCTTTTTCATGCTCACTAATCTCGAATGAAACGTCTTTCAGGTGTCAAAACGCTTAAGATGTGCACAGTGATCATACTCAGAAGGAAAGAACTTGAATTTTGCACTGAGTTATGGAGCCAGTTTGTTCTCTGAAATGTTTCACAGCAACAGTATAATCATGGTGTCATAGCGACAGATCTACAGCAGAGGATTGTCGTCAAAAATCTATTTACTTTAGGCAGTGTTGATTATCACTACACGAAACGACAAACGAAATGGCAAACGTAGTGCCAAAGAAGCAAGATGCCAAATCTTATTCAGAATGAGACCTTGTGGTTTGCCCATAGAATTCTTTGTTTGGCTTCTTACTAATTGAATCTGTATCTATCTTTCTCTTTGCTTGTGCAATTCTGGGATTCCTTATAATCTTGAAAACAATGTTGACCTTCTGGAATTGTTTGAAGAATGAGACGAAGTCTTCTTCGACTTGCACATATTAAACTTGACAGAAAGTTGTCACCATTGTATTGTTTAAAAACTATCCTGAATTTTTGCAGTTTTGAATCATAGCTTTGCTTATTCCTCAACAGATCAACAAAGATTTGGTGACTATTCTGATGAATTGCAACACCAGGAAACAGCGCTGTCTGACTGGGATGCCGATCCATGCACCGGTAATATAGAAGCTACGGCCAGGAGACCCACGATTGATCAAAATTTTCCATTAAGCACAATTGGTGCCACTGCTACTACAAAAAGAGGCATAACGTGTGGCCCAGTGGACGCGAATCTAAGCACGAACACGGACACGAACACGAACACATTTAAGAAAACGTCACCATTTGCATTTGTGCCTACTCCTTCAATTGATTTACAAGGTATGCTCAGTATTTGTGTGGCATCTTTGACCGTGGGTTACAAAACTCTGTTAAGGCTGACCGTGTAACGTACTGACTGAGTTGATGAGACTGTTTATTTAATACTTCAGTCTGCCCTGACCCAGAAATGGGTTCAATGCAATGCTTTCTTTTTGCATATTGAGGGGCCTTCCGTTGGCGGAAAGAAATGATCTTAGTGAAGGTGCTTTCAGACTGGGACAAGGAAACATTGTAGGTAGATACAGCTTCCTGAAGTAAATCAGTACGTTGTACAAGCTGATTGTGTCCAGTACGTGGCCAGAAATGTGAGCATATGGCACTAGAAATACAATCAACATATATTAGAATAGCAATTAGTAAGGAAGCGGAAAGCATTTCAGCTTATTTGAGTCAAGTTGGGATTACCCTTCCATGCCATAGTTTGGAATAGATCGTGTAAAACTACTTAGAAAATTTGTCTAAAGTTGGGTTTTCTTCTTTTGAAGATGAACTTTTCCGTACTAGCAATAATGCTCTTGAAAGTTAGGAAAGTCTATCGTTACTTGTTTATTTCAACGACTTTTTAATTGGAACCCTCGTGGGAAATCTTTTACAGTATTTCATTTCTTCATTGCTCAGCAGATGATGAGCTTACCATGTACAGTGATGGGGAGCTATATACCAAGAATCATAGTGTTGACCATAACATCAAGACCACAACAACGAAACCACTAGAGCGACTTGCTAACCTTACACGGTCTACCCCAATGGATAAACTGGATATGCCACAACCATGCTCCTCAAAATCTGAGACGAAAGTGCTGCAACCATTCATGCCTACATACGCAAAATTTGCAAGAGCTGCCATGTCATTGGACAATGGAATGGTATGTTCTATGGGGATTCTTGAATACTGCTCCTTGACACTGTTAGCAGAACAGATAAAAAAGAATGATGGATAAATCTGAAGGTTGTACTCACTACTTTAGAAGCCATAGTGGAAAGCCAAGCAACTCTTTTACGATTTTCGAATCTAAAGGCTTTCTTCTTGAGGTTAAACTTCAATTTGATGGATTTACACTTAATTTTGGATTACTGATTTTCCTTCAGAATGAGTAGCTCGACAATAAATTCCCTCTTATATCTTCCCATAAAATGTTTAAAAGCTTGACACGAACCTTCTTTCGACGCAAGCGTAGTTAAATCTCAGTATCTTTGTAATTAGCAAGCTCTTCCTTGAGCTTGATAGACATTCTCCTCTAACAGAAATACTTCTAATTATATCATTCTGAATATCGATGAACGTGTCACTTGATAAAGTTCATACTATACCAGCCAATAGACAAAAACGCCATAAAGCCCTTCTCCACAACTGGGGACCCAAATCAAAAATACTTCCCCAGTTACACTGCGTCTTGCTTTCTAAGACCAAATTTGGTCACCAAATTTTTCTGTTAGCCTATACCTCGAAAGCTCAGTTACCTTTTGAGAAGATGTGTGGTCAATACAAAGCATGTGACCGTAGCTTTTGATTTTCTAGAAACTGAGTGCGTTTTCGCCAGTGAAGTTGTTTTGCGCCACCCAACGTTTTAAGTTCCACTTGGAGTAGACTCTACATGTTTTTGCCGCCCATGTTAAATGTTACTTGCATTTTTTCGTCATAGAAGTCGATGTGTGGTGAGCTATACTTTCCATCAGCAGCGGACTGTGAAACTCAACCTACTCCTACAAGGGTTACAAAGATACCAATTGAATTTAAGAGCCTTACAGAGTATAAAAGCATATTTCGAGCCGCATTAAGAGGTATATTATTCTTTTCTGGTCAGTTTATTGAACTACATTTTACTGTATTTCTTGCTAAGACGGTACATGACAGAGACTTTGCATGAAATATGACTCATACGTTAAACGTATTCACTGAATGTTCTTGTGTTGAGCTTTCATAAAGCTTTATCGAGATTTCTTTTTTTCAGATTCTATAACTCTAGAACTTGATTATTAATTCTGTTGAAGAATATTTTCGAAAGAAGATATGGATGTGAATTTTGCTTGATAGACTAATGAGCGAAGTCGAGAATCAGAATGTACGGAAGGAAGATTTGTTGTGAGCAGTATTGGCAAAATTGTTAATAATGTTACTTGTTGAACGTGTCACTTAATGTTATTAATAGAAAAAAGCTAGAATTGTCAGAATTAAATCAAATTTTCAGAATTACCAGATTGTTCCTCTTTTTGCCAATTCCAGATAACTTTTTAACGTATTTTTAATGTCATTATAATTTCTAACTTTTTGAATAAACATTGAATAATTTTCTGGAAACTATACTTGATGAATGTCTTCAGTATGGTTTCTAGAGTCTATATTTTGTTAAATGTCTACAATATGGTATGAATGTTATTAATGTTAATCTCTTCGCAGAGCATTTGAATATACTGCTATTTGACCTTGCTAAGTCATATCATACTGCGCTAAAGAGAGCTGAAATTGCACTAGATTTTGAGAGGAAATCAGGTATGTGACTGTATACATAATACTCTCATTCTCACCATAGGTACAAATCTTTAATAATGAGGATGATAAACGCATTCTCCTGCACTGCCACCAGTTTGACTTGATGAGTAGAGGCTGCTCCAGGGCTCTACCTTGAGATAGACTATAAGGTATATATTGAGTGAGTCAAAGAGAATTTGTGCATTTTGTAGGATTGTGGACCAAGAGGTATGTGGCCGATATTCAGAACTAAGTGTTAATCTTTCGGTGAAAGGCGAATTTGATAACAAAATTTTTTTTGGTAAAATCACACATCTTTAAGACCCAACGATTAGAATAAGGAGTTTGTACGGGATCGAGAAATCCACTTTCCATTCTGGTCCATGATATATATATCCTATGAAGTTTATTTTCATTGTCATTGTCAGTTTCAGAGATTGAATTTTAATTACAATAGCAAGAAAATCATGGACCAGAATGGAATGTGGCATTCTCATTCCCAAACATGCCTCTCACCAGCATTTTCCTAATTTCTGGGTCTAAATGATGAGTGATCTTAGCAAGCAAACTATTCTCTTCTGAGTTAAACTTCTGAAAGATTGACATTTTAGTTTTGAATATCGCCCACATACTGTTTAGTCCATAGCCCGCCAAACGCGTAAGCTTTTTTACTCATCCGGTATATGTCCTCACTCTTCTGCCGCTTTTAAACTACCAGAGTAACTAATTTTTCTGTCTTTTGAACATAGTTTTGCCCCAGAACCTCGGCTCACATATCCCCCTAGCAATCTTCTTTGATCCCAACCTTTCCTTTCAGGCTCAACTAACAAATCTGGTAATGTTCCTTCGTGCCCTCATTTATGTTACAACTAAATCATTTCCTTTCAGGCTCAACTAACAAATTTGGTAATGTTCCTTCGTGTCCTCATGGTAAGTTGTTCATATTACAACTTAATAATTTACCACAGTGTTCTTGGAAACGTGAACGCAAAAGCCATCCAAAGATTCTCCTGTTTATCATTCAAGATTTGTTCTAAAATTACGCCTTTTGACTCGTTACAAAATAAGCAGGTTCAAGTTTTGATAGATTAAAGATTTCTTCTGTCAGTTTCCAACATATCTTTTGTATCCTAAGTAGCGTAACTTTGCAACGGCAGCCGAATTTCGCAATGAATTGCTAATATTCACATAAGGGAGTTTACGAAGCCACGACGGCAACGTTAACTGCAAAGCGAAGGTTTTTTTGTTACAGTATTTTGTATTAAAAAATTTCATTCTTTTCTGTTCGAATTTGCTTTCCTTGAGAGGCTCTGAAATTGCCTTTTTCAATTTCACAACTTGGAAACCCTATTTCTGGCGTTCAGTACTGCAGATCTAGGCCTCCAATTAAAACTCAGTCTTTTTGAATGTTTATCTTCAACAAAAAAAAATATGGTTTTCTGGTATCTCTGAGTTACAGGCGGCCTCATTTTGCCCTTTTTGCAGAATATCAAATGACGTTCTGGCTGGCGTTGCCGTCCTAGTTTCGTAAACTCTCTATAATATTTTGCACGATCTGAAGTTGTTTTTAGCAACTTGATTCATCTTTGATAGTCTTTTTACCTGCGATTTATATGATTTGACGTAACAACTGTGTACCACTGCTACTTTTTGTTTATTGTATTATCGGTCCTTATAGCATACCCGTAGAAATACACTGCAAAGCAACACTTCAATGGAATGTGTAATGGTAAATACAGTTTGTCCCAAAAAAATTGTGCCATGTTTGTGTGGCTACCATGTAGGAGCTGTATATTCAAAAATCTCAGTTTTTAAATAGTTCCGTAGGCCATGCTTCAATTTAGAGTAGACACCTTGTTTGAGTCAATCTGACAAGTGGTTGCTGATTTATGGCAGAGGAAAGCCAAAATAAGTTTTGCTTCCAAAAAAGCACTTCTGTGTTTCTCCAGCAATGTAAAAACAAAGTAAGTTTTGAAAAGAAGGGGTTGTTGCATTGTATTAAAATTTTCACTCTTTTCTAAAAAGTAGAAATTGCTCTCTTACGAAAAGACAACACTGCTAACCCTTTGTAAGGTTTAGCAAAAAATTCAATATGACACTAGAACCTTTTCTTTGAAAATTGACTTAATTCTAAAGACATGCATTGATATGCATGTTCGGAAATGCATTGATAAAGACATCTGTGACATATTTAAAGATTATTTTGCAATACAAGATCATGGAAAGGAGACAAGAAATGCCACTAACAGCTTGAAGATGCCCAAAATCAGAACTGAATATGCTCGGAAATCTTTTTATTATACAGGAGCAAAGATTTACAATGAACTGCCTCTGAAAATCAGAAAGATTACGAATGCTACTGCATATGAGAATAGCCTTAAAGACCATTTTAGTTAAATCGCACACTTTAATCAGCTCAAAGAACCATTGTAAATGTTTTTATCCTTTCATTTTATCGAAAAATTGTAAATAGGAGATTTCATAAGCTTCAGTTTGATTTATTATTTTTAACAGGACACACGTTGATAACAACGATGATTCGTTGAAGTGTTTTATCCTGTATAGATATTCGTATATTATTATTATTATTATTATTATTATTATTATCTAATATTGCTGGATAACAATAGACGTACTGTTTTGAAGCAACCACTTATTTTGCCCTTTTCTCTGCCATAAATCAGCAACCACTTGTCAGATTGATTCAAACAACGTCTCAAACTCTAAGTTGGAGCCTGGCCTACACAACTATGTATAATCCGAAATAACTGAATCTACTGCTCCTACACAGTAGCCGCACAAACGGGGCACAATTTTTGAACACCTTATAGGCTTCTTTATAAATGGAACAAGAAAAGACACTCGGACACAGCATTGTTTCTTTGGTTGACATTTGCCCATTGTGCGTGTGCGATGTCGATTTCCATGGGATATTTTTAGATTTTTCCCCTATCAAATCTTAAAACCTACAACTACTATAGTTCAATTCAACTGTGCCATTCATAGCGGAAAAAGATACAAGGTCATCGAGTTTCTACCATGAATGGCAATTTTTAGACTGTTTTGTTATTTACGAAGGCAAGCTTGTAATATTGCACAAACCCTTTAAGTTATAGCAGTAGAATGGAGCAAACGAATGAACAGAAACTAATTGTATTTTTTTTCCAGGCGATTGCACTTTACGGACAGTACGTAAAGGTGGACCAAATAAGGTATTTATATAGCACTCATACGTGAAATCTCACATTCTTTTTTGAACATGATGTTTTTCTCACTTTGAGCTCGGAAGGAATTACTCCCGATTTTCAAAGCTAGTCCCAAAGGCAATTAAGCTGATTTCTTTCCATGCAGGGAAAGCTGTTTTACTGCTGTCCAGGAAGTGGCTCAAGACAGTGCAAGGTTTGTTAATTTTAAGAAGATCTATGTGAAAGTGTGACCATTTTCTTCAATGGCTATCACTTTTCATGGTTGCATGCAGCAGTAATATAGACTGTCGCTCCAATTTTGTATCACTCAATCGACTATAGCAAGATTTAAGTTATAAAAAACCTCCGTAGTATAGAGGCCAGATTCCAATCTTCTAGTGCCGTACCGTAGGGATGATCCCATTTTGTGTTATGACCGATGGTTTTTTTACATTCATATAAGAATCATAATGTATGCTGCATCTACGATCTGTTTTACTTTCTAATTACTATACAACTATACATCACGCCAGGGACGGGACCATAAGGAGCAAGGGACAATAACTACTCTTTGGCCATTAGCACTAAGACATGCAAATAGATAGAAATTAAGTAAACTAAGATTAGATACTTACACATACTGTATAGTCGGTTCCATATACAGAGCAGAAACTGTGTAAGATGACGTCATCGAGCAATCTGAGAAAAGGAAGTGTTTGGATAGATAATCTTTTTGGAGCAATAAATGAAGAGTTTAAGGCCCAAGGAACAAAATATCAAGCGTTGCCGAATTTTAGGATCTGTTGCAGGGAGCTAGGGGACTCAAAGTTGCGAGTTTTCTGCGCATGCGAGCGCAGTTTCTGCTCTGTCGGTTCCAGATTAGATGTCAGGCTAGCATAGGCACAAGATGCCGAACAGAAGGAGCTCCGGACGGGAGAACAACAACGGCAGCAAATGCTGCCGCCATCCATCCCCTTCCAGATTCCCCACCGCTCTTCATATTGCACGTATGCTGTCAGGCCAGGGTTTGGTTCACAATATCATTAATCAGAAATAATGTCAATTTGTGGATTAATTTTCATAACCGATGGTCTTGCCAACATAAATTTATTAGTGCCATCTCACTTTCCTTTATGGATCTGTAAAACACTTTTTGCCTCTTGTTTTGGCGAATCGTGATTCGGAATTTGAAGTGTCAGCATCATGTGCTTGTGAGCCAATGTTTTTAGTCATATAAAGTCTTACCATATGTGTTTACATCTGCATCCTACTATACTTCCTAATTACTACACAAACTGTACAACGCTACAGGTACGGGACCATGAGGAGCAAAGAAAATGACTACCCCATGGCAATTAACTTAAAGACATACATGAAATAGCAACTAGATTGACAGCAACGAAAAGCTACAAAGACTATTTATTATAGATGATTAATGGAATCCGCTTCACATCTGATGTCAGGGCAGCATAGGAGAATGATACTGAACAATAGAAACCTTTGTTTGAGCTTGGGTAATTTCTTCTTTTCTCTTTGCTGTACAGTTTGAGTATCCAGCTACCCGTAATGAGCTTGCTTAGTTATGCAGTAAATCATTGCAAAGCCTGGCAATGTAATCATTTATTACACAACTCTACCTTCTTTTTTTGCAGTTTTTCATATGGGCTGAGGAATTTCAAAAGAAATCTGCTTCTGGAAAAAGTTGCGACGTAATAAAACAATCAAGAATTGTTCTATCTGATGCCAAAAGTGTCAACAACTTTTTTAACGGTCAGGTAAGAGCACTTATCATTCTAGCATCATTCCTGTAAAAGAGGATGTAAAATCAAAGACAAATGACGCACACATCTAGGGTAAAAGTAAAGTAATAGAAGGCCCATGCCTCTGTTTGTCCAATTGTTTTGATCATCTACGGAGACAATCAAATACAATGGAATATGGTATGCTACATTTGGATTGTTCAGACTCCCATGTGGGTGCAATTCAGTAGCAACAGGTACACCACCCTCGTCCACTCCATTTCATTGAATACCCTTTTCTATGGCTTTGTAGTTAACGAAGAGATCCCTTATCACGAAAAGCTTTTGAAGGTAATCCCATTTTTAGAGAGGATCACTGAATCCTGAAGAGATTTGTGCAGTACAAGCACTGATTCTAAGGGAAAGCTTTGGGATTTTTGCACTTAGTTGCTGTTCAATGTACTATATCTCTTTACTCGAAAACAGTAGAATCCCGTAAAACTCAATGGTTGAAATGGTTTTCAGACTAGGTGAAAGCCACTACTATCTCCTACAATATTAGACAAATGTCGTTGAGACACATGCGCTTTTTGTATTGAAAAACTTCTCCTGCTTGAAAATTATTTACATGTACTGTTAAAGACCCCCCTCCCCCATTTCAACGTTGATTTGATTGCAGAAGACATAGTCATAAACTCATCTGCAGCATTTCTGTCATCTTCCAACATTGCATTGAGGGGGGGGGGACTTCAAATCAAAATCTCTTTCTGAAAGCAAATTGTCTCAAAACTTTTGTCTTAGATTGTAGGGTCTTGAGTTCGTCAGCATATAAACGATTGTAGCTCTTAGGATCTTGCTTCAAATATACACCTTTCTCAGCAAAATCATGGATTAGCGTGGTGTCATATCGTCATCAACATTCCAGACCCCTAACTTAAAGGGGTTGTGCAAGCTAAACTGCCAAAAATCCTAAACTTTCTCCCTCTAATGCAGGCAAGTAGCAGCAGATCGATTGCAAATAAAGATTTTTCTATATGTTTGAAGCTCGTAGAATTCGCTAATGCAGTCAGATTTTTTATATTATCAACAACCATAAAGATTTTTCTCTTTTTTGTAGTAGTAGTTTCGTTTACTTAAAACTTATATCCTGTTTATCTACATGAACGTTTGTAATAAATAGTGGTATAACAGTTAAAGGGAATCGCCCACATTTTGCATAAAGTTCAATGTGGTGCATAAGTTCGATATTTAGAATTTCCTGTCCGCAGTCTTTACCACAAACGCCCTTCGTATGCACCTTTTTATCAAATTAGCGGATAGTGTTTAATTTACAAGTAATTATCTCTTCGTTTTCCTGTCTTTTACTGTTAAATGTTGATGGAAATGGGGCATAGGGTAGTCATTCTTTTTTGCCCCTCGCAGTCTCGTGTCCCAGTAGTGGTGTGCAGTTGTACAGTACTACTTTGCAGAGTAGATAGTAATTTGTGTTGTAAAATTTTATCTGGATGTTTGAAAAAACCATAAAGATACAGCTGAATCTTGAGGCACAAATTTTGATGTGTCTAGGCTAGACACACGAAAGGCAACTGGTAGCCCAAAGAAATTGTACGCCACATGCCAATAAGAAAGGAATTGCTCATTGAGTTTGGTTATATTGGCCAACTGATCTTTGCCATCGTTTACAAAAATCTTGTACAGCCCCTTCAAGTAACCTGATACCTCTGTCAGTTGTCTGTAAAGAAGCTTTTCCCCAAATAATGATTCGTTTTAAGATTACTGTTATGAATTATTCTTTGTTTTCAAAACATTTGTTTTCTATTCGTTTTTCATCCAATATAAAAATTCACAAAAATAACATTACTCAAGACAGCACTTATAAACTTACAAAATAAATTGTACTTTGCTACACTACAAGGAAGATACCATGAGGAGCATAAGACCAAGACTACCTCATGGCTTTAACGTAGAGACACGGAACTGAATTATCCTAAATCTACATTCAAATATAATTGCAAAAGATTATGCATAAATAGTTTTTGATGAAGAATACTGGAGTCTGTTTCACATTAGATGTCAGACAACTATAGACGTTGATGCTGAACAACAGCACCCTAGCCAAGAGAAAAGCAACGACAATAATGGCCAATGTTCAGCATCATCGTCTGAACATTGGCCATCAACGTGCATCCACCATAAGTTTTCCACCACCATAAACTGAACATCAACGTGCTGGTTAATATTCGTAGTATTCAAAGACTTTTTCATAAGACCTATGCATTTATTTTTATATCCTCTTCAGGGACTGGCATTCTACTGTGCATGCACTTTCGTAAAGAAGAATAAGAACGGATTCGATGGTGGAAAATTTAAGGTATTTATGCTTTTGTGTATTAGATATATATTTGGTCCTTAATGAATGTAAATTTTAAGCTGTTACAGTAAGCTAAAGGTTTTGCAACGGAAATGAACTATACTTGTTGAAGGTACGTACCATAATTGCGTTAAAAAGGTATTTTGATTCTTTGATGCATAATGAATAAGGATGATAAAGAACCCCAAAAGGGTAGCCTACGTGCAGACTCTTGATAAGAAATTGAAAAGAAGAAGAAAAGTAGAATCTGCGCCACTGAGCCACTATTCTTATTCACGGGTTTTTCGGAATCCAGGAATCAAATTTGATTGGTTTATCAAAAGTCCACTGTCTTCCTCATTTTAAAAAAAAGCATTTTTCAAATGAGCAACGTTTTACATTTGAAAGGAGGAAATGTTTGACAAAGCACTGACATTATGAGTACAATGCATTTCACAAAGAAGATTAAGTCTGTTGTTAAAGCTTTTATCTCGATATACAAAGGGCGCTCTCAGTTGTGTGATTTATCATGATTTCTAAATAGAGATGGGTCATTGGAATAAGCACGATTTTCTAGTGTAATCTTGCCTCACACGGAAAAAGGAGTTTGATAACCGTCTCTCATAACATAAAGCTTCAAAATCAAATGCTGACATCAGCAAACGAGAATAGTGGCTCAGTTGCGCAGACCCTACCTTTCTCCCTCTTTTCAATTTTGTCAAGAGTCTCCACACAGGCTACGCAAGGGCTCCCATTGTATCATACCGCGAATGTGCGCTAATTTGCTGTACATGAGAAATCAAGGTCATTCATTGAAGATGCATGATTTCTCTCCAGTGAAAATAAACTCAGAGCGATAGGGGACAGACCGCATTTTAAAAAGAAAGATTTGAATAAGATCTCAGCTCATTTACATCTGTGTTTTATTTTTGTCCATCCTCAAGCATTCAAGCATTTGATGATAATCTTTTCCCTTTTTCTTTGACAAAATCTATTTAGAGTCGTTTCAACATTTAGTTTTGCAACATCTGTAATGTGTAAGTTCAAGTTAAGTCGTATTAGTCTTACTTGTTTTCCAGAAATGGAGCAAAGGTAAGAACAACAGATTCATGGAGGAATGTGATACTGGCAAGAAGAGCTTATACCTTAGCTTACCTTTCAAAGCAAGCTCATCAACTTACAGTAAAGGTATCCGTTATAATTCTTAATGGTACGCTTGATAAAATGAGAGTTTAATAATATTTTTTGTTTATTCAGTAAAGGGTGATTGAATTGATTTTTCTTGTACCTTTTGACGCTCGAAATGAAGTTTTCCTGGGTGGTTCTAGCTATCATTCGTACCCCCATCCCCCCTATGGAAGAAGAACTCATCAAATGGAAGGCGCTGGATTTTTCATGATAAAAGATATGTTGGGAAGATCCGGATTTTGCTTCTAATAGTAGAGGAATGTCCGGATTTTTCAATTTTACAGACAATTTATCTCCATGTTGCCGCTATTGTCACTACCCCAGGATTTGTGCATCTCAGCATAGCAGCCGAGCCGCATACTGCTGGATTTTGGGGAATTTTTGCGTACCCCCTGATTTCCTCTTCCATGGGGGGGGGGGTACGAATGTTTACTGTAACCACCCTCTGTCCAAAATCAGGATGACATCATTTCGTCTGTCCATTTCATAATTATGTAAAAGGACATCTGAGACAATAAGAATCGTTTAATGATTTATTTTGATATTGATTGAAATCATGACGAATATCTGAGGATTAAACTCCTTTTTATAAAGTATTCTGGTGCCATGTTAATCGCTACACTCTTTGAAGTGCAATAAGTTGGTAACGCTTTCTTCGCATACAACATTTACGGTCTACATTAGAATGGAGACCAATTTCTTATTTGCTGGTTATTAGAGTTATTGAAATTTTAGAGTTGCTTTGCTCAGCCTTTATAGGCATTGCTAGAAATGGCTTCAGGCAAGAATCATGGCCATTTGATATTACATCAAAACTTCGTTTATTGGATAATTTCTCTCTTTTAATATTGCAGATGACTTATGGATCGTATCAAAGAATTTTAACTTTGATCCAGGAAATTCATTCATAGCGAAAAGTACGTTCTATGGACCAAGCTCCTCAGGAGATGTTCAAATAACGGCTGTTAGGTGAATTGAAATCTTCTAATTTTAAACTATTCATCTCATGTTGAGAAAAGCAAGTGATTAAAGGAATTGAGTCCACATAAATACTTTAGCGTTAACGCTGTCCTGAATTTTTGCTTACAAATCGCTGACAACCCTTTGTTATCGTACAATAGTGCTAAGGTCATTAGCAATGGAGACCAAAGACTTCCTAATCCTTACATTATCCTCAGTAATTTCTTTGGTTTAATTTCAATAGGGATTAAATGACAACTTTTGTTTTATGATTGAAAAGATATGTTTATATCTTTTATGTGCTGTTTATATGGACTCAATGCCTTTAAGATGATGATTCAAGCAGCAAAGGAACATCTTTCTTTAATTTCAGGAAGTGCTGCTATTACGTTTCAATGCACCAATGCACCACTTTAATTAAGCAGCTTCGTTTTGGAATTTTGTCAAAGTCTCTTTCTATTGTTCATGTGAAAATTTTGATCGCAGATTCGGATTTAGCACCCAAACTTTAGCCTAGTTACGTGTTTTTAAACTGCTAGCAATTTTGATGTTGATTTTATGTCTATGTAAAGTTCAAAGATTTATAAGGGAGTTGACCGTGAAAAGTCGTTCGGGGTGAAACTTCACACCCTGGGTAATTTTTCACGGTCAAATCCCTTATAGATTTTCAAACTTTAAATCGTCATAAAATTAACACGACAACCGCTAGCAACATGAAAACTTGCGATCAGACTAAAGTTTGGGTATTAAATCTGAATTTGGCCTCTAAAATTTCATATGACAGAATCTTGAATAATTTCCAAAACGAGGCTGTTGCTTAAAGTGGTGCATTCATCGGAGATAACAACACGCTTGGTTCCAAGCTATGAATATTTCAATTTTGCCAACTTGTTAGAGAACTTGATCATTCTTTGATACATTGTAAGCTTTTACGCAGTCTAGAAAAAATGATTCTTTTCTGGTCGAGAATACATTTCTGATTTCCATCTTATTTGAATGTTTTGAATAACCTTCTTTGTTTGATGAAGTTTTCAATAGATCAACAAATTGACGTAGATATCAGAGCGTGTCCTTTTGGCCGAACGCTTTTTAAAGAAATGGTATTTTGTACTGGGTGACCCAGAAAAAAGTGACCCAACACAATCTGTCATAGAAAAAAAGTTAGCGACTGATTGAAATGCTTGAAACGTTGGTCTGTCGCTAAAATACTAGCCTGCGTTTTTAGTATTTTTTGTAATTTTTTGGTTCCATAAATGTCCAGAATTAAGAACTTTGTGGGAAAAGGGCATGCCTGAAATCCTCAAAAAGTTGTCAAAAATAGGGGATCGATTTACAGCCATTTCAAGTCTTCGAAACAGAGAGGAGCATGTTTCAATGCAGCCTGGGAAAAGGCAACTCAGTGGAGAGTTTCTAGAGAAATTTTATAGTCCCTAGGTACCTAAATATTCCCAGGCTGAATTGAAACAGTTCCTCGTTGTTTTGAAGATCTAAAGTGGCTTTAAAGGACACATGTCACGTTAGCAATTGGTTAATACAACAAACAAATTTGGAATGGAATGCAATTGTTTTGTGTCTTTTTATTTCTTTTTCGTGAATTTTTATTACAATAAAAATTCAGCATCGATCTTGTGCCTTGAAATAAAAATGGAGAGGATTATATTGCATGAACCAATCAGCTTCACAACATATGCCTTTTAAATCGATCCCCTGTTTTTAACGAATTTTTAGGCAGTCAAGCAGGACCATGTAAAGTACAAGGATTAACTGTAAATTCATTCTTCTGTAGCTCATATTGTCCATCAAATTGGCAGTCTGGAGGTGAGTAATATGCGGTTATTAAACAATTACGAGGTCAATGCTGGAAAATATTTGGACCGAAGTTTCACGTGTGGATCGAACGCAGTGAGTTCCATCCTAGAAAGTAAGGTTGAAAAATTTTCCAGCATGGTTCGAGTAATTGTTTGATAGAGGCTTTATTATATGCTAGAAGCTTTTCAGAAACACGGTTAACATTATTGTACTTCTCTATTGTGTTTTGATCCTGTTAAACATTGTAGGTGATCGTTGCAACACTGCTACAGTCGCATTTTCTTCGTGTATGATCGCAAGTTCGTCTTCAAAATTTACAACAAACGAATCTTCGAGGAATAAGCTAAACCACGGCAGCCCATGTTTGTAGCTTGGCCTAAACAAGAAGCCCCTCTCTTTTAGTTGATTTCTAAAGCAACGCCAGTTCAATGCATCTTCGAAGATACGACTTTTCGGATCAACCTTTAATCGAATTGCTCCGTTGCCAGAGCGAGGAACCGTATTCTCGAACACCATATCATAATCTTAATTAATAGAGAATCAAACATCAATGACATGTTTTTCAACTTACAGATTACTGTATTCGAAATAACCAATATTGCAGAACTTTCATTGTTTACCGAGATGAATTCGAACTTTCTTTACTTGAGAGATATTTCTTTTGAAGCATTCTGTCCTTCAAACTGGAACAGCTTTTAGTTTTTATCGTTATTGACAATTACCAATGAAGGAGATCAATGTTTATGTTAAAGTTGAGCATAAAGTTTCTTGCAGTGCCTTTTCTGAATCTCAAGGTTCCTCTGGCATATTTTTATTGAGTTGCAGCCTAATTTGTTTTATTGTAGCCAGCGCTGCGCTGGGTTTTGATTCCTTTATGCAGAAACATTATCTTCTAGAAACCGTTCATGCTCTGCTAGCATGTAATGCTGGAACAGAGCTCAGTTGTATTGACAACCTAGAGAGAATCAGTGGCATGAGTGATGTCCCAATATTATCAACACTTATTTATCAGTAAGTATAGGCTTGAGAGTTTTTATCTAACTTAATATTGCTGTTTAAAACCTTGAAAAACGGCCAATGCTTAGCCTACGCGTAGGCCCATTATTCTAAAAGGAGAAAGGGTCTACGAAACAAAGGGCAAAGGCTTGCTACGGCCGCCAAATTAATTATTCTAGTCCTCTTTTCAAATTGTTTGTGAAACGCGTCTAAACAAAGCCAGACCCTTTCTTCTTTAGGAATGATGGGTCTACGCTTAGGCTAGCCAATGCCTTGCCCGGGGGGGGGGGGATTGGGTACTTGGTCTACTAACATTCGGAGAGTTGCCGCTGGAAAATCTGAAACGCTACCCTGTGCCAGATAGCTTGTTCCGGAGTAAAATTTTCTTAAACAATACCCTGTCCTTTGGTTTCTTCAAACAAAATTGTGCACTGCACGGAGATCTGTACAAAATCTATCGAAAAATGTGGAAATATTGCCATCCAAGTGATTAGAATATCATTTGCAGAGTGCAAATGGCCTAAAATGACCTTCCGGAGTCACAAATGTCAATATGGACCCTGTCATGGAGCCTATTTCTACAAAAATGATACCCTGTCCCGGTGTCGGAATCCTAAAAATGATACCTTGTTCAGTGGCATGTCTGCGTACACAAAAATATAGAAGTACCCCCTGTGATGCCTTGTAGGGCAGCGATAACTTTCCTTGGCGTGTTTGGATAAAGGCTATCTATGCAAAAGCCAGCTTGAGCTTACTCTCTAGTAATTTTAGAAACAGTCTCTACGGATGTCATTTTTAAAACAAATTTTAAAATTTACAATTCAACAAAAACATTTGCAGAATAATAGACGATACCACGGAGCGTGTCATGTGCATATGAAAAATCTTATAATGAAACATTCATTTTACTTTCCAGGAATGGTTCTACTGGAAATATCCGTCCTGCTTCGAGTAACAGATTTGTTTGTCCTACAAACAGTCGTTCAAATCAGGGTTCTGAATGGGATAACAATGAAATAGTAAGTATTAGGACCCCGGCGAGTTCACTTCTTTCTACACATGTACATCATGTGATTCCCAAAATCTCTGAAAAAGGATATCCTAGAGCCAAGCATACTAGAACTCAGATTTTTCAAAATATGGTACTTTTTTCATAGGAAGTCAAAAAAGGGTATCATTCCATGGTACTGAATGCAAAATTTTGCTAATTAAACATTCTTTATGTAAATTATAATCCACATTAAAGAGATTACAACGACTATATTCTAATATCCGTTACATTTGGCATCATCAATTGCCTTTTTGTGACAAACAATACAATTTAAGGTTTAATATTTGGAATAAAGCAATTATAAAAGTTACTTCTTAATTCTGACGGTGGAAAATTTTTCCTAGAGAAACATTCATTGATTTAATTTTCAATTGAGAGGGTCATTCGTTCCCTAAAAGTCAGACAAAAAGATTCATCTTTGTCATGTAAAATTAGAGATATGGGGTCCTTTTGATGTTTTTCGGAACTCACATGATATACATATCTATTTATAAATGACCCGCTGGGATTGCAGCATACTGATTTCGGAAATGGGAAATCTGTGAAAATGAGAAAGAAGTTTTGTTGGGTAATCTTACTGGAAGATAGCGAAGAGACCGGAACAGAGCTGCATTGCTGGAATAATGTATCTATGCCCTAAACTGGTACATTATTCTTGTAAACCCTGTTTATATGAAAGGGATGCCAAAACTAGGTAGATTGTAGAAACCACACCCAAAACTGGTACATCATTGAATTACATGAAAAGGATACCCAGAACTGGAGAAATCACACCCAAAAACCGAGGTTCGTACTAGACTTATTACAGTAAATAACAATTCAATTCAATGGAGCAAAACTTAGCCGAAAATCATCCGTCTAGGTTCGCACATACCCGTCCTTGACTTATGGCACCTACACCCCGGACACCATTATCGAGACAACTGTACTGCGGCCCTCTCATGCTATAGCTGTCATTATAATTTGGGGTGTTTTATTTTTATATCGTAATATAAAGGGCTGTAGGAGGTTGTTGCTGATTGGGGGCTTTTGTTCTTGAAACAGTAGATAGTTATATGTTTAGTTTGTACTATTAGCAAGTTTGTACGGACTTTTTTCGTGACTCACCCAGTATCAACTGTGATGACGTCCAACTTTGCTATGTTATGTGATTATCTAGAATTGTTTCCCTTAAAGTCTTTAACCCGTATCATTTTCACACTCAGGAGCAGATGATGGAAGATGTATTCTCGAAGTACCATTTAAATGAGGTAATATGTCTTTGAAAATTAATGCTTGATTGTTCGATCTGTCGAATGATTGATTGATTGATTGATTGATTGATTGATTGATTGATTGACTGGTTTATTTATCAATCACTGTTATATCTCGTAAGAGTTGTTTCTTAATTCGAAACAGAGTTACGTTTGAAGAAAATGAATTTAATCTCTTATTGGTGAGCCATCAGACCCGATCGAGCATGAGGAAGAATTGCTGAGTTCTATTTATGTTTTTTTTTCACACTGTAGGATCAATCTTTAGCACTTAAGAAGATAACGAGCATGTTCACAAATATTGATAACGACCAAGCAGATCAATCTCATACAACGCTTATTCATGGTAAGAACTCTTGATAATTTGCAATTAAACCAGCATTATTAAGATGCAAAGAACAGGTAATGAAATTTGGCCTATCTAAAAAACGAGATACTTAAGACTAGTTAACTACAAACTACTGAACTTCATAACAAGAACAATAAATCCGGGAGGCTAGAACCCAGGACTATCCCGAGGGTCATTAACATAGAACATTGAACTAAAACTGCATCCAAATAAACTATACAAAATGCTACATGTTAACGATGTTCACTGACAAATACAAACAACTACAAATACAAATATCTTTTGTCGCTGATGAAATGCCTAGCATTTTTCACTGTCGCAAGGAAATACAGTCACAGACGCGTATGCTTTTTCCAAGTGAGCAGATGAAATGACGTGGTCATGATTTGTAACATACTTCGTTCATTTGTGTCTATACCGCTAATGGCAAGCCAACAGTCAACTCAACTGCCCATACTCTTAAGGTCAATGAATATCTCTAAGAGCACAAGACACAATGCTGCAGATCCACATTAGCTCTGGTCATGACCTGTAACAGGCTTCATACTACAGTGCACATAGCTGTAATGCATGACTCATTTCGTTGTGGTGGCCAAGGAGTTAAGCGTAGTGTTTCGCATCTTTTGGGGTGTTTTCGCACTTCTTCAATTCCTGTCGTCAGAAATATTAACCAAAAGACAACAGCGAATTCAATTGTCCTACTTTCTCAGGTCAGCAAAGAAGTACTCATTTAAAACTCTGAGTTCAGAGCCATAGTGCCGCGCAGATCCACTTCAGCTGTATAACTACCATGTACCTAGCCTGTTTTAACATATAGTGCACCGTTGAAGAAGTCCTAGCCATTCGAAGAAAAGAGGCATCAATTTTGTCTTTGCACTTTTTCTTTTTTGTCATTGCTAAGTTATTTTGCCCACTAGGGCATCTTCCAGTGGCAGACACTTTGCAAAATATCAGGGAAGGGCGAAACTATTGTTTGATAAAGAGCATTGTTTATTTGTATTGCTTTTGAACAAAAAGATCTTTTTCTCGCCAACATTGGGGGGGCAATCTGACCCTGTGGCCCCCCAGAGTGTACGCCACTGGCATTTTCAAAGCAAGTGGTTTATGCAAAGTATCAACCCCCATTTTTTTTGTAAATTGTGTATCCATGTATGTCCACTTTAGTCTGTTTTTGGCAAGTGTATGTTGCTTGCTTACTTGCTAGCTTTCTCGCTTGCCTACTGGCGTGCTCAGTTGCTTACTTGGTCGCTAGTTTAAGTACGTGCTTACTTACTTTTATGCTTGCTTGCATACATGGTTACTGCGTACTTACTTGCTAGCTTGTGTACTTGCTTACTGCTTATTTACTTGCTCGTAGCTTGTGTACTTGGTTACGAGCTTGCTTTCATCACTTGGTATTTGGAATCTGAAGATATGTTGATAAGTACCAAACCTGTAGCCAAGTAAGGAACTTGATTGTATATCCGGGAAAACTGACATGAAAGATCCCACAGACTACGAAGTGTAGGATAAAGAGGATATTTTGTCATTAGAAAGAGTCCAACTTTGATTTGCCCTATGGTTTCTTTTCAAGGTGTGTTCGGAGCTGGGAAGAGCTTTCTATTGGCAGTTGTCATCATGTTTATGGTTGACCTTTTCAAGATGCGGAGAACAGAGAGCAGCAACTCTAATCGAAGCAGGTAATGATTTTCAGGTTGAGCCACTGGCGTTGCTGTGATAATGTTTCGATTACTAATTATGCTACCAAACGATAGCGAACAAAATAGTTACAGGAGAGCTGACAACAATGGTTTTGATGCAATTCTTATGATGAGATGAAATAGGAGATTTTCTTGTTGGTCTTAACAGCGAGTAAACCAAAAAGAAATCCCACTTCTCTGCTTATTTAAAGATTGTTAGTCTGTACGACCTGTTCTCTCAAGTAACACATTTCAGTTGAAAATATACCAACTTCAACTTGCTATTCCCTAGTGAAATGTTTGTTGAGGAAAATTGCTTGTTTGTATTTTGGAAAGTTTTAATGTTGTGTAGTACTTGAAAACCGCGCTAGTTGTTCAAACAGTTGCGTGATATTTTCGTCTGATTCTTGTCACTGAAAATTTTAAGAACCGAGACTAGAATCAAGGCGGCACTTTTAAACAATGCTTGTCACCATTTGAAGCTGTATTCCTCTGACTCGAGTCTTTTTAATGCTCACACAGCTCCTGGAAAATCTTAGTTTCTTCTACTACGAATGTTGCTGTAGACAGAGTGCTTCAAGGGTATGCGTGGATATGCTACTATATATTTTATATAGTATACTATATACTATATTTTTGTGTGCATATATTTTTGCTACTTTGATTAATGAGAATTTTTATTGTATCAAAGAACAGGGACACCTATGTGATTTAACAAGGGCAGATTCCGTGATACAGTAGCATGTGTTGCTTTGCTTCACGCATCAATTCAAAGTGATTAGCGAATACAGACAAAGGAAATTCTCTCAACCAGTAATTCAAAAGAAACATAGCTGCAAAGTTGCCCTGAAACCGGCACCACAAACTCTCGCTTGGTGCGGGTGAAGGGAGCTTTTTAAGAGAAGTTATGTGCTTACAGCGAAAGAAGAAGGGGAATCTAAAGCTCAGTCTGCGGATTATGTTTATTTGAATCTGGAGCTGGGGAGTAACTGTCTACATTTGAGCAATAATTATGCAACAATTGTCATGCTCTCTGCTTTGCTTCTGAATCACGTAAGCAAAGTCCACCAGACTGAACTTTAGATTTACCTCTCTTCTTTTGTGTGAAGCACAAAACTTCCCCCAAATACCTCCCTTCCCCTAACCAAATGAGAGTTTACCGAACTGGCTTTCAGGGCAACTTTGCGACCATGTCTGTTTTGAATTACTGGTTGAAAGAGAATTTCTTTTGTGAGCAAACGCTAATCACTTTATATTGAGGTGTGAACCAAACTAACTGATGCTGTTGTATTACAAAAGGTGTCCATGTTATGTGACTTACCATTACCTATTTGCCATATCCCCCAAGACGTCGAGCACTATGGGCTTCCTCTTTAGCCGATCTTAAACAGTTTGCAGTATCTGTGCCAGTTTCACTCATATTTCCGTTAACTTCGAAATACCTTCCAGATATTTCTTCCACCGTTGACCTCTTCCTCTGCTTGCTGCTACCATTACTGACAAGACTAGATGTCCTCAGCTTCACCTTCTCAGCACTAGTTCTGAGAACTTTAGATACGACTTAAATTTTGCTAAAACTTGACGATGATATTTAGATTGTTACTGCGTGAAATCAATGATTCTGAGATAAACAAGTGTTGTCTCTTTTCATCATTTTCCTTTTATTCAGGCTTCTGGATCTTGGATTCGAAGATTTTGTTCGTGTTGGTAGCGTTAAGAAGATTGCAAAGCCAGTGTTGCCATACAGCGTGCATACCACTGGATCCGATGATCAAGAACTGAAAGAACTTCAAACTATGCTTAAGTCAGATTTGTCTACAGAGGAGAGAGCGTATGTTCCTATTTTTTATACTATCGATAAAGTAGCTTTTCTGTATCGTTGTGAGGTCGACGGTAGGTTAGATTCATATGATCATGTGCAGTACAAGGCAACAATGAATTATTGTTTAGAACATAGAAATACACTGCTTTCATTTGAATGTTTAGAAAGCAACTCTAATTTGTGTTGTACCCGAGAATAAATCTTAACTCATCTTCCCAGGTCACCATAAGTCCACCCGAATTACCTTGATCAGCTTCTGAGAGAACAGTCAATCTCAACTTTCACCGTTTGGTAGATTCTGCTGTCTCACTACCTTTTGCAGGCTGGTTACCTTACATGAAATGTAGCAATCAGATGCAACTATATTTTTAAAAGATTGTAAATATATTTTCTTTTAATTCATAAGCTAATTAGTTGGCCTAAATTAGCAGTAATCTTGCTATTCTAATGTTAGTTAGAAGGCCACCGTAAATAAATTAGCAATCGATTGATTGATTGACTGATTGATTGATCGATTCATTGATTGATTGATTAATTGATTGATTGATTATGCAAAGAGTTGTAGAATCTTTGCAGTAGCAAAGATCTAGTCTTCTAAGCAGGTCACTCTTATTCAATTTCATGCTAGCTGATGTGACAGAAAGTTAAGACGATCTATTCCTAACTAAGTTAAGACTAACATATATTCCTTAAAGGTCCTAAGTTTATCTTCAAAACTTTGCCATAAAGATGTTCTATTGTAAATCATTTTCTGTTATTCTAGGTACGTAAGGAAAAGCATCGAAAGACATCGATTGGGGATGAATAGAAAGGTTGGTCGACTACTGAATTCTGCCGGTTGGTGTAAGGAATTTACTCCGTAGGGGGGGGGGGCTACAGTTGAAATTTCTTGGTTATTTTTTGACCAAATTCGCAGTTGAGTACGTTTGAAAGGCAGACCCAGATTCCTAGGGAGCAATCAAACCTGAAAGGTATCAAAAAGTTAAAACATACCCATACAGCTTTACCTGGACTTGCCCAAGTCGTCATATAAGAAAGAAAGTGACGACTTGTCGCGAACAGCTCCTCATTAATTATTTATAAGATGTATGTGACCTGACTTAACCTGATGTTTTTAATAGAACCTAACCGTGAGGAATTTGATAACCAGGGGGTCAGTTATATCTGTCTTAAAACGTACGTTGTTTTGGCACTGTTTAGAAATGGTGGCGCCAATATATAAACATCTGTTCGTTTTGACATACAGCCATTTATGTTTCAATGTTGGTTTGCCCCCGTCAGTTTCCTTCAGGGAATAGCAGAATCTTGTCTGCTATTGGTCAAACATTATGATCAAAGATGCCGTCTGCCGTACCAAGAGCCGTCCGGCTATGCAGCTGTGTTATCAAACTGTGAGCTGCTCGCCACAAGTCGTCTCTTCTTTTCCTCCAGGACGACTTGGGCAAGTCCAAGCTTTACCTGATATGGCTTTTGTTACTTCAAGTCAGCATTGGCCTGGTAAATATCTCATTCCGCTAAAAGACACTTAGGACTTTTCAGTTTTATGTTCTTCCAGAATCATCACAAATTTGCAACTCGTAAGCGGCTGTTTGCATCAAGCAGTCCTTTTAGAGACCAAAGTAAAGCGGAAATAATAGTAATTACTTTGAGTTGCTGGGCAAGCTTAAGAAAGAGGAATTGTGGCTGTTTCGATTTACCATAACACTGCTTCATTTTTTTTCATTTCATTTCATTTCATTTTATCTATTTAATCACGATATCCAGTCGGGATAAAAGAATATGATAAAAGATAGTAGGTTTGATAATAGATATAAAAGCCAGTACTGTTCTTCCATGGATTCGTGCGAAAAAATATTTTTTCCTCAGCTTAGAAAATGACTTTTTAGCCCATTCTTCAACTAGGTGAGTGTACCAATCTCTTTTATTTGTGTTGTTGGAAGTTGTGGTTGTGTGACGGCTAAAAATCTAAATTTGCCTTCAGTACATACTATTTCGATTTCTAGTTGGTTGCAAGATAGTCAAAAATGTTGCCATGGTCTACCTTCGAACTGAGCAACTTTTTTCTGAGCCTCATGGCATGTTGTTACTGTAGTTGGAGGCTTTATTGTCGCCTAATTTTTACTTCTAAAGAATTTCTATGGGAAAAACTTATGAGCGCTGTCCCCAAATTTAACGAAACATGTGAATAGTGGGAACAGAAGGCATAGGACTTTGTTTCTCGTTGCTGACTTAAGTATGTCTCTGATCAAATGACTGTTTTAGACTTTGAGTCCGTCGTTTAGATTGCAGATAGACAGCGTAAATTTACCACTGGCTTGCAGATTAAACTTTAACCTGTTCTTGTTTCAGAAACTACAAGAAGTTCCCATTGTTGGTGTAACATGTGCAGCATCTGTCTTCCAGTGCATGGAGAAATTGTCATTCAAGGTATGAATACGTTGTTTCTTACAACTTGCTCTTCCCCCTAAATTTGTTAATTTCATCCGTTGTTCGTGTAACATAATGTGCCTGGAGAGTCTCAGTTGCAAGGCTGTGCGTGCGTCTATTTTGCAATACACAAAATGATTGAACCCATCGGATTGTTTCATCACAGAGCTTCTAAGTAATTGCTGTGTTGGCTGGAGGTACCATCAAGCCTGTTATTGGTTCTGTGCCATCAAGCCTGTTATTGGTTCTGTGCGATCAAGCCTGGTGACGTTATTTATCATATACCTGCTAAAGTATGTGACTTCAGTGGAAACGTCGTTTTACCAAACCTAATGGAAAGGCTAGAGTCCGTTCAGTATTCTGCTGCTTTGGCTATAACAGGAACATGGAGGGGTACATCTCAAGAGCAGCTGTACGCAGACCTTGGTTTGGAGTCATTAAGTTCCCGAAGATGGGTAGATGCCTTACCGTGCTCTACAAGTTTGTAAATAATCTTAGCCCTGACTACACAGGAGATCCAATTCCTCCGTTTCATCAATCTCAGTACTGTCTTCGTGATCAGGATGTCATTGGGAGATTAAAGGCAAGAACTGAAAACTTCAAGGCTAGCTTCTATCCAAACTGTTTATCCGAATCGAATAAGCTTGAGCCTGAATTAAGACATGCACCCTCCGTTGCTGTTTTTAAGAAAAAGCTTTTGTCAATAATCCGCCCCCCTGCAGAATCTGTCTTTGGAATTCACGATCCAAAAGGTTTATCTTATCTTACTCAACTCAGGGTTGGTCTCAGCAAATTGAATTTCCACAAATTCAAGCATAAAATTTTAGGGATACTGTAAATCCAATGTGCCCCACAAGTGATGGGATTGAGGATACGGAGCACTTTTTGTTGCTCTGCCCCTCATTTGATGTTCAACGACAAGATCTTCTCGCTGAAATTGCTAGATTATTACAACCAGTCATACAAATTGCCGACCTCTCTAATGATGCTTTGATCCAGCTTTTGTTATATGGTGATCACGACCTTTCTAATAACTTGAATAGAAGTATACTCGAATTGACTTCACGTTTTATCCACGAAACTGGTCGGATACTTTTTCGTTGTAAATTCTTCTCCACATCAGTTGTCAGGCATTTCATCTATCATAATCAGTTGCGCTTGCGACATCATTCAAGTTATCATATTCCTGGCCTGGCATCTGGTGTGGAACAGAATCTGGTACACTGCCATTAGTCCCTATTCTTTTGTAGTGTAGTCGTAGTAAGTTGAACATGGCGTGTCCTTTTATATTGGCAATGGGGTAGTCATTGTCTTTCACTCCCCATGGTATCGTACCAGTAGTGTTGTATAGTAATTAGAATAGGTATACCGGGTGAGTCAATAAAAACGCCCGGCGTTTGAAAAAATCCTGGTCCCTGAATATCAAAGCAATGAAATTGAAAAGTGTCTTATTTTATCCCTGATATGTCAAATTGGGTCCAGTAATTTACCCGGTTTTAATCGGCCATGCCTTCCCGTCGAAATAGGAGATTTTCTGTAGAAAGCCCCTTTCGAAAACCTGCAAAAACGAGCGAAAACAGCAAGCAAAATTTCCCTTTGTTCTCCTTCCTGACAATAATGACTCATGAATGTGTTCATGTATTTTGTCCTCATGAGAGAATGGAATCCCCCTGAATGAGTTATTCACACTAGGGGGAAGACTTTTCAAGTCGTCAAAAAGAAAGCACTTGCTAAAGCCTGCTGAAAGTCATCGCTGTGAGGTAACACATTAGGGACTTTGCTTGTAATTTTACCACGTTTTTAAGGTTTCTCAAAGGGACCCATTTTAGAAAATCGCTTACAGAATCTGAACGAAGTGACTGATTTTAGTCAGAAAAATTTCTAAAAATATTTGAACATAATAGCTATTCAGTCAGGTATTGCAGAATATCACTACTTATATGCTCAGCGAGCAGTAGCCTCACAAATGCCGGGCGTATTTTTTGACTCACCCGGTAGTTAAATGTAAGATATATTGTAAACATTAATATTTGAATAGAAAAAAAAGCCTGTTATTGGTTCTGTGCCATCAAGCCTGTTATTTGTTCTGTGCGATCAAGCCTGTTATTGGTTCTGTGCCATCAAGCCTGTTATTGGTTCTACCTTTGCAGTTAATCACAAGATGAAGATAATAGCAATAAGCATATTCGCATACAGAAGATGATCTTTAACTAGCTCAGATTTGGATGCTATGTAGTTTATGATATGAGACTTGTCACAAAGTTCCCTTTCCTCCGGACGTTTTGATAGATAACCCTTAAAGAAAACATGCAAAATATTCTGAAGATGTTATTAACTGAAATATTTTGTTGCATTACTATTTTCAGGTTCATTTGCTTGATGAATGTAGTCAAATGACAGAACCACTATCGATGCTTCCAATTGCTAGGTAGGCACTTTGAATGTTAATTATTTTATATGTATCAAGGTATTCCTTTCATTAACATATCTGATACTGCATTCACACTGACAGAGTTAAACCAGCTTTATCTAAACCAGTTTAAATTTCAACCAATCAAATGACTGTATTTGTCGGATTGACCAATCAGAAGGCCTTATTCGAAAACCTGGTTTAGTTTAAGCTGGTTTAACTTGCAGTGTGAATGGGACATAATTCTAGCAAAAAGCTATACTTTTACCCCAGACCGTGAAATTGAAATGGATGTTGGACTTGATGGGCGTAGTGGACGCTGAAACCCTTTTATGACCAAAAACATTTGGCGGCAATTTTTATTTCTCGCATATATTACCGAACGTTTCTGTAAAGTTTTGGTCATAAGCATATCTGTAAATCCGTCTCACGAGCAATTTATGTGGTTTCGTAGTATTTTTAGCGTCAATCTTGACGAGGAACGTTGTTTCATAGCTACACTTTTTTAAACACATTCAAAATTTTGTTAATTGCTTTGAATTGATTCCATTCTAATTTTTATCATATCCATCTATATGATTTTGAAGGAGTTGATGGAGATTTGAAATTCCATTTGTGAGTATAGATTCTTGCTCTGTTCTAGGTTCAAGTGTGAAAAGTTGATACTTGTTGGTGATCCAAAAGTAAAGAATTTCTTGATACCCATTCTAGATTGTGTGTGATAGTATTTCTCATGTTATGTTACAATATACTGCTGTAAGGTAGTGTGAATGATTTTTGGCTTTAAAAGATGGCCAAATCAAAGCTACTAGACCCTCTTGTGATAGTTTTAAACAGAAGCCACTACCATAATTTCGTATATTCTTAACTAGCACCCATGCACCAATTCTTTATTGACTGTTGTTGCTATCATCATCATCATAATCATCATCATCATCATCATCACCATCACCATCACCATTATCGTCGTCATCATCATCATCATCATCGTCATCATCATCATCATCATCATCATCATCACCATCATCATCATCATCATCACCATCACCATTATCATCATCATCATTATCATCATCATCCTCATCATCATCATCATCATCATCATCATCGTCATCATCATCATTATCATCACCATCACCATTATCATCATCATCATCATCACCATCACCATTATCATCATCATCATCATCATCCTCATCATCATCATCATCATCATCATCATCATCATCATCATCATCATCATCATCATTGTCATCATCATCATTATCATCACCATCATCATCATCATTATCATCATCCTCATCATCATCATCGTCGACATTTCATTTGTTCATTTATCTATTCTTTTATCTACTTATTTATGTATTTATTCATTTTACAGTAGACAGAAACAAAGCTGTATCTAAAGTTGTAGCTACAGCTAATTAAGGCCTACTAATTGTATATTTTACAACTTTATCTAAATGCATATAAAGACGCATGAAATGACGTAGTGACGATGAGATGCATGCATGAATATCTAAATGCATGAAATGACGGCAGAAAACAGACTTCCTTAGCTTCATTTATCAAAGGGTCTTGGGAAGCCTTATTTGTAACAGTGGCCTAACTTTACGTTGCATGAAAATTATTTTGTATTGTTGCTCAAATCAGTATCACGTCTTGGATGAGAAAGAAAGTCTCCAGATGTGGTGCTGTTTCATCTGACGCCTGTTTAAAAAGGGACTTATAACCTGAAGTCCCTTGTTTCCCTGTGCTCTCTGCCTTGATGATGGCACTTCGGTCAACAGAGGCTCATTTCATTACTCTGAAAAACCTGACTCTATTCTTTGTCAAACACGGGGCCTCCTAGAGTACCAATCAGATTGCAAGATTTGTGAATTACTATGGTGATGGCAAATATGATGGAACTTTCAATTCGATATGAATGCAGGAAAGAGGTTTTTCACTGTTTCATTGGCTGCGGTCACACTAGGCGCTTCAGCCCGTTGTTTCCTTTCGAAACAAGGGGCTTATAACGCTGTTGTATGTGACCGCTCTTCCTGTTCACATACAACTGCTGCTGTCAAAACGTTTCGTTTTGGGGGCGAGGGTCTTTAAAAACCATAGTGTCCAAAACAACGGGATAAACAAGGCTCTGACCTAAGTTACAGCGTTGTTTAAGGAAAATTAACCAATCTTGATTTACCAAGGTAATCACGTGACAATTACTTTCGCGACAAAATAGTTAGCCACAACATCGGCAGCTTTACAAAAGATGTGACGGGCAGAGTGTGACCGGGTATCTTCATGTCGCTATAACGCCTTGCTTTCCAACGTTAAAGATAAATTTGAAGAATGTGAAACAATTCAGACTGTAACGGGATGAGATTCTAGTGTGACCGCAGCGATTATTGTGAGTCTCTATTGAGCAACGTTTGGTGCAGGCATGCAAGGGACACATCCTCATAAGTCTAGTTTAACATTGGACTTGAATTGAATGAAATCCTTTCAGTCAACGAAAAAGAAAACAAACGATGCCAATGCATGATGGTTACGCAAGAGGCATTAACCTCGGTCAAAATCAACTGTGTCTTATTTTTAGCAACTTAGTCCTACTATTCAAGGATCAGAAGCTGAGCATGAAGATGGCCTCGAGAGAACATTATTTGATCGTCTGAAGAAAAAGGTATTTGATTACCTTCACTTTCATCGTGCCTTGCCTTGCCACCAATTGACCTCTTGGCTATTTTATGAAGAGTCTGAAGTGCTCGATAGTTTCAAAAATTTGTGGAAATCTCACGAATTTTCAAATATGCATAATAGTGATAGAAGCAATGATTCCACTTGTTCGAATCTTTACAATAAAAACTGATCCAGAATCTTTTGTGGAATAGTCGAAATATCTAATATGGTCATTTCCATATCTTGGCTTCAAACGTGGAAGTTTTGCAGGAACTATCTTTATTCTTTAATGACTATTATGTTCATCATTTGCCATCCATAATCAGCTGTTTACCGTTCACTTACCAAGTTATTAGTTGATAATGTTATGAATAAATGATTTTAGTACCAAAAGTAGCGCAGATGTTCAAAAACACGACTTTTCGAGCGTATACTCGTTATCAAGACGAGTATACGCTTCGAAACGTCGTGTTTGTGAAGATCTACGCTACTTTTGGTATTTAAATCATTTATTGATAACAACATCGTTTAATTACTATAGTTCCACACGCAACGAATGTATCTTTATCAAGTTATTAGTTGTTTATAGAAAGTAATTTCCTATTATCATTTTGGGAGCAGTTCCAACAGATTCTTTCGCAAATTTGCTTAAGCTAGAGCAGGACCGAGAAGGGTTGCATGCTCTGGTAATGGCCACAGCAGCGCATTGAGCGCCAACTTACTTAAAGAAGAAGAAGAAGAAGAAGAGCAGGCCTATCCTCGTTATTTTATGGAAGACTGAATTTGCAAAATAAAGTTATGTTTTGTTTTACTTTGTGTCCATGGCCCCCGTCCCATTCATTATAAATAATGTTGCTATATTAATCATGTTCGCTTCTCTTTCCTTGGCTAGGGTCAGAAACCAGTCATGTTGAGAACCCAGGTTCGTATAACATATCTCGTTAACTTTCTCCTATGTAATTTCTTTTAATTCAAAAACGCTTTCTTCGAATTTTATCTCTTAGCCAAGGTCTATCGCCGAGAATAATACTTTAAGTTGCCTTGGATTTGAGCACGCCAACAATTGTTAGAGATCATAGAAAGGAAGATGAGTTATGACCTTGCAGTTTCCTCATGAGAGCCTTTTCTGAGAAACATTGTTTAGAGGCTTTTTACATACCATTAACAATCTAGAAACCACATTACAGATTACTCTACCTGAAAACCAATTAAATATACTAAAGAACTATACCACGAAGAACAAAAGAGTATGACTACCTCATGGCCTTGAAAACTAAGTTAAACTACCTACTATTTTACATAAATGCTATGCACGATGTAAGAAAGGAAAAATGATACATACTGTAGTGGAGAATTTCTTCCAACGTTAGATGTTTAGAGTCTTATATCAGACTTTGGAAATGAGGCTGTACTTCCAGTTGCGTGATAAATCATTTAGTTATGAAGAAAGGGATTGCCCTTAGGTATTTTTTATATTAATCCTAATCCTGACGTCTTTCCCAATGTATCTGGAAGTTTTACAATGACTTATGGGTACTCAAGGTAATTATTCAATTAATGAATACCTCAGTGGTTTGCACGTGTGGCTATGATTCTTTGATGATCACACGAAGATTTAATTATAAGTAATACAAATAGCATTGAATGTTACATTAAGACGTTTCGGGCACAACCCTTCATCAGTGATTACTGTAAATACAGTGATTACTGATGAAGGATTATGCCCGAAATGCCTTACCGTGATTAAAGTGATTACTGACGAAGGATTATGCCCGAAACGCCTTACCGTGATTAAAGTTATTAATGATGAAGGATTATGCCCGAAACGCCTTACCGTAACATTCAATGCTATTTGCGTTACTTATAATGAAATCCTCGTGTAATCATATAAAGCTCTTTCTTCTTCAGTATCGATGCCATCCGATGATAAGTGCCATTCCAAATGAGTAAGTCCCTCTCTTCTGTTTAATATATTGCTTTTGATACTGGCTCTGGCTCTTGTATATGTCAAGGATAAATCATGTCACGTTGAAAACAGAATTCAACTTTAGTTCCGTTGCCTTCATACACACCAAATGTTGGTTTGTTTCAATATTGTATCGTAAATCAATTGTAACATGTTTTAGAATCACAGATTTGAAAGATGCAGACCCAAAAATTTATGCAAATTTGAAAAATTGAATATACACTGGAGCTGAATGTTGTTTGTGTTACATGTGTCACAATCAAGCAATTAGTTCGGATAGAGGCAGACTTTTCACGCGTTCGGATTGGCATTTGCATGTAAACCAAGAATACCTTAGGATACATCCAATGCAGAAGTCAAGGTGTACATTTTCCAAACTAAAAGATGCTTTAGAGCTTGTTCTGATGACTGTTGATATTATTATTTTCAGATTTTAATCGTGCGATGCAAGTTTATTGTGCTTCCATGGTTTATTTAGATGAGTCCACTTCTTCAGGTCATTTGAAAATTTTATACCACTAATCATTTTTTACATATTTTTAGATTATTTTACAATGGAAAACTATGTGATGGCGTTACTGCTGATGATAGGCTTCCCATGCTTGTAAGTTATCAATTTTTGCTTTATCATAAGGTACTAGAAGAAAGCAGACGCAAAAAATCGACAGATTTTTCACCAAACTGAGGCCTTTCAAACTTATGTTATCATCAGAGTGTGTGTTTCTGCGACTTATAAACTAAATATCTATAAAGTGTCTTTACCCGCGATGAATGGCACATGCAAACATCATTTCTGTTTTATCTTAGCTTTATGTTTTGTTGTTATAGAAATCTGACGCCTCTACCTGAAATTTTGGGTTTAATTCTTTGAATAATCTTCGAAAATTTCCGAGGTTTTACTTGAAGACTAATGCATTGGATCCTTACGCGATTAGCCAAAATATTTCCATCGAAGCCTTATGTTTAGAACCTTGCACGGAAGATTCCTTCATACGTCCCATGTGCAGCATTCATTCGTCCCGCCATGATTTTCATTCTTGTGCGTTAACCTGCTCTCGTATCCAAACTGTCAGCATACCAGAGCTAGTCAGCTTCCACCCTCATTTACGCTTTATGACAGCCATGGTTTTAATATCAAGTTGATGTGAGGAATCCTTTTAGGCAAACAAATGACTTAAGGTATGTTGATCAGTAGGTTTTAGGCCAATAGTTTTATCTACTTACGACCCTAGATAACGTGCTCTTTTCTGGTACCGTTGTATGCAGGTTCATAACGTAAATCCTTGCGCCACATGATCAACTTCATTCATCGATTTCAACCATTTTACAGGACTGGCTAAAGCCTGTATGCTTCTTCAATGTATCAAAAGGAAAGGAAATATGTGGAAATGATGGCAGTTACTTCAACGTGGAAGAGGTGAGGAAGGATAATTGCTTCCAGAGCTTATTTCATTCTTTCAATCATAAGTAGATATTTAGCTGCCATGTTTAGATCCATGTTAAGAGCTTCTTCGTCTGTCTTCGCAATTAGGGTGCCCTCAAGTGGTTTCCTGGAAATAGACGAGATTCTGTTTTTTCTTGTATTTCAAAGTGAAAACGCACTTAAAATTCCTGGGAATAATTCTTTATTTCAGTAGTGATTGGAAATCGCCAAATAGCAGTTTAGGAATTTACCAACTTTTGCCGTTTGTAATCACATTTTTATTGTTCTTAGTTGATTTATTTCAAGCTCATTTCATCGATCGTATCTGGCGTCACAGTTGCTACAGGTTAATTTGGAATTGTTTCTTTTTAATTAGCATATCTGAAAGTTGTTCACGTTACTTTTTTGTGCCATCCATAAATAGTTGGTGTCACTTGTTTGTCTATCAGTGTCTTTATGATGATATTAAATGGCCTGAAGCAAAGTCTTATGAAGTTATCGTTTTACGATTATTTCTTTGTCATTTCCTGTCAGGTTTATTGATGCTAATTTTAGATAATAACCAATAAGAAGACCTTGTTTTCTTTTCATTTAGGCTGATTTTGTCGTTTTTCTGATCAGTGCGATGCTGATTTTTGGTGTCGAGTCAAACAACATTGGTATGTACTGAAGAAATACAAGCATATTCTTTCATACCTTTTCCTATTTATCAATTGCAATTATATATAATCACGAATATCAGTCAAATTTGAACCCTCTTGCTACATGTCTGAAGATTTCTGGCATTTTATTTCTTACTTATCTTATCGACGATGTTGTAGCATTCATCTGACTTCGCAGCCAGGAAAGTCAGGTGGACAAGAATCGAACCCAGTTTCAGCCCTACCATTGGAGCGTCAGAATAAGGGGTGGGGAGTCACCAACTTGATTAAATCTTCTCTAGTTTTGCGATCCCATTGCTTAACGCAAAAAGCAGCAAAATCACGTTTTCCTTTAATTTTCTGAAAGCAAAATTGCTTAAGATACTTTCCTGTTTTAACAACAGTAAATCACTTGTCTATCATTTACTTGGATGAATTTAAGAACTTCCACATTCTTTTTAGTCAGTCTCAATCTGTATCAATATGCTTAGGTACTTCCTGTTTCTCTTCCATGTTCTAATTTTCTTTCCTGCTATGCAATAATGTCTCTTGTTGAATACAGCGCATAACTTTGATAAATTACTTTATTCTCTTCGTGTTGGTTGTTTGTACAAGTTTCAATTTTGTGTTTTAGGAGTCATCACCCAATATAAGTCTCAAGCTCAGAAGATATCACATCTTTTGCTAGAAGAAAGGTAGGTGGATTTTAATTTTTTCATCACGAAAAGACTGCCTATTTCTCAAATACTTTTTATTGTACAAGTTCAAAGATTGCTGTGAACAGTAAGACCATCGTAGAACCTTCCGAGAGCTTCTTCGTCTGACAATTATCAGAGTGTGAAATGTCAGTTTATGCCTGAAAGATAGAAAGCGGTAATTTTACACCCTTATTGTCTCTAAATGTACAATAGAGGAGTTCAATTGCTGCGGATGAATCGAAAAGCAACAAGCTTTGGGCTACTTGTTTTTAATTGTCTACTTTGCCTTCGACTAGCTTTTTTCGTCTTGCTTTTGAATAGCTTTCTTCTCCGACTCTCTTTCAGTTCAAACGTGGCCACTTCAGAGTTGAAATCAATTCAGGTACACACCACAGAATTATCAAAAATTTTTTTCATTCAATATAAATTTTACGGTGATAATTACCTAAGACAATAATTGCGAAGCACTATACCACACTGCAAGGACGATACCAGGAGGAGAAAAATATCATTACTACCCCCTGGCATTTAACACAGAACACATAAAACCTAAACTACAACTAATCATACGACACAAAATGCTATTTAGCTAATACAGAAAAAAGAGTTTCAGATAAACGAAAAGGAAACTGTTAAAGGAAAGGAGAAAATTTGCGGACAGGTTTTCATTACCAACTTATTCAAAACGTTTGGAGGCCTGGATGTATTCTAGCGTTGCTGTGAGAATTTTCGCATTTGAATCAAATGATAACTGTTCATGGCCATAGATCATGATTATCGTCATTCATTAGATATGAACTTAAACATCAATATCTAATCCATATACCCCTCTCCTGCCAGGAATTTGATACCACACTGTTAGGTACTTTGGATGTGTTTGATTGATACTAATTCTGAAAACGGTAGACTTGGAAGACTTTGAATTTGTGTTTTATTGACTCCCTAATTCCAAAACGGTAGGTTTGGCAGACTTGACAGGCCTGCTGAACCTTCTGCACCAAAAGGCAGAAGGTTTGGCAGACTTTGGAGAGATTCTCGATTTCATTTGCAGAACTCGGAGAACGAGGCGACTTTGCTCGCGTTGCTACGGTAATCAGCAACTTTACTTTTTGTTGCCAAATACCAGGCTCGTCTTCATGTTTTTCAACGTCCTTTTTGCCAGGATCAATCGGAAACCTGCTGTTTTGATGAATTTTGTGTTTGATCGGGAACTGTGTTTCCATCTCTGCGAAGTCTACCGTTTTCAGAATAAGGCAGGTTTGGGATTACCAATCAAAGACACCCGATCATTGCTAAGGTTCAAGTACCACCTGTTATTTTCATGAACCATGCCAGAAGGAGGTCATTCAATATTGCAAAGGCAAAATGGAATTGAAATTGTTATCCAAAACTTCTCAAGCAGCTTACTACAAAACCTATTTTCTTTTTCAGATCTCAACTGTTGACGCCTTTCAAGGTGCAGAGAAGGAGATAATTATTCTTTCTTGCGTCAGGACAGACCATGTTGGTTTCATTGACTGTGACCGGTTCGTTGCTAGATCTTTTGATGCCCCCTGTTGTATTTCTTGTTGCTTCATTTGTGTGCTTTGCGTGAAAGATATAGCTTGGCAGAGCCACACAACGTTTTGACAGAGTTACATCGCGTAGAGCAGCAAGGGTGCTGCCACCAAGAGAGTCCACAACCAAAGTTCTCAAGAGCTCAATTCCCACACCAGCAGTAATGCTGCCCGTCCCTGGCCTGCTTCAACCATGCAGTCCAAGAGAAAGCAAAACAGTCGGTTGAGACTGAGCCATTTGATATTTGATTTAAAAAAGGCAGAAAACCTCCTTAGCTGTGCTGAAATGTGTTATTGATGTCAATAAGAGCAGTGAAACCCTTATCCCGTTCTTGGATTTATTTCTCGTGACTTTATTTTTGTATTTACCTTGTTGGCAGACGGTGAAACTATTTTTTGTGACTTTATCTTACAATTACCTCGTTGACTTTGGTGAAATTAATCTGTTGTTGTTGTTCCAGCGTTGTTTTCCATAATATGAATTTGACATTTTCTTTAGATACTATTGAATTGATTGAGTTAGCTCAAACAAAGGACCTATTATGTTTTGAGTTTAGACACATCAGCGCACTGAAGCGTCGCTTGATTTTTTAGCATCTAGCGAGGATGTTTTGATTAGAGCCTTATTTAGGTTAAACTGCGTTCATCTTTTTCAAACTACAACATTATGACATTGACAGACAGCAAGTGATAGCTGCTGATTTATGATATGCATATCCTTTTTTTTCAGGCGAACGAATGTTGCACTAAGCCGTGCCAAAAGGTAATTAGTAAAGTTGATAATAGAGAATGAATGATGTGATCTTGTTGATCAGTTAATTCTTTCAATCAATCGATCGATTGAGTGATTGAATGATTGTTATTGTGATCGACCGCTGTTGATGAAGTCATATGGTCTTGATAAACAGATGAAAACAGACAGGTTTGTAACAATATCATCAGTTACCTTTGAATGAAATTCCTTTCCAAAGGGATTTGCGATGCCAGACAAAGGAAGGTAAACGGCTAATGGCTAAATGATCAACCCTCAAAGGTATTTAAGGAAATTTTAAAGACAGCCTGAAACCTTGATCGATAACTAGGTTATCGAGAAAATGAAAAGGGTATTTAATGCCTCCATTCCCCATGTCAGCGATCGCCAATCGCGTTAAAATTTGGATGTCAATAGAAAGCAAAGCTATTGTTACAAACATCACAGTTTTTGCGCTAGCGACGCGAATATTTCAGTCGGAGTACCGAATTTTGTTCCTGGTCCTTATATAGTTTGTTGTTGTTCCTTGTTATTTTCTACTGGTCAAAAGATTTCGAATAGATGTATCAACGTCACAGTTCAAGCATTGACTTTATGCTATTGCTAATTATTTTTTGCATTTCTCTTATCTTAGGCATTTGCTAATTGTAGGGAACATGAAGATTTTAGTGCAAAACCTGTTATGGACAAAGATTATTGAATGCTGCAGTCGTAAGTTTATCTTTGTTTGTTTGTTTTCAATTTATGTTGAGTGGGCTTGTCAGGATTTCTAGCTACTGAAAGCTAATTTAGGCCCACTGTGCATGCCACATCCAGGCATGGGACCCCTAGTTTAACGTCCCTTCCGAAGGACGACGAGGTGATTTGTGACGTCAGGCCTCCGAGGTCACCCATCCGGAGTTTGACATCACTCGACCAAGCTTAACTTCAGTCACCTGACAAAGACTGTATAAGCCACTTGGCCACTCACCCCGTTAACTACGTCTTGTAGACTAGGTCTGTCCATCGACCATTGATTACTTGATTAATCCAAGGCAAAACAAGGTCCTTAGCTATATTTTAGTGTTTTTCATAAAATGGACCAATCGCAGCATTTTGTAGTTGTCCCATGGTACATCATATCACTGTGTGGCAGGAGGCCTTCGCGCCGTCATATTGTCGAGCTTCCTGGCAAAAAATTTGAATTACAAGAAAGTGAAGCAATTCATATCTTAGCTAGAAAATGCATTAGCGTGATCACAGCTTTAGCGTCAAGAATGTGACTGAATGCTTCTATTTGAAAAATTGGGATATTTGTTTTCTTTCATGTTCAGGTAATCCTGATGGACTCACTTCATCAAAAGTGTTTACAGAGGCAATGCAGCCTAAGCTAAGGGAAATTTCACACTTGGAAGGTATCCATATTTTACCTCATTTTATTGATTCTGGATGTAATGCGTTAGTATAGAACTCCCCGTTTGAGTGACTATTGTCTCCTGGATATCAAAACAGTATGAATAGCAAGGATCTTCTTAAGGGGCTGTTGGGCAACTGGCGTGCATTACGATTGCGTGTTTCTTTTCCTGGATTTTATGGATTTCTTTCACTTTGGGTTCAATGTTTAACCACTTACAGCGACTTACTTTTGAAGTCAGTTAGGTTCACTATGCATGTTTCTTGTCTGAGAGTTCTTTATATAGAGGTTTTTAAGAAATTGAAAAATATAGACCCATCTTTCATGCACGGCATTTTCAAAATAAATTCTTCTATATACTCATCACGAAACCCAAATGATTTACAGCATTACAGACCAAAACAAGTCACCTTTGGATCTAATAGCCTGCGATCATTAGGACCTTAAATATGGAATGGGCTGCCGAATGAAATAAAATCCAACGAAACTTTAGATAGTTTTAAATGCATAATCAAAAAGTGGTATGACCCAAAACGCAAATGTTATGCTTGAAACTTAATGTTTCTTTAGGTCATGTAAACATATATATCTAGAAAAATATAAATATTGTTTATTATCCATTATTTCATCGATTAAGGTTAGTTTACTGTATATAGAAAACTAGATGTAAATGATCGATATAAGATAAGACGACAAACAACAAACAAACAAACAAACAAACTCACGTATGGAGAATTATGGCCGCATCTGGAGCTGCAGTGATGTGCTGCTGATTCAAACGACATAACAAAATTTCTTTCATTCCTGAAATCATGCTACCTTCACTAATAGGGCTGCAATGCATGCTGATTCCCAAGAGCCTTTAACAGCGGATATCTTCATTTATCTTCAGAAATTTCCTTGACTGTTTTGAAGCTGTGTCGAATGCTCAAGGAAGTCCTCCAGAAATCTTTGTCAATGGCCTAAAGTCACGATCAAGTTCCCAAATGTTTCTGCCTTACGAAAATGATTTGAACATGTCTCAGTACATTTTATCCCTTTGGAAGAAGCAAGGAAATGTCAACCTCGCAAGCATGACATGCCAAGGGCCTGTTCATATGGAGGCGAGCCAGCCCAATTACCGGGCTAGCTCGGTCGGCGAGGTACTTTTCATTTTGTGTTCACATTGAGAAATTCCAGCCCGCTTGCCGAGACGGAAGTCGGAATTGTGGCAACATCATATCAGACGCGCTCCCATTGTCCTTTTCGTTTTCATCTCAATAGCCGGGATGGAGTGTGCATGTGAGATAGTTTTCATCCCGCCTATCGAGATCTCGCTACTTCTCCAGCGAGATTTCGTTATGTAGGCCAGCCCACCTGCTCATATGAACAGACATCAAATTTTGTGTTGGGATTAGAGATGAGAGATGAGGCGAGATCTAGCCAAAGAGTTAATCCCGGCAAGCGGGCTGGCTCGCCTCCATATGATCAAGCCCTTATGCAGGTACCTGTCATTGCTGCAAAGCTGAAAATTCGCAGAAATTACTCCCAGAAATGCTTCCTTAATGTCAGAAGGGATGACCCATTTCATTCTTGTAAATCCTTAAATCTATGTGCACATGTCGCGTATCAAAACTGGGCATTTACCAATGTTAAAACTGTGGCTCAGGAAACAGTAGCCATTCCAGTGTGGATCTTTGGTTTTGACACATCCATGTGGTGGGTATTCGCCCACTGAAAACTGTTGGCCTCGTTCTGTACAGGCTCAAAATTGATATGGTCTATCTCAAATTAGATTTCACCCAGAGATTAGCGTTACTGTTACTATTTGCGGGCATTTGAATGTGACATCTAATTTGAGACATTCTCTAGAGAACCTGTTTTATTTCGCACCGACCATTTAATGAAATTTTTTATTGTCTCTGAACGTCTGTATGAAAGTATAAATTTTAGATTCTTGATTTACAATTATTTGGTTGGTTGGAAGCTACCTTAATGTAGTTACATATTTTATAAGTTGTTTGTCTTTGTTTTGTTCCCTCCTTGTTTTCTTTGCATAATCCTCTTGTATTGTCCTCGTTTTGCTCCATGTAAGGACCATTGGGTGGTCGTGTCATTTCGCTGTTCGTGTCATATAGTTGTAATTACAAAGTATAGCAGGATGTGGACTTGCTTCAAGTCTCGCTCTTGAGCAGCAAACGAATGGGATGGGGAGAAAAGGGGAAGGGGACGCTCTCCTTCCCCTCTCCTTTCCTTTCCTTGCCCTTATTCTTCTTCCTTTTCTCCTCCTCCCATTTGTTTACTGAGCAAGAGCGAGACTTGAAGCAAGTCCAAGCAGGATGTTGCTTGTATTGTAAATCTCTATCTAAATATGACATGTATCTGTGCTTTCATAGAGCTGGAGAAGAAATCAAAAGGTGGTAAAAAATCTTCTAAGAAGTTCAAGAAAAATTCAATCAAAGATTCTTGCAACAGTAGCATTAAACATCCTGAAAGTGACCAAGGTAAGTATCTTGCCATATGCAGTTCTTAATCAATTCACCATCTATTATCTCGCAGGATGAATGAAGGAAACAAGCTTCTACGTTTGAGAAATTGCAGCAATAATAGATTTTGCTTTATAGATTTATTAAATAGTATATTGAGTTGCTGAAAGGTGTTCCTTTTGTAAAGATTTGCTTTCATTCAGCGAACAGACATTATATATAATTCAATGCAAAAAGATTACAATAAGGAATTACCGAAGACACTACGAACGAACTACAAGTCAACACGACAAGAGCCATACCAAGAGGAACAAAGATCATGACCTACTCCCCTTTCTTAACATGAAGAACATGCAGCTAAAATACAACCAAACATATACAAAATGCTAAATTTCAGTTCTCATTCCTTTTGTCAAATACTAGGCCGATTAGTCGATCGAATAGCTCTGTATTTGGCAGAGCGAGTATGAACACAGGAGGAACTTCCAGAAAATTGCTTTTACTTTCAGGTGGTAGGCGTTATATCCATTCGAATTCGAATTATTTTTACATTTCGGTTCAGGCCTGTTTCCAGTCAATGGAAATTTTCTAAGTTTGTACCTATTCTAAGTTGCCAATCAGCAATTAGTTCTAACAAAACAATTTAATTCAGCCTAATCCTTGAAAGCTGTGTCCGCCAAGTACATTGGTCAAAAAACTCCTTCTGAAAGCGTAGTAATGCAGTTACTAAATAAGCACTAGTTGTTGTCATTGTTGTTGTTGTTGTCGTTGTTATTATTTTTTGCAATAACTGGAACTATACCGTGAGTCTTTATAAACTTAAGTACTATGCTCTCAGCAAATTTTAGCATGAGCAGGTCAAGAGATATTCAAGTGTAAGGGTGGAAGCTTTTCACGAGACAACCTTTATAGTCGTCAAGGAGTATTCTAAAGGCTCTTTTGTTGCCTTCCTAGATTTGATTCAAGTGAACTCTGAAGCAACTCCATCTTGCCGATCTCATCAGTCTTTAGCTAACGACTCAAACAGCTCAAAAGAACCAGGTACTTTAATCATAGCTTCAAACAACGATTCGCCAATTTGCATAGACGATGATCCTGATGTAGAAATTGACGTTTCCTTTGACTTACTATGATATTCTTTGCAACCCAGCTATATAACCCCATCCATGCTGATGAGGCTTCAGATGAAAATGCATGCATTTCTATCTGTCTTCCCTTCTGCGACCACGTTATGCCATGATCAATATGTAGTGTTTGTCTGGTAAACTTCAAACCTCTGCGATTTATTTCAATATATGGTGCCCCCAAAACATTCGGCTCAATGCTTAGGGGTTAGAAAAGAAATAGTTGCATGGACCCCCTTATTGAAAGTGAGGTTGGTTGGAAGCAAGCATTCTGATACAGTTTCAGTTTAACGAGTGAACACAAACATATTGATGCTTTCCTGACAATAGAAAATGAAGGCACATGAAAACATTTGAAATCGCGTCAGTGTGAACAGGGCCTTTTAATGTCTATCGTTTACGTTGAAGGGATCATCGAAGATCAATGTGGTGGTTAGTGGTTATTTTTGGCTTTAGGTCAAAGCTAGGGGCAACTATTTTCAATCAAGTTGTCTCCCAGAAGCCAGAGTGGTAGGTGGTTGCAGCAATTTTTTTTTCTATCGGTTGCTGGGCCTTGTAATCCCTGACTTTAGATAACGCTTTTCAGGTATCCAATACATCTTTTTGTCACCTGATCATAACCATGTAAAAATACGATTTTAGCACAAGCGTTTATTCATTTTGGTCTCAAAAGCCACCATTGGTGACGAGAAATTTTACTATAAATTTATGAATAGATCGTCTGTAGTCCCAATTGCTCTCTTTGTATACGTAATTCTCTAGTCTTGCATTTTAATCTATTCTTTTATATATATAAGAATATATATATATATATATTCTCGATTTTTCCTGAGAATTTAAAAAAATGTTTCCGTTTGCACCGAAAAAGGAGAAATCCTAGTTGCTCGCTAGCTGCTGAATATTTATATATATAAGTATATATTTATCTATATGTTTAATGGCTTCGGGTTATATAGTCTTGTGTTCCTCGGGACATCGTTGTACTATTATTGTAGAGTCCTTTCTGTAAGTAGTGTAGTGTAACTCATATTGTAGAGTAATTCGATAAGTAGTGTAGCGTAGCTTGTAACATATATTGTAACTCTTTATTGGAATGTAGGTAGAAAAAAATGGTGATGACAGGACACAGAAAGGCCCAAGAGCCGTAGGTAACTCTGAACTGAAAATGAAATTTCGTCAAAATACATGGAATTTACGTCGTTCGTTATTTCTTTTCTGATACATCGAGTGGCAATATTAATCTCTGCGTGTGGCAGATTGATTCAACGGATTCGACCGAGAACCACAATGCCGCTCGAATGTGGTACAATGGAGGAGTATCCGTTGAGTGGCATATTAGCTCAGGATCATGTCAATCTACCACGCGCTGGTATTAAAATTACCACTCGATATATCAGAAACAAAATAATGAACTAGGAAGTACCAAGCTTCAGATTTTGTTTCAGGGATCCAAATAAATTTCTATATCGTTAAGACTATGGAGGGAGAGTTTTTCAAATGTATGTACAGTTTGTTCAGAGAGGAATTACGGAATGAGGGGACGGTCATTAACATCTGTGGTTTAGCTCATACTAAGATAATCATAGGCAGTTCTGCAAGGTCAATGGTGTCATCTCCGCTCCAAGCCAGCTGAAATTAAAATTGGAGTACCTCGAGGTCCTTACCTTGGACCATTTCTATTTTTGATTTACATTAATGACATACCTTTGCATCAAAAAGCCAAAAGCAAATATGTATACGGATGATCAGCAATTTCTCTCTTTTCAGATAATATAGAAGAGAATGATGTTGTTGTCAATGCATAACTTTCCTGCCTTGAGAAACGGTCACAGGGTAACAACTTGTAGTGAATGAAATCATCTAGTCTTTATTAACTGATAAAATTAGACATATTTCCACAAGTGGACCAATCAGAGATGCGCAAAGCCATAAAAGCAGGTTTAGGCAGTTTTTGCTCTTTTTATGCTCTTGGAAATACGATGTTCGTGGTGTGCATGACACAGATTGGTTGTAAGAATAAATAACTTGATAGGACTGTGAATATCAAATTGATTTCAAAGATTTAAAATCAATACATTTATAAAAGTCAATACTATAAAATCTTCCATTTGTGTTGCATAAAATTTCGGTAAATAGAATACTTTAATAACATAGCATGGACAACTATTATTCGCTTAAAAATGCAACCTTATCCATAATCTGAATCAATAATTATATATAATTTCATAAAACATTTAATAAACACTTTGAATATTTGTGCTTGTCGAATTATCCATTAATCAAACTTTGCGCATAGTCTTTCCTTTCTTAAAGGACAAATCCGGGCTTGTTATAATTGTTGATTGTTCAGGAGATTACGCTGTTGTGAATGGTGTGTAGTACTTTCTTTCAACTTTTTATCCGTTAGTCTGCAAACTACATATTTCAATCTGCTAAGAAGTGCGAAATGATGTCATTTCATATGACGTCACTTCACGTTTACCTGAACGAGGCTGCTAAATTTGCTGATATTTTATTACTCACATTGCTAGCCTTCTTGTCGCGCCTTCGCACACCCGTACAAAATACAAGATGACGACGATATATGGCCTAACTTGCGAAAATTCATCAACTAATTTATGAGAGTTAGAGGCATCAAAACAAGGAAAGAACTCACGATTGATGTGTCAGGAAATGGTAAGGTTGCTTTTAACAATAATTTTATCAACCCTGGACTTTGTCCTTTAAGTTGAAAGAAGCGGAAAATATTCTTGTTCTTTCAATTCTACGCAAAACACACAAAGAAAGACTGGATACAGAAAACTTAATCAAAGTAATCGAAACATTCAATCCAGCAAATAGATACCAGAGCAAGGGCAAATAGATGAAGGATTTCTCTACCAAACAGCTCGTTCACGGACAGCTGAATTATTCAACTTTATCTTTAGTCCGTGCGGCTCTTTTCTTGTCGCAGTGAAAATGCACTTATAGCAGTTTTGAACTCTGGAGCACGCAAAGCACGCAAGCGATTTTAGCAAGCTAGCTCATGTTTATTTAGAGTTTTTATCATCAGGAGTTTTGATACCAACTGTATGCTTGTTATGGTGAACAATTTCCCAACGAGTCATCCATGGGCCTGTCACTACTGCGTCCTTCTCGATGGCGTCCTTCTCGTTCATTTTCTGTGAAGAAATTAAATAATTAGAGTTAATTATATGCGCATTGTATTGCTAACCTGTTTTGTGTTGTTCAGGAAAATATAAAGCCCGATGTCTTCAAAGTACAGACCGAGCTTGCAAACCGCCTCATAATCGTATCCTCTTGGGAATCTCCTTCAGCCTTGTTTCTCTTTTCTGTTATCATGAGATCGAATTACTAGAGAATCTGATGAAGGATTTTAGGCTGGTTTGAAGGATTTTGAGGAAATTTCTTCATATAATCGCTTGTAATCTGAGAAGGATATGACCGACCTTGAGAAACTAAGAACACAATATTAACTCCGATGTCGGGAAATAAAGGTGAATATTCACCCCGCAGGAAGGCATATATATCCCACGGGAAATATCCTACATGCTATTTCCCAAGGGATGAATAGGTAATATTGTCACCAGTATCATCAGAGGTAATATTGTGTTTATTCCTACCAGCCAAAGCCTAAGTCATCATTCGGATGCCGCATAAGAGTCCCAAGAAATAACAGGATATTTCCCGGAAGATAGGGAAATATAGGCGGATATTAATCCTCATCGGGAAGACACTTCCCATAAAAGGTAGAATTTCTTTCTTTTGTAGGGATAAGTTTTGTTATCTAAGTTGATGTGTTACCTACACAAGCATTATAAGTTTACAGGAATCTGAATAATGATTTGAGCGCCACGGGCTTTCAAACGTCTATACATGCTTTTAATTCATCCAGTAAAGTGAATGAACACAAGTTCTGTGGCGTATTGATAGAAGTATTATGAATAGCAGGGGAGGAGGCGGACTTGTAATAAGTCTTCCCCTTCGTTCTTTCGTCAATGATGATGATCGCGCCGAAGGCGCTACGAGCGCGCAGCTCGAGGGAGAGAAGAGGAGGAGGAAAGGTTTGAAGGTATGAATCGTTCTTCATTTCTTCTTTCCTCTCCTCGCGCTCGTTGGGTCGTCGGCGTGGACTGATTATCGTAAACGACCAGAGAGATGACAAAACCAAAGACTTGTCGCAAGTCCAGGGAGAAGGGAAAAGGCATCTGTGTCCATTTAACCGAATTTTCTCATACAATAACCTCAGTGTCTCAATTATTTATTTTTGACCTCGTGGCTATCAAGGGTATGTTTGATGGGTAGGTCGGAATTTCAGTTTGATTGACTGCAACATTTTCAAAACAGTAGGCTTGGTCGAAGGTTTGGTAGGTTTGGAGGCCTTCTGAAACTTCTACTTCAAAGGATAGCCGGTTTGCAGACTTCGGAGAGATGTTCGTTTTCTTTAGCAAGTAAGTCGAATCGTTGCCTCCTTAGCCTGTTGTTTTAAAGATTTTTGTGTTTGACCGGGAAACGTATTTCCGTATCCTTGAAGTCCACTGTTTTCAGAAATTGCTAGGATTGAAATCACCAATCAAACATACCCTAAGCCCCATCCACATTCTATCAGTTCCTGTCAAACCCTGAAAGAGAAGAAATGCTAGATTTTACCAGTTCATCGTGTTTGCCAGCCTCCTTGGCATAGTTTGCCTCAACATCATGTTGGTTGCCATGTCCTACGAGCTTTTCCCAATCAATCTCAAGATTTCCAACTCCTCGTTTTCTCATTGGTATCGATTCCTGTTAGAAACACGAATGTGAAACAGTATCAAGCATTTATTAATACTGAATTTCCAACAAAATGTTCGCCCCATTCGAATGGCTGCTATAGAGGAAACATCACTTCGATCTTCCTCTATTGTCTATATTCGTACGTTATGAACTTCAACCTTGGAGTTTGATGCCCTCTTCGAGTCAAAATGACGAGTGTTCTGCTGATTTTATTGCACAAGAAACAAAAAATGAGTGATTCTTCGAAAACTCTACTTGCTTAGCTTGAACGCCCGAAATTGAATAACCCAATTAAATAACTAAAGCACTTTGTGCTATCTGCACTGGAGAAGCGACGAACTCTCTTTATTAGTAGCTTAAATTTTTCCAGGTCACTGGACAATGCCTGACATTGCATTGTATGATATACCATGGGTACTAGGCTCTGGTACCAAGGGTATGTATGACGAAGCAAATGTTTCTTCGCTTTGAGACCTTGCTAAGTAATTCAGAAGTATTTCTTTGCATTTTGGGTTTCAGAAAATAAGGAATACACACGAAACGATGGTGCTGCAGCGTTCTATCTGAGCTTTTTATAAGTTCTAAAAATAGTTGATAATGATGTTTATTTACAACGCTTCTCCGATGCAGCCGTGCAAATAGGGTACAATGTTTGAGTCACCCAACTTGTATGGAAATGGCAGGCCTAGGGGGCTTGGGTAGGTTGAGGGTGAAGAGAAATTTGCAAGCAATGAAAGCGATCCTGTTTCTTGAAAAAGTTAAATTACCTTGATACCATAGAAAAAGTTATTCTCTCCTGTTTTATGCCATCTCAGATCCACACTCCATCGGACTTTGTCAGATTTGTTCAGCATACTAAGAGACAGACAGAAAGAAAATCAGACTTTGAGTTGGCTACAAAGTACCCAAATGAGGTAAGGAGTCTAAAAAGTCATTGGACGAACCCAGTATGGCTCAAAATTAAACATATGATTTGCAGTACAAGGTATTAAATAGCTTTGAATGAAGAATTCATTGAATAGACCCAGAAACGAAACATTAGATACTCTACAGTTTGTGGAATGAGAACTGTTAACTTCTGTAAAAGAATAACAATCAAAGTAAACCAATAAATTTGTAAGTTGGGAGAAAACTGCTAAACCTTGCAAGAGAAACAACGAACAAGTCTGAAACCCGGGAAAGGAAAGAAAATAAGCAACGACGAGTGTGCGACGAAATGCGTTTTTGGTTATCTAACCACTGCAGAAAATGATGAAATTTCCCCACATTTTTTTGAGAAAATTCGGGGAAGCAGACACACTTCCCATGATTTCACAAAGAAAAAATGGAAATTTCCGTTTCCCTCGAATTTCATAGAGAAACTTGTCAATTTGCCTTAAATTTCCATTCAAGAACTATGGGGAAATTTTGATATTTTTTGCTGTGAACACTGCTCTCCATTGCAGCCATTTATCTTATTTTCTTTTTCATGTCGGGGTTTCAAATTAATTCTTTTTTTTCGCTCGCATGATTTAAAGTTTCCTTCTACAAACAGGTTTATTTTGATTGTTATTCTCTCACACGAGTTTCAAAGAAAGCATTTGTTAGATCAACTTCAACAACTTTTCTAAAAAGGAGTAAAGACTGGAGTACCTAAACAGTTAACTATGTTTGAGGAAGTCACTTTCTTTGAACTATCTGTAACCCATACCTTCTATGTGGAATGACATTATTTATTAGCAGGATGCCACCAAATGGAACCTCGCAAATGACCGAATCATTCTCTGTATCTACGTCTGCAAAAGGAAAAACTGGCGAGTAAAAACGGAAATGTTTTGCAACTTGATCATTCTATCTTTGCATCAGCTAAATTTCGTTGTGAATGAGAATATATTCTTTTGCGGTAGGCTTACGCCTTTTTGTCCCTTTTTTCCCTCTGCTCTTCGATTTGCTGATATCACTTGGTCAGCAGAGACGCATAATATTACTCTTAAAAAGTGGACCCACTTTTCGAAATGGCCTAAACGAGTGGGAGTTCTCGTACACTCTACAAAATCGCTTCGAGTCTTGTTTAAAGAGCTTGAACATTGAAAAAAACTTGTAGTACAAAGAATGTTGCTGTCTTCACCTATATAGTAGCAAGCAATCTTCTTCTGCAGACGAAGAATAGACGTATCGAAGCTGCAAGAACTTAAGACTTCATCAACGGTTGTTTGTATCCAACAACAACAACTGTCTGAAAGTCTCCTGATTGGTTAAAAGCTAAATTCTAGCAATTTGATTGGTGAAGACGGAATGATTCTACGCGGACCTAAACTGGCTCCACTTTTTAAGAGTAATGTTATTAGTCCTTGCTGCCAAGTGATATCAGCAAATCAAAGAACGTCGGGAAACAAGGGACGAAAAGGCATAAGTCTACTTTTGCACCTGCTAAAGTTTGCGCAGAAAAAGAAAGCATGAACAACCTGATGGACTGTGCGGAAGAGTATGTACGCAGGCTAAAAAGGATAGATTTGATTTCTTTTTCTGCAAAGAAGAGCTTGCAACCTATTCTTTTAAGCTTGACAGATTTACAGAAATGGTCACTTTGGTTAGTTCTCGTAATGGGCCCAAATATTTAAATGAACACTGCAAAGGTAAAGTTCTACAAATGGGGCGCAATCGCACCCTTTCCGGAAGAAAACTGCCGGGTACCCCCGTTTCGGCAAGACGTGCGGCGATAATCCATCTTTAAATCTATGCGGAGGCAATGTAGGAAAACATGCAATGCAGGCATGTTTAATACTGGTATTATTTGCGGCATTGTTTTCCTCGATAAAATTCGTTTGTATCTCAGTTTTCTTCTCTTCCTGATCATTTCTGTTCCGAAAATATAACAAGGAGTAAGTTGATCGTATTACCTAATTTGTCTTTCATGTCATCTTTGTCAGCCTCGACATACCAAGTTGGTCCAGCACAGCAAGCATGCTTCACAGTGATGCCTTTTTTATGACCGCCAGCAGCAACCTGGGGATTTTTTTGAAAAGGTGCTAGATACAAAATCACATCTTTGAAATTGAACAAAATGGAAGAAACAGCACATAGTATGATAAAGTCTGTCATAGTATGTAGAGTATGATTGAATAAACATTAGAATTTCGGGCAAGGTTTCGATAAACCATAGGGTAACACGAGCAAAACCATTTTGTTGTTTATCATGGATAGCATAGGTTCCAAATCTTTAAATCTATGAAAAAAGGTTGATGTAAAATTCAATTACCTTTCTTTAGACTGGATGACTTGAAAGAAACTTTTGCCACTTTTCTAGGATTCTACCGTTGGACTTTTCAGAAATCTTGAATATTGTCGAAATTACAGCCTATTTCATATTTCAGCTCATTTTATGATGTGACGTCATCAAATTTCCAAATCACAAACCAGAAGAGCGAAAAGAGTTTTGCTTGATACCATATTGTAGGCATCCATAAATTATGGTTTTCTTGAAAATTATTCGATCTTTCATCAGCAGGTTTAGAAGTTACAACAGTTTCAAGATTTTTTCGAAAATTTTCTTGAATTCATACAAAAGAAGAAAAACATTGTAATTCTGGAAATATTGAAAATTTCAGCAAAGTCCAACGGCAGATTTACTGTAAAATAGTTCAAGTTTCTTTGAAGCCGTTCAGTTCAAAGAAATATGTCATTCAATTTTACACCCAGCTTGTTAAAGATTTCAAACCTATGCTATCATGGATGGATGATACTTCGCCCGACATCAAATTTAAAGCAGAGTAGCAGCATAGAAAAGTTTCTTACCATCATGCAGCCATTGACTAGGTTAGCATCGATGAGAGGAACCCATGCTGTCGGTATATGGATACTGTCACTACCCTCTTCAAGATATGCATTATCTAGAGTTTTGCAAAATAATGGAGATAATTGTTAATTGATAATGATAACTGATGTACATACTCTGACAAAGATGTCATACCAAACGTTTGGCCCTGGTAGAGATCGACGGGGATCTGCCGCATGGTTTTGCGAAATTTATCCTCTTCTAATTACCAAAACTTGCCTTTTGACCCCATTTTATGATGACTTCGACGGAAAACTACCAATTTTTAACCATTTTGGCAAATGGTCGATCAAACCCAACCATGTTTAACGAAAATCTGCGGGAAAAAGGACCCTTGTTTAGAGAATTTCGGGCCAAAAACCCAATTTATAGGCGGTACATACCCGTACCGTCAACAAGTTATGTATAATATAACAATGTAATATAATATAACGTAATGTTATGAACCCCCCCCCCCAAGGTTATTGACCCACAGTAGAACTGTAGCGTTGTATCAATTAGCACATCATTGTGATACGCAAATTAAACCATCATCAAGTATAAACAGACGTGTAAAGACAAAACTGCTCATTTAAAGTACGTTTCGAAACGTTTATCGAATAACTGATTTTTTCATATATTATCATCGAGAATATGATATCATGTAATGACTTCATCACACCAAGTGAGTCAATACAGCTCTAGCGTTTGCAAAAAAAACATCAAAAATCGATCTCTGATCGTTCTTAGGTGTGTTAATGACGGTTTTTCAACCTATTATCTCAAAGTCTTTCATACAAGTTTGTATGCAGTAGTTTCCCTTATTAGGCTATTCCATTTTTTAACCATACAGGGGGGATGGAAGTAACATTTTAGTCATATCGGCACCCCTTGGAAAAGAGTCTTATATTAGTTAGGAGCCACCCCCTCAGAAACAACTGAGGATCCCCTTGGAAATGATGGACAGCATGGATGTGAAAAGGGGATAGTTTCAACAGCCTCTCTGGAAATCTTCGAGAAGGTGCATTAGCCCCTAGAAAATATTTGTTAAAATATTTCTTACCCCCATAAAGCATATTTAAGAATTTTTGACCCCCCCCCCAGAAATTCCTTTTGAAGGACCCCCTGGTTTACTTCCATCCCCCTGTATGGAGTAAAAATGGAATAGCCCAGACTTGCAAGAAATGATTTCGGCGCTTGTGTAACTGAAGAAGTTGGAATAAATGAATGAATTTTAATTATCGGTAGCAAAGCCAATTTCTGTGGATTTTTCAAATTTTTAAAAAAAATTTCCTGACTTGGACTATGTATATATGACTTTTGATTTATCTGACATATTGGTGCATATTGGTGCATATTGGTGCCAATTGATGCAATGATGCATATCAATGCACTTGTTTTTACCAATATAGTGCAATTTCACATTTCTGAGTTCATAATCTTGAAAAAAATTATTAGCTTACGAAGCAAAAAATCGGTGGTGTTTTTATTTGCTTGCATTGCCAACTAAAAGTAAATTAGAAAAGTACTACGCAGCCAACAAACATTTCAAAATTATTTCAAACTTTATCTGTGTGGTATTTGCAGAAGATCTGTAAATTAAAAATACCTTGATGCCATGGAACAGTTGTCTCCACATTCCCAGGTGTCTACGATGAGGCCATAAACATTTTAAATAAACCTTGATTTATTGCCCCTTTAAGTTATCGCAAATTTAGGGAACTGAAAAAATCATTGACTTTAGTCACAATTACTTTTTTTAAAGTTCTTTCAATAACGTTTCAGACATCATTTCTAATTATGCAATAGTATTGACAGATTGCAGTAAGTTTATACCTAATGCAGCCTTTCTTTTACCTGGCAAACTTTTGATAAAGATGTTACATGCTCTAGCTGCCATTTGGAGGAATATTTTGTAATACACCTTTGTTTACATTAAGGTTACTACCCACCCTTGCGGCGACTTTTTCAGTTTATCTCTCTGTAGTACCATGCCACGAAAGAATACTAGTAGGTAGGTAGGTAGGTAGGTAGGTATTTATATTTAACATGGCTAGCCCGCGAAAGTCTGAGAGACTTATTTCCAGCAGGGGCCACGGATGTTTTACCATCAGTCCGCCGCAGCTACCCGCCACAGCTACCAGATTTCCCTCACATAGCTCTGGTCGACCCGGGCTAGTGTTACGGACAGCGACCAAACTGTCCAGCGTGGGATTTGAACCTACGGCCGTTCTGACCTTTGGCTTACGAGTCAGACGCCTTAACCACTCGGCCACACGCTCACTAAAACCAGTAAAACCATACATTATTCGATGCTTTACTTTATGCTGAATATCTTCATGCATAAATCCAGTTAACTGAAGTTCCAACTAAATCAAGTATCAAAGGAAACATCTTTCCAGAGTACGCCTTCTTCGAGTGCTATTTAGGAACCCCAAGAAGAACATAGAAATAAGGTAATAGCTTTAGCTGAGAGGTCATATTCTAATTCGATTGAGTGTGTCTCAAATTTCCATATAATGTCTTCTATACACGCTAGGCCTTTCTAAATTATTGCATTTATATTTGTAGCCATTATTAAACTTTCTTTCCATCTAAAATTCAGACCAGTTGACATTTGAAAAATGCAGACAAACTTCTTGACGGTATCATCTACCATTGTGCCAAATTAGTGCTCATTTGATTTGTCTTCGGGGTCCAAAATGCAAAAACAGAAAATCGAATTTTCAAGTCAAAGTTAAGCGAGGCAGTAAACGTAAGATACCTTGGTTCGTAGATTCCAAACAGGATGTCCTGAAATGTCTGGTCCAATAAGCTGTTCTACAATGTTCAATAGCTTTTCGTGTGACCAAATATATCTGAAACCCTGAAAGAAAGCAGTAAATTACTTACGATAGCTTGGACTAAAGAAGAGAAGAAAAGAGGTACTATGTGCATTAGTATGATTTTTTGCAAAAAAGAACAACACAGTTTAAAGTACATATGGAGCAGAGTTTTTGTAAAAGATATCAAAATAGGAAAATCTTTTTCATTTCATGCTTACGAAATCCTTTAAAATACAATCAATTTTGGAATCACTTTGCAATGTCCATTTGTAAAATCTGCATAACAGGAGATATATGTCATTCCATTTTCAATGCCCTGTAGATTTAATTTCCTTTCTAAAAACTTAAACAAACAATACTTACCTCAGGTAAACATCCTCTGCGATGCAGTAACACAGGAGCACATTTCCATTCACTTTCAAGCAAGATTAATCGCTCATAGAAGGTGGCATTCTCATACTTATCTAGACAAGAAGGTAAAATTAGGTTACTAAATCACATTTTGTTGTAAGTGAAAGTCATAGAACATGGCAAATAAACCATTGTTTGTAAAAGGTTTTGAAATAAATGACATACTCTTCATACTGAACCCCTAAATACAACAAAAACACTGTTATCAGTAGGTAGAAGATTGTTAACCCAAATAAACCTGTAACTAGAGAGGAAACTGCTGAAATCTGCAAGAGAAAACGAATCAATCTTAATATAGTTACTGACCATCATGAGGTGTGTGAACTCTTCAATAATTATTACATAAATATTGTGGAAATATTGCTGGATAGAAACCATGCACAATTGATGAAGCTTATTCTGTTAATGATGATTGACAAATTGTTAGTTTAATTCTTGATAAGTACACTAATCACCCAAGTATATTGGCTATAGAGCAAAACACTGCAGGCACTTTTCAAACATTTTCCTTTAAGGAGGCTTCTTCAAAGGACGCAGTATGGCTACAATTAAAAATGCTTGATGGCAGAAAATCCACTGGTGTGGACCAAATTTTGTCAAAACTTGTTCGTTTGGCTAGTGATGAACTGGATTCCCCTTGGACAAAAGCCATAAATTGTAGCATTCGAAATTTTGTATTTCCTCAGAATGTAAAGACTGGTGCAGTTTGTCCTCTAGATAAAGGAGAATCCACTCGTACTGCCGAGAAAAATTATCTTCCAGTTAGCGTACTTAACTCATTTTCAAAGAAAAAATTCTCAAGGAACGACTTATTTCTTTCTTAAATGAAACACTGTCGACTTTCATCACAGCCTAGTGAAGGGCCTACAATGCTCAACATGTCTTGATTAGACTCATACGTATCTGAAGGGAAAGAAATAATTTGCTGACTCACAAGTAACTGCAATGAAGTACAGGTTGAATAACCAAAAACGTGTTATGCCATTGCTTACTGGTTATTCAACATTCTTTCTGCAAGGTGAATGTGAACAACAAACAAGTCTGCCCATTCTCCCTTTAGTGTATACTCAATGTCCTGTTCAAAATACAGTCTTAAATGAGTCAACTTTGTATTGGTGGTTCAATTAGAAATTTTGTTTCATAGTCATACAAAAAAAATACAATACATGTTGCATTCTATGATACCACAGATAGCAAAATACAATGGCTACACCCATGGCCATTAATAGAAAAATGTGCAAAATATATAAAATTAACCCTTTCAGGCCTTAGGTATTTGATGCCCTGGAGAGACTAGGGGGCTGATTCAGCCCCCTATTTTATTTCCCTTCTGGACAGCCTTGAGCCATGAAATTTGGCATGTGTATAGAGCGTCATGGGGTAAGCCCAAAAATGAATTCTAACTTTAGATCTGTCATGTGACCTGCCCACAATGTCACAATATTGCATTTTCAGAAGTTAGTGGGATTCAGTACTTCCAATGGCAGTGCATTCTATGACTAAATAGCATTTTGCTCTGTGACGAAAAATTAGTAAAAAGCGACGACACAACCTCATGAGAATGTTTAGGATGTGTTAAGTCATAGTGCCAAAATCCGCAAAATGATATGTTCCAATAGCAAAGCAACTACTGCAGTCTGCTGGATAGAGTATCAAAAGCAGTACCTATTCCTCCCCTTTCATCATTCTATCATATAAGCTGTAGATTTTATTAGGATTTATTCAAAGCTTTACATAGATATCGCTAAAAAATTTATCACATTTACCCCCTGGAATAAATTCAGTTTTCCTAAAAAACTAATTCTTGATTGTAAAAAGGACAAAACTAAATGTCAGAAAGCTTCAACATTGTAAATGCACTTGGTAAAAATCTACAGAAGAGAAACTGCTGGGGGCTGATTCACCCCCCCCCCCCAACACTTGATAAAGTTAAGTAAACAACCAAAAAATGCAACACATACAATTAAATACAATATTGGAATCTGTTCTACATTGAATGTCAGGCAAGCACAAATATACACATAAGAAATTTTAAAATCTATGTTGTGAAATCAATGGTATTACTCATGCAGTATACTACAAACCTTTTATCTTTCCAGCAGCAAATAATCTGTTGGCTAAATTAGTTACAAGTTCATTGACACCATCAATAACAGGCTGCAGTTCTTCAACAGTGAAAAGATCTTTCACTATAACATATCCCTGTGATGAAGAAAGATAAATTGCTAATGAATGAGAGTGAAAACTACATAGTAATACAGTAGATTATGATGCACAGGGTTCTGTGTCACATTCAGATCTTATAAGGAACAGCTTTAAGAAGCAGTAAGTTCAATTTTTCGAAAGTTAAACAACTGTGTTACCTCCCTTATGAAAATTTTTGGCTTGCAACAATCTTGTGCAAGCTTGTAAGAAACACGATTTTGTCTTGAAGGAGCTTGAATTGATTATGCTGACACAATTTCGGCCAGTTTCCACATATTACTAGAGCTTGATCAACCTTGACAATAATCCTACGCCATGGTTATTCTCCAACATAGATACTACAATCAAACTTGATCAAATTTGCCCTCCGTTAAGATTTGTTTGTTTGTCAACTTATTTTACATCGAATATATACATCTAGCTTACTGTGTACAAATATGCAAAGTAAACTAATCTAAATCGATGAATATATAATACATAAATAAATATCTTTACAGTGTTTTAATAAACTAACCAAGTTGAATAAAAAAGACTAATCTCCAGACACATGACAAGCGCTACATTTACAATTCGGGCCATTCCATTTTTTAATCATAGTTTTAAAGCTGTTTAGATTTTCTGCAGATTTTACTTCAAAAATTTTATTTATTTATAAAGATTATGCATCCCTAGGACAAGCAGTGCAAAATGCTTGCTTGAATCAAGCTCTCAGACATACTCAAATCATATTATTCAAAACAAGCTAGAAGCAGGCTTGAATAATCCTGTAAACATACTTAAAATTCAAAACTACATGTATTTTAAAACTTTACACAATAACTAAACACATGTATTCTAAACACAATAACTGCAAAGCTTTACATGCAGAGGGGACAAAGGGCAATCTTTGAATATAAAGACCAAAAAGGTCCACATCTCCACAAAGAAAAATTCAGTGTAGTCCCAGTGTCGTTGTCCTGTCGTTCAGATTTTCATTGGAAAAAGTCGTTTGTTTTTACCTGTTCAAAGTATTGCTTGAGTTGGCTCTGAGTTAGTTGTCCAGGCTTCTTTTGATCTGGTTGCTTGGGTCGTGTTGTAAATACTTCAGGATGACCTTTGCTGGGAGCCATTTTGGTACAAATACTGCACCAAAGAGGTCTTGTGACCAGCAACAACAACACCGACTATTATGGCGCGAAATATCACTCGACCCAGATCCCAGAGTGCACTAACAGAAAGTGAACTGACGAAAGCAAGCAGTGAAAAAATTTGGACGTCTGCAACTCAACCGCCTCTGCAGCTTTCGAAGAACATGAAGCAAACGAGAAAAAGAGAAACATCTTCAAAACTTTACGGCGAAAATTATCAAGAACGAAAGATTCTGAAAAGATGTGGTAAGTGAGGAATCTAAAGAAGATCACACACCCACAAGAATAGGCCTAAATGAAAAGAGCTACGCTGCGCATGCCTAGCTAGGAGGTACAACCTAAGAGACTCCTGATGACAGCCCAAGTGTATTTAGGACAGTTGTCCTAAATACAAATGTCACAAATGGTAAGCTTTTGGCTCCACCATAATGTGATTCCAAGTTCTTTACCTGCATAAACTAAACTGAAGTCTCTGATTTATGTGTACCTGCTAGTTGCACGTCGAGCGATGAAGCAGTCAATGCATTGCTTTACCTAACGCAAGGCAAAATGCAAAACAAACAGCATCCAAAACAACAACGAAAATCAAGATTCGTAATGATCCTAACACAATCAAATTCTTCATAACAAGAAACTGTCATACGGTCTGTTCTCTTCCATAGCTTTAGTCTTTTCTATCAACTCAATGGTCCAGTTTATCTTCATCTGATAGCTTCGTTGCCCTCGCCATCAGTTGCTCTCTTTTCCTCTCATCCTCTTCTTTTCACACCTTCCCAACTTGTTTACTCCAGGGTCCATCTCCTTTCTATTGTCTTCCATTGCCAAGATCCCGTATGTGCGCCATGTCCCGGATGTGCTTCTCCTCTTGGGGGAGGGGGTTCAACTTGCGAATTTAATCATAAGGTGTGACACTACCTCCCATTTAAGCAAACAGTCTTAGATCTGTTAGCATAAAAACAACAACTTATAGATTAAATATGAAAGTTAGATATCACCAACCCTCAGTGGTATCACTCTCAAGGACTCTAGCTTTTGCTGTCCTGTATCCCACATCAGGTAGTAGGTATCTAATCTAGTAGGAGGACTGCTTTATGAATAGAGGGCTAAGCTCAATTTCACCTCACCTGGAGGAGGGATCAACTTTTGTGCAGATGTTGTGGCACCATTCGTGATTTTTAATTCACTTATACTTTATTTGCAGCCAGGAAAACATACTGCTGCCATGACAGAATTTCTATACTACAGACTAACAAATAATTTGAATTAGTTTATAAACTGTCCATGAAAGATCATGGGGGAGGGCTCATTCATAGTATTTTCACATTGATATAGCCCCTAGTTGTGTGCTAATCAAGCCAATAACCCTATGTCATGATGCTATAGATCTCCCATCCATATATCCTGAATATTTTACCTTCTTTGTCTTGTTGGGTACTGATCAACATTATGCTTTGTAGTCTTTGGCTATCATTATCTAAAACTGCATTGTCTCTTGCTACGTAAAGTGGTTGGCATCTGCAGTTGGCAAAGTGCCCCTGATATGGTCACTTTTCTTTCTGTGAAATCTTTTCTTTAAGTTCCGGCCCAGCCGGATGCAATCTAATAATGATATGAGAAATGAGAAACCATTTATTGGACTACTTTAATGGTATGTCTGAACCTGTTCAGTTTGCTTGTTTATTCTTCAGGTCATGAAGCATTCCTACTGGACACTCTTGATTACCGCATCCTTCTACTGCAAGCAGGCATATTTGTTTACGAATATCAGAAACCCAAAAAACAGGATGTCAAGAGTGAGCTACTCCTGGTTAGAAGACATGTGTGATTTGGCATACATGTAGTAGCGAGTGAAAAATATTTGAAGGTGCATGCAGCAAATAGCTTTTAAAACGCTGCAAGGGATACAAAATTAACAATAGATCTTTTGTTATCCAATGTGATAACTTTTTATCTTAGCTGTGAGTAGTGGACTTGGCACAATGTCATAGTTTTGATTGAGTGCAGGTTTTCCAATTCAGCAGCTATGCATGCAAAGCATCGATGTCGACCAGGGCCATTTAGTAAACTGTTTTTTGACAAACTGATGAATAACAAGAGGAAGAAATAGCCAATTTGTATCGAACTGAATTTCTAATGAGTTCATAGTATTCCTCCTGTACGTAATAAAGCTATGGCTAACACTATCAGGTCAATTCTAATCAAAGTATGGAGTGAGCCAGCAAGAGTTCCCACTTTTAAAAAATTTATAGCACCAAGAGTTCTTCACAGATTTGAATGATTCAAATTTCAGTTAAAAGCTGAAATATCAAAGTATTTTTGAGATTTTTCTTGCTGTCTCACCAGCACTGGAAGTGTAGGTAAATTCAACTCTATAAAGATTCATTTGCTTTGTTGTTATGGAGCATCTTTGATAAATTTCCAGAGAACAATGAGTCCTTTCTCACCTTCTAGGATCATTGCTGACTACAATCCAAAACAGATAGCAAACAGGCAAACTGTGCATGGTCAGGGTAAGGTGTTTAATCATCATAGTTTTCATCATCTAACCATTTGCTTTAGGCATTTTATTTATTGGCCAGTTTATATGAAGGTGTTTTGGCAGTGCGGCCTGAACAGTCAGGCGGAGTGAGCTAGATACCCGGTTTGCCGATTTGATATGAGCATAATGACAAGTGGTCGCAGACTCGATTAGGTCTGCTCTATATCTGTGATCCCATCACTTGGTGCTGAAAAACACAACTTCACCTTCACCTTAGTTTGTTCAGAAGGTTGAACAGAGTTTTGGCCATACCAAAAATATATGAGGCTTTTGAAGTCTAACGTTTTTATGAGCACTGAAATAGGCTGGATGCTATGAAAATTTTTGGATGCAGCATCCCTTAGGCTGGTTTTCACCTGTGGCTTTTTTGGTGTTTCACCAAATTTCATCAGAATTCCCCGGGTCTATCATGAGTAAGAATTAATTCCGATACATGAAAACTAACCAAATCAAGGAATCCTAATTCATCGCAGTTTATCGCAATTTATCGCAACTGATCAGTTGTGACAGTGGCAGAGATAGCATTTCAGGGTCAAAATGACCTTGTTTCCGTAATGGTCCCTTTAGAGGTGCTCGTATAACAGAAAAGATGAAAATAAGAAAATAGGACGTACTGTAGTTGTCAGTATCAGTGTCAGTAAAACACGGTTTATACGACAAAAAACATGGTTGGGAGAGATGAGGAAGGGTCTTAGCAGAAGACGTATATGTCATCTTCCTCTTTTTGTATATTTTGGAAAAAATTTTCTTTGATCTTACGCTTGAATGTATCTGCATTTTTAGCTGTTTTTAAGTCAGATGGAAGACTATTCCATATTTTCGACCCTAGATAAGATAAGCATTTTTATCCAGAAGCACTTTTGCGAAATGGAGATTATAACCTAGACTTGGATTTTCGCGTTATTCGGCCTTGGTTGGCTGGATGGAATATCTCAGCACTATATGCTGGGGCAGTTCCATTAAAAAACTTCACTACATTAACACAGACATTGATCTATCCTATTCTTTGTAGGGAGCCAATTTAGATCCTGTTTACACCATACTGTTTTAAAATGAAAACGTTACGAAATCATGCCATTTTGGCCAACCGTTTACGCTAAGTTTTCGTAACTGGCATCAAATGAAGACGATTTTGAAAACGGCATGAAACGTTTCAGTGCAAACGCTTGAAAATATCTGGGAGTAATGATTGACAAGAACCTAACTGGCCGAGCATATCAAAAGTGTCCATACGAAAGTTTCTTGTGGAATAGGGTTTCTGAAATATTCCAGAAAATTGTACCTCGAAATACCCTGAGTAAGATGTATAGGGGAATCGTAGAGCCTCATTTTCGATATTGCTGTTTCGTATGGGGGAACTGTGGGGAGACCCAACCCTCCAAAAGCATCAGAATCGAGTAGCTAGGATTGTTACAAGAAGTAATTTCTGATTCATCTGCTAGGCCATTAATACACAATCTAAAATTGCTAACTATAAGTGATATCATTAGAAGTGAAACTGCCACAATCATGAACAAATTGCTAGATGGTCTTGCTCCAGAATATCTTCCCAAAAGGTTCGTCAAAAATTCTACTCGAAATATCAGGCAACTACGAAATACTGAAACTGATCTTAAGTTGCCTTTGATGAAAACAAGCAATGGGCAAACAGATATATTTTTTCTTGGATCTAAACTATGGAATCAGCTCGACTGCGACCTAAAACAGGCATCCTCCCTTGCCACTTTCAAACCAAGATTAAAAGAAAATTAATATTTGTGGTCCGTTTATTTTTTATTTTCTGTAATTTGCCACGGTCCCCTGAAAGCAGTCCTTTAGGACTGAAGAGGCTACCGTGCTTAAAAAAGTAAAAATAAGTAAATGAAAAATAGATAAAACGGAATGATATCGTAACGGATTCAAATTTGCCTCCCTTTCAATCAGTAACAAAATCGTTCCGTTCTCAAGCGTTTACACTGAAACGTTTCATGCCGTTTTCAATTTGTGCCGTTTCCAAAACCGTCTTCATTTGGTGCCAGTTACGAAAACGTTTCAGTGTAAACGGTAGACTACAATAGCATGATTTCTTACCGTTTTCATTTGAAAACGGTATGGTGTTAACTGGGCCTTAAAGTCTTGAAATCTGTGGCGCCAATGTGGGCTGTGTTTTTAAATTCAAATAAAACGAATGCATTTGTTTTGAGCAGCTTGGTTTTTTTTGGACAGCCTCTTGCTGTCTTTTCACCACAAAATGTCTTTTCTCTTATCGTTTTCATTCTACGATTTGTAACAAAGCTGCGTTTCCCGGAATCATCATCAATTTCGTCAAGGCCTTTTAATGCATCTCACAACTATAAACTTTTCGTGAGGTCTAGTTTACCTATATTTCCAGTGCCTATGAAAATGCGAATACTTCAAACCCTAAGCAATCAAGCAGAATTCGTTTCATTCAAGTACATAACCCTAGGGGGTGACTTCTATTGGTATGTGAGGGGGGTCAGACGCAGTATATTTTTAAAAAACCCAAATGTATACAGAATTAAGGTTTTTTCAGACCCGCAAAAATATACTCATAGATTCATGGTACATGAAAACTTAAGGTTTTATAGAATTTTCGGCAACTGCCCTGCAATGTTTTGTGAAAAACTCAGCCTAGCACTAACCTTGTCAAATTTTCTCATCAGCAACCCCAAGAATATACAGTAAAACCCCGCAAAAAAGAGCATATTTTTCTAAAAGACAGACTGGCTAGGTTCTTATAAATGAGGTACTTATGACATTTACAGGCTTTGGTTCTTATCACAAGGACAGTTATGACTATGATGAATATAAAGCTACAGTATATAGTATGTGTTAAATATACTTAAGGGTATAATGACTTCATTTCAATATCAGAAGGTATGGTATTTTTGTTATTGACAAAGCAATTTAAATCATACAGCTAGATAAAAGAATTTGCGTACTCCTGAAACTGTTGGAGGTGTTCAGTTGTCAATAGATTGTTTACTGATTTGATTACCATCTCATAAGAACATTGAACTAAATCAGTCTGTATTTGGTTCTTACATTTGGGCGTCCTTTTCCACAAAATCAGTCTGCAGGCTCTTATTTTGCTATGTTCTTGTTTGTGGGGTTTTATTGTACCGATTATGCGCCAAATAGCATACCCAAAGGTATACTTGACAACGTTTCACAAACCCAGAAGATGTCTGACGCCCCCTCCCCCCACCGTCACTTACCAATAGGGAGTCATCCTTGGGTCCATAACGTACTCTTGGTGCTACAACTTTTTAAATGTAGGAGCTTTTTTCTGACTTACGTACATGGTATAATCCAGGGAGGTAAAGTAGTGCGAGGAGGTGTATAGCTCCCTGGTATAATCATGGGTTCTGTTAACAGCCCCTTTTGCCTCTGTAATAAAGTCTGCAAGTAGGCCACTTTTGCCTGCTTAGAAGAAAAACAAATAAATGAAATAGAATCCTTGCAGTCAATCCTTCAACTTCTATTGATGCTTTGTACACTCCTGTCGTACGTTCCCCACAAGCCCCATTTCACACGTGCTTGGAGGGAGTCAGCTTTCTTGGCTTCAGGTTGTCATTTTTACCTACTTTTGTTGACATTCGCCCCTTGACTAACCCCCCATAGAAATCCAGTTGTTTCTCGTCACCAATCGCTTTTCACGGGCTGTCAATAAAAAGCTGTGGACTCCCTTGTTACGAAAACTGCAGTTGCAGCGATTAGCAACGAGCTGCGCTTCGAAACTATTTTCACTGGATCCCTAGATTAACTTTTGTCTGGTATTTTCGCCTATTAATCCTTACAACTAGCAACAAATAATATGATGTTTATGCTAGTGGCTCATCGTGTTCCTTTCGTGGCAAAGGCATTAGAATTAGCAACAAATTTTTGATAAATTCTCAGCAACAAAACATTGCTAAAACCTCGAACAGAATCTCAATTTCTTGTTGCGAACTAAAAAGCACGTCACAATAAAGTAATGAACAGAGGAATCGGTGGACTTAAGATATTATCCAGCGCGCTTATGAGAAAACAAATAAGTGAAAAGAAATCCCTGCGGTCGATCTTGTCAGTTACGATTGGCTATGCAGAAAATCCCCTTGATCAGCATGGTCCAGCTTTATTGCATTGTCAATACGCTATGTATTATTGAACGAATGTAATGAAAATATTTCGTTAAATGTTCTTTTAATCAAAGCGTGTTCAAGACATCTTGGGAACAATATTTAAACTCGCTGGGTGGAAATACTGACTTTCTACCTGCTGGCACTGCCTGTGAATGATCGATAGCAACCTAAACTGTTTACATGTCGTTGGTATCTCGGTGAAAATTAATAGAAATTGTTAATCCGATTCTTTGTTGAATTTAGGCCATGGTTATGTTGTCAATCGAGTGTTGATGATGATGTTGTGAAGTTTGGTTTATTATTTAAGGACGCAGACTCAGGTTTGTAGTTTGTTGTTAATCGTGTTTTTTTTTGTACTGGAAGGACAAAAAACATCACATTTTGAAATTTCTTTACGTAGAAAATACTCCAGGTATTGGAATTAAAATGAATCAAAGTTTCTTCGATAGCCGAATGGCTAGAGTATTTCCGTAAATTTGCTCCTTTTTCTGAGCATGGTAAATGCAGATACATTGCATCGATAAAAATTCCCGTACTTTGAAATCGTGAAAAAAGGGAAAGGTACTCTTCTCGCTAAGAGCCACATGCAAGTGTGTTTCTTTTCCCTCAAGGCTTAAACAATGATTTTAAGATCATGTACGTTATTGCCTTGATGCCTTGATAAAGGTTCTATACCCGACTAGGGCTTTAGGCCTCATCTCATGCTTTTTCAAGGATTCGTATGTTTTGTAAATCAAATCATACTTATAACTCCAATGCTCAGAAAAATCGAAGAAAATGACAAAATATATACCGTGCTTCAGTTTTTCGACTATCAGCCAAACTATGATTCATTTCAATACAGTAAATCCCCGCGTATAAGAACCTACCTTTCCGAGAGCCAGGCTGAAATTGGTTCCTATTTCAAAGGTACTAAGACTAATTTTCAAGATATAGAGGTTCTTATTTGAAGGGTGCCTCGTGTATTCCCCTTGAGAGTTTCACAAATATGTTTAGCCCTATCATTAGCTTTGGAAGCGTTCTTATGCACCTAGTAAGTAATTGAGGAGGAGATAAAACTTTCAAAGCCAACTGGGACTACAATTACCTTAATAACAGCAATCAAAGATCAACTTTGCAACTCCAGCAATAAGAACCTATGTTTCATCAATCTGAAGTAGGATCCTAATTGCAAGATACCGGGTGTCCCAGAAAAAACGCAACAGATTTGAATAATTCTAATGGAAGCTGTTTCATACTTGTTAGCAAACAATTATTTTTATTGAAATCTACAATTATTAGAATAAATTTTGATATATTTTCCAGTATTTTTGGTGACTTGGTTGTAAAGTTAAAAATCAGCAAAGTTCAAAATTGCTTCCAGGTCGAAACCAGAGCTGCTGCGTTAGCAATAGTTGATTAAATTGTCAAATCATAAAAAATGACAGTCTTAGCAATTACCGAAGACTGCTGACAAGCGCTCAAACACAAAAGTTAATTGAACATTGAACAGATACTCGTACATAGATTTCAGTCATGGCGAAGTTGCATTTTCTAAAATGACTAGGCCATTCTTACAGTTATGCTTTCAATTGGAATTGAACACTGAGAGCTCCCTCGAAACCAGATAACTCACAAACCATTCAGGGATCTCTTTTGTCACAGTTTCTTGATCAAATTATGTGCTTGTCTGTAATCCTGTATAGTTGCAGATAATGCCACCCTTGTAATTTTGCATTATGCTTTACACTAGTTGTGGGAGGTCTGGTTTTGCCATGACAGCAAATTTTGAGTTTGTTGATTTATAACTCTGCAACCAGGTCACCTAAAATTCTGAATTATATCTCAAAATTTAATTTAGTTATTGTAAATTTCGAGAAAAATAATTATTAAATTTCTAGCTTAAAACGGCTTGTATTAGAATTTTTTAAGTCTGTTGCGTTTTTTTTGGGACACCCGGTACATAATTTAGGAAAAACAGCCTCTAGGTTCTTATTTTGGTAGGTTCTTATATTGGGGGATTTACTGTACTTCCAGTATTCTCTGCATTGCAGCGCTTTCAAACAACGGGAAGTAAAACCGCACAGCATTTGAAAAAATACTGCTTCTAGAATAAAGAAGCTATAATATTGAAAATAATCTTGCTTCAGCTGTACGCTCAATGAGATTTAGAAATTTGCCTGGCTTCAATCAGCTGTTCCCTCCAGTCGCTATGGGAGATTTTTTCTGCAGGAAGCTCCCTTCAAGAACCTGCAAAAACGAGTGGAAATAGCAATCAAAATTTCGCCCGGTTTCCTTTCTAGCAGCAATGACGTCTGCAACTATTGGAACAATTCATCCTCCCGGGAAATGAGAAGCGTAACTACGTGGAAGATTTGTTCATCCTCCCGATATGAAAACAAGTGCTTAAGGCATAAGCAAGCCATTCTTGTAATGCATAAATCGTGGGGGGAATTTTTCCAACTTCTTGCCTTTTTTAAGTACCATTTAATGCTCTTGGTTCAACTTTTTTTGAAGGATATATTGATATTTTGTTCCTAACTTTGAATTCTAACTCATTGAAGTTACGTAAATTGAGCGACAGCTTTATGACTTGACCCTCAACAAAGTTAATCTATCAAACAAAACATAACCATCAGTTACTATACTTGCGCCGATAGGCGACATCTTAGATATTTTAATCTCATTATTTTCTACCGACGTTGTACATTGATTGCTCTATAAATTGGTTAACTGACTAACCTATGATAAAGTTTAAGATATATTTGGTCGCAAGTTGCTTCTTGTTATGTGATATAACTGTTGCTTACTTTCTTTAAAGGTCAACCCAAACTTAATCTACTGTTCAAAGATCTTTATGGTATAACAAAATTTTGGTTTCTTGCTTTCCTTGCTACCAGGTGAGTAGAAACTATTAGTTTTTTCTGAAAATCATATTGGATCGAACTCAAGGTTCAGTGAATAAATCGTTATGTAAGTGACATTTTATGGAAATTTGCCCCCACTCCAGAAAGAAGTCTAGGTACTATGCCAAGTTCAAAGTGTGGTATGCCAGGGTCAAGCTTGCAAATTAAATGAATATGGATGCATTTTTATATGACATTTACAGATTGCAACGACAATCTCTTATTGGTTTGAATTTGCTTTTTTTTTATTGCTATTGTAAGTCGTCATTGGTAAATAGAATAACTGACGACTACGTCGACGACGACGATGACGACGACGACGATGATGATGATGATGATGACGACGACGACGATGATGATGATGATGATGATGATGATGATGTTGATGATGATGATGATGATGATGATGATGATGATGCAAACTCAATTTGTCGGTGTTAGTCAACAGAGATTAAATTACAAAGAACTGAGGTCAAATTACATCTTTTAAAGTTTGTCTTTTGAGCTTCAGTCATCAAAATATCCCAAAAGCCTGGAATTTGGCAAAGTTTCAATTCTTGGCAATTTTTTAAACAACTTTGAGTTTATTCGTTCTTAATGCAAACAACTTCCGTCCAATGACCAATGTGAAGTTGCTTTTAATCGAACAATATATAAGCTGGTATAATCAACTCATTTAAAGAGCCTTTGCTGACCATTATCCGTCGTGGCGCCAAGGTTGACTTTCGTATCATCTGAAAGTCATCTGAAATTTTTGTTGTCCTGCTTCTTATTTGGCTCAAAATGTAATTTGTTTTCTCTTTTCCCACTCAAGACTTAGGCTTCGGGTCCCATTGTCCCATGGCGTGTAGGAAATGTTAACTCACGCTTGTTTACCTCGTTGTCATCTTGTTCAATCCTTGATACTTGTGATGAAAGGAGAAAAGCTGTAATTGAGAATAAGCAAGATATCAAAAAATTATTGGTAGACTTAACCCTTTCACCCCCGGAAGGGCCATATGGCCCAACAGTATTCATTGAGAACTGCAAATTTTTCAGGGGTAAAGCATTTGTAATTTTGGTTGATTTGAAAGGTTATGCACATTGCATATATCTATTGCTTACTGAATCACTGATTATGATACCCCCTGAAAAACGACAATCTACATTGGGTTTTCCTGTTAAGCTTAATTTTAACCAGGCGTGAAAGGATTAATTAAAGACCCTTTACTGACCGGCACCCTTTGCAAGCCTTTATTATTGTTTACAAAAATTTTATAGATTGATTACAAAGAGTCCAAGTTACTTTTCATAAAAGCAAGACTGCCACCATATTATCTATAGTGATAGTGCGATGGTGTAATAAGTCTTGTGTTCATTCCATCGCAAACGAATTATGGCGGCAAGTCAGTATCGACGAAGGATTACTGCCAGATATCGGTACAAGACCAATTGGATGTCGGAGAAATGACAACAGATATGATTCCTGAGGGGAGGAAGACCAATTTGGATTGATAAACTCTCACCTACCTGTTCTCACTTTGGCATATTTTCCCGTTGTTGCTCGAACAAGGAGTCCAATCCAAGGAGGGTACTGCACAGTTCATTACATTTCTCACTTTTTTAATCCTTGCGTTCTCATGCATTTATTTGATGAATTTAATGCTTGACCATAACAAACAAACAAGATATATTCGACCTGAGAAGATTTCTTTTTCGCAACTTTGATAATTTCCGCTCCACTTCTGTTCACTCTCTCAGCCATTGTGACCCAGGATTCTTTCGTCTAATTTCAAAAACTCCGATCATGCAATACGAAAATATATGCCTAAACACATTGTTTATGAACTAAAGAGACCATTAATATCATTCGTTGACCAATTATGCAATTTCATTTGAAGATTGAGACGGATTACAACTGTCATAATTTCTGGATGTCAGAAATTACCGCGACCGGGTCGAAGCTGTGGAGAACAGCAATCGAATGCCGCAAAGGATGCTGGTCAGGAAAGGGTCTTTAAACAACCTAATGTGCGTCCACGTTTCAAGCAATACATGATTACGCTAAAGGTGGCGGCGAGGAAGTTTTTACCAAGATGTATTGCGTTCTATAGTCAAATCCCTATAGATTCGTGAACGATTCCTGATTCAAGCGCAGTGCATCTTTGTAAAAAGTTCCTCGCCACCATCTTTAGCGTAATCGTCTATTCAATACGTAGAATGAATTACAGTCAACGTGGAAGAAGCGTACCATATAAATTCGAAGATTATTTGAAAATAGATTCTCGTGATAGGCTGATCAGTCAAATATTGCTTTGTTATCAACTTTCCGGTTTATTCGAATGCTGCTTCCGTTGGGCGGAGCCTAGTGGATGACAGTAGGAGTTCGTTTCCCCCTGGAAATCACAATGAACAAAATATTCAAGGATTTGATTACGTAAAGAAAACAAAATTCAATGAAGATGTGATTCTACTTTGAATGCTGAAAACATAGGTGGTACGTTTCTTCTGCTTTGACTGTAATATTACTTTAACACTAATAAACCCCATTTGGTTACATAGCTCCACGTTTTAACTTACCTGAAGACTGACTGTACGGTATAACGCTTAAATGAGTAAACGTCCTTCCTTCTCATTCCATTCAAACAAGGAGAAACTTGCAGTCGTTGTGATCTTTACTGCAATCCATATTCCAGACCAGAAGAGGACTTTAGTCTCAGACCGTAAAATGATAGTTTATCTATAATTGATATATTTTGATTGCATGGTCTGCCAGATGCTTAGTTTTCCTCAATGCGAAAAAGTATCACAATAAAAACTTTACAAATTTTCAAATGAAGCTGTTATCATCATTAAAAAGATTTTATTCATTGGGCTACCTCCCTTTCAAATATTTAGACATCAATTAGTGTGACTGCTAGCTTCCCACAGAGAGGGGAACTTAAACAATTCTTAAATTCTCCAGATTATTTGACAAACTATCAAAAAGCGTTTCACAGTTTTTGACAGAGTAAACTGATCTAAAGGTACCCAGTAAGCGACCTAATAGCGTCAGTGCTGCACTAAACAATTGAAAGAAATTTAAACTTAGAAGCTTTCAAATTTCTACATAATATTTAGCGAACTGTCTAAGCGTTTTGCCATTTTTGACAGAGTACACTGATCTAAGAGTTCTCAAACACGCGACTTTATATCTTTTCCACGCTTAAACAATTGATAGAAGTTAAAACTTAAACAGTTTCATATTTCTACATAATATTCAACAAATTAGCAAAGCATTTCATAGTTTTTGACAGAGAAAACTCATTTAAAAGCGCCCTATTAAGCGACTTGATGTATGTACCACATTTGAACAATTTTGCAAACTTTCTAAGCATCTCATAGTTTTTATGGCATAAACTTATCCAAAAGTACTAAACGAATGATTTAATGTAATCACGACCTTACCAACCGCATTTGTTTAGCAGTCCAGCAAACCCAGCTCTTTTTTATTTACACACTGAGCATGTCAAAATATCTGCCCTTTTACGCAGCATGTTTGCTCCTCTCTGCTACCTAAAAATTTCCCAAAAAATAACTGCCCGAGCTGAGGTGGTAACGACATTGTTAAGTGCTCTTAAGTTTATTCGGCCTTCCCTGATATGTACTGAAAGAGAGGGGGCCCTATTTGAAAATAATGACTTGAATTAAGGCCTACTATTTTCAACGCATATTAAAATTGCCTGAAGTAGCGGACTCATCATAATAAACCCATGGACGGACGATAAACTTGTAACCTGTAGGGAACCACTGTCAACTCCTGTAAAAGAACAATAATCAACATATAAGATAAACCTGTAACCAGAGAGAAAACTTTTAAACCTGCAAGAAAATCAAGTAATCACTTACAAAGAACGTTATTATACCAAATTATCACACCAAGTACGCGTTTCGTGGCACACTCTTCAGTTTGGTTCATGCAAAGAACAGATAAATGACATGACCGGGTTGTTTATACTGAATCAACACATATCAAAAGAAAGGGCTCAAAATTTTCCTTCATGGTACCACCTTTGTTTTTTCGTTCGTATTTTCTTCTTCGTTCTCATCTTACTGCCCGATGCTTTCTGCTCTCTTGCCTTTCTTTCTTCTCCTTTCCCTCACTTTCCTTCCCTTCCTTTCTTCCTCCTCCTTTCTGCTCTCTTGCATTTCTGTTTCTTTGGTCCCCCCCTTTCCTTTTCAGGAAACTTGAGCAGCTCGGCCAGCTACTTGGTAGGGCCACTACCACACTATTTTGTTTTTGAGGCCTGTTAATAGGCTGTCCTTTGGATTTTCTGTTTGGTGCCGATCTTGAAATCCTGATCGCTGTGATCATAGCAGGAGCAAAAGCAGTTCACAGTAAATCAAAATATTTTATTCTCCTGGAAAACGCAGGGCTCGAATCTTTGCAGAAATTTTAGATAAAGTGTGCAATTAAGTGTTATTGCCCTATTCTTTCGGCTGAATGCGGGGTAAGTGGCATGCGGGGTGAGTGCCTTAGCGGCTTATATGATTTTCATCAGGTGACTGAAGTTAAGCTCTGTCGAGTGAGGTCAAATTCCAGATGGGAAACTTCGGAGGCCTGACCTCGCAACTCACTTCGGAAGGGACGTTAAGCTAGGGGCCCATGTCTCACCGCAGCAAGACACAGGTATGTTTGCGTTTACATTTTTAACTATCACTTCGATACCTGCGACCCATGGTCATTCTCGACAAAGAGCGGTAGTCTAACAGTATGAAGAGCAAATTTCCAATACATGTTTGAATTGATTACACAAATTTTTCATGCCGGATGACCCAAAAAAAAGAGCTACATTGCATATGTTTTCTTGACAGCAAATGTTATGGAGACAAACAAGGTATCAGCATGTAGCTGAAAGGCTCCGTTATCTTTTGAGATGTTGCGTGGTCAGTTTAAGATATGCTTCCTGTCCGAAAAAAACAGTTTCAAAAATATGGAAATCCATTCATTTCTCGGACCATTCCTTCCTTTTCTAGTTTGTTTTAGAAGATGTGAAAAAACTGAATTCCAAATTTGCTTTGGAGCATGAAATTTGAATGAGGAACAGAGGTAAATCTTGTAAACAAAAAAATTCCCAAAAGACTTCAAATCCATCGATCGCTACGTTGAATTTTCACAAATGTTGAGTTGAAGGTGATGGTGATTATTCACTTCGCTTCCTGCGACCCATGGAATGACGAAGTTGCGTGAATCATGAAATTAAGTAAAGCCACATAATATATCGCTTGATCAATCAAAATTTTTAATGACCGTGAATTCAGCACAAATGTTTTTGAAACCACTTAAACTTTATTGCGAGAATTCCCTTTAATATGGTATTCAAATGACCTTCATTTCGAAATTGTTGATACTTCATAACAGAATTTTAATTAAATGAACCCACAAAAGTTTACACAATCAATCAAAATTTTCAATGTTTTTGGTAAACTGCTGCTTCAAACTCATCATCCAAGCCCGGAGTGGTAGCCTCCATAGATGGAGCTACGGGTACTTGCCGTCCATAAGGATGGGTTCTGAACCTTGAAAATCCTGAAGTATGGGTCGCAGAATTCAAATTTTCGACTAGAAATGAGTAGCTCTTTGACTTGCAGCGAGAACGTTGTCGAGTTTTGTATTTGCAACGTTGGATTTTATCAAAGGTGAGGGGCTGTTTAAAGTAAATCCGTGCGGTTAAAATCACAGATTAACAAGAAGTTTTTCCTAATTTTTCTAGTGGCTTTTGGGAGGCATTGCTACCTATCAAATTTAATCAGAAAGTTTAGTTTCTTGAAATCAGTCGCATCGTCATCAAATTTAAAGTGATTCTACAAAATACTTCATCTTACAATCCCTCAAACCAGGACTAAAGCCCTTGATCAGGTTGCTGAAGATTTTGCCCCTGTACTGGTCACAAGATCAAGCTGTGCGTCTGTCGTTTTGTTTAACCTTACTGCGTAAGCCAATAGAAAACAGATTTGTTGAGCGTGTTGTACGTCGATTGTATCAATCAAAGTATAAATTTGTCAAATGTTCGACTCTGGACGAAGATAATAAGTTAGTTGCAACGTTTCGATCTTAACTCTTCATCAGGTGAAAGGGAAACAGCAGAATCGAGCGTAGGATAGATAAGTTATTAGGAGAATGTCAGCAGATTAATGCATAGAATGTGACATGGAAAAACCGTGATAGTGAAGAGAACGAAATAGATAGGATACTAAAAGAAGAAGAAGAAGAACAAAAAAAACTACTGGTGAAGGAAGAAGAAACGGAAGGAAGGAGCACTGATGCAATACTACGAGACATATGAAAATTGCTTATTGAGTCCTATAGGCATAAGAGTCCCAAGCTTAAAAATGATACCTTTCTCTAAAGTTTTGCGTTTGACTTTGATTGAGGCTAAGGCTACTATGTATGCCGATGACACAGCCATCTCGTATACTTCTGATAAAAGTGAGGAACTGGAGCTAGTAATCAACGAGGAGCTTTCATGCATTGAAAGGTGGCTACAGGGCAATAAGCTTTCCCTTAATGTTGTCAAAACCTAAGCTATGATAATTGGCTCTAAGCCAAAAATTAAAAAACTAAATAATCCTAGCACTCTTCCTTCTTTCAGGGTAGGAGGCGAGGAAATCGATCTAATAAATGAAACAAAATACCTCGGAGTCGTGATTGATAATTGCCTTACCTGTGAAAGTCACATTTGTGCAGTTCAAAAGAAGATCTCCAGAGCAAATTGGTCTATTTAACTATGCGCGAAATTTTGTTCAAACTGATACTTTGATAAATTTATATAGAAGCATCATAGAGCCACATGTCAGCTACTGTTGCTCCGTGTGGGGCTCTTGTGGTGCTTCAAAGCTAGACGTGCTTCAAAAATTACAAAATAAAGCCGCCAGAATAGTAACAAATAGCCCTTTTGATGCATCTGCAGCTCCTTTGCTCCAGAGACTTGGTTGGCCATCTGTACAAAAGCTGATATATAAAGAAACAGGCTATATGGTTTACAAATCTCTCAACTCTCTTGCACCTCAATATCTCAGTGATCTTTTCGTGAGATTATCCGGGGTACATCCAAGAGAGTTGAGAAACTCAAAAACTGACCTTGCAATACCCATGTTGAGAACTGGCAATGGCCAGAAATCCTTTGCGTATCGCGGGGCCAGTCTCTGGAACAGTCTTGATTTGGAAACAAAGATGGCTCTCTCAATCAATGCCTTCAAGTCCAAATTCAAGGAAAAATAATCGTATACATTATTTTTTTATTTTTATTGTAAATTTTGTATTATATAACTCTTTATTTTGTAAATAGCTTTTGTAGGGCCAATTGTAAAACAGTATATGGACTGAATTGTACCCTGGGTAAATAATTTTAAAATGAAATGAAAATGAAAAAATGTCCAAAGGTGCATAGCAAAGACCGGCTATTGTCATGTCTGTGATGGAATGGCTGTCAGTGTTGAAATGCTGTGATACGCTGGAATCATGGTCATCTTTGCGTGATTCCTGGAGATGAACCTTCTTTACTGTGTAAGGCCTGGTTTTCATATGATCGTAACAGTAGGTGACCTTTCTGCGACACATCGGCGACGTGCCCCCGATCAGTCGGAACGTATGATCATCACATTACGGTCATATGAAAACCAAGCTTAACTATGCCTTTTCGCGCAATTCCCTTCGATAATAGACGTACCTTGCAACACCCATCAACGCAGCATTAGACACTGTAATCTTGGAAAGAAAACTGCTATGTTCTGTAAAGAAGAAAAACCAAAATAAATCTGTAGCTAGGGAGGAAACTTTCAAATCCTGTAAGAGAAATAAGCAATTTTGAACAATCAAAAACGCGTTTCATCGCCCACTCATCAGTTATACCTTTTCCTTTAACGAGAGTTTCTTACCAAAGAAATATCAGACTTTCTTTATCACGCTTTGAATTGTCAATTATCAAATTTAGATAAACCTTTGTTTGTGTATGTGCAATTCTTTCAACACTTTGATAGAGATACGGGTAGCATAATTGTTGTGGTGATATGATCAATATGCCGACTTGCTACTCTAGCTACCTGAAACAATGAAAACTTATGCAAAAGTCGAGAATAAATCCTGGTTTGTGATAAAGTGAGGTTTCTCATTCTTTTTGCATTGGAAACCAAGGATTGGAGAAGATTTCTCATATCTCGTCTCTTTGGTTTCAGTACGTTTTTTTGATATACAGTACCAATTTTTATAGCCATAGGATTATCTTGGAAGATATTTGTTTTGCGCCGTTGCACCAAACGATGTCGCTGTATTGATCCCTTTTGTCTGTCGTTACTTTTTTATGATACATTAATTTTGTAGCCATAGGAACATTCTAGCAGATACTTGACTACGCCGTTACGCTGAACAATATTTCATCAATGGTCCCTTTGGTTTCATTACGTTTTTATGATACATCCACTTTTTAAACATTGGATTTTTCTAGTAGATATTTGATTTACGCTGTTGCGCTGAAAACTATTGCACCATTGGTCCCGCTGGTTTCATTACGTGTTTATGATACATCCATTTTGTAACCATAGGATTATACTAGCAGATATTTGATTTACGCTGTTACGATGAAAACTATTACGCCATTGGTCCCGCTGGTTTCATTACGATACATCCATTTTGTAACCATAAGATTATTCCAGCAGAAGTGTGGTTCAGCACCTGCTATACAACTCATGAAGACACTGACATTAATTTGAGCACCTGTTGAAGTATAAATGTATGATTTAGAAAAGGCCTAGCGTTATGAATCGAAATTTTAATTTGAATGATGTTTGCTTGTCTTGTGCTCATTTTTGTATCAAGGTTTGGAATCATCGTGTACTTGTTTTTGGATTTTTCAAACTCTTAACGAGTGCTAGAACTTATTGAAATTATGAAACCTGACTGTTGACTGCTTTCAAATCTTCATCACGGGACCTACCTGAACTCCGAGCTATTTTGCCGCATAGAATAATAGTCTATTGTTTATTGTCTCAATTGGTAAATGCTGTATGTTGACGATTTCGCTTCCATGACAACCAATTGCTTTTCGTTTGGATTCTAGCATCATTAAAGGAGATATTTCATCTTTAACTTTTTAGAAGCAGACATCAAAGTCATAATTGAGGATCATTATCTTACGCGTGCACAGCTTTCGTCAAGAAGAACTCGAGAAGGGAGATCACCACCAAAGTGAAGCACAAACGGAGACAAGTTTTGGAGGTTTCAATAGAAGAAAGATGGAGTTTGAATGAAATTTCTTGAAGCAAGGTTTGTACAAGGTGATAGATGCTTTATTATAGCTAACAATCTTGATATGCTATCAGTCCCATCATGTTTTACAAGACGTTCATGAATAATTTTGAGTTTACAGATTTGAAAATAGTGCTTTAACAAACAGGACAAAGAATTTAGCAATAGTTGTAGCAAACAGGCCACACAAGTGCAGAATTTTTTCATGTACAATTTCTTCAAAGACGATTCATGCTTTGGTATGCCCAAAAACTTCGTCGTTCTGTGATAGCTGTGATGTACTACAAGAAATCCTTGAACTGTCTTTTTCCAGTATTTCCAGTTTTACCAATGTGCAATGTGGATTTGGCTCTCAGCTTAATATTTTTCTAAAGCTTGAGTGTGTCTAGAAATATCGCTGTACCATATAGCTGTTATATCTTGCCAGAGATTTATTTAGCTTAATTGGTTGTCAGTTACAATCTTTTCCAATGATGATACATGCTTAAAATTATCTAAGAACCTTATCCCACAGTTAAATCTATTACGTCCTAAAAACGTCCTTCAGCCATTCGGAGTACTGCAAACATGTACCAAGACATAGTGCAGAAATGCTTGTAAACTAAAAATGTTTTTAAAGGTAATACATGCTTTCATTCTTTTATCAGGCCATGGAAGCTATTTATCCCCCCTCCCCCAAAGAAGTTCTTTAGTTACTCCGAGTACTTTAAACCTTCAGAAACACATGGCAGAAATGGTTATCAGCTAAGAATATTTCCTAGGCTGGTACATGCCTTCATTCTGCCTAAGAACTCTATGAGGTCATCGGACTTATTTATGCTCTGCAAGAAATTCTTGCGTTACTCGGTGGGCTTCAAACCATACCAACACGTAATGTGCAGAAATGCCTGTCAGCTAAAAATATATATCCAAAGGTGATACTTGCTTTGTTATGTATAAGAATTTTATCAGGCCAAAGGCGATACATGCTTTTTTATGTGTAAGAACTTTATCAGGCCATTGAAACTATTTTAACCCTACAAGAAATTCATTTGCTGCTGTGAGAATATCAACTTCTTTTAGCACAATACACAGTGCAGACTTAGTTCTCTGCTAAATTGTTTCCAAAGGTGATGCACGCTTTGATATAGATCACCAGACCAGGCCATCAAAGCTATTATACTCTACAAGTAATTCTTGAGCTATTCTGCGTCCTTCAAACCCTTGCCGACACGTGCTGCAGAATTGCTCATCAGATAAAACCTACTTCTAAGGTGATGCATGCTTGTCGTATGACTCAGAATCGAGAGGCTATCAGTCCTTTTTTTGATAGAACGTGCAGTGCAGACTTGGTTCTCTGCCGATTATTGCGAACGTTGATAAACGCTTTGATATGCCTAACAACTTTGTCATTATGCCGTTATAGCCTATCATAGCTTCAAAGGCTTCTTATGCTATTTTGAGGACTTGAAAGTTTGCCGACTGCACCAAAAACAAAGAATAAATTATTTTGCTGAAATTTTATGTGCAACCTTAGTCCTTCTTTTTACCACAATAATTGGTTCTCAATCATCTAACAAGAATGTGTGTGAGCTTCTTCCTAATATCTTGACCTAAGATTTTCAGAATTAGCAGAAACTGTGCATTCATGTAGAATCCAGATAAAGTGTTAAAGACGTTAACCATCTGGCTCTTTATTTATCAAAGTTTTTCCTTATCCCTACGTCAAAACAGACAAAGTTGAATTGGCCTGAATTCTTCCTTGTTGAATTTTGAAATTCCGGAAACTTCCATATTGTTAGATAATGCCACTCTTGCTCTCCAGCAGCAAATTATTTGATGAGTTTACTCCGTTTTTGGTTATTGTATTTCTTGCGAATTGTGACGAGAGGATTTTTCAGAGAAATTCATACCAGGGCTCCCAGAGAGAAAGTATACAGACTTGGTTGGGTTGGGTCCAGCGATGAGGATTTAGCTTCAGTCGATCGCAGCATAAAAATCTTTCATATCTTAAAAAGGTGAATGTAAAATTGAATGACATTTTTCTTTTTATTGAACGACTTCAAGGAAACTTAGGATAATTTGCTGTAAACCTGCAGTGGCAATTTTGATATCTTGGTTATTTTTGAAATGGCAGCATAGCATTTCAATTATTTTTGTAAAAATTCATCGAACATTTTCACCGGACTCGAAAAATGAAATAGCAGGATAGCGGCGCTACTAGGAAGGCAGCTGAAATCCTCAAATTCGCTAGGAAGGAAGGAGGGAAAAAAGGAAAGAAGGGAAAGAAGGGAAAGAAATGAAAGAAAAAGAAGGAAAAGACTGGAAAAGGAACAGGAAGAAAATGCAAAAGGGTGGAAAATTGGGCAAGAAGAACAAAATGTGTAAGAAGAAGAAAGACAAATTTTTTTTGAGCGCTGCATTTTCAATAGTTTAACATCATCGTAAATCTTAAGGTACTTGAGGAAAATTGATGCAATCTTGAAAAAAACTTTAATTTATGAAGGTCTAAAATATGGTAGCCAGCAGAAATCTTTAGCTCTTCTGATAAAAGATTTAGAGATTTGATGACTTCGCAGCCCTAAATTGATAAGTGACGCCATTTCAAAACTAATCAAGATATCTACTAATTGTCCCGGCAGATGGTAAATTACCCAAAACTCTTTTCAATTACTTTAATTAAAAAGAATATGTAATAGAATTTTACATCCGCCCTTTAAAGGATTTGAACCCTATGCTTTTGACAGCTAATCAAGGTCAAAGTGTTCCTATATAGTTAACTGGAACATAGAAACCTTGTTTGTTGAAACCAAAACGAGCAATGCGAGCAATCAAGAGCAGAAAATGTTGAAATGAAAGCAGGGTTAAATTTTTCTGGGAACACACGGCATGCAGATGAATTGTCACTGTACCTTGTGTTGGACTACTTATTGTAGCGAAATTAAAACTTTTTATCAGTGAAAAGAGTCAGTTTTTTCTTACAGTAAATCCCCGCATATAAGAACGTACCAAAATAAGAACCTAGAGGCTGTTTTTCCTAAATTATGCACCTTGCAATTAAGAACCTGTTTCAGTCTGATGATAGATAGGTTCTTATTGCGGAGGCTGCAAAGTTGATGTTTGATTGCCCTAAATGATGATGCAAAGAAGATAGAGTCAGTTGCAGCTGTCAAGAAGGAAATTAAGATTTGGGATGGAACCGGCTGCCTTTGTACAATTTGTAAATAGACACTGAATTTCTTTGATTTTAATATGCATTTCTTTAGGTTTATTGTAAATAGTTGGTGTAAATTAGCTTTATTTTGTAAAACTATGTGGATACCAACTTCAAATAGATATATGAATGAATGAATGAATGAATGAATGAATGAATGAATGAATGAATGAATGAATGAATGAATGAATGAATGAATGAATGATTGTTGTCATAAAGTTCATTTCAACCCTAGTTGGCCGTTCAAGTTTGATTCTCCTCCCCAATCAGTTATTAGGTCCATAAAAACCCTTCCAAAGATAATGGGGCAGAACATATGTTGTAAGGCTCTAAAAGGGCCTGCACAAAGTACCCTTCAAATAAAAACCTCTGTGCCTTGATATTAGTGTTAGTGCCTTTCAAATATGAACCTATTTCAGCCTAGCTCTCAAAGAAGTAGGTTCTTATATCCTGGGATTTACTGTAGTGAAATAAATAAAAAAGTTGATAGCGTTAAAAATAAATCGAAAAGGAAAAGGACACGATATCAGTGTCGCTCGTCGGATACAAGGATGCTGGCGGTGATGAAAAGGTGAATAACTTTGATAGTGTTTCTAACCTCTGTCAACCTTTCCACAGATTTCTACGAAACGACGAAAGAACACACATAGCGAGAGCTGTACATATCTGAGAATATTTCCCTGCCAGTCAGAGACACCCAGAAACAATGAGCACGAAGAAATGCAACAAATACGACTTGATCGCCCCTGCGGATCGAAAATGGCAATATTTCGTTGGAGCAAGTGCATGTATCTACTTTGGAGGAATGATCCTTGTCTTGGTTGGAAGACTGCTGTATTTGTTGGTAAAGAAGAGTCAAAGGCGATCGTCAAGTGTGTCCAATTTAAAGACTGCGATGCCGAGTACACCGCAAAAGAAAAAGAAAATATCAGATGAGGAAGATGCAAGTTGGTATGTGGCACTGAAGGAAGGAGCAGGGGCTTTGGTATCGGCACAGACATTGCAAGGAAGGATCCTTGTAAGTAAAATCATAGCTATCCAGCTACTGTTTGCTAAACACGTATTCTTTGCACTAAACTAAGACTTTGGGCTATTGCTTAAAGTTCCTTAAAATTATCAGATTTTGAGTACTCAGAGTTTCTTACGAGTTTCTCAAAGATTCCATAACAATTTTCATGCTAAGATGAGGTTCTTTGAAGCTTTCCCAGTGTTTGGACATTACTCAAGTATTTCCGAGTACTATGATACAGGAAATAAGTCAAAATAAAGTAAAAGTGTGTTAGGATTTCCTCTTTCAAAACGAGTAGTTTCTCAAGTTATATTTGCGCAGTAATGGAGTTTCTTAATTTTTGATGATTTGCGAGCTGCGCTTCTTGTAAGCAGTTTATTATAACACTACGATGGTAACACGCAAATAACCACTACGATGGTAACATGCAAAGGGTCGCTTTGTTATTGTGCGGATAAGGTGAGGCATACCGATTACAAGTCAAAATTGTCCATACTAAACATTAAGTGGTAGACTCAAGTATGCTTTTTCAAACATTGCTGCATTGTGACATACTGGAGAAGAAACGAAGTGCTATTTTAGAAGCAACCACTTATTCTGCCCATCTTCTGCCATAAGTAAGCAACCATTGGTCGGGTTGACTCACACAAGGTCTCAAGCTCTAAGTTTAAGCCTGACCTATGCCGCTCTGTAAAAATCGAGAAAATTAGTGCTGTGCTCCTCCACAGCTGCTGCACAATGGTCAGAAGGTTTTCGGATTTTTGGCATATCTTGGCTGTTGCCAATGATCAGTTGACTTGAACACAAATCTCTCTTAATACTTTAACCTTTCTGATTTGAACCAAACAATGCTTGGCCTCAAGTACCTCAGGTATTATGCACATAATGTATTTAAAACCTGTGAAACTCTTCTTTCTTCCAACCGGTATAAATTATTCCAATCTTATCCAACAATGAATGTAAATAATTTGCCTTACTTTTTGAATTGCAGGTTGTGTTGGCATTCATTTCCAGCCTATCTGCTTGTGCTCTTTACGTCACCGAATCATCATTGTAAGTAACCAGATAATTCATTTAACCACCTGTCTGAAAATGGTAGTGTATTTATTTATATTTATATTAATATTCATTGGTTAACGCATGCTAGGTAATGGAAGCTTTACAGCTGATGTGGACCTGCGGAAGTACGGCTTTTGCTTACAGAGTTGCCTTGGATTACTCATTTACCAACCTCGGATAGCCTGTGTTCCAGACCTTTTCAAGTGGTCTGGAACACAGGCTAACCTTGGAAGGATGGACAACTGAGTTGGCTGTTGGCTTGTGGTTTGTAGTGCCAGCGATCCACGCAGGTGGAACCCACGCAGGTAGAACCCACAAGATCCCGAACACTACGCCTTAACCAATTGGCCACTCCACCAATGACCTGTCGCAACATTGCCTCTTCCAATGTGCTCCCATAGACCTTTTAGCTATTCTGAAAACGAATGTGGATCGAACGATATTTCATTACATTTTGTAGAATTTTCGAATGTGCACAATTGCGATCTAAGCACTAACGCCACTCAGTCGAACCTCGTGTATAAAATTGTATAAAAATATCGCTCGATCCAGGCTCTTTTGCAGAATAGCTAAAAGGTTTATTACTTAATATAGTCGTAGACTTTTTTGTCAGTATCAAAAATGTTAAAACACAAAATTTGTTACATTCTACTGTGCCATTTAAAGCAGGGATAGACAAAAGGTCATCTGGTCCCTACTTCGGATGACACTTACAATGCTTTTGCAAAAGAGAAAGGTAGAATCCAAGGTAGCTTGTTGTACCAAATAATGCAAAAACCCTAAAGTTTTTTTTCATAACATGTAAGTCGTAGACTTGACTTATATGTTATGATTTTATAATTTGATAAATGACCCCTCTTTACTGTCCTTCGCTTTTAGTCCCGTCGAGCACTGCCTGGACAGAAACGATCAAGTTCTCTGGAGATTTGAAATTTGTCTCAATATATTCTTCATGTTCCATTTCGCTATACGGGTAAGTTACTTGTCTGCTTCCTCATTAATCCTTTGAGCGTTCGAGGAAGGGGACTCGGTGAGTCAGCACAGTTTCTGAGTTAACAGAATAGTCAGTATGTGGAACTCCCATCACCGTTAAGGATCACGCACCATCTTGGCAATATTGATTGTCGTCGCTATTTTAGTGCTACGATGAGAGTGGAAAGCAAAATAAGACGCAAGAATTTATTCCATTAGAATTGGTCATACTATTTAAGATTTATTGGCAAATTTGCTTGGGAGCTATTTCCCAGCGCACGACCCCCGAGGCCTGCCAGAAGCTAGCAGCTCCTCCTGACACACCCAGTTATCATAAACTATGCATCAAAATCCGATGTACAATTAGTCAAAAATCTGCAGTCCAAAAGGGTTTCTTTGTCCATTCTTCTTATACTTCTTTTGAACTGGTTAATTGTGGGCGAGTAAGTGCATGGGAAAGTCCGAAAAGTAAATCAATTACATGTTCTGAAACTGCTTTTTCCAAGGACAGTTATAACTTAAATTGACCATTCAGCTACATGCTGATACCTTGTTTTTTCATGTCATTTGCTTTCTGAAAGCTCGGTATGATCCAGCCTGTGAACCTATTTTTGGGTCACCTGGTACCTCCACCATTTTAGGAAAAGCTCTTATTGGATAGCAGCCTCTTATATGTTTTTGGTTTCTCAACAGTTTCTGGCAGCAAATGACAAGCTGGTGTTTTGGGTGCTAGATGTGACGTCATATGTTGACTTCCTTACCATTCCTCCTGTCTTCGTTGCACTTGTGTTGGATAGAAACTGGATTGGTAAGTAATGCCCGAATTCTGTATTTTAAAGGACAAATCCGGAGTTGATAAAATTATTGTTTTCCAACAATGTAAAAAATAAAGTATGTTTTCAATGAAATGGTTCTAGGGTCATGTTAAAGTTTTTGCTAATTTTTTAAAAGGTTAGCAGTGTCTTTTATTCATAAGAGAGCACTTCCCACCTGTTGAAAAATTTTGTAAAAGTTGTAATAGGATGCAAAGAACCCTTTCTTCTAAAATTTATTCCACCTTGACATTGCCATAGGACAACAGCAGTGCTGTTTTTAAAGGAACCATTTATTTTGCCTTTTCTCTGCCGTAAGTCAGCAACCACTTCTCAGATTGACTCAAACTCTAAGTTAAAGCCTGACCTATGCAACGTAAAGTCCGAGATAATTAAATTTATAGCTCCTCCACAGTAGCCAGTCTAACGGGGCACAATTATTTTGGAACATCCTGTACAAACAATTTGTCAATTACAGATAAAACACTCAACAAAGTATCTCATTTCCTTTAGTATGTCTTATTGCATACGAACGTCGTAAGAGTCGATCGCTTTTGAGCCCATCCTAGATTTTGCAGCCAAAAATATGCCATATAGTCCCCTCCCCATCTTTTTCAAGCCATCAAGAAACAAGAAAAATCTAGAAGTAATGTAAACTTTTTCCAACAATTCGTAGCCTGCGTGCAGACTCAAACCTCGACGAAGGAGGAAAGTTTCCTCCTTCGTTGAGGTTTGAGTCTGCACGCAGGCTAACAATTCACGTCTTGGGATGCTTTTGAGGCATTATTCTTCACGGCTAAAAGGGAATTTACGAAATCACAATGCCAACGGCAATAGCAACTACAATGCAATGTTGCTTTTGTTTCAGAACTTTAAATTCAAAAGATTCCTTGTTTTCTGTTCAAATTTTTCTTCCCTTGAGAGTCTCGAAGTTGTCCTTTTCAATTTCACAACTTGGAAGCCCTATGGCGTTCTGTACTCTAGATCTGGGGCTCCGAAGTGCGAAGTTACACTCACTCTTTTTGAATATTTGTCTTCAAAGAAAAAATATGGTTTTCAGGCATCTCTGTGTTTTAGGAGGCCTCATTTTGCCCTTTTGGATGATATATTGAAGGTAGCGCACGGACATAATAATTCCTTTCCAGAATATCAGATGACGTTCTGCTGCTGGCATTGCCATCCTGGTTTCGTAAAATCTCTAATGTGTCGTATAAACGATGGCATCGAGGTCATGGAGTATTTTTTGCTGCACTGTCACTCTTATCATCCGCAGAGAAGTGATTTTCTCAACCATTTACAGGCAACTTTGCTTTCATACGGCTCGTTGAATCTTTCCAAGGAGGAGTTAGTTTCATTTGCCTTGTATGGCGATGAAAGGTTGCCTTTTGAATCAAATAAAGCAACAATTAGAGAAACACTAGAGCTCATCGAATCATCAAAGAGACTTTCTTATATTATTTCAATTAAATCTCCTCGTCTCCTCCTACCTTTGTATTAGTTTATTTATTTTGTAACTGTAGTTTATGCTGTAATAGTTTGGTTATCCATGAGTTTCTTGTAAATGTTTTATGTTAATTGTTAAGACACAGGGTTTCAATGCATTCTTATTCTCCTCTTATTTGTATCTTGTAGCTATGTTTTTTTATTGTAAAATCTTATATTGATACAGAAAAAATTTAAAATGTGATTTTGAGAATCATTATTTGGGATGCATTTCAATAGGTCTGGCTATGTCCACATGATGCATAATTCTGAGCTTCTGTCTCTAATATTTTCAATATCTTGGCCTCAAAACCTTGATAGATTATTACATGTCGAGTGGTGTTGCTTTTGTAATGCATTGAAATATCTTATTTAACTTCTAGGCCTTCGTTTCTTGAGAGCGCTGGAATTGATAAAACTGGCAGAAATCTTGCAGTTTCTGAATGTCTTGAATAACGGGTAAGAGAAGGAGCAGTTCCTTCATTTCTTTACATGTGATACAGTTGAGGTCGATGAATAAAATGAAAGTTGGTGTAACTGTTTTGACCAATGCTTGTAAATTTCCTTGAATATTTACCGATCTATAGGAAAACCAAATGATCGACAAAAAATTTTTGAAACGTCAAAATTCGTTTACGTTCTGATATCTAAACTCTTTATGATCAGGGCCAAATTTAATTCAGATAATACCTTGTTTGTACCCATGGAAAAAGGTGTTATCCTCAAATTGTTTTCTGAGCTATGGCTTTTCATAAAGCAACGTATTTTTGATCTAAATTCTCGCGATTTCATTGGTATTTGATTCTTGTGTTCTCAGAGCGGGTGCCATTTTTAGGTCATCTTTTTTAAGGTTGTGGAATTATGGTTATCATGTTTGATATTGTGTGGAATTATGGCTCCTGTTGTGATGAAATTTCTAAAAATTTCATGAACTACAGGAAGTTTTTCATAATTTGGTTGCCATTGCCTAAATGCTCGGAATGTCGATCCTGATATTCTGAAAAGTTTTCGGAATTATGGGTGCTCTAATTTTGGTCGAAATTTCACTTACTCGTCAGATAGTGGGGAGGGTACTCCCCCGAGCATAGATGCTTGCAGAGCGCTCCGTAACGGGTGTTTGACTCTCAACAACTCTTAAATCTTGGCAAAACATACCTTTGTTTTGAAGAAAAGATCATCGAGAATCTTAAAAATCCTTCCTTCTGAAAAATGGATTCATAAGCTTTTTCGAAAGAGTGAAATGCCCATAGAAATTGAGAAGCACTTGGAGCGCCCTTCAAGGTCATCGAAAATCAAGTTTGATTTAAAGGGGGCAGGGTCACGTAACCGTAAACAAACCTGTTATCTCTATAATCTACATTGTTGCCCATGCATGGCCATTGTGTTCATCACAGATGTTGGTGGATGGGATGAATCCACAAGAAAGATACTTTCGAAAATTCACAAATATCTCTACATTCGCACATATCAGTGTTTCGTTTGTTTCTCTACGAAGCTCAAGAATCCATCTTCAAAATAACTCCTTCATTTTGAGAAAAATAGTAGAAAATCTCTGTGATATGGCCTATCAAAGATACTGCAAAATCGTCATTTCGAAAGAAGTTTGTTTACATTACATGACCCTTCCCCTGCAATAGCTGTGACTTTTACTGTAACAGTGTGCTTCAGAAGTATGAAGCTTGTGAGATCTTGGGAGGGTCTTTAACAACGACTCATTGCAAACTCCAGCCTGTTGATAATCAATCGTTGTATGTTTTATATTCGATACTCTTGTTATGCTGCTTCCAATTCATGTCATTTGTAGCAAGCAAACTCTGCTCCTTGACTTTCTGTTCTTACGAATCTGTATCCTCAATGTTGTTTGAAATGAACTGCCATAAACAACAGCATGTTTCAAGCTCATAAAGAACTGAAATTTCCACAGTGTTTTATGAATATGATTTCATTGGTAAAGAAGAATTAGAAAGGACTAAAGTACGACGAAAACGTACATTAAAACATTTTTCTGCTGTACAACTACCAATATTTTGCAAAATACTTCGAAGGAGGTATCTCTCTAAAGAACTCAATGGTTGCAGCATAGGGTTGTAGCTTGATTCTTAAAAACGTTTTGATAAAAGTCTAATTACTCCAAGGGGGTTTAATCCCTAAGTCTGCAGCAGTTTGTCTAGAAAAGATTTTTGGGATTAAAAACATGCAATAGAAATAGTACATTCTTGAAATCAGCACCATATATAATTCATTTACGTTGGTTTCATCTGCCCTGTTTCTAGGTCAAGTGTAGAAATGGCAAGAATATTTGGAAATTTCTTCGCGCTGTGGTTGACATCAGCTGGCTTTGTTCATCTTGTACGTGTTATTCACTGTCTAACCAATTTTCATTTCAGTAAAGGAAGGTCACCCTTCTTTTAAAAGATTGTTTTCAGGCAGCTCTCTATCTGAAATTATGATAACGCAACGAAATGTATACCAAACATCTAATTAAAGCCCTCATTGCGCGATTGCAAGAAATACGGTATTCTTATTCATGTAAAGGAGGTCACCCTTCTTTTAAAGATTGTTTTTAGGCAGCTCTCTATCTGAAATTATGATAACGCAGGGAAATGTATACCAAGCATTTAATTAAAGCCCTCATTACGCAATTGCAAGAAATTTGGTATTTTTATTCATGTAAGGAAGGTCACACTTCTTTTAAAGATTGTTTTCAGGCAGCTCTCTATCTGAAATTATGATAACGCAGGGAAATGTATACCAAGCATTTAATTAAAGCCCTCATTACGCGATTGCAAGAAATTTGGTATTTTTATTCATGTAAGGAAGGTCACACTTCTTTTAAAGATTGTTTTCAGGCAGCTCTCTATCTGAAACTATGATAACGCAAGGAAATGTATAGCAAACATTTACTTAAAGCCCTCGTTGCGCGATTGAAAGAAATATGGTATTTTTATTCATGTAAGGCAGGTCACACTTGAAAATAAAGCTGATTTAATAATAATGATAATAGAAATGATAACTTTATTACAGTGTCTAAAACATTTAGCATTTCTACTAATTAGGGACACTACTTACATACCATTAAAACGCCTTAATAATAGTACATTTTTTTAACCTAATTGTAAAAGTACAATTCAAATCAGCTCAAGAAAAATGACATATTCCACAGTGTTCACCGCGTACGTTATCATTAAGTAAGGCCTCGAGGTCCTTTTTTGTAATACAATTACGGAAATTTTCAACACAAGGACTAGTTCTTTCTTTTTCATTTACTTTTGACCATAAAATAGATCCTAGGTACCTCAACGAATGCTTTCCATACTTAACGGTGTGAATCTCGGAATTTTGAATTCTGATCATACCGTTTATTCGGTATTTCAAACAAATTTGCAAGTTGCTGTTCATCTAGGGGTACAATAACGCAAGTAACTTTAGACTAAGGCTTTAATTGAAGTTCTAATGATACGATTGTGAGTAGCAAAGAACTTCGTGGTATTCAAATCATTTTCATTCCTGTAAGGGCCTGTTTATATGAAGCGGGCTGGCCCGTTAGCGAGCTGGCTCGCCAACAAGCCAGCCCAGTTTTACATTAGAGATCCGAAAGTGAGCCAGTCCGGCTATTAGAAGCCACGTGCCGTCATTCTTTCGTGTAAAATTGAAAGAACAAGGAAATATTTTCTGACTCACGGCGCCAAATGTAATACTGCGCGTGCGTAACAGGCGGGCTGGCCCGTGTCTTCTGTTTATATGAGAAAAGTCAGCCCGCTTGAGGCGGGATCCCGGTAGTCGATAATCGAGATCTCGGCAAGGCGGGCCAGCCCGGCATGCATATAAACGTAAACTGATGTTTACAAAGTTGTGACCAGGTAAGCAGGATCTCACCTGAAGGTGAGCCAGCTCGCTAACGGGCCAGCCCGCGTCATATAAACAGGCCCTAAGAAGGGTCACACTTGAAACTTAAGCTAATTTTCCCCTGTCCTTTTTGTTTAGAGGTGCAATAATACTAGTATCTTTGTACTAAAACTGTAACTTTAAAGCCCTAGTGCTGCAATTCCAAGCAATTCAGACTTTCGCGTTCTTATGTTTTCAAATCATTTTTATCTATGTAAGAAGGGTCACACTTTTAGAAATAGAGCTGATTTTCAAGCTGCTCTTCGTTTAGAGGGACAATGACACAAGTATCTTTATTTCAAAAAATCTGATTAGAACTCTAATGACACGAATCAAAGTATTAAAGTACTTCTTATGATAAGTTTTAAATCATTCTCGTTGATGCAAGGGGGGACACATTTGAAAACATAGCTGATTATCAAGATACTTTTAATTTGATTTAAACTCAAACTAAGGAATCAGATGCAAAGATTTACCAAGAAAATCAGACTGAAGCCATTGCTTTGCGATTGGCAAAAAGCTAAAATCCAGGGAGAAATCTCTCTTAAAAACTGATTTTGTTGAGGATACCGAGGACTGCCCCTTTCGTCTTAGTCTTTTGTTTTGCTGGTAATTTTCAAAGCAGATCAGCAGCCGGGAAACCTATTACCATGCGCGAGAATCTCTTTGTCTCATTGCTAATCCTTGTTTGGATTGTGGTTGGATTCTCCACCCACATTCTTTCCACAGACCAAACATACTCTCTGCGCGTGATCACAGGTTTCCTTTCTGGGGGATGACCGTTGCTTTGAACATTGACGACTCGTATCCCCAACAAAAATGATCGAATATCCAAGAGATATATCATTGTGTCATCTCAGTAATCAAGGCGAATATTGTCTGCTAAAAGTTGAAATTTGTGTGCCTTCTAGGCAACTGATTCTTCATCCTTCGAAAGGACCTTAACCCCAGGGCCCCATGGCTGGACGAGGTATGCACTACCCGTGGTAGGCCTGAATTAGCTACAATTTACTTTCAATCTACTTGAAAGAAATTAATGATGATGATGACGATGATGATGAAGGTAACATAACATCACCTTGGTGCTTTAAATAAAAAGATTCTTCTTTCTTTCAGCTTGAAAGTACTGGGGATTTTTGGCCTCCGATAAGCTATGCAAATGCCCAGAATCTGAATTATTTCCAAGCGCTCTATTTCCTCCTGGTAAGTAAAATATTATCGCTACTTTCTCGGTTTTATCGTCATGGCGTACAGCTACGGTGCTCTTTAGTCCCTAGACGAGGGGCTCAGTTCACCTTTTACAAGAGTGCGTGCGCAAAATCAATGCAATAAGACTGTAAAAAAGCATGGAGTGCACTTATCAGATGCAGCTGAACTTATCACGAAGAGACAATAGGCAAAAAGAAGAAAAGATACATAATGTTGAAACCATTCTTTATGATATCTTGGTAGAGGCCAAAACAGCAGTCTCCTATCGCCCATGCATTAAAATCGAAAATATTGGGACAGAAAAGTTTCGGAAAATGAACTTCCAACAAAAAACTTTCGGAAACTTTTGCGGGAATTTCTGACGAAGAACTTCTTATACAAACACGACATCAAAAAACAAACATGATACCAAAATGTAGGTTCCCTTTGTTCTCCTTTCATGGCATCACTGTCGACATCCACAATTAGCCTCACTCTTTGACGACCCTCAACTTACGCTCACCTAGTTGAACTGAATGGTTGTTGTTGCTGTCGCTCCAATGAGGGCCATATTCTCTAAATCTGCAAAAGCGGCAAAATTTCCATCGGCGACGAGTTTTTATCGCCCCGTCGCCTACTGGTCAGAATGTGGCTTAAAGGAAGGCAATTTGAGATATTATGCAAGAATGAACCTTTACCACAATACTGATACCTTGTTTTATGGTATAGCAGATTTAGAAATCTGATTTTTGAGGCATTTTCGATCCGGTGGTCGTGAGAGAAAAATAGCAAGTGATTAAGGTCCAATAGCTAAATTCTATAACGAATCCGAATTGAACGACAGATTGATACACTTTGTAGAATGTTTCAATGTACACAATAATTATAGAAGCCCCAACGTCATTTAATCGAGCCTTTTGAAGAACAATCTTATTTTAAGCGTGTTGTACGATATAGATTTAAATAACAACATTCAAGAATAAAGATAATCGTACCTTGAGCAGAGTTTTTCTAAAACACGACGTTTCGAGCTGAGCCCGTTATCAAGTGACTTGATAACGGGCTCAGCTCGAAACGTCGTGTTTTAGAAAAACTCTGCTCAAGGTACGATCATCTTTATTCTTGAATGTTTTAAACGGGCTCAGCTCGAAACGTCGTCTATTGTAGAACAGCTAAAAGATTTCAGCATGGAGCTAAGCTAGACTTATGACGATGAGTCCCTTGTATCCCTGCGGTAAACCTTGCTCAAGAGGGACTCATAACGAAACAGTGAAAAACCCGGCCCTATCTACTGCATTCGATCATGATTCGATCTATCGAATCAGCATCGAACGACTGCCGTAGCTCTGTTCAACGGTCACTCCTCGGAAAGAAAATGCGATAAAAACCACGTTATGCAGGCGTTTAATAAAAAAACTTGGTATAAATCTGAAGAAGGAAGTTCACTTTACCTGGTAAGTCCAAAATGAGTCTTTCAACGCTGCATTTTCCACGTTTTTAAGACCAAAACGAACCAGAGAAAACTTCAGCCACCTGCCACACATCATTGTTCTCTGCCAAATCTCGCAATCTGATTGGCACTGGAGGAATTGCGAAGTTTGGGCCTAAATAGGGTTAAGTTTCTCAGAGTAATACTATGAGTCTCTTTTGCCTGAAGCGCCATCATCAAGTCAAGAGCACAGGGCAACAAGAGACTCATCGTCATCAGTTTAGAGCTAAGCAATTTCTACAACTGTGGGGAAATAAGTTGTAGTTAACGTCATCAGACATCAATTCAAGCGAAAAGCGAGACTACGACATGCGATCGATTCTAATCGACAATGTTTCTTTAATCTTGATAACGAGCTTGATCAACAATAGAATATTAATGATGAACTGTATTTCACCGGCCAACGTGTTTGCAATCAAAAGTCGCAAAATGTGGTCAAATGTTATGACTTCCAGGCCTTCCCGTTACGGCTAAAGTTTCATCAGGGCAGCTGAATTTCCTTTGAGCCAAAAAATTTTGAAGTTTGTGGCTAGCGAGGAAAATATCTGCTTTTAGTTTTCTCATTACATCACAATACTTTCATCTTGCTACCATAGCATTCCCACTTATCCTCTCCCGAGCTCAAAATGAGGAGCATAATTCAGCAAGAGTTTTTGGAAATACTTGTCAAGAAGGGAGTGATGAATGAAAGATTAACGCCCCAGGCCCCACTGCAGCAAGTGTACCAGGCCCAGTCCCCCTCCCTTATGTCTGAATAAAGCAGCCATAAGTAGGTCCAGGGATCTCGCTCATGCGTCACGCTATTCACTTGTTCACATTCCTGCTCGGAGTCAGCCGTACAAGTTCTTACTCGTATTTGTTTTCCTCATCGGAAATTTACTTTACTCGCTATATAATGATGGCTTCGCACGACAAGAGTTCGTCTGCCACCCGTCCAAGAGATCGCAGAGATGCTCGTCGCACGCTAGCAGGCTGGAAGAACCTATCGAAGACGGAGCTAAGAGCCAAGGCCCAAATGTATGGCGTCGAACAGACAGGAAATAAAGAAACGATCGCCTTGCGACTTTACAGCCTTTTTGACGTTGTAGCAACTGATAATGAATCGAATGAACCTGAAGCAAATCCCGTGGCGGGACCTTCATCATCTGGTGAACACGAGGGTTTACAACCGAATCAGCCCCAAACTCCGAACCAAGGAAGTTCAATGGTTACATTTAGTCTCGACGATTTGAAGAAGTTGATGCAGGAAGTAGCCGAAAAAGCTAACCAGCCCCGTGGAGGGAATGATCCTTACCCTGGTGTTCTCCAGCTCTCGCCGACATCCACAATCTCCCACCCACAAGGCCCAGAAACCCCCCAGCCAACCGTCCAGCCAGCCACCCAGCCGACTGCCCAGCCACGTCCTGCCCCAACAGCCGTCCTTGAGCCTCCAACAGCCACTGCCGCCACAACAGCCGCCGCAGTCCCACATAATACATTACATCAAGGTAACATTGAGTCTCTTTTTCATTCACCACTTAGCTCTCTGCCCCCACTCTCCCCAAAGTTGATAAAAGCAATGAAAGCGAAAGAGTACATTGATTTAAACACTTTACTACCTAACTCTTTATATGACACAACTGCCAACCAATCTTACAGCCTTCAAGTCCAACCAGGGGCAACTGGGGATGAAACTGTGTCATTGACGCAAACTCGCCGCACCGCCCAAAAAATCACCAACTTCATATCCTGGCTGGAAGCCTGGAACGTTTTCATAAGAGGCATGGTGCACTTTCATCCTCACCTCGCCCCCGATTTATTAGCATACCAAGAATCCTTCTCCGCCCTAAGCCGCAATTACCAGTTCCAATCTTGCTACAAATATGACATAGCATTTCGAATGAATGTGGCAAGGAACCAGTATCTGCCCTGGTCGCGGCTCGACGAATATGCTTTCAACCGTTTCTTGCGTTGTGCACCACCCTCCCAGCCCCTAGCATGTTTCAGATGTCACATGTCTGGCCATTTTGCTGCAGATTGCCCATCCCTCAAGTCACGGGATAATGTTTCGCACCCTGGTCAAAGCATGTCCACCCAAGCCTATTCCTTCAACGGCCAGCCGCCCTTTCGTGCAAAACAGCCCTTTTATCAAGCCCCTTGCCGGCATTTCAACGCCAACAATTGCCGTGACCAAAACTGCCGCTGGCCCCACATCTGCAATCGATGCCGCGGCCCTCACCCAGAAACAAATTGCCCAAGGCTTAAACAATAACTTCAACCCATTACCCGCCTTTTCAAGGACTCCTGTTAATGCAAACCATTTACGTAAGGAATTAACTGCTTATCCTGACCAATTCTTTGTTGACAATTTGATTATCAGTTTCGAGCACGGTTTTTCAATTGGCTATTCAGGCCCGGAATTTTGTAATATTGCACCTAATTTGCAGTCTGCCTCTTCAAATCCAACAGCGATCTTCAATTGCATATCTGAGGAGTTAAAGCAGAAACGGATGTCGGGCCCTTTTACTAGCCCATCATTGCCAAACTTTCGTACGTCACCCATCGGTGTGGTTCCCAAGAAAGACAGCAATAAATTTCGTATGATTACTGACCTGTCCTCGCCAAAGGGCATTTCAATCAATGACTTTATAAATGATTCCGAAGCTTCCGTAGCTTTCAACAATTTTGATTCAGCTGTTTCCATTGTGTCCAGCCTGGGAAGGGGGGCACTCATGGCCAAATTGGACATAAAGAGTGCATTTCGTATCTGCCCGGTAAGACAAGAGGACTGGCATTATTTAGGTTTCTCGTTTATGGGTCTCTATTTCGTCGACTTATGCCTCCCGTTTGGCCTTCGCTCCTCTGTGGAGCGCTTTACACAGTTATCGGACTCTCTTCTTTGGATCATGAAAAACAACCACAAAATAGTAAACTGCACTCATTATTTGGACGACTTTTTCTTGGCTGGACCCCCGTCTTCACCCCAGTGTCATGAAGAAATGCAAAAGACAATATCACTGTTTAACAACTTGGGCGTTCCCTTGGCTCCTGAAAAAATCGTAGGCCCACTAACTAAGCTCACATTCCTGGGGATAGAAATAGACTCACAAACAATGTCACTGAGGTTACCAGAAGACAAGCTATCCACCCTCGTGGCAATGCTACAGAAATGGTCGAATTTGAAAAAATGTACGAAAAGAGATCTGCTTTCATTGATTGGAAAACTTTCGTTCGCCTCTAAAGTGATCCCATCCGGTCGAATGTTTATCAGACGCCTCATAGACTTATCAACGACTGTCGAAAGATTGTCCCATCGAATCTCCCTAAATTCTGAAGCAAAGAAGGACATCTCTTGGTGGGCGAAATTCCTACCCACCTGGAATGGAAAGTATAAAATTCTTGATTCATCAACCACCCCCTGCCACCAGTTACATATTTATACTGACGCTTCAGGGGAAATAGGGTTTGGGATCTATAACAATGGTCGATGGGTATCTAAAACATGGCCGAATGAACACAAACAAAAATCTATCCAATGGAAAGAGATCTTTCCCGTCTACGTTTGTTGTTACTTGTGGGGCAAAGAATTCCACGGAAAACGCTTACTTTTTCACTGTGATAACCTGGCTGTCGTGAACATTTGGTCCGCCCAGTCATGCAAATCGCCAGAAATTATGGCTGTTTTGAGAAAACTTTTCTACATAGCAGCACAACATGAATTCACTGTTAACATAAAACACATACCAGGAGTAAACAATGTCTTAGCAGACTGCCTTTCTCGTTCCCAGATAAGAAAATTTTTCACACTGGCGCCCTCGGCGAAATCCCACCCAGCAGAAGTCCCAGACGAACTCTGGAAAGTTTAGAACAAGACAGTCGCTTCCTTCAATTTATGTCTATTGCCAATTCGTCGAGAAGAGTATATGCCCAAGGTCAGTCTAGCTTCAGTTCATTCTGTTCTGGTTTGCAAATTCGACCTTATCCTCTGTCACAACACAATTTGTGCCTGTTTACCACCTACCTGGCCCGGACTTTGAGTTACTCGACAATCCGGACATACTTAGCTGCTGTCCGCTTTCGAAACATAGAACTAGGTTTCTACTCAAACTTCGAACCCATGCAAAATTTGCAGATGCTACTGCGTGGGATTAAACGCGTCAAAGGCATATCACTAAGGCCCAGCCGCCTGCCAATAACGTTAAACATCATGAAAATCTTGAAGTTGAATTTGAGAAAAACACCTCTTTGCGTGCAAGACAAACTCATGCTCTGGGCTGCGTTCACAACAGCCTTTTTTGGCCTATTGCGTTCCTCTGAATTTTGTTGTGAAAGCAAATCCAGTTATAACCCGAATTCAACACTACTCCTAAGGGACGTTATCCTAAGTGAAAACGTGGCAAAGATACAAATTAAGGTTTCAAAAGCCGATTCTTTCCGGAATGGTCACGAAGTTCGCCTCGCAGCATCCCAGTCATCTGTCTGCGCATTCCGAGCACTCAATAAATACATGACGTTTTGCTCTTGCCCAACTGCCCCGTTGTTTGCCTTCAGTGACTCAACGTATCTCACTCGTCAAAGAGTGACGAAGTCATTACAGAGCCTATTAGGCCCAAGTTTTCCTGATGTCGATCGATATTCGTCCCACAGCTTCAGGATTGGTGGTGCAACATCCGCAGCAGCAGCAGACTTACCAGACTGGCTGATTAAAACTCTTGGCCGTTGGTCAAGCAACTGATACGAACGTTATATCCGTAACCCTACAAACATCATAGATAACGTTCCTTATATTCTAGCTCATCGTTAGGTTCGTAAGTCACATAGGGCCCACCCCCCTTTTAACACAGGGTTAGCCAGCTCCGGGGCGTATCTTGGCGTATCTTGGCGGTTAGGCCACCAAATCTGGTGGCGAAAGGTAGTTTAGAAATATGTAGGCCTGAGAATCTCATCACCTAATTTAAGCCAGTTTCTGTATTTTCCGTAGTTTTTCGTGGCTCTCGAGGAGTCACCACCGTTAAAGCAGTTTTTTATATAGGGCCATGTCTTAGAGCCTTCTGTGCAGGACTACAGAGGACCTGAGGGCAGGCAACCCCTGCAGCTGGCCTCTCAAGTACCTGCAATGGGAGACCAAAACTGAATTTAGCATTAAAAGTTGGGGTCATCGATACCTCGGGTACTTCATGGCAGGACAAAACGTACCTCTCATGCTGACCCAGGGGATCACAGTTACAAATGATAGCTTAGTACATTTTATGCCTGATACGACCCCAAGAGCTGCCAAAAAAGTATATCTGGTGTTTCTGAGTCTATCTGCGGTTTGGACTTTAGGGGTTTGGGGGGCCGCAGGGGAGTTAATCCACGATTTACGGAGTAAATGAAAGATTAACGCCCCAGGCCCCACTGCAGCAAGTGTACCAGGCCCAGTCCCCCTCCCTTATGTCTGAATAAAGCAGCCATAAGTAGGTCCAGGGATCTCGCTCATGCGTCACGCTATTCACTTGTTCACATTCCTGCTCGGAGTCAGCCGTACAAGTTCTTCTCTCCCGCCCACCCCTTTTATTAGGGTTGGTTTCTCGCCACAGCGGGTCCCTATCTACTCTCTAAGCCCGCACGGGTCGTATTGGCTATTGCTACAAACATTAAGCCCCGACTCCCTACCCCGTTACTCTTCATGGCCCCACAATCAGCTTCACCAATTTCAGGTAACAGTTCTGTCTCTATCCTAGCCTACCCGGACGGTTAGGCCACCAAATCTGGTGGCGAAAGGTAGTTTAGAAATATGTAGGCCTGAGAATCTCATCACCTAATTTAAGCCAGTTTCTGTATTTTCCGTAGTTTTTCGTGGCTCTCGAGGAGTCACCACCGTTAAAGCAGTTTTTTATATAGGGCCATGTCTTAGAGCCTTCTGTGCAGGACTACAGAGGACCTGAGGGCAGGCAACCCCTGCAGCTGGCCTCTCAAGTACCTGCAATGGGAGACCAAAACTGAATTTAGCATTAAAAGTTGGGGTCATCGATACCTCGGGTACTTCATGGCAGGACAAAACGTACCTCTCATGCTGACCCAGGGGATCACAGTTACAAATGATAGCTTAGTACATTTTATGCCTGATACGACCCCAAGAGCTGCCAAAAAAGTATATCTGGTGTTTCTGAGTCTATCTGCGGTTTGGACTTTAGGGGTTTGGGGGGCCGCAGGGGAGTTAATCCACGATTTACGGAGTAAATTCTTCTTATTTTTTGTTGTGTTGCTATGTTCTGTGCACGAATCTTACGGAAGCAGTTTCATGTCCATCGTCAAACAGATCCCACGAGCATCACGTAAGTACAGTAAATCCCCGCTTATAAGAACATACTTTTTGAGGGCCAGGCTGAATTAGGTTCTTATTCAAAAGTTCTTAGATTTATTTCAGGATATAAAGGTTCTTAATAGTTCGTTTTCATGGCGTCATTTTTGCAAATTTTTGTGAAAGGATCACTAACGGAGTTATCAGCTAGAGGTTTTCAGTCCTTTTATTTGTTCCAGCAATGTTATAACAACTTTCTATCTAATTCTTAGCATAGAAATAGCAAGGGAGGAGGCCCAGGTTTTAAAGCCTAGCAAATGTTAGATCCATTGCCCTTGCGATAACAACACATTAGTTTTTAAAGCTGAAATAGGATCTTAATTAGAAGGTGCATAGTTAGGAAAATACAGCCTGCAGTTTCTTATTTTGGTAGGTTCTTTTATGCGAGGATGTACTGAAATGCCTCGTAAAATGGCTTATAGTAAATCTCCGCGTATAAGAACCTACTTCTTCGAGAGCCAGGCTGAAATTGGTACTAAGACTATTATCATTATTATTATTGGTACTAAGACTAAAACTATTAGCAAGTTATTTCAAAGGTACTAAGACTAATTTTAAGGTATAGAGGTTCTTATTTGAAGGGTGCCTCTTGAGGTCCCCTTGAGAGTCTCGCAAAGATCTTCAGCCCTATTATTTGCTTTGGAAGCGTTCTTATAGACCTAATAAGTAATTGGGGAGGAGAATAAAACTTTCAAAGCCAACTGGGACCACAATGACCTTAATAACAGCAATCAAAGATCAACTTTGCTACCCCTGCAATAAGAACCTATGTTTCATCAAGCTGAAACAGGTTCTTACAAAGTACTTGATTTAGGAAAACCGGCCTCTAGGTTCTTATTTTGGTAGGTTCTTATATGCGGGGATTGACTGTAATCTTTTCAGCGCTGCCACGACATTGTACATGAAAATGGGCTGTGTCACCGGAACGTAACCAAGCACAATATTAGCAAGGTTAGCTCAATAGTCACATGCACAAATTGCTGTTTGTTTAGTTTGAAACAGAGAAATGGTAGTTCTTGATTTCTTTGTGAAATATCGTTCTCAGCAATAGACCTTTTAGCTATTCTACAAAAGAGCCTGGATCGAGCGATATTTTCATACAAATTTATACGCGAGGTTCGATAGAGTGGCGTTACAGCTTCGATCGCAATTGTGCACATTCGAAAATTCTACAAATTGTAATGAAATATCGTTCGATCCACATTCGTTTTCAGAATAGCTAAAAGGTCTATTCGAGGAAATCAGTCCAAATCTCAGCAATGGTTGGAAATACTGAAATACAATGCTTTTAAAGCATATGCTACATCTGCCACAATGATAATGATAATTAATTCTTTGTTTTATGTTGGCGTAGCTGATAGCACTTAATGCCAAATCGTAATTAAGTATGTAATTGTTTCTTTAGGCGTATATATTGGGCCCCTTTCAAGAGCATGTAGCTTCTGGCTTGCCTTCCTACAAACCGTATGCAAATGTTGCTTGAAATTTAGCTTTTGGTCTATTATAACGCCTAACAATTATTCTTCTTTGCTCTCTTTAATCACAGAGGGGCCAACTTTTATTGAGATTCCCGTGTCTTTTCCACCAAATACTATGAGGTGGCATTTTTCTTCGTTCATTTTCATAAAACTTTAGCGTTTTTCTTTATTCAATACCATCCTTTGTCTACAGGAGTTTGTTTTTCCAAATGACTTAAATGTTTAAAAGACTTGCTTTGCTAATGTGACACAGTTCAAAAAAGGATGAATTGTCAAATTAGATCATGATGTGTAATGTTTTATCCTTCTTCTTTAGGTTACGATGTCAACGGTTGGTTATGGTGATTTATATGCTCACACGTATCTTGGGCAAGTGTTCACTATGATCTTCATATGCGTTGGCCTGGTATGTATGTAAGATGTGATACTTCCATATTGAATGTAAGAGACTTTGAGCTTTTTTGAGGCCTAAGGTAAATGTCGCTCTTCTTATGCGCAGGACTTAATGCGTAAATTATTCTTCATGTTTTCCTATTCAAAGTGAGGCGGAGCTTGCGTATATCTTCGATTAACGGGGAATTTACCGGAAGTGACTGAAAGAGCAAGGGTTAATTGGGATTGTGTTGCGTCTGACATGATCTGAGACAGAACGTTGGGGAATGTATTCTTAAATTTTCAATCAAGGGAAACTAAAACCAGACTTTTCAGTTAATGATATTGCTTGATCTGCGCACAAGGCATACAAATTGAACTCCGAACGCAATCGCATGATATTGCAAAAAGTGTCCTGTCCCCGGTCAACTGCTAGGATTAACTTACGACTTCATTCTTGATTTAATATTTTTCGTTTTTCGCGATAAATCGCAGTAAGATCATGCCCTTGATAAAGTTTAAACATTATTTTTCTTGCCTAGAGTTCGTTATGTTTTGCTTTCCAAAATCGATTGTGGTAGTTTTTCAACATGCTTTGGTTCGTTGTTATTTGGAGAACAAAGCAAAAGAACTTGCTCCAATGAATTTGTTGCAAGGCAACAGAGGCTATGGGGAATACAATTGTCTTTACATTGGGATCGACACATTAGGCCCCGTTTACACTATACCGGATAGCTATCGTCGCGTCTCGTTGCGAGTGACCTCTATCGGATAGAGCTACCGTTTACATTATACCGGATAGCTATCGTCGCGTCTTAAATTCCATGCCAGTTAGGTCTGTGTTTACATCACGAGAGAGCAATTCAGTATTGTTCTTAATCCTTTGTTTCCATTTTTATTGTTTATTATTGTTCTCAAAAAAAAGAAATGTGTTCGCAGAACGAAACGTATCGGATAGCACCATTTACATCATGCCAAAGCCATGCCGGAGTGATTTTCATATCACCTACGAAGCGAAGTGATTTTCGCTCCGATTTGTAGAGCGTCTTGTATCGGATAGCTCTGGTGTGATGTAAACAGCACCCCTATCCGATACGAAAGTTGCGGCGCGACGATAGCTATCCGGTATAGTGTAAACGGGCCCTTAGGGGCGACGTATAACTCAATGGTCGCTCTAATGTCGCTCTACAGTCGCTCCTAGTTGTATTAGGTTCGGTGCATGACAAGAGCGTCGTATTACCAAGGTCTCATTGAGACAATTCTTTTCTCAGATAATGATCTTTCCGGATAGCTACCAGATGATCCTCTTCATAGCACTTCCGGACGTACTCTTGGGGTATTTAAGACTTTGTCCACACGATGCTGGCACATTTTGAAAAGGGTGAAAAATGTGACGGATAGGCCTCCCGTTTACACAAAACTGAACATTTTTTGCCGGCAGATTTTGAAAACGGTAGATTTTGAAAACGGAACTCTAACCAGCATATTTTGAAAACAGCATCAAGTGAACACTCGAAAATGACGAAAACGGAACATTTTTCAACAATTTCAAAACAAGGCTTTTCAATTTAGAAGGTGCAGACACATATCTTAGGAAGTGAATGGAGATTGCAACTAGTCTTTTGCCGTCAAATTTACTACTGTGCTCGAAAGTTTGCTGTATCGTGTGAACGCTAGCTTAAATTTTGCTACCGTCACATTTTTCACCGTTATTAAAGTGTGCCGGCATCGTGTGAACGCAGTCTAAGACCCTTTGTCATTGAAATTTCGATTCAATACGCTCTTCATCACGACTGTATCAAGGACAGAGTTGGTAACACAATAGCATCAGTTGCTTTTGTTTAACACCCCAATTCAAATCAGTTAGCGATTGTAGACAAAGTAAATTCTTACAATCAGTAATTCAAAGCGAATAAAGTCGTAAATGTTTCCCTGAAACAAGCAGGGCAAACTGTCACCTTGTGCATACAAAACGTTATTGTCAAACGTCATTTTGTACAAAGGTTTTTTGAGAGGATTCAGAAGTCTATCACGAAAGAAGAAGAGTAGATCTTACAGTCTGCCTGGATTTCACTCATTTCTTGAGCTGAGTAGTAATTATTTAATTCCATCCCTAAATATACGAGAATTGCCATGCCTTCTGCTGGACTTCTGTTCATGGCAATACATTCGAATCGTTACGAAGAAAGTTTGTTCCAGTTTTCATTCAAGGCAATAGTGGTAGCATACAGTCAATTCATTCTTCTCAATGTTTTCACTCCATTCCACTTTTACAGTACGGTCACTGCAACGGAAATGAATTGTTGCGCAGGGGCATAAAATGTTGGTTCGTTTCAGAGCGATAGCAATTCACTTCCATGAAAAACATGCTATAGTCGGTGTTGTAAGTTATGCGTTGTATTTAGTTCAGATTGTAGCAATGAAATTGTCTTGCCTTTTTTCATCACTTTGTAAAGTAGGATATCATATCAAATACTGTAAACATTTCTACTGCCAGGTGCGATTGTAACTGAGCCAATTTTAGGTCCCTTGTCCCTGTCCCTGGTCCCTGGTCCCTAGTCCCTGCGCCCAAGATATGCTCTTGTGATATTCTTCCTAGAAAACCTCAGTCAGAGCCATGGCTACACTCTCCAGTAACGATCCCGCTAAAACATTGCCGCGCCGAAGTTGTAGGATGACCCGCCAAGAAAACTCGTTTCCCTGCTAAGTTTTGAGTTTAAAGAGTTTCCCTGCCTTGTTTTTGTTGTTTCCCCGCTGAAACTTTTGCTTCCCTGCCCCGTCAACATTATGCAAGTTCCATCATAGATAATAGCCTAAAATTTCATTTCTCCGTCATGATATTTCTAATCCCCAATGAAAAAGCATGTTTTGATAATTTCCCCACTGTATTCTCAAGGTCCGGCGGGGTCGTTACTGGGGGGGGGTGTATTGCTTAGCTTTTAAAGTGATCTTTCAAGGAATAAAAGATGGTAAAAACTTTACATTTGCTCTCCAGGGTTTATTCGCCAGTTACATCCCTGCCATCATTGACTTTGCAAGCTCTCACACGAAATACAACAGGTCATTTACACCAACACCAGGAAGAAAGTAAGTATTTTAATGAGGTATTTAGAAAGTGTTTTACCTTATGGTAAAAATACAATGGTGAAAAATGTGACGGATGGGCCTCCCGTTAACATGAAAACCGCACAATCTTTGCTGCCAGACTTTGAAAAAGCGGTAGATTTTGAAAACGGAACTCTAAGCTGTACATTTTGAAAAGTCATCAAGTAAATACTCAGAAATTATTAAAACAGAAGATTTTTCAACGCTTTCGAAACGAGGCTGATCGATCCTTAAGGTACAGGTGCATTCCCTTTGCATCAAATTTTTGGAGAGATTGCAACGAGTTTGTTACCATCCAGTTCCCTACCGTTTTGAAATCGTGCCGCTATGGTATGAATGCTAGCTAAAATGTTGCTACCGTCACATTTTTCACCGTTGTCGAAAAGTGCTGGCATCTTGAGAGCATGGTCTACGTTAGACCGTCAGCCAGACAATTTTAGAATTTACTTCACGGAAATCTACCACCCCGCGCTGAATCCATGGAACATTTTTTTCTTCGATGGAGGCCCGCAGGAACAAACTGCGCATACACTTTTTTTAGCAAAAATGGGCTGCATGAGATTTTTCCCAATTTATCCTTGCAGAATTGCTGAAAGATGTTTTATTAAAGATTTCCTTTCAAAAAATCATACCAAATCGATCAAATTCTTGTTTCTTTGTCTCCATTTCTTAAAAATAATACCAAATCGATCATGTGATCAAATGCTGTCCTGGACATCTGAAAAGATTCGACGGGAGAACAAGTAGTAGCATTTAAAGGATTTTTATCGAAGGACTCAAGCTAATATCAAATGTGTTACATCATTGAAAATCTTTGTTATCTCATAACTTGTTTCTTTTCTAGACATATCATTGTTTGTGGCCATGTAACAGAAGAAAGTGTGTCCATGTTCGTTCGAGACTTTCTTCACCCGGATCGAGAAGACGCATATGTCATCATCGTCTTCCTTGGACCGTAAGTCAAATTTGAATTTCAAACAAGTGGTATTCCTATCCGAAGATTTGCACTTTCCATATTTAAAGGCATTGAGTCTGTACAAATAGCGCGCCCATGACCAATATCAACTTCTTTTCAAATATAAAACAAAAGTTGTCAATTAATCCCTATTGAAATTAAACCAAAGAAATTCCTGAGGATAATACAAGGATGAAGAAGTCTTTGGTTCCCACTGCTAACCACTTTAGCACTATTTTACGATAACAAAGGGCCGTCAGCCGCTTGTCAGCACAAATCCAAGATAGCGTTAACGCTCAACTCTTTATATGGACTCAGTTCCTTCAAGATAGAATTCTTCATTTCCTAATGTATATCACTGAAAAAGAGCCTCGATCAATACATTTACTATTGTTTTTGTAGGACTCTATTGTTTCGAAATAATTTTCTGCCTTTACTCCTTTTCCCTCGTGAGTTCATCGCACGCATGCTTGCGTCACTCCTTTTTGAATGCACCGATATAAATGAGATTATCCAGACAGTTACCCATCTTGGCCTAAGCTCATACACAGCCAGGTTATCTTGGCTGTGTATGACGAGCCCGCCAACTCTCCTAAAAACGTCTCTTTTTTGTCTCAGTTCTCCGGAAAATTAAATGGTAAATGATTTATTTTCGTTTCCACCACGAAGTGGTGGATTAGAAAATAATATGAATTTCCATTGTTTGCATAAAAAGCTTTATTGATGATAATCAAATTTCAACATTAGATGCCTGTTATTTACATCGAGGAGAAATTTAATGATATTTGTACAAGCTTTCTTTCAAAGAAAGGTCGGCTGTTCGAATCGAAGATAAGCATTCAATAGAAACATTCCATCTACTGCCAGCCTGCACATTCAATGGTGATTTGTAGTCATTGAATGCAAATAACAATTCACGATGATGCATTACTTGGAGAGCTTTTACTAGCCTGCAAAAGCTAAATAAACCTTGCTGGTCATGGTTTTCCCATCTTTCAATCATTGCTGTGACGCAGCATAATATGTTGGTCAATAGGTGTCTGTAATTGTATGTCTATTTGTCTGTTTTCAAAAAGTTTTGCAGACTTAAAGTGAATAACCTGAGTTAAAAGATGAGATCGCATAAGTTTATAAATAGCCTGTTGTATTTGATAATCCTGCTCGTGGCGAAAGAAAGCAGAGCCAATGCAAACAATGGAGGGATTAGGTGTTTCTTTGTCCTATTTATAGACAAACCCTATATATCTCAGGTCATTCACTTTAACTGTAGCTGTCAGTTGATATCACTGCAGTTACCATAGATATTAGTGCATGCGTCGAATGGAAAGTATGATAATGATCTTTTATTGTTGCATAATGATAATAGCATAGCATTATTTGTATGGTCAATTGGATCAATAACTATGTAATATAGCTACCAGTGTGTGACGCAACTATAGTCATTTTGGGAGTCTCAAGATTTCAGGAGCTTACAGAGGACTCTTACTCGAAGCCGTTTCATGCATAAGTTGCCGTTGACCACTTTCGTAAAATTTTTTACAACATTTTTTTCCGTTAACTCAGTATGCAGCACTTTCTGACTAATTTATTGCTAGTCTAGTGATTTATGAACACAAAAATTCTCATTGTTTGCTTTTGGTTTGCTTTTCCTAAAACAGCCCTCATGTTATCTCTTTGAGGAATGCAAATCAATGTATTTTATCTTTTGGACGCGAAGACATCGTCTTCCGATAATTTACCAATTTGGGGTATGCTTTACTCATGGAATTCTCTTTCTGCGCAGGATATTTCCAAGTATCAGTTTACAAGCAATTTTAAAGAAATACTCAACCAGAACTGCATATTTCATTGGCAGTATCTTCAATTTCAGAGACTGTGCAAGAATAAAAGTAAGTTAATTGTTCAAACTTTACTCTTCCTGAAAAAATATATCAAAAGTAGTACTGCCACACAACTGATTGGCTTCTGAAAACAAGGAGATCCTATTGCCTTGCCTTTAGTCGCTATTTTCTCCTCAGGAAAACACAGTATTTGTTTCTACCGAGTCAGTCAAAAAAAGTCTATTCATTTAAATGGCTATGGAACAAGAAGTATGTGGTCGATATTGAAAGCTGAAATGTTAATCTTTCAGCCAAAAGGCTAAATTAGACGAGAAAATTTTGCTTGGTGAAATCACTCATCTATGAGGCATGTTTGGGAGCGAGAATTCCATATTCAAATCTGGTCCATGATTTACTTGCTATTAAAATCAAAACTGTATTTCTGAAACTGACTAGGTAAACTTTAATGCCTAATAAATCATGGACCCGAACGGAACGTGGAATTTTCGATTCCCATTTACACCCCTTACAGATACTTTTCTAATTGTTGGGTCTTGAAGATGTGTGATTTGACCAAACAAAATTTGCTGCCTTTGATTGACAAAGATTTTAGTTTCGAATATCGGCGATGTACTTTTTTATTCCATGGCTTGCCACACGCTACAGATCAGAATCTACGGAAAATGAGATAAACGTTTTGAAATGACAAATCAAGAGTTTAAGGCCAAAGGGACAACATATTAAATGTTGCCTAATTTTGGGATCTGTTGCAGGGAGCTTAGGGGGCTCAAAGTTACGAGTTTTCGGGCATGCGTGCGCAGTTTCTGCTCTGTCGCCACACGCATAGACTTTTTGTTGACTCATCCGTTACAAAAATGGGATTCCATTGCCTTAGGAGCCAACCATCTGTGTGGTATTACTCTGTTAACGTCAAAGTTGAAGTTACACTGGGAGGTCATTTCTGTAACTGCAAAAATGTGCGCTGCGTACCTTGTTGAATGTATTCAACATGGAAAGAAGGCAAAGAAGCAAACTTTGTTTGAGCAAGAACAAGATAGCTCTATTCAGGGATCAACGTCAGCGATTCAAAGTGCAAAGGCAGCGAGTCGTAGATAATGAAGTGAAGTAGACAGACACTTGTACAGAGGAAGGAATGAATCATAGCATTTACACATCACCCATTGGCCTCAGGTCGCTTTGCGTACAATGTATTCTGGCAGTTACAACGAATAAGACTATATTTGCATCAAATCTGCAATATCCGACAATGGCGACGAGAATGAACTAGAAAAGGAAAAGAAAATGGCAGTAGCTGCTTCATTACAACTTGTGCCTCCGTTTGATGCAGTTTCAGATGCATTTTCACATTCAGTTGCAGTTTCAGGGTATATTTCATGCAGTTATGCAAGGAATGATTTCAGCTGATCGAATCACGTTTCCGCAGCTGCATTGGTTTTTGTGATAAGATTACTACACGTATTCCTTCTGACAACTAATACTTAAACAACAGTGTACTGAAGCAACATCCCAGGGGAACATCCCTTACCTTCTCCTCGTTTAAATTTCATGCAGCACTTATTCGTGCATTCTAGCTAATAAAATCAAGTTTATTTAGCTCTATTTTGTACGGGTTTGATGACAAGAATAGACACTATTCCGTCAATACAGACAACTAATACTAACACAGCAATGCACTGAAACAGGATCTCTGGGGAAAAGCCTTTATTTTGCTTTCGTTATGCGGCAGTTATTCAGGCATTAAAGTTGGCTGAGCAAATCACGTTTAATTAGCCTTATTTTGCATCGGTTGGGTGACAAGAATAGACTGGACCTTTTCCTTAAATACAGACAAGTAATGATAAAACAGCAGTGTACTGATGCAGGATCCTTGGGGACATCCCTCGGTTTGTTTTCTTTGTAGCCAAGACCAATCTTTGAATAAACACAATTAATGATAAAACAGTAGTTTACCGAAACAAAATCATATCCCTTAGTATGTTTTTGTTATGCAGCAGTTATTCATGCATTAATGTCGGCAGACGAAATCTCGTTCCTTTAGCTCTACTTTGAATGGGTTTGGTGACAAGAATACACTGAAACTAACTTTCTAAACAGACAACTAATGTTAAAGCAGCAATGTACTGAAACAGGGAAACAGGATCTCTGGGGTACATCATTTTGTCAGTTATCGCGTCCATGTCAGTCACATGTCTTGATATCAGTTCATCAAATCACGCTTCTTAAGTTGTATTTTGTATGGTTTTGGTGAGTTGAAGATTGAGACTATTCCTTCAAGATCTGGTGGCTTTTCCCCTTCGACTTGATGGATCTCATATCTGTATAAGATACTCGAAAGAAACATGAATATCTCCATTTTTGCCAAGGATTCACCTAAGCATCCTCTCCTTCCTGCGCCAAACGGCAAGAGACCTTTCTTCATGCCATGAACAAAGTTCCCGTCTGCATCCAAAAATCTTTCAGGCTTAAAGGCAGTAGGCTCATCCCATTCTCTCTCATCGTAGTGCAATGCCCAGAGATTTACGAAGATTTGGGTGCCCTTTGGGATAGCTTGACCATCGATTTTTGTTTCCTGGATTGTTTTGTGTGGCACGAGCAGCACAATCGAGGAAAGTCGAAAGATTTCTTGAATTGTTGCTTCAAAATATGGCAAATTTCCCCGGTCTCTCAAACGAGGCTGTCTGTTGCCTATTCTCTCTTGTCGCTCCTCTGCAATCTTAGCTTGGACGTTAGGCCACGTTGCAAAATACAGCAATGCCCAATGCAATGAATTTGTTGTCGTTTCGGAACCAGCAAGAAAGAGATCACTTATAATTTGTTCCAAGTTTGTTTCATCCATATACTTGCGTATTTTAATATCCTGGCTTTCTTCTTTGGCAAACTCTTTGAGCAGTGAGTCGGTGAAATCTCTGATATTGTTCTCGTCAAAAGTATCTCGATGCTCCCTCAACTTCTTGTGCAGGAATTCATCTCGCATGGCGACGCCTTTCTTGAAGCATGAGAATTGCTCATTTGGGAGAAATCTCAGCCATGGTATAAACATGATTGCCCCTGTAAGATCAGCATTCTTAGCAAGTCGGTGATCAATTTCTACCACTGTGCGAAACTCTTCATCTTCGATTTCATACCGCTTGCCAAATACAATTGCACATATGATGTTTAGAACTCCGAGGGCTAGCAAAGAGAATACGAGAATCTTCTTACGAGAACACTACCGAATCTTTTTGGCACGGGATAGATGAGATGTCACCGCAACATGAAATTGGTCCTGCATCGCATTTACACGGTAAGGTTCATCTAAGTTGTGCCACTATTTGTGGTACAGCTTTGGAACAGCTTAGAAAGAGGAACCAACGCCATTTGCACCCTCCTTAAAAATATGCTGTACCTTCCGAAACACATTCATCACCCCGAGCACAAAACTTTGATGAATATGCAACTTTGATAAAGTTTTTGTTGTTGTCATTATGGGTTTAAAATTTCGTAGAAATATTTTAAATTAGATTTTATTCTTAATTAAAAGGTTTTCTTTGCTTTTCAAGCCAGGTCAGCTTTAAAAACATTGATATGATCCTGCAGAGATATTTTGAAATGAATTGAAATGAAAATTGACGGACGTGTACTGAGTTCAAGGCCGACCTCCATTGCTGTATTTGTCGGCCACCAGCGCCCTCATCTAGTCGGTGACCAAAAGCTACTCCAGTGGAGGTCGGCCTTTGCCCGTGTTCCACCCACCTCGCCATTGTGCCCTGCAGAAAAAGCAGAAACTTCGTAAAACGATGCTATCGAGCAATCTGAGATAAGGGAGTGTTTGGATAGATAAGCTTTTTGAGACGATGAATATGAACAAGGCCCAAGAAACAAAATTTCAAGTGTTGCCAAATATCGGGATCTGTTGCAGGGAGCTAGGAGGGCTCAAAGTTACGAATTTTCGCGCATGCGTGCGCAGTTTCTGCTCTGTCGCCCAGCACAGATGAATTAAGGTGCAGGTACCATTCTTACCTCTATCATGCCAAAAATGTTGCAGTCCAAGTAAGGCTTGGGGAAGCGAAGGGTGGAGCTTTCTCGATGGCTATATGTCTGATATTTTCTGTTTTTAAAGATTTTAGTGCAGAAATGATGGGATATAAAATCAACTGCATATTCTCCTTTCCTTGCTTATTTTGTCTTACAAGGTTTCATTGTCAGATAAAGCAAAATTTATGAAACTGACAGAAGTTGCTATTGCTGACTTTGTTGTTGCTGCTGCTTTGGTTTCTGATGTTGTTGTTCTTCAGTTAGTTTTATTTGCTGTTGGAAAATCTTATTCCCTCTCTCCTGAAACGCCTTGGCTTGGTCATGCGCCTGAAACGCCTATATTCAACATAATCAACATCGCTATTTTTCTAATGGCATTATCGAGCCTGCATAGGGCTAAGATTTTTCAAATCTTTAAAAAGTTTCTTTGTAAAACAAGTAAAATTCTATTACATATTTCTTTTAATTGAATGGCTTTCTCGGTAATTTGCGGTAGATCTGCTGCTGAAAAGTTTTAGCATCTTGGCTACCTTAGTCCCTTTAAATTTCGCCTGGCTTTAATTTTCGCCCCGGAGAGGGGCGAAAATTAAAGGAAGCGAATTGTGGAGATATTTGGCGAGCCAAAAATTAGAGGGAGCGAAAATTAAAGGGAGATTAACAAGTCTATTTTCTATAAAAGAACGTTAGGTTTGATTCTAATACCAAATACGAGACATTCGTTCTCTTCGATTATAATAATATTGTCCTCCCCTGTCTATAATAATATTGTCCTCCCCTGTCTGAGGGAAGATTTTGTTGTTCTAGTTCCACCATGTTCTCTTCTTCAGGGTAATATTCTTCCAAATCATCTTAAGTCACTCTCTTCTTGGCTTCATATTGGGCAGAAGATACTGTCATCTCCTCTACCTCAATATAGTACTCGTCGACAAACTCTTTCATTCGACTAAAGAGGGAGATCTTGGTGCCTTATTTTTCTCGACAATTTGAGCAATTGATAGTTTGTATCCACGGTGTCCACCTTTAAGAATTGGTGATCTTCTATACCTTGTTTTGTGCTTCTAAAGCGCCTCTGTTGTTCAAGAAAACGTTGCAAAAGTGACCTATTTCTCTTGGTATGTGACCGACAACATCCGAAGCTCTAATTTTACACCGTAAAAGATTAGGGCAATACTTTGAAGTTTGCAGGGTGGGGGCGAAAATTAAAAGGAGCGAAACTTCTGCACACGGGGGAGCGAAAATTAAAGGGGCGAAAATTAAAGGGAGCCAAAATTGAAGGCAGGCAAAATTTGAAGGGACTAAGGCAGCATTTTGATTATTTTTGAAAGAATCAATAGAATATTTCTAAAAAATTAAAACCATTGTAGATCCAAAATTGAGAGAGGACAAATGATATGGTCTTCAAGAAAACCACGATTTATGGTTTACAATATGTTGGGAAGCAGAAACCTGTAGCTCTTCTGGTTTAGACTTTAGAAATTTAATGACGTCACAGCCTCAAGTATGAGAAATGCCGCCGTTTTAAAATCAATCAAGACACCATAGATTTCAATAGCAGATTTACAGAAAAGTAAACTGAATCCCTTTGGGCCATTCAATCCAAAGAAAAATGTAATAGAATTTTACACCATTTTGAAGAATTGGGCCGTATTCTGCTTACCAATGCACTTACAGAAAACTGTTTATCTTACCTATGTCATTCTTAGGATCGAAGGGGACACCGCTTGCATTATCAAGTCGATTAAACAACTTCCCAATTTCAATTAGTAAACATTCTTCAAGATGCTCCATCCCAGCGCCATACATCTTCAAGGCTTCATGGGCAATCTTTCTCATCAGCCTCAGTTTAGGCCCATAGTCACTAAAAACAATGTTCTGAAACCCGTTTGTCAAAAGGGAAATAGGGTAGGCATCCTGGGGTCTTCCAGCTGTATCCTCTCCCTTGGTCAGAAGAGCTTCTCGAGCAGCTGTAGTATCATTGATTATTACCACTCGCTGGCTACCAAAGCTAACGCTCATGACGTCACCATAGGTCTTTGATAACTTCTTCAAGGACAAGTGACCTTTTCTTCCAAGGAGATGCAAGTTACCGATCAATGGAAGAGGGAAAGGCCCAGGAGGATATCATTTTAATTGCGATAGGTGAATTGCGTATTTCACCGCAATGTAAATCAGAATTGCCAACAGCAGTGTGGATATTGCCTCCAAAATCATCTTGGAAGACGTTATGGACTCCTGTCAAATAATGGGAGATTTTTACATGATAAGCTACTTAGGCCCTGTTTACACGACATTGTTTTCATTTAATGAAAATTGTTCTGTCTACACTACACCGGTTTCATTTCACATTGGATTGGGGTTCCCTGTATACTGGAACGCTTCGCTGTGCACTGCAGTGATCTCACTGTTTGTTTTCTTTATCCACTGCGCAATGCCCCAGATGAACAGGAGGCTCGTAGGATTGATATTGAGGTTCTGTATTGAACTGATACCGGGATCGACCGTTTCCCCCGTTTCCGCGATATCGGGTTAGTGCGTTCTCTTGTAAACAGAGAGCCAATCCGAAATAAAACCAATCCGGTATGAAATGAAGCTTAACAGAACTTTAAAGATTTTGGAAGGTTCCTTAACTAAGGGCATACTAAAACTTGTTGTAGTTTTTCCTTTGCCGTAGAGGATACTTCAACACGTTATTCAAAAGGACGGGGGACGGCCAAAAGCGAAGGGCATATCACTCCCAGGAAAGCGAACGCGACTTTTGCAAGAAAAACTTATTTTTGAAACCTTTCGTTGAAAATAAATGGGGTTTCTTAGAAGGGGGAAAGCGGTTTAGGAAATTTTATTTGAGTGATCTTCTCGTTAAGGCTATCCACAACAACAGCAACAACTGGTAAGTTTGAGCTCCATATACCATGTATAGCATTGATTATATCGATTGTAGCCAGTCCAGCTAAATCAGCAGTACTTACATGAGTCAGTAAAATGTGGGCTCTTCCAGGTGTTTTGTTTTGGCGACAGGGAAATGGACAAAGTCGGCCGAGGTTCTGTTTACTCCCATTTCAAGTCATGCGATCAATCTGTTGATAAAGCATCTTTTCATTTCTCTAACCTATTTCGTTCATGAGTGCAAAAGTCGCTCGCAAAAACAAGACTTGAAATAGGTCTATGTTCGTGAGTCAATCCATTTCTGTCTGGATGGTTTATTCTAACTTATTCCATCGGTTTCATTATACCCTATTGTGACTATGATTATACAGATAACAAGAATCCCATTACATTACATACAAAGTTTCAATTCAAAGTGAAGAATTTTATTTTAAACACTACGTTTCTACATTTTTCTCACTTCTCAGTATGAACAAAACTAAAACATTTTACTTTTCCACAAGCAACAAGAATGGCGGGAAGGCAACTTTGATCCTAAACAGTTCCTCATACTTTGACCTCAGCTTTGCACATCGTTTGCACAAGCAGCAAAGACTGTGCTGGGCAGAAGAAGTTAGCGAAAACAATTTCTTCTTGCAATTGCGACGATCTTTGCGCATGATGACAAATAAAAGTTTAACGAAGAAAAAAATAGTTAAAGACCAAACTTACGAGATTTCTTAGCAGCTTGGCGGTTTGTTGACATAGAAATAGGATGTTGCTTCCCCGACGTGGATTTGTTCGGCTGATTTAATGTCTAGCCTGGCTTTTATTGTCCGAGCTTCAGCAGGTATGCTTGGAATACAAATAAAACAAAGCAAAGAAACAATGTCTCCCGCTATTCTGGTATAAAACTACGAATAACCATAGTCAGAGAGTGCTGCATACTGGGCTTACTCGCGAGGGTTGTTCTCGACCTATTTGCGATTGTGGCCAATAGCAACTTGTTCAAGCAAAAGCTGTCAGAATCTTTTAGATTCCGTATATCATGGAAATCCAAAATGGCATATAAAGGCGGAAATACACGATCCATTTAAACGGTGAAGGTGAAGATCCCGGGGGGGTAACTTAATTTGTCTATGGTACGGGGTTGTGCCATTTTTTAGGATACCTTTTTCATGAGAGTTTCCGGATTTATGGGTATGGTTTTCAACAATTTTTTGCATCTTCCAGATTTATGGGTATAGTTTTCTGTCTGAATTCATTTATTGGTGAGCTGTTTTGGCATTCCCGGATTTATGGGTATGATTTTCAGAAATTCTCCAGATTTATGGGTGTACTTTTGAGAAATTTCTCCGGATTTATGGGTATACCTTTCGGAAATTTCTCCGGATTTATGGGTGGTACTTTTACAACTTGAATGGCACAACCCCGTATCTTGGAAACTCAAGTTACCCCCCCGGGGTGAAGATGCAGACAATAAAACAGTAGTTTACCGAAACAAAATCATATCCCTTAGTATGTTTTTGTTACGCAGCAGTTATTCATGCATTAAAGTCGGTAGACAAAATCTCCTTCCTTTAGCTCTATTTTGCATGAGTTTGGTGACAAGAATAAAGTGAAACTATCTTTCTAAACAGACCACTAATGTTAAAGCAGCAATGTACTGAAACTGGGAAACAGGATCCCTAGGGTACATCCTTTTGTCAGTTATCGCTTCCATGTCAGTCACATGTCTTAATATCAGTTTCTCAAATCTCGTTTCTTAAGTTGTATTTTGTATGGTTTTGGTGAGTTGAAGAGTGAGACTATTCCTTCAAGATCTGGTGGCTTTTCCCCTTCGACTTGATGGATCTCATATCTGTATAAGATACTCGAAAGAAACATGAATATCTCCATTTTTGCCAAGGATTCACCTAAGCATCCTCTCCTTCCTGCGCCAAACGGCAAGAGACCTTTCTTCATGCCATGAACAAAGTTCCCGTCTGCATCCAAAAATCTTTCAGGCTTAAATGCAGTAGGTTCATCCCATTCTCTCTCATCGTAGTGCAATGCCCAGAGATTTACGAAGATTTGGGTGCCCTTTGGGATAGCTTGACCATCGATTTTTGTTTCCTGGATTGTTTTGTGTGGCACGAGCAGCACAATCGAGGAAAGTCGAAAGATTTCTTGAATTGTTGCTTCAAAATATGGCAAATTTCCCCGGTCTCTCAAACGAGGCTGTCTGTTGCCTATTCTCTCTTGTCGCTCCTCTGCAATCTTAGCTTGGACGTTAGGCCACGTTGCAAAATACAGCAATGCCCAATGCAATGAATTTGTTGTCGTTTCGGAGCCAGCAAGAAAAAGATCACTTACGATTTGTTCCAAGTTTGTTTCATCCATATACTTGCGTATTTTAATATCCTGGCTTTCTTCTTTGGCAAACTCTTTGAGCAGTGAGTCGGTGAAATCTCTGATATTGTTCTCGTCAAAAGTATCTCGATGCTCCCTCAACTTCTTGTGCAGGAATTCATCTCGCATGGCGACGCCTTTCTTGAAGCATGAGAATTGCTCATTTGGGAGAAATCTCAGCCATGGTATGAACATGATTGCTCCTGTAAAATCAGCACTCTTAGCAAGTCGGTTATCAATTTCTACCACTGTGCGAAACTCTTCATCTTCGATTTCATATCGCTTGCCAAATACAATTGCGCAGATGATGTTTAGAACTCCAAGGGCTAGCAAAAGAGAATACGAGAATCATCTTACGAGAACTCAGTTTACACTACCGAATCTTTATGGCACGGCGTGAATGAGACTTTGTCAGCGCAACATGAAATTGGTCCTGCATCGCATTTACACGGTACGGTTCATCCAAGTTTCTCAATTATTTATGGTACAGCCTTGGAAAAGGTAGCAAAGAGGAACTAACGCCATCTGCACCCTCCGTAAACATATGATGTACCTTCCTAAAGCTCAAGAGGGACTCATAATGAAACAGAGAAAAACTTGGCTCAATTTTTTTCAATCATAAATGGATTTATTATGGAATCACGGCTTCCAATCTCAATCCCCTGCGAGTATCTTGAATCGATTCGAAAATTCTATCACACTTACTGAGTCCAGAAAACATTACGGTTGCACGGTCATTGACCGGAGGAAGGTTGGTAAAACAATAGAAATTTGGAGGAAGGTTTGTCAAAATAGAGATCTGAAGGAAGGTTTTCATAAATACTCCAACAGTAAAAACAGAGGCAAATTATTGGAAGAAAAACTGTCAATGCAATGAAGTCAGAGTGCACTGGCAAGACATTTCAAATGACTTGTCTCACAATAGTCTTTAGCACTGATAACTGGTATAACTTCTCAATTTCAATATGCACTTCAATACTCTTGATTTATTTTCCACTTCAACTTGCTGCATGTGTAACACAGTTTCATTTCCCCAAAGAAAGAGGGTTATTTTCAGTAATATGCATTCTGGAAAGACTCCAAAGCTTATTAATGCTTCATCATAAACTCATTGAAACAGGGTGATGTCTACCAACTTCATCAAACATGGTTCCACACAGTTGCTGTACAGACAGCACATAATGTTCCAGTTGGGTTGAGTGTCAATCAGAGTTGAAATATCTTTCAATCTTAGTTTCAGTTATTACCTTCCTGACCCTTTGTTGGTGTCTTCATAATCTTTTTGAAATTTGTTGCTATCAATCCTCAATCAAAACTTCAAGCAATGGCTTTCATGGTATAGGCCTACTAACCAAACTTCAAATTCTTTGGTTCTCTCATGTCATTCATCTTCAAATTTTGAACTCCCAACAATAAATCTTATGATGCAAAAGATGCTGGGCATCTATCAATCATACCACTATTCACTTCTCATGTGTTCCAAAAGATCTTTATTTCTTGGCTGTATTCCTATACACTATAATGTCCACAGAACAACATTCAGATTCAGGTCCAGAACAAGATTCAGATTCAGAACAAGATTCGCAATTTTCCAATTTATCATCTAATACCGACATAACAAAGATACTTATTAGAAAAATGGGCAACTTTGACCATAGATTTGACTATGCTCTATTTTATGGTGATTTTTGTAAATTTTTGTCGCGCGCGGGTTGGGCTGGAAAACGAGGAATAGACCGGGCGGGGCTGAGCAAAGTCGATCGTAGCAGAATTTCGCACCCACTATTTTGAAGAATTGGGCCGTATTCTGCTTACCAATGCACTTACAGAAAACTGTTTATCTTACCTATGTCATTCTTAGGATCGAAGGGGACACCGCATACATCATCGAGTCGATTGAACAACTTCCCAACTTCAATTAGTAAACATTCTTCAAGATGCTCCATCCCAGAGCCATACATCTTCAAGGCTTCATGCGCAATCTTTCTCATCAGCTTCAGTTTAGGCCCGTAGTCACTAAAAACGATGTCCTGAAACCCGTTTGTCAAAAGAGACATAGGGTAGGCGTCCTGGGGTCTTCCAGCTGTATCCTCTCCCTTGGTCAGAAGAACTTCTCGAGCAGCCTTAGTACCGTTGATGATTACCACTCGCTGGCTACCAAAGCTAACGCTCATGACGTCACCGTAGGTCTTTGATAACTTCTTCAAGGACAGATGACCTTTTCTACCAAGGAGATGCAAGTTACCGATCACTGGAAGAGGGAAAGGCCCAGGAGGATATCTTCTTAATTGCGACAGGTGTATTGCGTATTTCACCGCAATGTAAATCAGAATTGCCAACAGCAGTGTGGATATTGCCTCCAAAAACATCTTGCAAGACGTTATGGACTCCTGTCAAATAATGAGATTTTTTACAAGAATTGCTACTTAGGCCCTCTTTGCACGATATTTTTTTCATTTCATGAAAATTGTTCTGTCTACTCGACACCAGTTTCATTTCACATTGGATTGGGGTCCCCTTTATACGGAAACGCTTCGCTGTGCAATGCAGTGATCTCACTTTTTGTTTTCTTTATCCACTGCGCAGTGCCCCAGATGTATAGGAGGCTCGCAGGATTGATAATGAGGTTCTTTATTGAACTGATACCGGGATCAGGACCAATGATCTAGACTGGCTCCACTAGCTCCTCAATTTCGCTGTTGTTGTTGTTGCTGATGGCCAGCTCAATGAGGGACTAGTTGCCAAAGAGTATCTCAAATCGGAATTTTGGAGCGGAAAATCTGCTCCTAACCTGATTGGAGCATTTTACCAAAAACAATGGCTAATTCCTTTGTAGCCAATCAATTTTTGCTCTCTATGCTCTATTTACTTTTTAATTCCTCAAAAACCTCCTTTTCAAAGTGAGGCCAATGCATGGTCCGAGGTTTTCAAGGAAAAGCAATGGCGTCAGATCTCGCAGCTCGCAGCTCGATCGAGCAGAGAAGTTGAGGGAATTTTAGCCAGCTTTTTCACAAAGTGCGCAATTGGAAGGCAAGTTTGTTTGTGCTGTAACAGGATATGGCAAAATGCAATGCTTTTGCAATATTTCAGTGGCATTTGCAAGAACATCCAAGCCTGACATGTCATCCAGTCGAGGAGTAGCTCAATTCTCTGGTTGGTAACTTATTTTGTTCACACTTAGCATTGGCTGGTGTATTCAAATGTCTAATTATAATCAAACTGCAAGTCAAGCAGGTTAACTTGGCAAATGAGTAATAGATGTCTTGCCTTTCTGTTGGGCAATAAGTTGGCAAAGAGCTTGTAAGGATGTAAGGATTTATATGGTGCACTTTGTTGGTGTGCATGGATCCAACAAGGTCTACTGGCATAAAATGAGATGTATTGATTGTTGGAAAGAGTAGACCAAGCCAAGATCTCATAAATCAACATTCACCATGTTAAGGAGGGTAGTTTGAGCACATCTAGCCAGAGGAAACTCTGAAAAATGATCTTAGCAGCAAATTTTATCCAAATTTTTGACACTACTCATCTTACCACTTGTTTGACCCTTTTAACCCCCAAATTTACCAATTTACCCCTGTAGACCCAAGATATTTTGTCTATGTTGGATTGCACAAAGGAAAACAAAAGGTGATTTAATGTTTTGCTTGTGACGTCTTTTGAGATGTACCCTTTATTTTGAACTGATATCAATGATTTTGATGCACAGGCCTTTGATGAAATCAAGATTTTAGCCTCATCATCAGACCTCACATCAGTATGCACTATGGCACTAATCTTTGGGGAGAGAGAGTCTATCTGATGAAGAAAAGCATTTGGAAAAATATGAAGAATGTTTCCCTTGAAAAATCCCTGTACTTCAGATGCTGCTTAACTGATTGCTAATAATGACAATGTATAATGATGATGTGATTTCTAATCCTGGCAAATCTTTGATTCCTTGATTATAGTCACTCTGAACTTCTCTGAAATTACAATTCATGTTTACCATCCATCCTCAATTTTTTCACAGTAAAAATTGTATGCCTTTCTTTAAACTCACATAAAATTTGGTGCCAGTGTGTGGAGTACTCAACAGGTATTGGGCATTCTTTTGCTCCTTTGATGATCTCAGAACACAGCAGCAACGACAACTAAAACATTGATTCCGTCGTCCGAATTTTAAGTACATACGTATTATGAAAACGAGGCTATCAAGTCAATCCATTTTCAGATGCTGTTTGGCAACAAGTCTCTGTATTAGCGACAAATCAGCTCTAAGGAGCATACAGAGATTGTGGAACCAGTCTAACCGGGATCGACCGTTTCCCCCGTTCCGCGATTTCGGATTAGTGCGTTCTCTTGTAAACAGAGAGCCAATCCGATATGAAACCAATCCCGTATGAAATGAAGCCGATATCGTGTTAACAAGATTTTGGAGGCTACCTTAAGGGCATACTAAACTTGTTATAGTTTCTCCTCTGCCGTAGAGGATACTTCAACGCGCTATTCAAAAGGACGGCCAAAAGCGAAGGGCATACCACTCCCAGGAAAGCGAACGAGACTTTATCAAGAAAAACTTATTGTTAAACCTTTTGTTGAAAACAAAAGGGATCTCTTAGAAGGGAGCAAGCTGTTTAGGAAAGTTCATTTTAGTAGTCTTCTCGTTAAGGCTATCCACAACATTAGCAACATCTGGTAAGTTTGAGCTCCGATAGTACCATGGATGGCGTAGCCTGCGTGCAGACTTTGGTTACTGGGGAGGAGAGAAAAGAAAGAAAACCAAAGTCTGCACGCAGGCTAGGATGGCGTTGATTACATCGATTGTATTGTAACCAGTCCCCAACTAAGTCAGCAGTACTTACATGAGTCAGCAAAATGTGGGCTCTTTGAGGTGTTATGTTTTGGCGACAGCGAAATAGATAAAATCGGCTGAGGCTTTGTTTACTCCCATTTCAAGCCATGTAATCAATCAATTCATAAAATATCTTACTGCCAGCTCCTGGTGAAGCAATGCCTGATTTTGAGGGAGCTCTTGGTCTTGGCGCTGTTCTCTCCATGAAACCTGAAAACCTCCCTACAGTATGATCACATGACTTGAAATAGGTCAACGTAAACCCCATTACATGCAAGGTTTGGATTCAAAATAATAAGTTTAAATACTACCGTTTCCAGAGTTTTCTCACTTCTCAGTATGAACACGACTAAAGATATTACGTTGGTCGACTTTTCCACAAGCAACAAGAATGGCAGGAAGGCATCTATTTTGACCCTAAAACTCAGCTTTGCACAAGCAGCAAAGACTGTGCTGGGACTGCGCTTCAAAGAAGTAGGTGGCGAAACCAATTTCGACGATCTTTGCGCATGATGACAAATAACAAGTTTAACGAAGAAACGGAAATAGTTAAAGACCAAACTCACGAGATTTGGTAGCAACTTGGCAGTTTGTTGACATAGAAATAGGATGTTGCTTCTCCGACGTGGATTTGTCTGGCTGATTCAATGTCTAGCTGCCTTTTATTGTCCAAAATTGAGCAGGTGTGTTTAGAATACAAATAAAACAAAGCAGATAAACAAACTGTGTTTCCCGCTATTCTGGGATAAAACCAGGAATAACCATAATCAGAGAGTGCTGCGTACTAGGCTTACTCGCAAAAATTGTGGTCGACCTATTTTGCGATTGAGGCCAATAGCAACTTGTTCAAGCAAAAGCTGTAAGAATCTTTAAATTCCGTATATCATGGAACTCCAAAATGGCATATAATGTTGTGTTTACTATTCAGTAATAGATAATAGATATCATGCTTTGAATGTCGCACATTTGCACGCGCATAGCTCAGCACACTTGATTTTGGTAGGCTCTATGTCTTGAAAGTTAAGAAACCGTCCTTCCTGGATTGAAAAAAACTAAGAAACTTGTTTAATTGCAGTTTTGATGTTGCCCGGTCATTCACAAATGTTTTGACATGGGTTTGACGTTGCTTTGCGTGTGAACTACTTGTTTTTAGAGCTAAGTTTAAACCCAGATGCCCTCCCTACAACAATTTAATCAACTCTACCGCTAGGGCATCAAAATGATAAGAAACTTATCAAGCACATTTGGTAGCAAAGTTGTTCCAAAGTTTGAGAAACCACCTATCAGCCCCAGACCTTATTTTCTTGATTGGTGAACATTATTTTGGAATTGATACCCAGTGAAGAGTTTGTTACAGAGCTGCAGGAACCGATGTAGGCCCTGGGGAAACGTACCTCCCCCCAAGATCCAGCAACTATAACGAAGAAGCACCCTCTTTATTTCGTGGTGTGCTTCTTTTTCGCTTAATGAAAAAATGCCCTTGAAGTGCTGTGCTCCCTCAAGTTTAAAATGCTTCCTGTGGCCTTTTTTCTTATATAACACATATAGCAATCTGGTGTTTATGATTCAAGCAGCCGAAGTTATCGCTTATCAAACATCTGTCTCAAGCTACGAGATATGATGAACTGCACAAAAACGTTATCCTCCAAATAATATTTCATTTCATTTCATTTCATTTCATTTTTACTTATTTAGGCACGGTAGCCCCGTCAGTCCGTGGGAACTGCTTTTCAGGGGGCCGTGGCAATGCATTTACAAATAGGAAGATAGATACTACGAAATAGGAAAGGTCATCATAGTTTGTTTTTGATTCTTCTCTTAAAGGTGGCAAGGGAAGGTGCCTGTTTGGCGTCGCGTTCAAGTTGATTCCAAAGCTTAGGTCCACGAAAAGAAATAGCCCTCTGCCCATTGTTGGTCTTTCGTAATGGAAGCGAAAGATCAGTATCAGTATTTCTCAGTTTTCTAGCATATCGAGTCGAAGTTTTACTAAACAGGTTGGAAAGGTACTCTGGGACGAGGCCATTTAACGATTTGTACATAGTTGTCGCTATTTCGCTCCTAATAATATCATCCACTGTTTAAGGCTTTTTGTCAGGTGACCATGTTCTCGTCTTATCCCCAATTGTGAAATAACCACCTAGACCGTCTCCAAGTTAGAATAGCAGAAATTCATATCAGCTTTGCTTGAGGGCAAACTGAGGCCAGATAATTCCAGCAGGAATTTAGAATTGGTGTAAACCTTGACTTGTAATTGACTCGTTGTACAGAAAGAATGAAACAGAGTGTAACATTGTTGCCGCATAATGCACTCTGTTCACTCGCATTGTGGTACGGTAGATGACATCTGTACGGATTGCCCGAGTCTCTTGTTTCCCTATATGCTCTCTGGTTTGATGATTTCGCTTCGGGAAAGGTTTACCGCAGGAATACAAAGGGACTTACAATGTTGGTAAAAGATCTCCGGACTGTATGTGATTGCAATTTTAACAACTGCCTCCCCTCTCCCCACCTACCTTGTTGGAGATACGAACAGGCTAACTTGTGAGCCTCAAGGAATCCCCAAAAGGGCTCCAAATCGCAAGCGCAGTAGCGATTTGTTTCAATGACGTAATTGTAAATTAGCTTGACCGTTGAGAACAAGAGCAAGAAACAATAGCTCTGATGCGCATGACAGTATGAGCCCCAGCGTTGATTCGCTATCAACAAAGCTGAAACGTAGTCTGTCAAAACCAGGGAGCGCTCCCTGGTCAAAACAAATGGGTCAGTACTTCGTCTCCCCAACAATATCAATGTTGTTTCATAGTAACTATGGTCATAGCAAGAAATCGACAGTGTAGCACTGAATGGAAATAAGTCATTATTCTGCAAGTGCATATCTATATCATTGCCGGGAGGGAATCTACATTTTCAAGGGGTCCCCTGTGGAAAGGGAGGGGAAATTTGCTATCCATCTTCTTCCCTCTCTGTTCCTCTCATTGACAACTCGTGATTGGGAACTGACGAACGGAAACCCTCATCGTATCAGTCGGTGACGCGTCGCCGAGGCAGGCCCAGGAACACATCGGGGACAGTTGTGTTAAATGGAAACATTTTATGAGTGATGTTTCCAACGTCCCCGGGGGGGTAACTTGAGTTTCCAAGATACGGGGTTGTGCCATTCAAGTTGTAAAAGTACCACCCATAAATCCGGAGAAATTTCCGAAAGTTATACCCATAAATCCGGAGAAATTTCTCAAAAGTACACCCATAAATCTGGAGAATTTCTGAAAATCATACCCATAAATCCGGGAATGCCAAAACAGCTCACCAATAAATGAATTCAGACAGAAAACTATACCCATAAATCTGGAAGATGCAAAAAATTGTTGAAAACCATACCCATAAATCCGGAAACTCTCATGAAAAAGGTACCCTAAAAAATGGCACAACCCCGTACCATAGACAAATTAAGTTACCCCCCCCCCGGGCCAACGTCCCCGATCAGACGGGGATAATACGGGGCGCATCAAAAGACTTGAGATTAGTTTAAAGCCTGGTTTCTATATGATCGTAACAGTGATCGTTTCCATATGTCGCCGACTGATTGGGGACACGTCACCGATGTGTCGCAGTAGGTCACCGACGGTTAGGATCATATGGAAACCAGGCTTTAGACAGCCTTCAATCGTTGCTCCGATCTTCAGAATTTACAACATTAACTTAGCACCAAGATACGTTGGCAAAGCATATTCATAACTACAATTCACAGCCGTAATATGATAAAAAGATAATAAATAACACATAATATTAGTTTAATAGAAACTGACAAATTCGTGGTATGGCTTTAAAATAGGTATATTCGTTGTGTAGTTAATGTTAACAAATGTACAAACTGCGGGCTAAGAATAGTTGCAAGCTGAATTGCGCGATTTAGTACTATGCAGATACTAACCGGCTTTGTGTTGTACAGGAAAGTATAAAGCCCGAGGTCTTAGAAGTACAGACCGAGCTTGCGAGGTCTGTGCATTAAGACCCAGGGCTCTATATTTTCCTGTACAACACAAAGCCGGTTAGTATGAGTTTTATTTCCTGATATCGTCTAATCTTAACTCGCATTTCATCAAACATATTTTGTTACAATCATGTCGTTTGAGTTCACTGCAAATCTCACAGGACTAGGCAAAGCAGTTGCTGTGGTGACAAAAACGCGTCCTTGTATCGTGTAATACAAAGCTACGGGAAACCCTCGGGAAATGTGTGATTAGCCAATAGGAATGGCGGGATTCTGTATTTCCTCATTTTTGAAACTCCAGTCAGGTAATAATGGGCAATAACGCACCATGTTTGTTGCTTGGAAATTAAAGTTGTTACCTCGATATTACCGTGGTTTTCTTCGTTGTTTTCTCTTTGGCCCATGTTTAATCAGTGCTCGAAATCAAATTCAAATAGCTACTGCGCATCTGAACTGCTAGCTCCTAAACAGTAAACAGCGTTCATCTTCATTTCAGTCGAGGATGAACGCCGTGTAGGAACTAACTGTTCAGACGCGCAGAAGCCATTTGAATTTGATTCCTTGCACTGGTCAGGCTTGAGCCGAAGAGAAAGTAATATTTTCACGTGACATTTAGTTTGCGACAGAGCACAGTACAATATACACAGTTATAGGCCAATTTTGAGGGCTACTTGCGTTCGCAAACGTTTAAAAATACAATGCAAATAATATGATACATAATGACTTTTATATATTAATCTCAACAGTGTCCGGCCGTCTTTTCATCTGAATCTTGTACGGTTTCACAGAGAGAACAGCGCCAAGAACTCCTTCTAAATCAGGCATTGGTTCACCAGGAGCTGGCAGTATTTCATATCTGTATAAAATGTTCGACAGGAACAAAAACAGCTCTAACTTTCCCAATGCTTCACCAATACAAACTCGTCTCCCTGCACCAAAAGGCAAGTAACTTTTCTTCAAGCCATGAATAAAGTTCCCATTTTCGTCCAAGAATCTCTCTGGTTTGAACACCTCAGGCTGGTCCCATTCTCTTTCATCAAAATGAAAAGCCCAGTGGTTGATCAAAACTTGTGTGCCAGCTGGCACATTATGGCCATTTACTGATGTGTCACACGTTGCTTTATGAGGTGCACCAAGTGGGGTGATTGAAGAAATCCTCAATGTCTCTTGGATCATTGCTTCCAAATATGGTAGATTACCACGATCTTTAGAGTTTGGAATCCTGTTCCCGATTCTCTCTTTTCGCTCCTTCTCAACTTTCTTCTGCACTTCTGGATATTTCACAAGCAACGCCATACACCATAAAATTGTTGTTGATGTTGTCTCAGCTCCAGATAAAAACATATCGCTCACAATTTGCTCGAAATTCACGTCCGTCAGATATTTACGGATCTTATTGTCTTCACTGGCCTCTTTTGAGAATTCATTCAATAACGAATCAGTGAAGTCACGAATGTTATTCTGATTGAAGGTATCCCTATGCTCTTTCAGCTTTTTGTGTAAGATAACTTCTCGCATCCTGAGGCCTTTATTCAGCATTGAAAGACCCTTATTTGGGAAGAATCTCAGCCATGGAAGAAATGATACGATGGCTGCATTATCAAAACCTTGTACAACCAGTTTTATGTATGTTACAACGTCACGGAATTCTGAATCGTTTATGTCGTAACGACTGCCGAAGACGATTGAGCAGATCACGTTCAGCACTGCAAGGCCTAAACAAATAGAAATTGATGCAGGTAATTAGAAAGTAAATAGAATCACCCTTAGTCTATTTCCGCACATTTGAATGCGCACAGTACTCATTTTCTCTCACCCTTTAGAACCACCTTTAGTCGGACCGTTCCCTTTGCCGAGGGGCGTATGATTCTTTAAAAATCTCGTACACATTTGCAATAAATCCTGTAGTTTTCAAGAAAAATCTGCAAAAAAGGTCTTAGAAGCCCTATTGTTTTAAAACTTGTTGTACGCCATTTTGGAAAGGTGATACACTCCTTGCCCTTTACCGTTGTACCGGCCATTCAAACGTTCCATCAACGTCTTGGAATGATGGACCCAGGAAACTTGGGAAAGGGATCGGTCACAACTTAAGGGAATAGATGTGGGGCAAGTCTAGAAACTAGATGGATTCACTCAGACATTTTTCTAAGAAGCAACTGTAAAATTGGCAAGATATGAAATCAAGCAAGTTTAGCGCTAAAACATTTTCAGAACATCCTCAGGGAAGGCAGAGCGAAAAGTTGCATACAAAATATGATAGCAAAGCTTGCTATTCAGATGATTTTTTTCTAAATGACGTTTAGTCATGACGTATTTGATGTTTTTAAGATAAACTTGCACATTCATAGCACATGAACGTTTGCATTTTCATAGCACAATTGCAGATATTGAAATTGTGTACGGTGTGCTGCTGTTCAAGTGTGCTTATTGTTAATGAAATGTTTGTTTTGATGATGGAAAGTGTTTGTTTTTAAGATAAAGTAACACATGGCGGATTTCATAGCTCATGAACTTTACTGCCAAAAACATCTAGCTGAGTCTCCAAAAACTGATACAGTAGTGTCCCGCATATAAGAAAAAATGTTTTCAATTTGAGGTCTGATTTGTTTCTTGTGAAATGAGATACAAAGTTCAAATCAGGGTAAAGTTTCTTAAGTTTCTTATTAGAAAAATCATGTACTATCAATGAACTACTAGATACAAGCTCCAGTGTGTATTTATAAATTTTCACTTCCAAGAAAAAATACAATTATGCCAGGAAAGTGCTTATTGCTTCATTTGCATGCCAAATTCTTGTTTTCACTTGAATATGTACGGCCTGATTCAACTGCAAAGCTGAATTGGTTATACTTTTCAAATCTCTAATATATGCAAATTTTTTTGAATGAGAAATAAGACTCTTTTCAGATCTGCACCAGTTTCTTATAAGAGGGAGTATTATTTTGAAAATCAAGGTTCTGGTGTTTCTTAAATTCATGTTTCTTATATGCGGGACACTACTGTAGTAAATAATGAATATCAAGGCCAAATATGTCAGTGATTATTTGAATAAAAGCAATGGGTCCATCAATCTGGCCTAATGATGTAAGCCTGATCAACTGAAAAATGAACCAAGCAAACTTACTAATTTCATATTTAGGATCAAATGACGTTCCCTCCTTCTCTTCCACTCTTTTGAACAATTCCTTTGCCTCTTGCAAGACATTCTTTTCCAGTTGTTCCATATTTGCACCATACATTTTCATGGAACTATGCGTGATTTTCCTCATCAGCTTCCAAGCAGGACCATAATCAGAAAATCCAATGTTTTGATACCCTCGTGAATAGATTTCGGCAAGGTAAATGTCTTGAGGTCGTCCTGCAAATTCCTCACCTTTTTGTATGAGAGCTTCTCGAGCTGAAAGGAACATTAAAGGGAGCATTGAAATTATAGTTTTACCTAATGGATACATAGACGTAGGAACATTGGGGCACTGGGGGCACGTACCCCCTCCCAAGATTTTGCAATGAACAAAGAAGTGACCTTTTTATTTTTAGAAAATGCGCCTTTTTTCGTAAGGAAAAGTGCACTCGAAGTGTCGTACCCCCCCCCCAAGATTGAGATGCTTCCTTCCCTGAATGGATACAAGAACCTTGGGGCTTGAAGAGATGAAATAAGAAATGAAATTGAGTTTAGCTCATGCAATGGATCTGCTAGACTGATGACGATGAGTCCCTTGTATCACTGCAGTAAAACTTGCTCAAGAGGGACTCTTAATGAAACAATGAAAAACTTGGTCCTATTTTCTTCAATCATCTATGGAATTATGAAAGAATCACGGCTTCGAATCTCAATCCCGTGAGAGTGTTTTCAATTCTTCAATCGAATCGAAAATTGGTACGTTAGGAATTGCGAAGTTTGGGCCTAAATAGGGCCAAGTTTTTCAGAGTAATACTATGAGTCTCTATTGCCTGTGGCGCCATCATCAAGTCAAAGAGCACAGGGCAACGAGAGACTCATCGTCATAAGTCTAATACCACCCTTGACTTCATAGGGGGGCGAATAGCCTCAATTTTCCGACGATAAAACCATCAAGAACAACAGCAGGAATCACAATTGTAGGAACATACGTTAAATCTATGCATCAATGACCGATCTAACTCCTCAGTAACTAAAATTTAGCCGTATTTTGCAATCCAACCTTGGAATATCTATCAAAAATATGCCGTAAATTCAATACTTCTTGTTGGGATGCTATTTTTTAACGTTAATAGATTCATAAGTTTGTTCATGGATTATTGCCTCAAAATCCGCATAAAGTAGATATTTGAATCACTAAAAATTCAAAAAAGGAGCAACATTTTCCGACAAATAGTCTCCTGGGGGTGCTTCGCCCCCAAGCTCCCCTCCACTGTCTACGGCCCTGATCTTAAAAATAGAGGCGACAAATATTTGCTCAGTTATGTACTTGGGTCAATGGCAAAATCCCAATTTTTTATGTTATTTGAAAGTTCAATTAGGTAGAAAACTTAACACCAATGCAAAGCTCTGGCGGGAGCGATATTCAAGATGGCAGTGAACAAGGCGCAACAGAGACAAAAACCAACAGCTATCATAGAAACTGGCAATCCTGGCACTTCTTTGCACTACTCGCGGATTTCGGTGAGCCCATTGCGAACGGAAGCAAACAAGAGAGGGAAAATTTGTTCAACTTCGGTCAAGTGATTCTGCAGTTGTCTTGATCTGAAAATTCTTCGACTGGTTGTACTCCGGTTTATTGACTATGCATGTGTGTATGTAGAATTTTGCCATGCAGTATCGAACGATATTTCATAAAATTAGGGTACAATATAATAAAAATCCAAAAGTTAGAAATGTGATTTAAAAACACCCCTAGTTTAAAATGGCAGGGATGGCATCAAAACGTCACTGTGATCTTGTTTCCATAATGCCCCCCCCCAAGAGATGTCTTTGAAAGAAGAGTTTTTATAAAAGAAAAGAAAACATTATTGCTCAAAAGTTGAGAGTAATGCATCATTTTCAATATTGTTGATGGATAGTTCTGTTACAACTTTCAGAAGCTTAATAAGATACATAAAATTTCCTATTTTCTTTTTCCTAAATCTAGTGTCTTGATTTTAGAGATCTTTAAAGAATTCGTCCTTAATCTTGTGCTTGAAGCAGTTGACATTCTTACAAGATTTCATCTATTATCTGTCATGGTCTGATGCTAACCTGAACCAATGGCATATCAAAGTTGCGGCAACTGCCCGTTGTTGTCCAAATGTGTCGTGTATGTCAAATGATAAAGTTTGCTGTAAACATATTCTGGGTGGTATATTCTTATCTAAAAATGGATTAAGTGCCCTACTTGAAACAGTGACGCCCGAGATCTTTTCAGATAACGTATGATCTTAGTAGTCCCTCAATAACATTTCCTTTGAAAGTGCCCTTCAAAGATTTGTGAGGTTTATGTCGCAGTTCCGTTGACGGTTTTCTACGATTCATCTCCCTTCTTATTTGGGATATCCTTAACAGCACTTTCTTGAAGTGGTTCCTCCAATGTTTTACAAGATATTTTACTTACATTTGCTAGGCTGTTAACAGTATTTCCTTTGAAGCAATTCCATTGGGGATTTTCTGTGATTTATCTACCGTTTTAGCCAGGAAATCGTTAACAGCATTTCCTTCAAGGGTTACTCCAACATTTTGCAAAAGCTATATTGTATTATGCTATTAACAGTACTTTTCAGGAGTTCTTTTTAGGATTTTTAAAGAATTATCTCTGTTTAACCAAGAGATCCTTAGTAACATTTCATGGACAGTCATGTGTCCGGGAATTCATCAAGCGTTGAAAAACTGTAACTCTTCAAACGCGAACACACACACAGTTGGGTCACATGATCAAAGTTCAACGTACCTTCACCTTCTCTTTTCCCGGGGGAGGCGTAACTTCAACAGGCAGGGAACGGGGTGTGCCATTTTTTGACGCCTGAAATCACACCTAAAATTTCTGCGAAAAATTCCTAGATTTTTGGGGAAAACATACCCCAAAATTTACAGGTCATTCAAAATATATACCCTAAAATTGTGACATGAGCCAGAGTTTTGACCAGGTATAAAAATTCTGGTCAAATTCAATTTAAGTTTATATGTGACCCTGCCAACAATGAAACGCTTGAATTTATTTTCTTCCCCAAAAAAAGACTCCCCGCAAAATGGCATACCCCGTACCAATATGTACGGTATTTGTCCCCTACTACCGGGTATTTTTGCCAAAGCTATCAGCAGTACGATGGAAGACTGCCTTGCTTACCTTGAAGACACTCAATATGTGGTTTGTTTGTTCGTTTGTTTTCAATTTGTTTTGATCGGGCTTGTCAGGATTTCTAGCTACTGAAAGCTAATTTAGGCCCACTGAGCATGCCGCATCCAGGCATGGGACCCCTAGTTTAACGTCCCTGCCGAAGGACGGCGAGGTGAGTTGCGAGGTCAGGCCTCCTATGTCACCCATCCGAAATCTGACCTCACCCGACCATGCTTGATTTCAATCACCTGACGAAGACTGTGTAAGCCACTTGGCCACTCACCCCGCAGATGGTTCAGTTAGATGGTAAAAGATAGCATAAAGAAAGTGGATCTCTAGCTCTAGCTTCTCCAAACATTCAGACAACACCTGTTCCTGGTGGAACAGACTAAATCGGGTACACCTGATGTTTGGCACATTCCAATTATCTAGGTATTCTTCTCCCAGAAATATCAAGGCAAACTCCTTGGAAATATTTTGGATTCTCATGTTTCATTTATTCTCTTTTATGCTCTCTTCTTGACGTTCTATCGTGCATGGTGGCCTTCAAAAGTACATTTCTAAGGTTGTCAGTTCAAGAAGGGGCGTTCGACTTTCGATTTTCGTATTTTTAACGGCATTTAGCCGTTAAGATCAAAACCCCCTCCCCCCTCCCCGTTAACGGCCTTCTACCAAAGGTGCCTCCGATTGGCCTAAATTTTTTTGCCTCAGTAAGACTTGGGGAGCGGCAAATAGATGTCTTGTGGAACGCGCCAGACTTCAACCGAAGATACGCCATATCGGGAAGCATAGTAATACTGTTTTATTCTATACTCTATACATTATTTGTAAGGGTTTTATCTACGCTTTTCAAAAAAATTCCCTTATCGAGATTTCCGTACGATTTTACATTATCTTGACGGCCTAAGGGTAAGACCCCCCCCCCCATAACGGCCAATTGCCGTTAAGAATACGAAAATCGAAAGTCGATGGCCCCTAAGACAGGCACAAAGTCTCTTGAGATCCACAAATGTTTGCTTTGACATTCACATCATAGAGAAAAGAATTCGGTGGGCGTTTTGCTTGAAGCATGTCTTAGCTTTCGTCTTCTTTACTTTTATTAAAGCACATAGCACATTTTCGCGTTCTGCTCCATTTGCTATCTAGTAGGTAGTTAGATGCATAAAATGATTCTTTGAGAATGGCTTGTTGAAAGTTTAAAATCATACCTGAATGAATGCCATTGATAACAATTATCCTTTGGCTGCCAAAACTGAAGCTCATCACATCTCCATAAGTTCTTGCCAACTTCTTGAAAGATTCATAAGGCTTTGCTCCGAGAAGGTGTAAGTTCCCGACCAGAGGAAGGGGTATAGGGCCAGGTGGGTACTTCTTGAGTTGAGTCAGGCTGATTATGTATTTGACAGCGACATAGAGAAACGATGCAAGGCATAAAGTGTAGATTGCTTCCCAAAGCATGACTACAGTCTCCTGAAGCTAGGAAAATATTGATTAATGAAAATATGGAAAATGAACAAATATAATGTCAAATATTGGAAGCTGGGTGTGGCGGTGCCACTAGGGGGGGGGGACTGGCGTGGGCCATCCCAAAAGTCGGCAAAAATTGTCATAGACGAATGGCATAGAATTAGTTGGGTATACCTTTTGATTGTAAAATTAAGTCAACACCCCTCCACCCCCCCCCCCCACTTCATTCGGATTTTCAGAGCTCGCGCCGCCACTAACCTTGATCGAAGCAGTGTGCTTGGTAAAGAGAAGGGGAAGGTGTATGGGGTCCGGTGGGTGCTTATCGAGCTGCATAAGGTAGAAGACATACATCTTCTAGGACGACAGAAAGCGCCATGATGCAAGGCATGAAGCGAAGATCGTTTCCCAAAACAGGTTCCTGAAATATGGAGAACAAAAACAAACAGAGAATAGAGCTATGGACAACGTGCAAGATTTCACATCATGAATCTCAAATTAGTATACAGCAAGCATACTGTTTACTAACTATCAATACTAGCGTTTACTTATGAACAGCTTTTTAACAGATGTGCTAACATTTCTTATTAAAAACTGCAGAAACAGACTGCACAAAAGAGCACAAAGTGCTGAGACCATAAGCAGCTTTTGGCCAGAAATGCTTCACACTTTTATGAAACTTTCGAGAAACTTTCGCAGATCACTACACTTAATGCACAGAGTTTTCTCACTGAAAAAAGTTGAAAAGTTTTGCTAAGCGAAATAAAATCTTAGACATAGATTTCTCATGCTTTGGAAGTCAGTTTCGTTAAATATTACTGAATGCCGTTGAAATGATACTTGTATGAAACTGTTTGATTGTGAGAGATCTTTCCACAATGGATATCAATGTTTTCACGCCGTTGTTTCTTCTTTTCTGTTCAAAGTTCTACATTCGACTGTTGCTGATGAATTTTAACCTGTGAACATTTGTTTGATAATTAAAAGCAATGGATACCTTTGCTGTTTGTATGAATTTGAATATTTATGCCTCCTCCTCAAAGTCTTTCAGCTCTTCTCTAAAAAGAATTCTAACTAAGAAGAATGCACCGAAATTCTCTGGATATTCAGAGCTTCGTGGCATTTTTAAAATGACCTTTTACGAACAAGAAATTGCTTAATGCGACTTCAAAAACAGCTTAATTTTTTCCCAACTTTTCTAAAAATTCTGTACTATCTTTGTCATAGAACTTCTGCAAAATGTACACTTCTCAGGTAGACACTGACAGTGCCAGAATTAACATCTTGAAATTACCTTTTGACTCAAAACTTCATTACGATTTGTGAGACATTTTGTAAACTCGATTTCTACAAACGAGTGCTTCCCAGTGCTTTATCCTCAAAACTGTACCATTGTAGAACTTTCGTCAAAGGTTTTCACTACCAAAACGAAAGCAAATTCGTTTTTGGTCTTCAGAGATTCCGATATTTATTGACTTGTCTAAACGTAAGATTTCTGTTCAACTTGATGAATTATTGACAACAATGAATATGTGTACAAACAGCCTCTCTTCATTAACGTCTTACAACCCTTGAAGAATTTTATCAACGAAGAAAGCTTAATTTGTCTGTTTTATGAGAAGAATTTCTCAGAATTATTCTCATGAGGTTCAAAAGCTTATTTCACAATAGTTCACTTTGTAAAAATAGGGTTTGCTTTTGCAACGGTTGTTATCATGTGTCATCAAAAGTTACCTCTTCTTCTCTTACCTTCTCCGTCAATAGCTCACCTTTGCATAATGTCTTTCAAATGTATAGATTTTCTGGAAGTTTAGTTTCAGACAGAGAACGCGCTCTAATTCTCTGGAGATTCAAACTTCTTGGCCTTTTTGAACTTACATTTGGCGAAAATTGGTCTGATTTTGAGAGCTCGTCTGGTTGTGAAGACTCTCGTCCTCTTTGGAAAATCTCTTGAAACTTAACTACGCACAGTTGCTTCTTGGTTTGATTTCCAGTTGGTTCTTGGTCTATTTGATTTTGTTTGACTACAATGCACCTTTCAGTGTATTGTTCTTACAGCTTATCATCAGCGCGGAAAAAAAGTTTGATGCAGTATTTTTAGAGGCGATAAATGTGAAATTTGGTGGTCACATTCAGAAGTCCAATAATCATTCATTTTGGAAGTGCCAGTAGAATTTCGAGAAGAGATTCCTTTTTCCACTTCAATAGAGCCGCGCTCAATCTCCTGATTAAGAATTCACGGAGTTAATTATAGCTTGCAGAAACCTACTTAACAAGTATCGGGTGAGCCAGAAAAAGGTTCCCACTTTTGAATATTCGTAGCACCGTATTTTCAAAAGACCATGATAGCACCAAGACTACATCACGGACTTGAATCATTCAAATTCTAGTTAAAAGCCGAAAGATCAAAGTATTTTTGTGATTTTTCTCGCTGTCCAACCAGCACCACAAATATAGGTTAATTCGACTTTACAAAAATTTCATGGTTGCAAAATGACTGAAAAATGGCCCAAAACATCGATCAATGCATAAATGACTTCTTGCACAGAATAATGAAGGAAATGCAACTTCTCATGGGTGAGAGATATCCTCTAGGCATTAATTGCCTTGGGATTTAAAATCTTTCGTATTTGTTTTAAAATCGATGACTTATAACTCTTGAGGGAGGTGAAATGCCCATGGCCAATTGTCCGATTTGAATAGAGTCCACGATTTGATCAATGTGTTAGGCCCTTTTTCCGTCATTTTGCAGCCATGAAATTTTTTATAAAGTTGAATTAACCTACATTTGTAGTGCTGGTATTACAGTGAGAAAAACCACAAAAATATTTTGATCTTTCGAATTTTAACAAGAATTTGAATGATTCAAATCCGTGAAGTAGTCTTGGTGTTGTGAATTTTCAAAAGTGGGAACTTTTTCTGGCTCACCCGGTATGTTGACAGTCATAATCGTGGTAAAGATGGTAGTTAACCAGCCGTCTTAAAATTCTTTGGAGTAGACTTGAGATTCTGAGCAATTTTTCATGTATTTTCAGAAATTCTCTGAAACATTGAGAGTTTAGAATGAAAGCTTCTCTCTGTTGGAATTCCAACAACTTCTTCGTTTGTCGTCCTTTATTTCCGTATTATCCTCGTATCCTCTGAAAGAACATTTCCTCCTGATTTGAAAATTTGAAGATTGCTTGGTCTGCTTATAACATTTCACGTGTTTTTATAAGAAAATGCTTGTAGGAAACTCAACTCTCAGATCGCCAAAAATGAAGAAACTCCAGCACTGCGAAAACATAACTTAAGAAGCTATCTATTATTTTGACAAAGGAAATCTTACTCTGAGTACTCAAAATCTGAAACTACCAGTACTTGGTTGCTTGCAAAAAGAATACGTGTAGACTGTCCAAGGTTGAAGTTATAAGTGTCATATTACACAAAGGCCCACAAAGGCAGCTGCTTGATTTGTAGAGGATGTTTGGAGGCCATATGCAGAGGCCGTCGTCAAATGCAGCTCTCCCTGTGTGCTTTTAATAGACTTGATAAGGTCTGCCGTGTGTGCAAGAAGCGCTTCCCTGGCATTTGCTCAGTCCAAACACCTCTAGTAATGACCCCGTCCGACCTTAGAAATACAGCAGGGAGTTCATGAAATTATTCAGTTTTAGCGGGGTTTAAAAATATTATGACGGGGACAGGAAATTTTAGGCTATGAGCGATGACAGAACTTGTATAGATTTTGACGGGAAAACAAAGATTTAGACAGGGAACTGGCGGGGAAACTATTTTTGGTGGGTTATCCTTCTGCCTTGGCGGGGCATCGTTTCAGCGAGGTTGCTATTTGGGGATCTGTCCAAGAATCTTGGAAATCTCCAACTATTAAAGTCCTATATTCTCTAAACACTGACACGTCGCAAAGATATGGTTTGGTTTACCGCATAGATCAGTGAAGACTTTAACATGTAAAGCTTGTAACTCGTGAATAAAATTAGAACTTCTTCGGACATGGGTTTTGGATTAAAGAGGAAAGAGCTCTCTAAGTCACCACAAAGACTAGTGCTGCTGCTACTGGGGTTCGCTTCGTCCGCAGTTTTACCCTCCGGCAGTTCAAAAGGACCCATATCTCCAGAAGTTTCTTGAAGTATCAATTTATTTGTAAAGATAAAATGGTCAGGGCAAATTTTCTTGATATCAATAAGACCTCATCAATGATCCCCAGCAATTTAACCTGTAATAGTCACCCATGAAAGTGAGGAAGTTTTTTAGCTCAATTTTATTTGGGTATCACAATTTTGGTGACATATTTGGTGAGGTGAACAGATTTTTATTGAAGGCCAAATGTTTCAGACCGCGGAAACTTTTTACGGTAAAGTTTTTGAGAATTCACATAGAGTGCCAAAACTGAAATATCAAATTCTGCCAAGTCTAAGAGGGGTCTAAGATGAGTTATTTATGGTTATTCAATCATGCAGAGAGCGCGTGGCCGAGTGGTTAAGGCAACTGGCTCGTAAACCAAAGGCCAGAACGGCCGAGGTTCAAATCCCGCGCTGGACAGTTTAGTCGCTGTCAGTGGCGGATTTAGGGGGGCAAATGGGGGCAACTGCCCCCCTTCACGATGAAAACTAAGCTTTGGCGCCCCCTTTTTGGCAAGAAAAGCGCCCCTTATCCTGACCCAAATGCACTCTTTTTTCAGTGTTTCGTTTTGAATGCGGGGAAACACGTAAACTAAGGCTCTATTCAGAAGAAAAACCAGAGAACTTTATTGAACGAAGCCCAAAAAATTTTCGCGCGCCTTCGGCGCGCTCACTTTTCATTTTCTTTTTGGAGCCCCCTCTCCGAATTGCCCCCCCCCCTTCAACCTCGGGCTGGATCCGCCCCTGGTCGCTCTCCGTAACTCTAGCCCGGGTCAACCAGAGCCAGGTGAGAGAAATCTGGTAGCTGCGGCGAGCGACGGGTTGATGGTAAAACATCCGTGGCCCCTGCTGGAACGGGCTAGCCTCGTTAAATATGATAACCTACCTACCTAGATTTAGTGTCTTGCTGGAAGATTGGCGTAACAATTGTTTATTTTTGGGAGCTGTACTACCAAATTGTTTTATCTTAATGAAACGAATAACCTGAGTTAAAAGATCAGACCAAAGGTCTAAAAATAACCTATCATGCTTGATCGTATTCGATAATCTTGATGTGTAGACCAACAACTACGAAACAGTGACGGGTGAGCAAAGGCGAATTTTCCAAAACAAAGGTTTTGATTCAGAAAAAGCGATTTAATGGTCTCAAGGATAGATTTCACACCTGCCTTGCTTCCCCCTTGCTTCCCCCTTGCTTCGCGTAAGTTTTTCTCTGCACTGTCTTTGGCGACGACCATTCACTTTTGCTTTGCATCTATAGAAAACAAATTTTGCTGAACAAAGGGCCGTGTTTGCAAATTCATCTTACATCTACAGAACAGGATCATTTTTCTTGCATGGTGCGTGTTTCTCACGCCATTTAGCTCAAGTTCTTCTAGCTTTGCACGAAGTTTGCTCCAAACTGAAGCTGGTTGTGTGAGATATCACACAGGATCCTTCGTTGGATTACACACGGCTACTTCTGCCATGTCAACAACTGCTAGAATAATCGTGACGAAAATGCTTCAAGTAGTAAGTACTGTACTTTAAATTCAAGTGCAGTAGCTGTCTCTTGAATGACTTGTTATACTGTCTTTTGCATATATTTTAGCAGTTTTGATGCACTACCAAAGTGGCCTGAACTTACGATCGCTATACAGTGGGCCTGATTACTTCGTTTTCAAACAAAACGTGCAAAATGGTGTGATACAACCGTAATGCTAATGGCACCCAAAGAGAGGCTCTTCTTTACTTGATGCGTTTTGATTCAAGTTTTCTTGGATCTGGGATCTATTGCGTATGAGCCACGCCCTAGATGGTAAACCTTACCCTCCTTACCTTACACCTTCCTTTTGTTCTTTGGTTGCTCTTTCTTGCTGATACTAGCAGAAGTGTCTTCTTGACTTCCAACTGTTTGAATCTTGTCTGTATCTTGTTAACTGCCCTCAATACCTGAAGAGTTATAGTCGTTGAGAACGTACCGCCGATGAGGCATGCCTTGGTTCTGACCTTGCCCCGGAGCAATCATAGAATGCAGGGCCCCACAGAGCCCACCCATAAAATGAACGGCAAATATCATTAAATGACGGGAAATATCATTAAAAGAATAGGCAAATATCAGTAGGACCTGGATTCTGTAATTGGCACTTACCTTTCTTTCTCCGTGCTATCTCTGAACACGTCCTTTATGAGTGGTTATGGCTGTTACAAACACAATACGCTCCTTGTTGACCTACCAAGATGTTTCAGCCCTGTCTGTTTCTCGTTGAAAACCTTCGATGTTGGTAGTTTTGTTTTCAGTATAGCAAACACCTGCAATGCAGAGTGTTATCCACAAGTGTTTGTATTCCCAGCTCTTGCAAACAATAGAGGCCTAACAGTGTGATAGGATAGCAGCACTCAAGATCTCATGTAGCTTGCCGCTGTGCCTGCCCAAATCCCTCAGCATGCATGGCTTTATTTTGGTGGTCCAACTCGTATTGTAAACTTTTCAGGCCACTGATGGTGTCACAGCAAAGAATGGTCTCTTTTGGTTCTGGTGTGACTTCCCAATACTATTATATCCTCTGCATATCCGCAGTAGTGTATGAAATCAAGAAATAGGCCTTGTTGAACCGAACATAACATGCATAACAATCCCCGTGTATCCTGGCACCGATTACATAAGAATACTCAAATGATAGCGTCCATAGGGAGTCCATAACATCTCTCCTCTTCTTCGGAAATGAAATTTACTAACATCGATTATATGTTTCAGCAGTTTATTAATAAAGTAACTTTCAATGTGTGATAACTTGGCCATAGTACATAGGCATCGTGCGTAATCTCACTGGGTATTGACGTATAATGTCGGCTTCAGGTTCAGTTTCATCTCGAATGTTATTGTCTGCTTGAATTGTATCATCATCATCATCAGTGTCTGAATCGGTTGTTGAATCGAATGAGTTGTAAAACTTTTTGAAGAATGAAATGTTTCGAGTGATCTTATGGTCTGATCGCTCGGCGATTACTTTCGTTCCTTTGATCTCAATGACGCGGTATGGCTTTGGATCGAATTTACTTGTAAGTTTGTTCTTTCTTTCTTGCTTGACGAGTACGAGATCTCCTTCTCTGATGTCGGATGGTTTTGTGTGTTGACGTTTATCATAGTAGACTTTCGCTTTTGCCTTGCTTTCTCTGTCATTTCGTTGGACAAGTTTGTGTTTGTTTGATGGTTTCGATGTAATTCCTACGACTGGAATTTTCGTTCTTATCACACGATTGAACAAAAGTTCGGCGGGTGCAACTTGAGTTGTGCAGTGCGGTGTTGACCTGTAGTTAAGTAGAAATAAGTGTAGTTCTTTTCTCCAATTGTTTCCTTCAATTTTAGACGTTTGAAGTAGTTTCTTGAGAGGTCGATTGGACGATTCTACTTCAGCATTCTGTCTAGGCCATAAGGGTGTTCCTGGTTTGAATTCAATTCCCCACGCTTTCATGTACGTTTCAATTTCAATTCCGTTAAATGGTGGACCATTGTCACATATAAATTTGACTGGAATCCCGTGTGTTCCAAAGATACGATCAAGTTTGGGAATGATGCTTCCTGCTGCTGTTGATTTAACAATCTCGACTTCGGGAAATCGACTGTATGTGTCAATGACTGACAGCAAATATTCTCCAGAAGGTACTGGTCCAAAGAAATCTGCTTTGACGGTGTGCCATGGGGCTGTTGGTAAATCTGTTGACTGCATTGGTTCTTTACTGTTTTCTTGTCCTGTTGCTTGGCAAGCAGTGCATTTCTCGACGAATTCTTTCACTATTTTATCGATATATGGGAACCATACTTTTTCACGCAGTAACGATTTTGTCTTAGTTGTGCCTGAATGTCCTGGCTTATGAGCAAGTTCTATAGCTTTGTGGCGTAGTTTCTGCGGTATGACGATCCTTGTGCCCTTTAGAATTATGTTTCCTTTGACAGTAAGATCTTGTTTGGTGCTGCGCAGGATTTTGAGATCTTGTATGTTAATGGTAGGATCTTGGATCTTATCTACTTCATGCCATCGATTTCTGCGAATTAGGTCAATTGCGGCTTGGAGGGTTTTATCTTTTCCCGTCTCCTCTTCAATTTCTTGCAGTGTCATGGCTTTCGGGACTGCGTTTTTGGTGATGAAGTTTACGTATTCCTCTGCAATTGTATCTTGCTCTGGGCGATGTGAAGCTGGGTGACGTGACATGTAATCTGACGGATTATCTGATCCTTTCTTGAACTTTACGGTAAAGCTGTAATTTTGGAGTCGAAGTTGCCATCTCTCGATGCGAGCGGGTGGTTTCGCAACGGGATTGTTGAAGATCGTTTCGAGTGCTTTGTGATCTGTAAACACATCGAAATTTCCTGCTCCATATAGGAATAAATGAAGACGTTCAATTCCCCATACTAGTCCTAATGCTTCCCGTTCTGTCTGAGAGTAACGCTGTTCGACAGGCGTCAATGATCTTGATACGTACGCTACGATTTTATGATCTGTCGCTTCTGGTGTTGATGTTTGGGACAGTATTGCACTGATTCCGTATGGACTGGTATCTGTGGTGACAGTTGTGTGCTTGGCAATATCAAAATAAGCCATTACTGGATCTGATAAGAGAGTTTCCTTTAGTTTTTCAAACGCTTCTTGTTGACTTTTCCCCCATTGAAATTGTGCATTCTTCTGTGTTAGCCTTCGCAGGGGCTCTGTGATCGATGCATAGTCTTGAATGAATTTTGCGCGGTATTGAGACATTCCTAGTAGACTTCTGACTTCATTAACATTCTTTGGTGGTTGTGTCTTGGCAAAATCTTGTACGAGGCTTGGATCAGGGCTAACTCCTTCCTTGCTGAAGACTAGGCCGTAGAATTGAAGACGTGTTTTGTTGAAACGGCATTTCCCTTCATTGAGAGTAATTCCCTTCTCCTCGAATCGTTGCAATATTTTGGTTAATGCAGTATTGTGCTCCTCGAGTGTCTTTCCCCAGATTATGACGTCATCAGACATGTTTTTGGCATTGCTGATATCTTGAATTGTTTGAGAAATGGTGTTCTGGAAAATTTCTGCTGCTGAGTTGACTCCAAAACAAAGTCGTTTGTATCTCCTGAGTCCCTTGTGCGTTGTGAATGTTGTCAAATTTCTCGACTCTTCTGCCAGTGTCAGCTGATGGTATCCCTGTTTTAAATCGAGTTTAGAAAAATGACACGCACCATTTAAATCAGATATCAGTTCATCGGTTGTTGGCATGGGGTGTCTTGTGCGTAAAATTGACGTGTTAGGCAGACGCATGTCCACGCAAATTCTGATTTCTTCGCTGTTTTTCTTTGGGGTTATCACTAACGGGCTTACCCATTGTGTGGCTCCTTCTACTTTCTCAATTATGTCATCTTTCTCCAGTCGGTCTAATTCTGTCTCGACTTTCTTTCGTATGTGGAAAGGTATACGACGTTGTGCTTGGATGACTGGTTTGATTTCAGGATTTGTATGTAGTTTGACTTCGAAGTCTTTCAAATTTCCAACGCCTTTGAAAACTTTCTTGTGTTTCTCCAACAAGTGGTTGACGTAATCTGGTGAATCAATTGTAGGCTTCGTTGAATTTGTTTGTTTCGCTGTTTGTGTTTCTGTTTGCACGCTGTTTATGTTGATCTTGATAAGGTGCAATTCTTGAGCCGTTTGAGAACTGAGCAAATTTCCCTCCACATTCTTTGCAACGTGAAATCGTGTAAGAGAAATCTTTTTATTTGTTTCGACAGTTTCTTCGAAAGTTCCTAGTAGCTGGAGCGGTGCTTTTGATCCGTAGGCAAAGATTTTTGTGTTTGACTTCTTGAGTGTGACTGGTTTCCCTGTGGTATTAATTTTGTCGAACGACTTTTCATCCAGAATGTTGACACTTGCTCCTGTGTCGATGAGAAACAAAACTTCCTGTCCATTGATTGCGAGCGTAGTCTCCAATTTCTTTGTGTGCGCGTTGGTTTTATCCATACAGTAAACATATTCCTCTGAGCTGTCATCTGAGCTGGTATCATCCTTTACTGTATTTACTTTCTCGCGGTTTTGTTGGTTTTTCTGACGTTGTTTGCAACAGCGAGTGAAGTGATTTTGTTTCTTGCAGTAACTGCACGTTTTTCCTTGGGCTGGGCAGGGTTTATCACGATGAGGATAGTCAAATCCACAGTTGTAACAAGTAGCTGGTCTCCTTGCGGGTGTATTTGCAGCGTTTCGTTGTTGATGTGTTGTTCCTCTGCGATTCGGCTTGTACTTTTTGTGCTCGATTTTCATAGCTTGTAATTTTTCTGTTGGCTCCGTGGTTTGTTTTTCCATTTCTTTGGCCTGTTCTTTACTGATTTCATCTGTTTTGCCTTTCACCAAAATATCTTGTAATTTGACGTCCTTTGTTTTCAGGGCGTACTTCCGCAATGAGGAACTTGAGCAGCCTTGAATAATTTGCTGTTTTATTTCGTTATCCACTGAATCTGTGGGAAATGAGCATGTTTGAGCCAGTTTCCTCAACCGAGTGTGAAAATTTTCCAAAGTTTCTTGGGGTTGCTGTTTTGCTTGACGAAAACGAAATATCTCGAAATCTGTGTTTTGTGCTGGGGCGAAATATTCTGTGAGACTCTTGATTGCTGCGTCCAAATCGTCATCTCTTCCCGTATCTGCAAGTGTTTCGAAGATATCCTGGACTTCAGGGCCTGCTTGGTAGAGTAGTAATGCTCTCTGCTGGGTTTTGTTTGAAATGTTTGCTGCTTTGATGAAGGTATGAAAACGTTTAATCCAGGTTTTCCATCGTGCGGCAAGGTTACTCTGATCGCTGTGTGGATCGAAACTCGGTAGTGGTGCCAAGTCAAGTTTTGCAGCCATATTCCTTGCAAGTCTTGATTATTCGCTTTTTCTCGTCGCCATTTTATTATATCCTCTGCATATCCGCAGTAGTGTATGAAATCAAGAAATAGGCCTTGTTGAACCGAACATAACATGCATAACAATCCCCGTGTATCCTGGCACCGATTACATAAGAATACTCAAATGATAGCGTCCATAGGGAGTCCATAACAAATACGAGACTTGAAGAGATGTTTCGTGATGAAGTGTTTTCTTTCCCTTTCTACGTTTGCAAGACTTAAAAACTGTGGTTAATATTTTATCTTTTTATTGAAATCGTATCGAATAAAGTATGTCAGAAATCTTGCACTGATTATTAAAATGAAATCTCTTTTCAATGAATAAAACAATGTAATTTCGAAAAGGACCGTTGAATTTTAATCTCTGTTGTTCAATTTTGCAAGTAACCGCAATGAGCGAAATTGTTCTGCTCTGCAAAACGATTGATTTAATTTCGCGATATTGGGGCTGGATTTTCTCACTGGAAACCTTTTGTTTTCCTGATAATCAAGCGATCAGTTACCTGAACGCTGGGCCACCCAGGGAGGCCACCCAGGGAGGCCACCCAAAATGCATGAGCTTCCGGGAAGAGTTAACATCTTATTGTCGAATACCATATGTTTGTCCAATACAAGCAACAATAACAACATAATGAAAATGTAAGCAATTAAAATCTACAATGCCATGCCCTGATTAGTCTAATTAGTGCCCGGACGCTAATTGAATTTGTCATTTGTCTAATGACTTGCTTCTCTGAAAACAAAAGAGATACTCCAACTATTTGGAGACGTGCCCGTCTGTGACCCTCTTTCACAGAGACCATGCTGACCGAGGTGTTGTCTGTGACATGTCACATTTCTGACGTCATATTCGAGTCAAGGACTATATTTGAGGTCAGTGGAGCCACAGGAAACCGTGATCTCGATTATGAACCCAAATGCCAATGCACCGTTGCTTCTCTCCTCCGCAGTAGCTTAGCTCTCGCCACGGTAGATAGAGAAAGAGAGGGAGAGAGAAAGGACTGAGGCGATGCAGAGTAGTTGATTTGGTTCCGTTTGATTTGATCGATAAAAATTGGGACCTGCACACAAGCAATTTTACTCTCTTCGTCACATGTGTAACATGCTCGTTCCAAATCATTCGGTCGTTTCAGTTCCTTCTCATTTCATGTTTCTTGAACAGAGCCGTTTCACAATTACGTCAGTTCCTTTGAAATGCATCCTTCGACTTCGCTTGGATATGATGTGGAGCTAGATCCCAAAAGCATGCATAGACCTTTTAGCTATTCAAAAAAAGAATCGGATCGAACGATATTTCATTACATTTTGTAGAATTTTCAAATGTGTACGTTAGTGATAGAAGGTCTAGTGCCACTCAGTCGAACCTCGTGTATAAAAATGTATGAAAATAACGCTCGATCCAGGCTCTTTTATAGAATAGCTAAAAAGGTATATTGCTTCATAGAAATTGGTAAGGGAACGGTCATTTTTAATGTTTGGTACCGGGCAGAAGATTTTGACAGGGATATGAATTATTTCCATTACTTGTAGGGGTACGAAATACTTAGAGCAATTTTATGGGGTACTACTTTGTTTGAAAAATTATATATTAAATAAAGATATTGTAAATAGGTTTATTTCTCATTAGCTTTTTATTTTATTTTTTGCTGGGACAATTGGAAAGCAGTTTCTTAATCTATTTTTTTTTAACTGAATTGTATCCCGGGGTAAACATTTTTAAAATGAAAAAAAGGAAAAATAAGTCATCCATCAAAGACAGACATTTGGCTTGGACATGATGAATCAATTCACAGGTACGACAATCGCCTGGAACAACTTGATAATGATATCTGTCCATATATTTACGTTGTATACACAAAGACATTTGGATTGGATACGAAACTATTGTGCTGAAAGATAGTGGGTACGAAAAACTTTTCTATTTTTAACATGGAGTATAAAAATGTCTCTATTCATGCGAAATCATCCTCCGCCCTGGTACCCAGGAATGAAAATGAATGCTCCCTCAACAAGCATTGCTCTCAGCAACGCATGGAATCGAGGGGCATTTCCATCAAAAATCCGTATAAATCCCTTTGTTCTGAAAAAATCTCGTACGGGGGGGTACTTCACTATGGGGTAAGACGGGGAAGTGCGCCAGTTTTGGGTAGTGTTTGGCCTGAAAATTCAGGGATTGGGACCTACCTTTACTGCAAAATTTCTGTGATTGGGGTTTATTGTTATGCTCAAAATTCTGGTAATGGGTATTGAATGAAAAAACAAGTGGATAATTTTTCAAGCAACACGTGCTCAGTTTCAGGTGAACAGATTTCAAGTATTTTTTTTTTGAAAAACGTGCTCAGATCACATCCTCGTTCCAATGGCCACTTTGTACCAAAATTCCCTTTCCCAGCCCTCAATCCCTTATCCCTTTAGGTCGAATTGTTTTTGTTACTTCTTCAAAATTCTGGGATGGGTATCAATATCTGACATATATTCTGGGATTGGGTATCAATATCGGACCAAATTTCTGGGATTGGGTTGTAACAGAAATCGTTGATGCGCTCACCCCGTATGAATTCATAGTGAAAATTCATAGTGAAGTACCCCCCCCCCCTCCGATGGTTTGTACATGTGCTTGCATCCGTTCACCCGTTGACCACCTCGGATTGAACTTTATAATGAAAAAGTCTATTGCAGAGGCGAAGTTCGTTTTATACTCTGAACAAAATAAAAGTCAACACCACGTCCGGCCGGAGGTGGACTATAGCAACACCACGCTTGCTTCTAAGGCTTGAATCAACTGAAGCTTCACTTTTAATCTCTCTTCAACGCAACTGAAGTAAACAACTGTGTTTTGTCAAGACTCAATTGCGGAGTATTAGAAGTGCTATTGCTGTGCAGGGACTCTTTAAAAGTCTTTCCACTTGGCTGAAAGAAGGTTTACAGTCCTTAACTGTAGCTGTGGGAAAGTTTTCTCTCTCGATACATCTCAGGGGCTTCTCAGGGCTGACACAGAGTCAACACAAAGACTCCTCTTTGTCTTTATTAACATAGGACCACTATATACATAGGCCCTTCAATACTACGATACTACGACAAATCCGTGGTGAGTTACGCTTTTCACCCCCCTTTGGCCTAAGCCAGAGGGCAATTCTATGCAATGCCTTCTCCTGGGATTCCTTTGCTGTAACTAACTTAGGGAAGCGATCTATTCCCTATAAATGCATGACTGCAGGCCACGCCTCATACCCAAAATGCCCTTATACGGTATAATTGCTCTATTTTCTATCATATGAATCCAGCGTGATCTGTTATTAGCCTATGACCCGTGTGCACGTGTACATATAGACCTTATATTATGACTTATGACCTCATTTCTTGAGGTATTACGGCCAACTTGCGATATGACCTAATGTACTCTAATGGCGTTCTAATCTTCACAACAGTAGCAATAACGTATGCTGCGTACTAGGTTCGCTGTAAAACTCTGCAAACAAGAACGTACGAAAATAAGAACCTTGGAAATAAGAACCAAAAGTAGATTGATTTCTTCCATGTGTTCTTATAAGATGCATTCATCATGACAGCAAATCAACCCTAAGAGCCTCAAAGTCATACTGAAAACAGCCAAGTTTTTTGAGTCCAGAATCTAATTATTTGGTAAAATGCCTGATTACATAATTTATAGAAACTAATTACCGAGGGGCACTTCACTCACTGAAAAAAGCGTACGATATTTTTTTTAGAACCAAAGAGTCCATACAGATTTTTGATGGATCTTTCTTGAAAACAAAAGGCTTTTGCCAAAGATGTACGAGATTTTTGGGAGTGAAATGCCCCTGATTACAAATGCTAATTTTAAGTTGTACGCAAACTACTGGAGCAAACTGCTTGAGCAATTTGTGTGATACAGTTTCTGTGCCAGCAACATATTACAACTTCCTCCAACATTCATGCAATCATACATCTATTGGAAGAAGAGCCTCAACCTGAATGTAGGAAGGGCGCCATGTTCATGAGAACATAATGTATGCAATCCTGTCTTTGCTGTCTGACCATAGAACATCATTATCATAGTTTCTATACTGCGCATGCGCAGTGACTGCCGATTGCAGTGATATCATTTGATAGTGACAATTCAGTCTGCAAAAAATTGTTCAAAATGAAAACAGACAGACAGAATTCTGTTTGGATTCATTGTCGAAGACTATTATGCTGCTTCGCAACAAAAATGTGAGCATGAAAAGATATGCAGAATGAGAAACAAAACAGCAAAAAAGTTGAGGACCTTTGGGAAAGCTGCTTTGTTGCCCAGGAAATCAATATAAATGCTGTTGTTCTGGAAAAGTCTCCTACGCTTTTCAAATGAGTGAGATGCTCCTCGATATAAGTATCCTATTGCCCATGTTTTAATCGTCGTTTTTTCGACCCAATGCACAGGGGCTCCAGGAAGTTATATAACCCCATTCCCCCCAATGATAAAGAAGCCTTCCTCTGAGCCTCCTTTGTGATTGCGAAGCTATGACGTAATGCTGTCGCGCACCTCGCTTTCGATCTCTCTCTTAAAGCATTACGTCATAGCTTCGCAATCACAAAGGAGGGTCAGAGGAAGGCCTCTTTATCATTGGGAGGGGAGGGTGGGGTTATACAACTTCCTGGGGTCCCTGTGCCCAATGTTCATGCGTTTCTGTGTTTCAGAGTTATGTCTTGCCCATTCCTTATCAGACAGAAACATTAGCAAATGACTGAGATACTTAAAACTCAATTTATAAGCTCCTAAGAAACGCATTATGAAAGTCCAAAGATTGTAAGAGAAAGGAAAGTTAGGTTGAAAATTTTGTAACATGATCACGTCTGTTATGGATACATGAAAAAGTACAAAACGTGCATTAGTAAATACATAAAATATTAATATAGATGATTGAGAAGACCGTCAAAGAGACAAAGTAGCATCGAATAAATCCATCTATTTGATTACTTGGAGATGAAGCTTGCAGAGTCCAGAAAAAGGTAAAACCTTCCTCCGGCTGTCAGTTGTATAGGCTGAACCTTCCTCATTTTAGAAAATCAAAATAAAGAGATTTTCGAAGTCTTTGCATTGTTTTTAACCACAAACAAGAAAGCACTTCCATTTTTTTTATGTGCATTCTATCATATAGGATGGAAACCGTTTACAAAACTATTATGAACGTCACAAAGTTATTCATATCAATGTTACATCAATGCTGCAAAAGTGACTTGCCACATCTTTTAAGGTCGTATCTCTGCAAGTCTTGCTATAAAATATGGAATATTCCTGAGCAAGGTCACGTATGCCTCTGGCTGGCCTTGAATCCTGGATCCAAGTTTGGCTGTTTGATTTTTTATCGAATTGAAGTCAGGTTTGATCTCATCCTTTGATTTTTGGACTGCGTTGAATTTGGAAAGAGTATCAAACTTTTTAATTTCTTAGAGGTGCATTAAATTAATTGAGAGAGTGAGTTAAGTCAGTTTCAGCATTAACAGTTTTTATTTCTTGTTTTTCTTTTGTTTGCTCTACTGCCAGCCTTGATCTGCTGGAGACTGCCTATGATCTCTCTTGATGATGGAATGGAATCAGCAAGTTCTTTCTTACTGTTTCTACAAAAATCACATCACTTTTTCACATCTGTCATCTCTGCTTGTCGAAGAAGCAGAAAAGTTATTTCTTTCTGTTGAGAGGGTTCATGCTTAAAATTTAGATGCTTTTGACCCTTTATTTACTTGGACTAGAGTGGTTGTCCATGATGCTATGTATTTGTGTTTTTCTTGCGGTTATCTTTCCTACATTCTGCTCCATAACAGAAACTTATATTTTCTTTGTTCACTATGGAAACAAAATTATACGATTCATGTGCTGCTCACCCATCGTCCCTCAGCCCCCTGGTGTTTCCCACCAAAAATTGTCTTGTTTGCATGTGTCAAAGAGAGACTTGGCTTGACAAGTAGACAAACAATGTAATGGAGGCAAAATGGCAAATGGTAAGGGACGTTCTTGGGAGAACAAATTATGTTTTGTTGGGGATACGAACAGGCTAAGTTGTGAGCCTCGAGGAATCCCCCAAAAGGACTCCAGATCGCATGCGCAGTAACGATTTGCTTCGCTGACGTAATATGCAAATCAGCTTGACCGTCGAGAACAAGAGATCGAAACAAAAGGAACGACGCGCATGACAACGTGGGCCCCAACGTTGATTTGCTCTCAACAAAGCTGAATTCTGACAGAAAACCATACCCATAAATCCAGAAGATGCAAAATATCATTGATAACCATAACCATAAATTCGGAAACTATCATGGAAAAGGTACCCTAAAAAATTGTACAACTCCGTACCATAGTCAAGTTAAGTTACCCCCCCCCCCCGGACCTTTATTACTTGCTACAGTTTTCTTTGTTGTTCAAAGCAACATTACATTTGGCCTTCAACACCTTCGTTGGAGCACAATGCGATACTGTTTGGGCGAGTACGTGATGCCCAGCTCCCCATCAAGATTTGGCAATCCCTCTGGAGACGGTGTTAGCTCATACCTGTGAAGAATATTTGACAGGAAGAGGAATAACTCAGCTTTTGCAAGAGCTTCTCCGAGGCAAACTCTCCTACCCGCACCAAAAGGTAGATAGCTTCGCTTCTTGCCAGGCACAAGGTTACCATTCTCATCCAACCATCTTTCTGGCCTAAACTCGAAAGGTTCTTCCCATTCACGTTCATCATAATGCAATGTCCATTGGTTAAACCATACTTGTGTTCCCTGTGGTACATTTTGCTTTCCGATCTTTGTGTCACGTGTTACTTTATGCGGAACCGAGAGAGGGGCAAGCGAAGAAAATCGTAATGTTTCGTGAATCATGGACTCAAAGTACGGCAAGCTTCCACGATCGCTCAAACGAGGCTGTCTGTCACCAATGACCCTTTGGCGCTCCTCTGCAATCTTTTGTTGCACTGCAGGCCATGTGACAAGATACGCGAAGCACCAATGCAGCATTGTTGTTGTTGTCTCAGCTCCACCAATGAATATATTTGACAGTATCAATTCAAAATTTTGTTCAGTCAGCTGTGTTTTTATCTTGCTGTCTGCCATGTTCTCTCTTGTCACCTCATTCATGAGTGCATCAGTAAAGTCACGTGGGTTGTCTGGATCTATTGTTTCCTTGTGCTCTCGTATCTTTCTCTCCAGGAGCTCGTCACGCATTGTAATGCCTTGCCTCAATTTTCGTAGCCCTTCGTTGGGGAAGAAACGCAGCCAAGGTAGAAAGGCAATTGCACTTGAATTATCCAAACCTTGGAAGATGAGTCCGGTATGTTCTACAACCCGTTGAAATTCTTCGTCCTCTCTTTTGTATCGATGTCCGAAGACTATCGCACAGATTATGTTGATCACGGCCAACGCTAAAATAATATACAAAACGAATTGACAACAGGTGAGTAAAGATTAAGTAAAAGTTAACAAATTGGAGGGCCGTTGGATCAAAGTACGTTCAAAACTCTATCAAGCAAGGGAGCAACTTTGTATGGTAAAATCACTCATCTTTTAGACTTGCTCCACGTCTATTCCGTGGTTTATCAGCACTTAAGAAATTAGATACCTCTACGGCGGAGTAAACCACGAAAAGGACGCTGCGAAGGAAAAGCGAAGCATTGTGGTTCACGCCCCCGCAGAGGTAACTATTTTCTTAAGTGCTAATAATCCACGGAATAGACTTCGAGCAAGGCTACTCATCTTTTAGATCAAACAAAGGAAAGTGTTGTGGAGAGGTCTGTGCAAGTCCAAGAATTCCACGTTCCAGTCTGGTCCATCATTTACTTGCCGTTGAAATATTAATGCAATACAATTTGTCTTTTTTAAATAGAATTTAAATTTCAATGGCCTGTAAATCATGGACCATAATCTACTGTGGAATTCTTATTCCCTTATTAAGCCCTTATCAGCAGTTTTCAAGTTTATATGCCCAAAAGATTTGTTCTCTTACCAAACAAAATGCCCACATTCAAATTGCCCTCAGACTCTCCCCGAGTCTATTTCGTCAATAAATACAGATGACGAAATAGACTTGGGGCAGGTTTAAGTTGCCCTTGACTCATCGGTCAGATAATAAAATGTTTCTGAATTTTCAAAAAAGTTTCCCTTCATTTGGGTTGGGTCACCAACTATTTCTTGCGCGAATCTTGCTCAATCATAAGATGCAATGGTGTAGATCTTTAGTTTGATTGGATATTTTTAGGAGAGTGGGTGAGTAAAATTGAGGTAACCTCGCTTTGATGCCTTTACCACTTAAATGGCATATTTTGGAAGGCATATTTTGACTTTAAGCTGTAACGATTTAGTTTATTGTATTTGTTGTAACCTCCTTTTGATGTAATTGATGATGATGGTGATGGTGATGGTGATGATGGTGATTATTATTATTATTATTATTATTAATATTAATATTATTATTATTATTATTATTATTAATATTATTATTATTATTATTATTATTATTATTATTATTATTATTATCATAGTTATTATTATTATTATTATTGTTATTATTATTATTATTATTATTATTATTATTATTATTATCATTGTTATTATCAATTTGTTTTTAGTTGGCAACTTACATAGCTATAACAATAAAAAAGCTAATTCAAGCCAACAAATTAAATACAATGTTACATGAACATATACAAGAAAAACAAGTCAATAAAATTACAAAGTTGATACCAATTTACAAAGTTCATATTAAAAATAGCGTAAAACTATAAAAATCCAAGCCGAGGAATGTACTGCCTGCAAGGTCTGCAGTCGCAGCCTTCATTTTTCCAATATTTGGTTTTATTCTTAAATTGTTGAACAGGATTTGAATCCTTAATTTCCTGTGGAAGAGAGTGCCACATACGCTGCCCTCTGTATCGGATTGTTTCAGTACCTTGATGAACTGTATGTACCATAGGAAGTAAAAATCTATTGGTATTTCTCAAATCATATATAACACTTCTTGTCGATTTCGTCCATAAAACTGGGGTTTAAATTATTAGTAGTTCTGAAAATTTCAGTCATTCATTTCAGTCATTTCATATTTCAGTCAACTACTCGAACAAACCCAAAAAGAAGATTATATCATGGGCCTAGCCTAAGCAAAGGAAAAGTGAGGTCGGAGGTCGTGACAAAGCCAAGGAAGTACGCCCATTCAATTTTCGCAAGTGTGGAAGGGAAATCCCCGAAGGGAAACAACTAACAGTTTTTCTTTCAAAAACACACAGTATTATTGTAGAGACCATATGTATTTACAACAACGGTACAGCAATTTCTTTGTGGTCATCATTTTGTGGTCAAAGTTTGTAAAAGAAATGGCTCACCTATATCATTTTGCGGATCATAGGGTTTGCCAGTTGAAGCATCATATCTTGCAAACAGTTCTTTGATTTCTTGTAAGAGACTCTTCTCTAACTTCTCCAAACCATTTCCATAAAACTTGAGCGATGCATGGGCAACTTTGCGCATTAACCTCAATTTAGGGCAGCTATCCATGAATCCAATATCTTGATAGCCACGGCTTATCAAGTATGCAGGGTATGTATCTTGCGGCCTACCTGACAAATCTTCACCGCTTTTTAGCAAGGCCTGTTTCGTCGGTTCGATGCTGTTCACAACAACTACTCTTTGATTTCCAATACTAATACTCATAACGTCGCCATATTTCTTCGATAAAGCTTTGAGAGCCTCATGAGGTTTTTTACCAAGTTGATGCAAATTGCCGATGATAGGCAGCGGTATTGGTCCTGGTGGATACCGTTGTAGTTGTGCTATGTGGATGATGTAGTTAACCAGAATATACACAAGAACTCCGACTAGAAGAGCGTACAGTATTTCCCACAACATGTTTGCTTTGGTTCAAAAATCGAAGTAATCCAAAGCAGGCAGCCTTGACAGGGCACGATTCCTTTGAGTATTGTATTGATTGTTGTAACCCTCCTGATTAACCATAAGTTAATAGCGCGGAAACAACATCCGTTTTGTTGCTTTGAGATCAGTGGTCTTGGAATCGAATTCTGTTTGAGGATTAAGGTTGATCACAGATTTGAAAAAGTTTATAAAAATGAAAATGCCTGGAAACTTCGCAGTAGGGAAGTTCTGTTGTCGTGAACTATTGAGGATTTAAAGGCTCTGAGTAAAAGGCATGCACTGCAGCCCTGTTTGTTTAGGGTGGTTCAATTTCTAGGCTGTGGGCAGGCTCTAACCTCATCTCATTTCATGCTGCATTCAAGTAACTTGGTGATGTCTCTTGAATTAAAGACCCATTGCTAACCATGATCCTTCGCGGCGCCAAAGTCGACTTTCGTATTATCTAAAAGTCCTTTTTGGCCTAAATTCCCTTTTTCTTGCGTTTCATTCGGCGCACAAAGTTAACCATAGCTGCGGCCCCAATTACCAACATATTTTCCATACACGTGTTTGCGTCAGAAGTTGGACTTGGCTGGACATGTGTGGCCATGGGGTGGACATTAGGTCCACCTGGGTTGACCCTATAGAAATTCAGAAAGCTTGTGGCTTACTCAAGAGAGAGAAAATCCGTGTCAAATCAGAGGTCACCATAGATTTGCGTTCACGCAAAATTCCTTTTCAAACCACTTCCTTTTGTTGTTATTTTCGCGGACATTGACATATGCAGGTGAAATCTTGTCTAAGACAGAATCAGGATTAGAGTAGCAAAATATATGTAGCGTAATTAAAGTAAATATGACACACACGTATAAGGAACTCTTAAGAAACTCAACTTCTTAACTGCGCGTGAGCTGGTAGACAGTTCCTTAAATCTTTTGGCAATTTTGCTGCTAAATGTTTCTTATCTGATTCCAATATTCTTGATGGCAGAAGTGGAGAGTTCATTTGGGTTTGTCAAAAGGGCTCCAAATCACTTAGTAATATCTCCAGACAAGTAACATATTTGCACTTAAAGGCAAACTGTCGTGGTTGTGATTGGCTAGTTGTGATGTTGCAATCAATAACAAAGCTCTGGCCTTTGACTGATTACTAAGCCTTTTTGTTTTTGGATCATCCTTTGTTTCGAGAATAAAGGGAATCAGATCATTATCATCTTCGTGAATTGCACTGTACAGCGAAATTGCTGAGCCTTGCCTATATCTTTTCTTCTTAATTGTCTTGTTTACCCGATCAGCGCCACGACAGTGTGCTTTTAAAATAATGCCTAGGCAGTTGCCATTTCTCTACAGTTTCAAAAACAAGTTAAAGGGACCTGGCAAAAATTTAAACAGCAAATTTCAAAAGCTGCTTCGCTCCTTAAATTTAGATAGGGTTGTTCCTTAACTTTCCAAAAACTGAGCCTACTGTTTCTTATAAGCTGTTTCTTTAAAATTAAGTACGTGTATTTTCTCTCTACAGTTGCAGGTTAATTTGGTTGTCGTTATTTACGTGATCGTAAGTCACTGTACTACTCAAAGTTTTCAAAAAACACGGTACTTTGCAAATATTACAAGCAAGTTGCAAAATATTGTGAAGTGATTGACATGTCAAAGGGCAAGATCACAAATCTTTTAGACTGATAAATGTGGCAAATACATGTTGATTTTTCTTTTTGATTTGATAAATATAAGCACAGAATCTTTACTGGTCCTTTCCAATCCGGAACCCCGGACCTTCCCCCCCCTGTCAAGCCCCCTCCTCTCGACAGTCCTCTCCCAACAGAATGCGACGAAGAACGAGAACAAAGAGAAGAAAATAAAATCACGAGTCAAGAATCGATTAGAATGCTTTATGGAAATGTCACATGTGAAAAACACAACATTTGACTATCATCTGGTCTTCAGCATCTTTTCTGTAGTAGGACGTTGTAGGGGCTGGGCGAATATGTGATGGCCAGCTTTCCCTCGAGATTCGGCAGCCCCTCAGAAGAAGGCTTCAGCTCATACCGGTAAAGAATATTTGATAAGAAGAGGAATAACTCCACCTTTGCAAGAGCTTCTCCTACGCAAACTCTCCTTCCAGCTCCAAAAGGCATGTAACTTGCTTTCATTCCTGGGACAAGATTGCCATTTTCATCCAACCATCTTTCTGGCCTAAACACGAAAGGTTCTTCCCATTCACGCTCGTCATGGTGTAATGCCCATTGATTGAACCATATTTGTGTTCCCTGTGGTACACTTTGCCGCCCAATTTTTGTGTCACGCGTTGTTTTATGTGGAACACCGAGTGGCACAAGAGACGAAAATCGCAGTGTCTCTTGAATCGTTGACTCGAAGTATGGCAAGCTTCCGCGATCACTCAAACGAGGTTGTCTGTCACCAATGACCCTTTGACGCTCCTCCGCAATCCGTCGTTGCACTTCAGGCCATGTGACAAGATATGCGAAGCACCATTGCAAAGTGGTTGTTGTTGTTTCAGCGCCAGCGATGAATAGATCAGCAAGTATCATCTCAAGATTTTGATCGGTCAGCGGTACTTCAATCTTGCTGTCTGCCATGTTCTCTTTTGTGACCTCGTTTATGAGCGCATCGGTGAAGTCACGTGGTTTGTCTGGATCTATCGTTGCCTTGTGCTCTCGTACTTTCCTCGCAAGGAGTTCGTCACGTATTGCTACGCTTTCCTTCAGTTTTGTTAAACCTGCGTTAGGAATGAATCGCAGCCATGGAAGAAAAGACATTGCACTCGTGTTGTCTATCCCTTGCACCAATAATCTGGTGTGGTGAATGACCCGTTTGAATTCCTCGTCTTCTATTTTGTATCGATGTCCGAAGATTATCGCACATATGATATTGATGACAGCCAATGCTGAAAAACAAAAATGATATTCACGTCCATTGACTCATTCACTCTTCATTCTACATCGTACCAAAGTCCTGCTTTGTTAATTTCATGTGCTTTCTGAACTCTTTTACACATTTTATGTGAGAAAGCCTAAAGTTTGATTTGAGACGGAGAGTAGAAAGCCACACTCGACATAAACTGATGTTGTTGTTGTTGTCGCCTCAGTAGTTATATGTAATCAGTCTAGAGAGAAGATGGTAAAATCCAGTTTCGTTTAAGTTTTGCAGCAACGACCCCCAGGCTGATGAACTCGAGCTTTCATACCGCAATGACTTTTGCCTAGCCATTGCGCAGGCTAGCCGTATCGCCCTTCGCCGTGACAGCTAGCACCTCCCCTTAAAAGAATTAGCAATATTCCACATTGCCCATGTCTTATATTCATCCTCACCGTGTGTGAGACTATTGCAGCAGCCTGAAAGCGGATTAATTTATTGGTTTGGGCATATCTGATTTTGCAGAGGAGGGTAAACTGTAATGAAATGAAAACAAATCTTTCTTTATTACGATCCCGATCCTTGTCTTCATTTGTGGAACAATAACTGAAGGTTAAAGATAATTAACGAGGGTCAATTAAATCGGGCGGGATAGTAATACAAGCCGGTTCCTTGCGGTGGCCTTGCGGTTTCTTTCCTGCTTAGTTACCAAAGTAGACGAAATTTGCCCAGATCTCCTTCTGCGATGTTCTCATACAATAGTGGCCAAAAATATCTCAGACATTGTCCAATGTCAGTATTTTTGTAACATTCCCGCATGGAATTCAGTAACATTTATTTTTTATAAGAAACTGCTCATAAGAGAAACTCAACTCTCAGATCGCCAAAAAATTAAGAAACTTCAATATAGAGAAAATATATGTTAAGAAATTAAGAAAATAGAACAACTTTATTTGAAACAATATACTCGTTTGAAAGTTGAGTCGAAAGCGACTGGCAGCAGACTGAAATGCTAAATCGACAGGACAACAGAGAATATCGGAACAGAAAAACATACGAAGTAAAGGCTGACAATTCTGATTCTTTATATGGATAAATAATCTAATAACACCCTCCACGTTTCCCAATACCCATGATAAATGTGTCAAAAAAATTTCCCCACTTTGCTATCATAATTTTGCCCAACCATAGCATATGCTCCTCACACGACAGGCTTCCTAGGTATGTAACATCTTCCTTGGAAAAAAGAATACTTTGCAATATCGACTAGGATCTGTTAACTTTGACGAGATCTCACCTGCAATAAGAGTATCTCCCTCTCTTGCAAGCTTCTGCAGCAAACTAAGGATTCGTCTGTTGTCATTTTGTAGCTCTGATACCGATATCCCTCGCAGGATTGTCATTTAACTTTACAAAAGAATCCAATAATCATGTATAAATTGTCCATAGAATCTGTGTCGAGATGACCTCAAACCACTAGAAACTTTCACTGAAAGGTCTTGTGGCGCAGCCGCAGTGGTGTAGTCCTCTGACATGGCAGCCAGAACAGTCTGGCGGAGTGGGTTCGAGACGTGGTAGGGCCCCACCACTCGAGCGTCATGACAAGGGGTCGCGGACTCGATTAGCGCCTAGCTACTTCTGTGATCCCGGCGCTTGGCGCTAAAAACCGCAACTTCACTTCACAGTCACCTTTCAGAATTGCTAGAGAGTGCCGTCATTCCTCGATTCGTTTACCTGCTTAGAGAGTTCCTCCTAAAGAGATTCTCCTCTTTAGGAGGAACTCTCTAAGCATTATCTCTCTAATTAATTTCTGTGTTGTGTAACTATGTAGCCTTTTCTTTTGTCCTGTGATTACATTATTTGTAGTACTCTCGAGTACCGAGGGATGAAAATAATCGGGCAAGCAGGGATGAAAATGATCGGGGGGTTGGAAATGGTTCGACATAACAATAATTGGGGGTCGGGACAATCGGGGGAGGGGGTGTTTGGAGAAATTTAAGATATTCGTTTTCTTAGCTAGACACGAATCCTTTATATATTTATGCCATTTCTATGATTTATGCGAACAGTAGTGTTAGTGATATATTTACCTGTGAAATCTGGTTCTGTTGAATGCACTTCTTGAAACTTTATCATTTTTACTATTAATTCATTTTTCCAAAAATTAATAGAAGGGGGCGTTGGAATAACAATGAAAGTTAGAAAATTTTTCAAAAATCGATAAGCAGAGGGGGACGATTATTCGGTACTCGTTGTTTACCTCCTCGCTAAAAGTCCCCCTTCTGAGTCAAAATTTTAAGTAAGTCCCCCACTACTACGCCCCCCCCCCCCATTTGTATAAAGTTCCAGAAATTGTGACATGTTTTCCATTCATTTAGCTAAAAAAATTTTGCGTGTTAATTTTAATATGGTTTGAGACTAAGAATGTGCCGAACTTATGTATTTGACTCATATAATTGTCTGTTGAATTTTGAATGCGCAAAATATGAGGTAAAAGAATTGAAAAGCTATCATGTATATGATTTGATTTTGTGAATAAGCTCAAATAGACCTTTTCGACAATTAAAAAAGGAGACTGGGGAGAACGGTTCGTTCTGGTACATGGCTGCCACGGAGATTCTACGAATGATAGATTTACCTCTACGAAAACTTTCCCGCCAAAACTGTTTGATGCGAGGTCTCCCCCTCCTTACGAGGCACATGAGTCATGGGAAATCCTTGCGGCTACTTTTTAGGGACGACTTATTTTTAAGTTAACAGTTTTGTTGAGGGAAATTTATCATTCATAGCCGAACTGTTCTATTAAACGGTACAGTAGTGTTCCGCATATGAGAAACAATGTTTTCAATTTGAGGTCTCATTTGTTTCTTACAAAAGGAGATATAAAGTTCAAATCAGGGTAAAGTATCTTAAGTTTCTTATTAAAGAAATCATGTACTATCAATGAGCTACTGAGACACAAGCTCCATTGTCATATAAACTACACTATTCTTATTTGTATTTGTAAATTTTCACTACCAAGAAAAGGTACGACTATTCCGGGAAAGTGCTTTTTCTTCATCTGCATGTAAAATTCTTGCCTCCACCGGAATAAGAATATGTACAGCCTGATTCAACTGTAAAGCTGAATTTGTTATGCTTTTCAAATTTCTAATACATTCATAGTTTTTGAATAAGAAACAAGCCTTTTTTCAGACCTGCACCAGTTTCTTATAACAGGGGGTATTTTTTAAGAATCAAGATCCTTGTGTTTCTTAAATTTGTGATTCTTATATTGGGGGACACTACTGTATGTATTTGTTGTAGTGGGATTTTACAATAATAATGAACTGAACTGAAGTGATATTCTTACAAAAAAATACGTTTAATCACGCAAAGGCATTTTTAAGATAAAGAGAGGAGGTAACTCACCAATATCATTGTACGGGTCAAATGCTTTGCCAACTGTAGCGTCATATCTTATGAAGAGTTCATCAATTTCTTGTAGAATACTCTTCTCCAGTTTCTCCAAACCATTTCCATAAAACTTGAGCGATGCATGAGCAACTTTACGCATTAACCTCAGCTTTGGGCAACTATCCATGAATCCAATATCTTGATAACCACGGCTTAACAAGTATGCGGGGTATGCATCTTGCGGCCTACCTGACAAATCTTCACCGCTTTTTAGCAAGGCCTGTTTCGTCGGTTCGATGCTGTTCACAACAACTACTCTTTGATTTCCAATGCTAATACTCATAACGTCGCCATATTTCTTCGATAAAGCTTTGAGAGCCTCATGAGGTTTTTTACCAAGTTGATGCAAGTTGCCGATGACAGGCAGCGGTATTGGTCCTGGTGGATACCGTTGTAGTTGTGCTACGTGGATGATGTAGTTAACCAGAATATACACAAGGACTCCAGATAGAAGAGCGTACAGTATTTCCAACAACATGTTTACTTTGAACTAAAGAGAACAAAATAATTTAGGAATCGTGGAAAGGGCTGTTGATAAAGCAGCAACTTTGTTATAAGAACAATGCCAACAACACACAATTTTCCTTCACCCACAGCTTTGTCAGTTTGAGGTAATGTTTTTTTTTCAAAAGAGAAAATGTATCCATGCAAAGTTAGTCAGATCTACCCATTGTATCATTAAATCAAAACAATACATGTCAATCGGTACATTGGGTTGCTCGAAAATCTAGGTGAGCGTCCAGTGTGGGTTGATTTTGATCATCAATATCATTATTATTATTTGTAAGAAATTGAAGTCAAGTGACCATGCACTTGAGAAACCATCTCCTTATCTGCTGATACAGTTACCTGCATCACGCTCTTCATTGTACTAATCTAAGCACACATAAACCTTTGATAAAAGTAGCGGTGCTATGACAATAGACGTTGACACGTGCAAAATCATATTTGGGAAACTGATCTATGTCAAAGGGAAATTATCGCACCTGATTGGCTAGAATTTGACCGCAAATGGCTTGAGCCATATTTGCTATGCTTAGATTCCCGTTACCCAGGCTTTACACTAGACAGTTCTCAGTTTCACACTTCACTATCTGATTAACCATCATTTGAAGGTGTTGTGGCGCCGTGGTGTAATCCTCTGACATTGCAGCCAGAACAGCCAGGCGGAGTGCGTTCGAATCCCGGTAGGGCCCCACCACTTGAGCGTCACGACAAGGGGTCTCGGACTCAATTAGGTATGCTCTATTTCTTGCGACCCCAGCCCTTGGCACTGAAAAACGCAACTTCACCTTCACCTTAGCCAGCAAAAACTTTGCCATCTTCTGTAGAATTTGCGTAGTATGCAATGTGCTATTGTGATTTAGAAGACTGGTCAAAACTCAAAGAGCGGAGGCTGCATACAGAGTTTGGGTACTTACAGTTTCTTACGAGTTTCTTAAAGGTTCAACGACAGTCTTCATGCCTACGGCCTGCGCCATTATAAGCATATACAGGCAAAGTTTTTTTTCCAGCGTTGGGACACTTTTCAGGTAGCTACCTTCCTCCTATGGTGAGTAACATGATGCCGGTGAGAAAAGCGAAAATATCTAAAGTACGACCAAAACTTATGTAGAATAGAATGACTTTTGATTACAGAACTACCATCATATTGCAAAGTACTGCATGCTTAGGTATTACTTGCAAAGACTTGAGAACAGAAATTGAATCTTTCTAACGCTACAAAACCTATTGGTTTAAGTTTTTTCTGCTTATCAAAATTGCAAAACAAATCTGGTGTCTTATGAACCCGTGATGCCTTTTGATTAGAATCTCCACGCAGAATTCGGAAAAGAGTCGTTCCATATGAATTAGTGCGCTCTGGAATATCCCCTAGTCGAGTTCATTTCTGCCAAAGGTTATCAAGAAAGGGTATGAACAAATAACTGACAACCATGCATTCTTCAACAGGCGACGGTCAAACCAGTCACTCTATGCTAAATCTAACTTCATATTACCGTTTTCGAAGACATGCACTTTCGAAGAATTTGCGAAGCCAAGCCTGTCCTGAAAGCCTATTAAGTTGCCAAAATTTTACAGCACTGGCAAGAAGCAAGTTCTGCTCACTAAACTCTTTCAAATTATATCTAGTCTGCATTGTTTTGGAAAATAATCGGTTGTAGTTCTATGGCCAAAACAGTTTTATTCTACTTAGTTTTCAGTTGTAAGAAGTATAGTATGCTATGATTTCCTTTGATAAAATGACTTTTAGCAATAGTACTGGAGCTTCTTAAATTTTGGTGACCTGAGAGTTGAGCTTCTCATAGTCTAGGCCGGCCTGTTTGTTTGAAACCCTCACTACGAAGCGCTCTTACTCTCTCCCCTCACTGGGTCACCTGATGCCCTTCCTGTTACAAGTCAAGTCCTAGTCAAAAGAGTAGCGATTTTACAAGATACTTACCTAAGGTGGTTCTTTAAGGGAATTCTTGTCAGTGTATCTGGTCGAATGCTTTCCCTGTTCCCTGCAATGCAAGGTTCAGCTTCTGTGCACAAATATTTGACTACGTGTGAAGCATAAAATGTTGTGGTCTCTTGTTGTATCTTTCCATTGTTAGAAGCTTTGACAACCACTTTCTCCTTACTTGTGTAATCCCAACAGAGATGCGATAACAATGGGCATTGTTCGCTCGAAAGCTTCTTTATCATTCAGTAAAGAATTATTATAGTTTAGCTGGACCTCAAGTGACTTCAACATTTCAATCTGCCGCTTGGGAATGCAGATTTCATGGGTGACAGCAATTGCAAGAAAATAGAATAAGCAAAATTTTCATTAAATTTCAAAAGAAGTTTTAAAGAGGCCTTGGATCCGGAAAAGGTTTCTCTAGAAATTCTTTGGAAATTTTCATCATCCCTCGAGCCTTGCTTTGAAATTTTTTGCGACGGTCAGGAGATTATATGTAGTATATTGGAGTTTCTCAAGTTTTTGGTGATTTCAAAGTATCGCGCTATATTTGTGGCCTAGTGAAAAACGACTTCTCATGAAAAATGTGCGCAGCAGGTGACTCAAACATGTCACTTTGTTCAAAAGATCGTTGCAATAAACATGCTTGCACTATATTGATGAAAATTGATTTTTCTAATAGCTACAAGCTTGGAGTATTTTTTGCAGTTTTTAGGTAATCTTCAAGGTAGCGTTCCTGTGTTAAATTTGAAAAATTAAAGAATGCATTTTTGCACGTCATTTAGAAAATGTCCTTCGGTCTGTTCGGTCGAATTTGACCGATCGGTTCTGATGTATAAGATAATTAAGAAGATATGTCCTGACAGTCTGCACGATAAATTTACTGAGAGATCCTCCATAAGCAAGTATGTTGCAAGGAAGACAGCAGAAACTGCACATGCATGCGCGAAAACTCATAACTTTGAGTTCCCGTAGCTCCCTGTAACAGTTCCCAACATTAGGCGACAATTGAAATCTTCTTCCTAGGACCTAAAACTCTAGATTTATCATTTCAAAAAGCTTATCTGTACAAACACTTCTTTATCTCAGATTGTTCGATGACGTCATTTTATGCAGGGTTTGCTCTGTCTACAAGGAAAGAGGTTCTAATTAAATTGGTCCAACAACCATGAATTCTGGCCCCGTCCACACGTATACGTTTACGTTTTGTAAACGCATAGAATGTTTTCCGTCCACACTGATCCACTGAGCGTTAGCCTGTCCACACGTAAACGCCAAAACAATGGGAAATGAATGATGAGCAGGAAATCTATGACGTCATCGTTTACAAAAGTATGCGTTTACGACCGTCCACATGAAAACGCAAAAACAGTGTTTAAAAAAAACTGCAAATGATTGGTGAATATGAAGTCTGTGACGTCACCGTTTACGAAAGTATGCGTTTACGACCGTCCACACGGAGACGTGAAAACAGCGTTTTCAAAAGTATCCACTTTGGAAAGCGTTTTCGAATGTATGCATTTAGGATAACTTGAAACGCCGTTTACGTGTGGACAGAAGGTGTAAACGTATAAGAATGTATGCGTTTACAGACGTAAACGTATACGTGTGGACGGGACCTCTATCTCAACACACATAAGAGGGTCTGACACATTCACCCTGTTTAAGAATGGGCTGAACAGCCATTTTCTAATCTGAAGTAAAGATAATGCTACGCATGAATCTATGGAAAAGCAGTACTAGCGTTTATATATGTTAATTAAACTTGCTAGCTATATTCATTACTCTCATTTGTAATTAGGATTTTTTTATTTTTACTGAATGGATATCTTGGTTAAATGGAACAAAATGAAATGAATTGAAATGCCTAGAACGCATCATCAAAAGCATCTCAAAATAAATGAAACGTTGCTTCGACAGTTTTATTATTTACAATAATTCTTTTTCAGAGCAATGAGTTAGGATATCAATTTCAGTTTCCGTCTCAGTCTCTGTTCATCGGTTGATTTGTCATGCTAATTCTCAAGAGGATTTTGAATAGATTTCAACCAATTTGGCGAGAGGGGGCCAAAACAGAATGAAAAGTGAGCGCACCAAAGGCGTGCAAAAATATTTGAGACGTTAGTCAAGAAAATTTTCTGGTTTTTCTTCTGAATAACGCCTTAGTTTATTCGTTTTCCCGCATTCAGAATGAAGCATTGAAAAAGAGTGTATTTTCGTCAGGATAAGGGGCGCTGCTCTTGCTAAAAAGGGGGCGCCAAAATGAATTTTCATTGTGAAGGGGGGCAGTTGCCACCATCTGCCCCTAAATCCGCCACTGATTTCAACTGATTTTTTATGGCCACGTCCACACGTATCCGGATTTTTTTGTAAACGCATCTTTTTTGTCCGTCTAAAAAAGACCCGAGTGTTTTCAAAAATATCGCCGTCCACACACAAAAACGATGTGACATGCGAAAACGATGCGAAATTCGATATTTGATAAAATTCGATATTTGATAACGATTTTCGACATTCAAAACAAGTAAGCAAATTGCCCTCGCGTGATTCCCAAAGAACCGCGTGCAGCCTCTGATATATAGCGAGTCGATTTTGTGCCGTCAGCTATTTCGAAAAGCTCCTATTTCACCCGTCTGGACGCAAACCCAAAATTGATAAAAAACATGCATTCTCAAAAGATCCGGATACGTATGGACGGGACCTGAATCTTTTGGATTTGCCAAGAAATAACTGCTTTGAAAAGTACCAAAAAGCAAAATATTTTAATCTTTTAGCTATAAGTAATCCCTATCATCATCGTGCAATCACTTTGGCTGCAATGACTTTTCAAACAGGGAAGCATTTTTGAGTCACCTGTTATTACACGAAATCTTGAGATGTTTTGCATGTTCATTGAGAAGGCATGTACCAACGCCTCCAGAATCTGATGTTGATTTTTTTCTGTTGATTTTTTTGAAAAATGTTCTTCTTCATGTTTTCAGATGAGAGATGCTGATGCTGTCATCATTCTTTGTAATAAGAACTGCCGTGATCCAACAGTCGAAGATACTACAAACATTTTGAGGTTTGCGTGCTATTTGAAGTTGTTCTATTCGAATCTTATTTTTAAGGCTGTAGGACAATTTACAGTTTACTAACAGATACTTTAATTTTACCACAGGGAAATCAATTGCCTGTTTCAGTTGACTTCTTTTTGTCTTTTGGACGCTGTGCACCTTCTGTGGCACTGCGGCGAAATTCCACCGTTGCAGTGCAGCAGAAGTTACGCAGCGTCCAAAAAGTAACTAACTGAAAATGGAAAACTGATATCCTTTTGACAAAACTTTGCTGCGTCACTCTCAAGTTTTATCACCACGAATCGATCAGTCGCTCAATCCATCAACTGTTAATTTCAACTGCTAGTCATCTTGAATTGCGACCAGAACGGTTGATTAATGCCTCGACGTCTCTGCTCCCTGGTTTTGACCGCTATTCAAAACTGCTAATAGTGGAGATTAAGAAATCATAGGACTGAGTGACCAAGATTGTTTGATTCGAGGTGATTATCAGTGAGACTGACATGACCAAAGAACATAATTAAGCCTATTTTGTACCAGGCGGAATCTTTTGGCGGAACCAGACTATTCCCTTCAAACGCATGCGCAGAATGATTTTGAAAATACACCTCAGTGGAATATGTCCGTCGCGGAAAAGTAGGGACTATTTCAAGTTCCCCTCGGCGAGACCTTCTGCCTAATGTTTCCACTAATCAGATCGATTATAGCGTCAACCAAAAGTGCGTGGTCTTTGATCGTTCAATTCAACATGGCGTCTCAGCACGAAGGCCTAAACAGGCCAGACAGGCAGACTCTGCTAAATTTATTCACGCTTCGGTAGTTCGATTTTTGGCTTTCTTCTTTCAATACATGCTATGTGCTGCGACATCGTAGAGACAGCAGCGCGGAAAATTCCGCCTAGCGTATAATAGCTTTAAGCTGAAGTTTTTGTTGCTATTACTAAGCCACAGGGTCAGATGAAATCGATAGAACAATACCCAGGCGATTCCATACAAACAGATAAAGTCCTCAGACAGAGTCATTCGATGAACGACTTAAAAGTCCTAAAAGGTTGAGCGTGATCAGTGACTCAGCGACGCTGACGGCCCCAAACAACTGAGTCAGTGGGATACAAACTTGTCCTGTTTTTACCACTTTTTACTCGTTACTACCAATGAGTATAATTTTATCTTTTTCTACTTGCTTTTTTACATTTTCCAGATCCCATAAGTGTATACTTTGTCGTCTTTTCCTAGATTCATGAGTATATTTTCAAAAATTTTTTATTTTTGGGTGGTACCTTTATGCCTTGAATGGCACAACCCTGTGTTATGGAAAACTTGTGTAAGATTGCAATTTGTTTATCTGCTTCAAGCTAAAATGCTGCGAAGAGTTTTAGATGCTTTAACCTGGCTCGTTCCGTTCCGTTCCTTTCTGTTAACTTTTGATTCCTCCTGCTAGGGTGATATCAGTGAAGAATTACAGCGAGCACATGAGATGCATTGTACAGCTAATGAACTACAGAAATAAGGTCAGTCCATTTAAAACTGTCTGCATGATTTAATTAATGATTGTCAGGGACACATTTACATATACAACTGGTCTTTGCTGTGGATGTGAACTTGCACACCTTCCCTTTGCAAACAAAGATATAGGGAACAAGGAATGCGGCTCGGTTCATTCGACCGTTGGTAAAGTTTATTTTAGGATTGCCCCCAAATAGGACTTGGGAAATGGGACTGACGGCCCCCTCCAGGATCCTCTTCCCCTGCTGATACTATCTGATGATTAACAACCGTGTTTATCATGCCTAGAACTTCAGTGGACTTTCCCATTTAGTTAATCCAACGTATCAAGAATTTACGTCTTCTCATGTCAAACAGCTCAACTACTGTTGACGGTCAACTAAGAAGGCTATGGTTTCTGTTAGGTCATTTATTCAGTTGACAGATTTTACAATACAAGATCTTTGAAATTGCAAATCTACTTTTGTTGTTTTGTAATTTTTTTAGATTTCATGTAAAGTTCTGCCTATATTATTTTATTACTCAAGGAGGTTACTCTGAAATGGAAATAATAAATTTGCCATCAGCCATAACTATTTATATACCCAAAACAGCCAATAACGGCTGTTCCCTATCATTTGGGCTTGACTCTTTGATACCCAGCTTTGATGGAGATGCAAAATCACCTGTGAACAGCTGTAATTTTTCCAATCTGTTTGTGATTCTCAACAACAATTTTTCGAAGAATGGAAAAATTTTTTAACTCGTATTACGGTGGCCCCACAAGGCCCTCCGATTAATATTTCAAGTGTACATGAAATTTTTAAAAAATATGTGTGACTTCAGTTCAAAATTGATGCAAATGCGAGTTGGGGGTATCTAAGCCAAACGAGTGTTCTAACAGAGGAGTCCAAGAGCCTAGGAGCCTTGGGTCAAAGAGCCTTAGAGCCCAGGAGTCTGGAGCCCAGGAGCCTCATAAGTTTTGAGGCTTTGGGCCGCTCTGCTGGGACATTGTAATATTCTCAACAAGAAAACGCAGTTAGATTTCAATTCTGAAGCTGGGTGCTCTCCCGAGTAGAAGCAACCTTGCCCTTTGCTCCTTTGAGGTTTCAAGTTCGTCTTACAAAGTATTCTAGTTATCTCACAGCGGCTTTTTGGAGAAACACCCACTTTGGGGTCCGACCTCATTTTTCCAACTGATTCCGATACCAAGTTCAACTCTTACAAACAATATTTGTGAGGGCAATATGCGGACAACTTAGAAGTAAACAATCTTTAATCTATTGTGATGTGAATCTTTGGAGTTGGAGAAGATCGAAGGGTTGCTACGACATCTTAAATGGAGGTAACTGTTTTGACTGTCCTGAATTGGCCTTGACTTGGTTGCTCAGCCATTTCTAAATTAGGGCCAATGTAGTTAGGGCCATTTGTCAGGAGACCTTATGAAGCACTTTGAGCTCTGTTCTCCATCTTGAAATTGTTCGCAAATTCCAAAACATGACAATTTCACCAATTTATACTGTATTCACACTGACACAATTAAACCAGCTTTATTTAAACCAGATTGAATTTCAACCTATCAAATGACTGCATTTGTTGGCTTGACCAATCAAAAGGCCTTGCTCGAAAACCCAGTTTAATTTAATGTAGTCTAGCTTGCAGTGTGAATGAAAATAAGGTAAATGGCTGCGGAGGTATAATTTTCTGTATATATACTTTTTACCTCTTGGAATCGTTATTTCTCGTTTATTTCAAACAGAATGAGAAAGATAAGGAACTTCGTGCTGAAATTTGTGAGGGAAGTTTCCTTTTTCGTCCACTTAGGCCCACTTAGGCCCATCAGAATCCTATGTCTTTTCTCCTTTTTCTTCGTTTCTGACCTGCAAATTTTGTACTGAGGATGTGGTAAAGAAAGTTTTCCTACTTCTCATTATGGAAAGGCAGCTTGCATCCGAGCTCTGGACGCCCTTTGGTCACTATAGCCGTTAAGCTCTTGGGCTCTAGGTTTCCTAAGCTTCAGGGCCTCAAAGCTCCTGTGCTCAAGGCTCCAAGCCTCTTCGGCTCCTGGGCTCTATGGGCTCCAGGCTCCTTAGCTCAAAAGTTAGATTACTCACATCATCAAGCGCGTTGAGATCAAACCATTTGATATTGTTCTTTGCCAAACAGGCACATTTGCTGAACTGTCCACAATGGAATCCAAAAATTGGAGATGACATTGTTTGCATCGATGAGGTATGTATTGTTATTTCCCTTTTAGGCAATGTGCAGTTGCTAAAAGGGGGTATTTTGATCTTGTTTTTATCAATTTTGTTTTGTAAATTGTAGTGTAACTATTTTATACATAAATTTATTAACCATTGTAAATATTGTAATTTGTTGAGCTAATTGTACATACATATTTGCAAACGCTTTTAGATCAATGGAACGATACAACAATTTTTACAAGAAGCTGGTTGTGAGAACCTCAACTCTAAGATCGCCACAAAATTAAGAAATCTCAGTGCTGCGAAATATAACTTAAAAACTACTTATTTTGACATATGAAATCCTTAACCTAGATTTATATCATTTTCACTTGTTTCCTTTGTCATATTACTCGGAAGGTACTTGAATTATGTCTAAACATTGGAAAGCTTCAAAAAGCATTGTGTTTAGATGTTGACGAAGGAACAGGTAGTGAGTACGAAGATTGTTATGAAACCTTTAAGAAAATCTTAAGAAACTCCGAGTACTCAAAATCTGTTGATTTAAACAAACTTTCAGTACTGGCCCGATTCTTAGTTTCTTGTCAATTTTTTCACCTTCTTACAAGCACTGGAAATATAAGTAAATACAGCTTTACAAAAATTTAATGGTTGCAAAATGACTGAAAAGGGCCTAGAACACCTGATCAAATCGTACCGGCTCTCCTTGCACAGAGCAATGCCCAAAAAGGTTTTTGCACTCTCCTGAGTTACATGTGACATTTATTTTCAAACAAATACAAAAAGTTTTAATCCAATGGCAATAAAAGTAGAGAGAATATCTCTCACCCAAGAGACATTGCATTTTCTTCATTACTCTGTGCGTCCTGTATGATTTCATCATGTATTTTAGTCGTTCTTTTAGTCATTTTGCAGCCATGGAATTTTTGCAAGGTGAAGTTTACCTATATTTCCAGTGCTCATAAAAGGCGAGCAATATCACAAGAATTCTTCTATCATTTCAATTTGTTTCAATTCCTAGCTGAAACTTGGTTTCATGGCCCAAAGTTGTCATGCCACGGGATTCTCTACATTGCTTGCCAACCTGTTCGCAATGCGAGGAGACACAGTAAGTACCATGATAATTATTTCTTTATTTATGCATCAGTAATGCTTTTGTTTCATTTCCTTTCAATTCAATTTGCGGTGCCCTAGTGAAAACTTTGATGCTTCCAAACACAACAAATTGACTCCAGTTCTTATGTGAAAATAGTCGCAATCCTCGTTATTAGATGGATGGCCTCGTGAGATCTCATTGCAGTCAGCATAAACATGGAATGCAAAAACTATCGGACGCTAACATCGAGCATTTCAAACGTCAAAATCTTTTAGTGTCTGAATATTGCTGATATTTTGTCTAAAAATGTCTGAAATTCTGTGCCTTACGGAGCTGTTGTTCTTTCAAGACGTCCTGGCAGAAAATCTCTGATGTGTATTAATTTCGATACAGCTACCGAATACTTTTCTCATTGTTACTCATCCTCATGCTAGACGTAAACTGCGTTCACACGATCCCGGCACATTTTGAACACGGTGAAAAATGTGATGGATAGGCCTCTGTTCACACGAAAACGGCACATTTATTGCTGGCAGGTTTCGAAAACGGTGGATTTCAAAAACGGAACTCTAACAGGCACATTTTGGCAACGGCATTGTGTCAATGCTCAAAATGATGAAAGAGAACATTTTTGGACGTTTTTGGACCGAGAATGATCGATTCTTAGGGTGTAGGGACATTTCTTTGGCATCGAAATAACGTAATTAGGCCAATTGTTTGTTTTAGCCTGTGAACAGGTCTTATCTAGGAGCTGTGGAGGAAAGAGAGAGGGGCAGGGCTTGAACGAACTGGCTGCATCTTCAAGGTCCATATACTCGATTTGAGTTGCAAGGCTTTCGTTGTCACTTTTCCTTGAAGCTGACAGCGGAAGGTCCCGCAGTGATTTGTTTGATTAGTAACAGGCAAGATTGATCAATAACACCATTTTCATCACTTTTGGTATAGAAATTTGAGACAGATAACAATAACCTTTATTACATCAGACCAGGTATATAAAGTTCAACAAATTTAGCCTGCTCCTACAAGCTTTCTTCTTCCTTTTAGTATCACTTTGAAGCCTATCCACGAGCTATATTTTTTTCATAGATTTCAGAGGAAATTCATGAGAGTGAACAATGGAAAGTTGCATACATGAAAGGATCAGCTAACGAAATGTACACAGCGACACTTTCAGATTCATTCAATAATCTCAACTTTGCACAGGCAGCAGAGTAAGTTAAAAAAAACCTTAATTAGCAATATCTGTTTTCTTCATTTTTGCTGAACGTTTATTAAATCAAGGGTCAAAAATAATGCTGGCTGGATTTTTTCATGTAATACCCTTTTCACACAGCTTATACCAAACCAGGTTTCGAATTTGGGTTTGTTATTAGTCATTCCAACAAATCCAATGCATTTGATTGGCTGACAGTTAACCTGGTTTCGATAAAGCCAACAAAAATTTTGTAATTCAGTTGTTTGACACCGCAGTTCAGAGCGACTAGCGACTGCAAAAAAAGGAAATTCTCTCAACCAGTAAATCAAAACAAACACGGCCGTGAAAATTGCCCAGAGGCCAGTAAGGCAAGCGCCCGCCTTGTGCAAGCGACAGTTGGCTTTTAAAAGAAGTTGTGTACTTATAACGAGAGAGGGAGGTTTAATGTAAAGTTTTGTCTCGCAGATCTTGTTTATTTGATTCAGGGGCTTTGTAGTAATTGTTTCATTTAAGCCCTAAATACCCGAGAATTATAATGCCTTCTGTTCAGCTTCTGAATCAAATATGCTAAATCCGCAAGACATTAACTTTAGATTTACCCTTTTTCTTTCGTTATAGGCACATAACTTCTCTTGAAACCCACCTTTCACTTGCACAAGGCGAGACTTTGCCCTATTGGTTTTGAGGCAATTTTTCGGCCGTGTTTGTTTTAATTACCGATTGAGAGAATCTCCTTCGTCTGCAATCACTAATGGCTTTAAACTGTGGTATCAATAAAGCAAATGTTGCTGCTGTATTACAAGTTCTGTCCGTGTTGACAAAGCTAGTTTAATTGTGTCAGTGTGAAAGCGGTATAACAGCATCAGCACAGAACCAAGGAATGGTGCTACAAAGAAATGTTGGGGACGTAAGCAACAAGAGCACAGGAGACAGTCCGGGCTGCCAAATATATTTTGACCTCCAGTTACGTTGCAGGAGACCACTTAGTAGGCTCGGACTTTTTTACGATAAGTTACGCCGGTGAGAATGGCTTTAAGTAGAAGTCCGAAACCCATGAAACCCATTGAATGGACAGAAATTGATAGGAAAGACTCGACCTTGGTAAACATTAAACTTAACTTCGATGTGAATCCTGTTGAAAAACAATGAGAGTTCTTAAAACCTTGCTGCAGGCCGAAAAGACTGGAAACGAGCTATTAAAAAGTTAAAGATACCATGATGGAGAGAAAAACGCTGAATATATATTACATTATTGGTAGTTAATTTTAATTGCGTATGATGCCATCCTTGACAATCCATTTCATGTTATTTTCTTGATAGAATCTGCTTCGAGAAACTGCATTTAATGCTTATTGCCATTGAGATAAAGCCTGGTGAAGCGAACAGATTGTAAGTAGATACAAATTTAGATCACAGTAAAGTCCCTCCTTTAAGAAACCCACTTTTTACCTCAGCCTATTGGTCTACCTCTACCTTAATTAGCTTCCCGGGGGGTACATGACTTGCGGATGGACGGGGGTCTGCCGCCTGGTTTTCAGAAAGCTACCATCTTCTAACTACCGACAGTTGCTGTCATACCCACTTTTATGATGAATTATTGCCAAAAATGACCCAGTTTTCGCCAATTTCTGGATAACCCACCCATGCTTATGGAAAATCTGCAGAAAAAGAGACCCTTGTTTAAAGAATTTTGGACTCAAAAACCCACCCATACCCTGCATACCCGTACCCTCATGTTATGTTACCCCCTCCCCCCAGGACTAGCCTATTGCAAAAATCCAGGGGCTTCTTTAAAGCTACACTTCACTGCCGAAACATTTTGAAAACACTATCCAAATATTCTTAAAGATAGGAAGAACAAGTACCAGGGATCCTAAAGAAGGCTATGAGTGAAGTTAACAATTTTAAGTAGTTTGTATATGTCGTTTCAGAAGATGTTCAAGTGATGACATCTCTCATATAATATCTCTGATATTTTGCATCCCTCATATAACAACATCTCTCATGTGAACAGGACACGTTCCAAAGCTTTTCGTCCCAAAGTATTTTGTGTCAATTTTTTTACTCGGCGAGCAATTAGAGTATTGATAAGAGGAATCACAGGGAGCCTTGGAAGAGTCGGAAAACAGACGAAATGCGTTTTCTGCCTGTGAGACACGGTGAAACGTGGCATCTGCGAAGAGGCAATGAGGAATGAAAGAGATGTTCTCTGCTCTTTGCTCTCTCCTCTGCAAAACGCACATCGTTCATTCCTCATTGCTCCTTAACAAATTCTGCGTTTCGCCGTGTCTCACTCGCAGAAAATACATTTCGTCTTGTTGTTTTAAATGCACTATCGAAGCGATTAATCCTCCTCATCCTCCTACTAATAATCCTCCTAATAATGATCTTCGAATATTAATCACGCATCCTTTCTCTTATTTCTAGCTTTGTTATGAATCCTTCTGATAAGAAATTGAAAATTCAAACGGGAACAAGAGGTTTCTTCTTTGCTCAAGACGCAGAGGAAGTGCAAAGGTAAATATGCAGCGTATTTGATTTGATCGTTTTTCAAAGCCTTACTATGATACCTTGAATGGAAAGATGGAAAGATGGAAAGATGTGCCTACCTCGTCAGGTGACTGAATTTAAAATCGTTCGAGCGGGGTCAAACTCTTGCCGGATGACATCGGAGGCCTGACCTCGCAACCCACCTTGCAGTCCTTCGGAAGGGACTTAAAACTATGAGTCCCATGCCCCACCCCAGCATGCATAGTGGGCCTAAATTAGTTTTAAGTAGCTAGAAATTAGAAATCCTGAAAAGCCCACGTAAGGGAAATTGGTACTACTACTACTACTACTTCTACTACTACTACTACTACTACTACTACTACTACTACTACTACTACTACTAGTACTCTTACTACTACTACTACTACTACTACTACTACTACTACTACTACTACTACTACTACTACTACTACTACTACTACTACTTGCACTTCCACTTCTGCTTGCACCACCACCACCACCACCAACACCACCACCACCACCACCACCACCACCACCACCACCACCACCACCACCACCACCACCACCACCACCACCACTACTACTAATTGGAAATTGTTTGTACGCTTGAAAGCCTATACCTCTCAAACAATTTATCAGATTTCTATGAACTCATAATTGCCGTGTTGCTAATAGGAACTTGTAGCAACCAGGATGGCAACGCCAAACCGAGTATAGTTTCCCACAAATTACCTTCACATGTTCTTAAACAAGCCAAGACAAAGTCTCCTTCTTCATCTAAATTAGCTGGAACTTTCTTTTTCTTTTATAATATAAGCACTTAAAATGAGTGAGTTTCACTTCTAATAAGATCCATATCTAAAGAACAACACGTTAGAAATAGGATTTCCAAGTTGTGTAATTAAAAAGGACAACTTCATAGACTCTCAAGGGAAGCAAATTCGCGCGGAAAACAAAGAGTCTGTTCAAGCCGAAGTTCGGAAACAACGGGCACATTTGCGTTGCTGTTGCAGTCGCCGTCCTAGTTGCTGAAGGTCCCTAATATGTCAAATTAGATGGGAGAATTTATTTTTTGCCAAAATTGGTCATACACTGTCGAGCCGATTTATGAATATGCTCCCTAGGAAGTTCATTTTGAAATTATGTATGAGAAGTTTTTACTGCTGGCTAAGATCCTAATGGTTTGATTAATAGAAAAATTAAGCTGACGCTGTGTACATCCACTTCAGATCACATAATGATCCTCTTGAGGAAACTTCTTTTCATACAGGATGTCCCAAGAAAAAGAGCGGCTTCTGCGAAGCAGTGTAGTTGTTGTATTTTTATTAAAGTATATATATGAATTAAAAAACAAATTGGTTTCGCTCACGAGCGACTAAATCTTGCCTTTGTAAATGTAACCTTAGATTTATATTAGTTGATTTCTTTATGTTTAGATTTTTAATCGTATGCTAAATGGCCACAGGATTGAGATGTATTTCTATTCTCCTTGTGGCATCGTTTTTTTTTAATCGCTTTTTGTAATCTTTTGTAGTTGTGTAGCTGTGCAATTGTTGTATTTTTATGAGAATATATAAAAATAGAAAAATAAATGGTTTTCACTCACGAGCGGATAAGGTTTATTCACTGTTCTTCGCCTTTTTCAGAGTCTCAATTTACTGCAGCCATTGTCACAAGGACCTAAGAGATGTCAACAAAATGAAAAAGTGCAGTTGTGGGTTTGGTATGTTCATCCACAGACCTTTTTTACTTGCCGGAAAAGAGGTTTTGATCAAACACTCAATGCTGGTTAATTTTTCCAGGGAAAGTAGATAAATGATCTCGTTCTCTGTAGAAACACTTCTAGCTGTGGCATTATGTTGTTTCGGAGCCCTGGCCACTAATTTTTAGAGCACATAATACCATATTCCTACTGAAAATGGGTTGTATCTTGTCACCAGATTTTAAAGCATAATCCAAAAAGTTTTTCCTAGCAAGTAAAAATGTTTATTGTATCGAATATTTGAAACATTTCAGCAGGCATGTGTCGGCTATTCATGCTACGGTTGCTTTCTTTTAGATTTATTTGAACAGCGTTGCATCGCAGCAGCTTTAAAAGCACGACACCACCCTTCTTTGGGATAGCTCTTTAGAAAATCTCTGTACGTTCCTACCATAGGAGATCTGTAAAAAGTTTTACGAAATTGCCCTTGTATTCTCCCTTGCAATAATGAATACGGAGAGGAACGGTAGCAATTGTCAGTCAGACTTGAACCAACGAAATGATTGCAAAAATAAGCTATCTTCTGTCATGAGCATCGCCATGGGGTGGATTGGTGTGGTGAACATGGCCACCCCAGTTTCCTCGGGTTGATATTTATTTCTGAGTAAGGAAGGTGTAAGAGTGGCTGGGTGAACATGGTCAGTTTTCTGCTTTCAGTTAATTGCATTTTATCTTTTGGATGCTGCGTAGCTTCTGCAGCGCTGCAGAGTTTTACATGCTTGGCAAATTCGAAGGAGGTAAGATGCAAATGAGGAAAAATGAGAATCTTTCTCATTTCATTAACACGCAAGTAAGATTCCACCGCCACAGAAGCTCGGCAGCGTCCTAGATGCAAAAGGAATAAGCTGAAAGCAGAAAATTGGTCTTCCTATTGTGAGTATCTCTTCTGGACTTAATCCCTTACCAAGTTCATCTCGCTTTTTCAGGACAAGCGACACCCCTACCCGCTAGTACTTTTCTGATCACTTTCTCCTGCATCATTCGTTATACATATCTTTTCTAGGTAAAGGGATAAATGGCTTCATGAACGTTTTCAAGAAGAAAGGAAACGATGCTAAAGTTGATTTGAATCCTATTGCCCTGTTGGATCCCCCTGGCAGCTCAAAATCGTAAGTTTCTTATTTTCTGCCATTAGAAAGCAGTGTTTGATTCAAATAGTGTACTAAAGTTTTTAATCCGATGCTATTTTGCAAGAAAACGCAATCCAAGAACACACAAATCGTAACTTTGATCAAGGATAAAAGGTACTATTTAACCCTATTTTGGATCGGGAGCAAACTTGCCCACCTGGTAGATTTTTTGAATAATTCTGTCAGGAGAAATATCATGGCCATGAAAAATCTTGACTTTTTACTACTCCCTATTATGCAACTTCTTAGGAAGTTTCGTTAAAGTATTTTAACAAATGAGGGGGAGGGAAGCAATTTTCTGAGACTGACATTAGAAAAATCGCATATCCTCCAATCTCAATTTTCGCGAAAAAAGTGGCAAAATTTCAATATTTTTCAAACTTCTTTTGTGTTGTAGAGTGATTCGATGTATTCGATCGTAATTATTATGTTTTGATGGAAATTATGCTCCAAATTTAATTTTATCGTGCTTTTCCCGATTTTGGCCAATTTTGCCGCTTTTCTTGATCAAACAAGGGAAAATGCTGACGTGAGCAAAAATGATGGGTTATTTTAGGGAAATTTACATATTATTATACAGTACACGCCTGAGGCTATTAGTACACCAAATTTCATTGCTCTACCTGTTACCAGTTAATAGTTAGGTAGGGGTTTTTTGCCCCCGCCCCCAACCAAATAGGATTTATCAGATAGCCCAACCACTATAGGGTTAACCTTGAATTCCTAATTCCCATACAGATCCCTCCCCAGCATTCTGTGCATTTTTGGACTTAGCATACACATAATATTACAACTTTCACTGCTAACTTAGCTGATTACTGATAGATTGAAATTTTAGTTTTGAATATTTCATTCCACTGCCCACCAAACATTTTAACTTTTTACTTACCTGGTATGGTTATTTCGATCGTCCTAGTTGTCCTAATGGCAATGCTATTAGTCCCTGACTATGATGGTTCACCCTCTGCTCATTAGTAATCTAACTTTCTAACTTCCTTCCTAAAGTGTCCTAACTTCGTGTCTTCAAAGGCATCCCCGTAGCTTTCCTCAAAACTGTCGTGCTTCCTGTGAATTTGTGAATCTATGTAATTGTTTGATAATCGCCTACCCATTTCGCCAACTATTGTGTCCTTTACCTCCATTTCCTGCCAGATCACTAGCATTCTTTTCTCGTTGCTTCTCTTATAAATTTTTCGTTGTTTTGGCTTCCTTTACTTCGCCCCCCCCCCCCTTAACGGAACCCTCCTGCAATACTTTCTCGTGACTTTACGAATGTTATCCTGTTGCAGTTCTATGTTACAAGGATTTCAGTTAGCGTTATTGTGCTTCGTTCTTCCTTGTAGTACGAGGGACCTGACTGATGATGTATTTCCAAATGGGGAGAAGCCAAGGTTTGACACAACTGGAACATTCTTTTGGTGTGAACCAAGGGGCTTTCAAGCTGTTAAGATGGTAACTATTATATTGTTGAGTGAAATGTAAAGAATTTTGACCATATTGATGCAAAAGTCTCACAGCCGAACTGATTTGGAACAGAACTTAAGTCCGAAGTGTCATCATACACCATAGTTATGTGCCTATAAACAAACATTTTAAAAAAATTGATTGCATGCCCTGGGTGTTCCAAAAGTGGTATACACTTTTTAAAAATTTTGACGTCAAGCGTTTAAACCCTGTCACCCGAACATAGTTTCATGTAAACCCTTGATGTGAACCCTTGATGGTACAGTGGAACCTCCAACGGTCACTCCTATACAACGGACACCTCCGAACAACGGATGAATATCTTCGTCCCAAATACAGTTTTACCAAAGATAACACCTCTATACAGTGGATACTTCTCTAAACGGGCAATGAAATTGTAAACCTGTGCTTTAGCATTGTGGCCTTACCAAATTCTTGAAGCTTAGGGAATAAGTGAACAATAGACTTGTAAGGATTTGAAACAAGACGAGGAAAATTAAAAATTGCGCAACGAATACATTTTACAAATTATATTCACATGACACTTATCATGAAGTCAATATCTTTTACTGAGACACCTGTTGCAATCTTTATGGAACCCATTACATGATCTATTTAGCGGGATTTATAGATGTGTTGGCAGGAAACCTCAGTTTCAGGATAAATTGTAAAAGTAAAACTGCGACGATGATACTCATTTTCGAACCAAGGATGACACACACAAAGTTCAAGTTTTTTCCATTTGATTATGACATATGACAAGATGAATAAATAACCATATTTGACAAGTCCAAGTGTTGCAAAAAATTTTTAGTTAACCCATATCTGACAAATCCATGTTTATTTAAATTAAGCGCTAACGTTTCAAAGCATGCAATGCTCCATCTTCAGAACCCCCAAATTACTGATGATCGAACCACGTTATAAATGAATACGAAACAAAGGAATTAAAGGAAGTGTGCTAATAAACAACCTAATTGGTAAACAAGAACTGACACGGGAATTGGAACAGATATGAAAATGCAGGCATGGATTAGAAAAATAAAATAAAATAAGATAATAATGGAAGGAGCAAAACAATAGATAGGAAAAGTTAGAGTAATACAAGTGGAACAGATGAAAACTTGCTGTTGAGAGGCGGTCTGTCCCTTAGGATTAAGAGGCTTTCAAAAATGAGTGAATCAGACTTGTTATTGGCTCTATCAAGAATGGAGAAATTCTCAATAGAGGCATTATGTCCACATTGATCAAGGTGCTCAGAAAATGCTGAGGGATTCACTTTGATCTTTCTGCCAGCCTTTTTTATTCCTAAATGCTCTCTGCAGCGTGTGACCAAATGACGAGAAGTTTTCCCGTAGTACCTGGCATTACAGTCAGGGCACTCAAATTTATACACCACACCCGAGCATAAAAGAGTAGACAAGCGATCTTTAAATGGGAAGTAGGACATAATACGTCTAGGACAGCGAAAAATAACTTTAAAATCAATATTCGGGTAACAGCGTTTGATGAGTTTACTAAGTTTGGTTTTCACCTGTAAGCTATAATTACCTAAATTAGCGGGATTTGCAAGCCAAAAAATTTATTTTGTTTATTTTGTAAACTTATTGCTGTTATAAATTCTGTTCTCATTCGTTTTTTGCAGCTATAATGAGAAAGAGTTAATCATTCTCTATTTCATTTCAGAATCGAGCCGAGGCTGCAGGGAAGCAATTCAGAAATCATGTTGCCATTTTGATATTGAATTCAAGATATTCACCACCTATCGGCTTACGCGGACTAGTGTGTATTCCTATTTAATTGTTTATTATAAATTTATTAGAATGATGTTGCTTCTTGGATGACTTCCAGTAAGTTTTATTTTATGAGTCTATAACTGGAAACTATTTCCTAGCTCACTACTCAATACTTGATGTTTGTACTTTGTATCGATAATACGTAAGAGACGGTTTGGGTATTTGGAATAAGAGATTCAAATTCCCTCTGGAAGCTTCAATTGACCGGTATGATAGCTTCTGTTTTGCCATTTCGAAATTCTGTCAATATTTGATATCTTTTCCCTGACCCTTGCAGAGTATGTTAAAAGCTGATAACTTGAAGCAGTTTCCTAGCATGTCTCAATAATAGCCAAACACTCACTGTTCAATTTCATTCATGGTATATCTTTTCTTTCAAGGTATATCTTTTCTTTCAAAGGTTTTACCTCTAAGAGCCAGCAACTTTCATGCTAACGAACTGAAGAAAATCGTGATACTTGGTGAAGGAGACTATTTGATGCGAGAGGTATTTATCAATTTTATTCACTATGCATCTAACTTTCAGGATTTTAATCAGGCCTTCTGATTGGATGGAGCAAGGAGACAATGCTCCAGCAGCACTGCACCAGTTTCGTAATTTTGAAGTCAGTTCAGAATTTCGCAACAGTATTTTGTAGAATTGGGGTCTTCTGGGAACGAACTGCCCTTGGTCTTTACGTTGCTCACGATCGACGGGCCTGTTGCATGCAATAAACCGGAGCCAAGAGAACACTGCTGCCATAAAGATGAGAAAATTCTGAAGTACATGCAGTTCAGTTTTTCATCTTAAAATTCCACAACATGCAAAATTCAATAACAAACAACTTTGATTAAAGTGAAAACAAGTTACAATTACAACAAAAAACTGAAATAAACTGTGACATAAATTATAGAATACAGTTAACTAGAATATAATAGTAAGTATATATAACATATTCAATACAATATATTTAGTTGTTAGTTAATAACTAGAATATGATATATGGTTGAACCGTGCGCGTACCTTACATTTTCCTTTGAAATTGTTGACTGTTATTTTAAGATTTCTGTCGTTACGTCATTTACGTATTATTTCATCTTTGTTCCAGTGGGAAGACATCTGCTATTTTCCAAACATCGATCTGGTTCCTGTAAGTGTATTTTTCCTCCTGTCAGTTCAATGGATTTTGCTAAATTAATGCAGAAGTTCAAAGAACACAGTACCCAAATTAGCACACTGAACAAAGTTAACAATAAGATATTTCCTATTGATAGATAATGGAAGTTTTTGGTGTTGCATTGTTAAATGCCTAATTCAAACCATGACCAAATTTGGGTATTTTCAGGTAAATCTCACATGAATCACACTTCCAAAAGCAAAAATTTTTCGAGCGAATGATGTAGATAAATTGCAGTTGATGATTACGCTGAAGATTGTGGCTGATAATTTGTAGATGAATTCCGTTTTAATTAAAAATCGTTAGTGTTTCTATCGGGCTTCGATTAAATTACGCAATGCATTATCATAAAAGTTCATTGTCACCATCTTTTACGTAATCGTCTATTTTATGCAACTGATCTTCTTTCTAGGGCTCACCGTACTCAAGAGCTGACTTGCGAGCTATCAACGTTAATCTTGCAGACATGGTGATCATATTTTCACCGAATCTCTCCAAAGAAGAAGAGCACCAAGCATTGTCTGACAAGGAGAGTATTTTGGTCACCCAGAACTTGAAAGCAATGATATTTGAAAAAATAGATGTCCCTGATTCTGCGGCAAATGAAAAGAGTTCTTCGAATGGTGAAAGTAACCCAGTCGCGATGCCAGCACACATAGCAGAGGTCAAAGCTCAAGGGTCAACACGTGGTGCGAACATTCCAATGATAACAGAACTTGGTAAGTACATGTGATCGGATCCATTTGGACTTATGACGAGCCTTTAGAAGCGCTCCGGTACAACTTTAATCTCATTGTTAACAGTATCCTTTGCAATTTTGAGCTCCATTACACTCTTTTTCCTATCTCTGATCGCTTTCTTTGAAATGACAACAAAAACTTTTCAATTTCCCTGCGTCGCTTCCTATCAGTCTTAGTTTGGATCCGATCCTGTCCATTTTCAAGAGACGTTTTTCGGATCGGATCCAAGGGGGATGACTTTTGACAGGGATTCCGCTTGGGTACGGGTAGCAGTTACAAATGGGGTTGGTTCCGTCAAGTCCCCCTGTAAATGCAATAATTAAACGAGTCAGTTTGGCATCTAAAGTAACGGGTGAGCCAGAAAATGCATTGTCATCCCCAGAGTGAGCTCGTTGCTCTACCTCTACCCTGGGATACTGGTGGCCGTTCTACGATTTGGTTAGCTATTCGAGAGCAATAATAAACATGAATTATTTCTCGAAAACTTCCCAATTATTCGAATAAAACAATGTTATCTTGTAACGAAGCAGCAACCATTACAATGCAGATTTGATGTTTGGAATCGAGGTTGCATGAGAAGTGTTACCTAGCCAACTGCAGTCCATAATGGCTGCAAATCTGCCCACTGTCAGGGAAGATTGATCGAAGTGTATGAGGGTGTTCATTTGGCTTCGTGATCAGCGTATGACGTAAGAGCACCCTCGCAATGAGTTTGAGAAAAATGCATTCAATGCTTGACAAATCGTACTGGATTACTTATTTCGTCAATTTCTAAGATTTTAATTCTATCGTCTTATTGAGGCTTCAAGGTAATTTTCAAGATTTTGCTCATAGTTTTATGTGCGTTATTTCCTTCTGAAATTAGGAATTTGCTGAAAAGATTTTATGTTTCTATTCTCAAAAACAACTGAAAATGGTAAAATTCTTTGTTTCTATTCACAACCATATATATTTAGAGTCTTTGAGGGCGTGAATTGTCAGGAACGTATGATCACTTTGCAAGAGTTTCGTATCGTTAGAAAGCAATGCCAGAGCTATGGAAGTGCTTATTTTCATAGTGGGATGAAGCATAGGGCTCAGATCTTTAAAAAAGGGTTTGACGTCATCAAATTTCTAAATCCAAAACCAGAATAGCGCAAGATTTCTCCTTGCAACCGTATTGTAGACATTAATGGACTTATGCTTTCCTTGAAGATTAAGGCCCCGTTCACATTACACCGTTTTTGGAAAAAAACGAAGCTGTTTACCTCCGTTTTTGGCTCTGCGTTCACATTAGTCCACCCCAAAAACGGAGCTAAAAGAAAACGCTTGCAAAAACGGGGCTAAATAAAAACGGAGCTAAACAGAAATGCATAACTGTAATTTGAACACCTAAAAACGGAGGAACGCTGATAACAAACAAAGACCGAAACATAATCAGGAAACAAAGAAAACAAAGAACAGGGAGCAAAGACAGACAAAAGGTGATCAGATCCGTTTTGGGGGACAAATGTGAAAACCCGCACTCGAAAGAGATCCGTTTTTGTTTAAAAACGGAGTAATGTGAACAGGGAGGGAAAATAGCTCCGTTTTTTTTAGTAGCAAAAACGGATCTAAATGAGAACGGAGTAATGTTAACGTTGCCTAAATCATTTTCCCAGTATCCACTCAGGACCTTCGATGGTTTTAATTTTCCAGCATCTTTCGTGATTTCTTCAACAAACACAAAATTTCCATAGGCCTTTCTGCAATTTGGTGAAAGGGACTGAGGAGAGCGCGGCCCATTCTGACAGCCTTAGCAACAGTAGGAAATTGTGGGAATCCCCTCCTCCATCGCGTCTCCCTTTCTCCCAATGGCGAGAAGGTCTTTGGTAGATTTACGGCAAGGTGCTACAAGTTCCTTTCAAGTAATTGAATTTGAAGAAACATTTCGCAGAATTTTACACGGACCATTTTAAAGATTGGAAGTATCTGTGCGTTAAGCTATTAAGCTAAATATTTTAGACACATTAATAAAGCTTTTGATTGATTGATTGATTGATTGATTGATTGATTGATTGATTGATTGATTGTGCGTTATGCTTTGAGATGCTGTATTTGGAATTGAATTGTTGACTTTTACTCGTTTCTAGTTTGTGATTCAAATGCAATGTATCTTGATCAAGATGACATGAATATTTATGATGATGATGGAATCTATTTGACTCAGCCTTATGCATGTGGATCTGCTTTCACCGTATCCGTTTTAGATTCACTCGTCAGTGCTGTAAGTAATTTTAAGCAGCTAGATATGTAGCTTACAGTAAATAAAATTGTAGGTAGAAACACCGCAACACGACAAAAACAACAGCAGATGAATCGGTTTAACGCGTATATATTTGAATATATAAATGTTTTGCCAATATTTCGTCCTGCCATGCAGGACTTCTTCAGGGCTATTGTTTTACAGTAAATACCCGCATTTAAAGAACCTAGCGGATTAAGGACCTGCACGCTGACGTTGTCTAAAGGCGGATTACACTAAGCGAATAGATTTGCACTTAGCGAATTTTTCCATTTGAATTTTTCGCCTCGAATTTTTCTTTGATTCCACTTAAGGGGTCTGTTTCATCCAGCATGCCTTGCACGTGCCGTCTCTTGGTTTGCCTTTGTTGTCACTGTTTTCATGGGTCATGAAAATGGTAGCAACAAAGGCCAACCAATAGACGACACGTGCAAGGATGGTTGATGAGACAGACCCTTAGTCCCGGGGGGGGGGGTAACTTGAGTTTCCAAGATACGGGGTTGTGCCATTCAAATCGTAAAAGTACTACCCATAAATCCGGAAAACTTTCTCAAAAGTATACCCATAAATCCGGAGAAATTTCTCAAAAGTATACCCATAAATCTGGAGAATTTCTGAAAATCATACCCATAAATCCGGGAATGCCAAAAAAGCTCACCAATAAATGAATTCTGATAGAAAACAATACCCATAAATCCGGAAGATGCAACAAATTGTTGAAAACCATACCCATAAATCCGGAAACTATCATGAAAAAGGTACCCTAAAAAATGGCACAACCCCGTACCATAGACAAGTTAAGTTACCCCCCCCCCCCCGGGCCCTTAGTGCCAAAATAATGACAACATGGTGGATTTGCGTAGAGCGTTGCTATTGGAAAAACTTGTAATTTCAATAGTAATTTCATCCACAATGACGTCATTGGTGCTGTTTAAAGTTGCTTCGATTGACTGATTTTGCTGCTCGTAATAACTGGCCGCGAAGAATTAGGAATGGATTCTCCTTTCTGGGAGGCGAAAATTCGCGGCAATGTCTAGGAGAGTTGTCTGAAGTAAGACCCTGCACAAATTTCCTTTGCATTCACATCAAAAACTTCGCTTCGCACAAATTTATTCGCCTGGTGTAAATCCACCTTAGATTGTAATTGTTTTATAAGACCCAATCCATAGTATTAATTGATAAAGAACCTAGGCTGACTTGCGACAATTGTAGATTTTCATACTCGGGTTCTTGCATTCTTTGCAATTTACTTGCTGGTAAAACACCGTACAACCTTGCTGGCTAGAAAAGGTCCAGAGTAGTGGAAATGCGAACTTCGATAGCAAAAGTGATTCCCGAGAATCTTGAATGAGGACTAGGAGTGCAAACAAATGCCATGCACCTTTCTATTACAACACAGTCCCAGGGGGGTACTTCATAACTTCTAATACGAGGGGGTCCATGCCAATATTTGGGGTCTGAAATTTTACGTAAATCAATATTTGAGGTCTGTGAATTACGACATGGACAAAAATTCAATATTTAGGGTCCATAAATCTGAAAAAGGAAGAATCGTGGAATTTGGTGCGGGTCTCCAAAATATTGGACTCAATATTTGGGGTCCCCATGTGCTAAATATCTTGTCTTTTTTGCATCCGAATTTCTTCTATACAATTTATTCCTGAAGGAAATAATGGTATCTAATGCGTGTGACAAAATTTCTCTTTTTGACAAGATTGGTAACAGCAAATAAAACAACCTTAACTTTGTTTGTGTGAAGGAAAGGTACACTTAAACAATTGGCAGTTTCAGGGAAAAATGAAAGTAGTGTGAGTGAAATTGTTTCTGTCTTCCTTTCAGACCTATTTCAATAGCGACATTTTGACATTGGTTAGGAACTTAGTAACAGGAGCAATAAGTCCAGAATTAGATACACAAATGGCTGAGGGTCTCATTATCACTGGTATGCATGAAACACCCGAGATTGCAGCAGCAAGGAATCGCTCCAGAGTTGCTCAGATTTCATTGTATGATGGACCTCTCTCTGAATTTGGGGTAAGTTGCGTCATTTTTTAACTTTGGAAACAAAGACAGATCAAGTTATCTGTTGCTCCGTATCAGATACCTATCAGTCATCTTGCATTTTAATGAAGATTTCAGGCGGTTTTTGACTTCAGTTAGTTTTATTGACATTGGGCTAAAAGTTAAGTTGACGACTAATTCAAACAGGTGAGCATTTACTCTATCGTCTCCTCGCTATCCGCATCTTCTGACGCTCTGGGAATTTTCGAAAAGCTAAAATTTCATCCAAATTTTTCCAAAAATAGAAAATAAACGTTGGAATGCAGTATATCTGCAATGAAGCAAGTTTCTTTTCTTCTGTTATGTCGTCGAAAAACTCGAACAGACTCTTCGTTTCTGACTGAGTAAAGCACTAGTAGCTCTGAGAGAAAGTCTTATATTTCATTTGACACGCAGGAGCCGTCATAACGTGTAATATGGCTGCCATCTTCTGCTGTGAAGTCTTAGCCATATTGTTGTTAAATCACACAGCTGGGTCAGGATAGCGTGGAAAACAGAACTCAATTAAAGTGGACGTTTTTTCGTTATATGCAGCAATCCCCAAACCGTTGAAATTTGTGTCATCTGGTAAACAGATAGATGAGGCCTCAGTTTTCACATCCACTTGTCTAAGGCCTTTCAAAGAAGCTCTCTTCAATACTTTCTTGGCTCTTTTGTGAAGTGATAAAGTTCGGTACATAATGATCATCGTGATTGACAGGACACAATCAGACCAGACCAGACTAGACCAGACCAGACCAGACCAGACCACACGTCCACTCTGAAATACGAAACTTGATTTCAGCACCGACTGACCCCAGTCCAATCCAACTGCATCCCGCCATCCACGATCAAGCTTTAAAGTCGAAGCTTAAAAGCATATGAAGAGGGTGCTTGCTTAACCTCGGGTTCAAGGCTTTTCCACACATATAAACCACAATATTGAAAAGAGGGATGCTTAAGTCAGTCTCAGAGTTTCTCAATTTGACAGTTTCCCATGATGAGTTCTTTGAAAAGGTATTTGAGAGATACGTTGATGCAAGACCATTTAAGGATTTGTAAGCGATCGTCGCTTTCTCTTGTTTATTTCAGCGATATTTGGCTCAAGTAAGAAGCTTCCTTCATACTTTCTTTACTCTTTCGTGAAGTGATAAAGTTCTTTCTCGATTTTTAGGAATGTGGATTATTTGGTGATTTGTTCCTTTACGCACTTCGTACATACAACATGATATGCCTTGGACTTTACCGATTCAGAGACAACTCTCGACACACAGCAGGGGTACCAAGCACGAAAAGATACGTCATAACATTTCCAGAGTTCAATTTTGTTTTGGCTCCAACGGACTTGGTCTTTGTACTGATGCAATTTGATCAATCTTCAAAGCAGAAGAAAAAGAAAGCTGTTATTATAAACTCTAAAGGTTCCACGGCTACCGGAATAACAATGAGGTCCGGACCAACCGGAGCTTCCACGTTCTTTTAATTGTTTGCAATAGCAACAATGCCTCTATACCGGTTTAACTGGTTCTCGGAGGTTTTTACATCTGTTTTTGTCGGCGTACATACAGTTTAACCGGTTTAGTAAAATGCACTATTATAATTGGTTTGTGTTGATTGCTGACTTATCCCGTTTCAAAAATTGCGCGGATCAAGCTAGTTAATTGGTCGCTGTTTTAGCCGGTTTCCAAATTGGACTAACAGAATTGGTTTCACTGATAGCTGGTTGATCTGGTAACTGCTTTTCTGCTACAAAACTGGCTTTAAAGTGTGATGTATGTATGCTGAAAGTGCCTGGCGCAATACTGAGTTATGTCCACTTCTGCCGAAGCACTCTCCCCTGAGCAATGACTCTTTTTAACGAGCACTTAGTCACATGATGCGATGCTTAGCAACTGCATCAGTTGTATTTGTAATGTTGCATGATCTGCCGACATAGAGTATCGACTTCTCAAAGACATACGAGTTGAATGATAATTTTAGCTTTCGTTTTAATTTACATGTAAATATTTGAAGTGTATTTGGCTCCTTCTCAATCGTCTTAGTGAGGAACTTCGTGAGTCCACCTTTTCATAGCTCCTGTAGTCATGTCGCCAAAAAAATTCAAAAGTCTGATTGGTTCAATGCAAAAGGTTTGGATAAAGTTTAAATAAGATTCAGACACTTATCAAACAACCAGAATACTAGATTGACTAGGTAATACAGTAAGTCGCGGGAGACCTTGAAAAGGTGGATCTAGTGGTAAAGGGAGTATTGTTCAGAAAGTACGATCATTGGCAAATTGTTCATTTACGGTTCCCAAGTCATGTTTTAGCCTTGCTGTGCTGTGATACTCTTACCCCAAATCAAAAGTACTATTCTGCCTGCAGGGTATTTTTGTAGCCTAGGGTCATTGTTTCATGGAGCTTTTGTAAATTCATGCGAGACGTCTTAAGAAGGGTGAGAAAAAATTGAAAAAGTAAGAGATGATGCTTTATCGACTATTCTCTTTACGTGCAGGTCGATTTCGAAAAGCAGAGAGCGACAATTTTGAATATTTTTTCATGTTTACTATTTCTATATGTACCATCGCATTATCCCGCGTTCAAAAGGTTCGATTTTTGCACTCTATTTCAGAAAGTACTGTGCATTTTAAGTCCGAATTTGAGTGAGTTCACCACGCATGTGCGTCATTTCAGAGAAACAAAGCGTCATTCAAAACAATTTACTCCTTAAAAGGCATTCTAGGTCCAAATGGTACAATTTCGACTCCCATGGAAGGCTCTCTCCTTATTTCAGCAAGTACTTCGAATTTCAAGTCTATACTTCGAGGACTACTTCAAACATGCACGTCTTCTGTTAAATGGGCATGCCCTTATTTCCACGACAAAATGGTTCAATAATGACACCCATCGACGACTCTCCGTATTTCAACAAATGTTTCGAATTTCCAGTCCATACTTCGAGGACTTCTCCATGCATGCACATGAAGCTGGAGACAGCGTTCGACTTCATATTTCAAGTAAACGGGCATGCTCTTACTTCCACGAACGAATTGTACAAGTTTGACATTTGACACCCCACGAAGATTCTCAGTATTTCAGACCCATCATAAGAAACCTTTTGATACCTCTAATACCTTTTAGCATTCGGCTTGTATATATTATAATTTTGTTTATATGTAAACACAAGGTGAACTAATGATAATACACTGTCTTGAATTAGTTATTTATAACTGTAAGTATTATGATGCAAGATTTCATTTTATCATTAAGAGCACTACACAGTAGCTTCCTTGTCATTCCTTTATCCCAGACGCCCGTGGGAGGTACTCATATGATATTTACCTTACGGGGACGTGCCGCTGAACAGGGTATCATTTTCAGGATTCCCACTCCGGGACTGGGTATCATTTTTGTAAAAATCGGCTGCATGACAGGGTCCATATTTGTCATTTTTTACTCCGAAAGGTCGTTTTAGGCCATTTGCACTCTGCGAATGTGATTGAAATCGCTTGGGTGGCAATTTTTCTACAATTTTCGATAGATTTCGTACAAATTTTCTTGCAGGGCACAACTTTGTCCAAAGAAACTAAAGGACAGGGTATTGTTTAAGAAAGTTTTACTCCTGGACATGGTATCATTTTCCGGAATTTGACTCCGGAACAGGGTAGCTTTTTAGATTTTCCAGCGGCACGTCCCCGTATGTTCGTAGGCCAAGTACCCCCCCCCCCGGGCCTAGACGCCTACTTGTTTTTTGAGTGAAACTTGGATGGGGCAATAGAACAAAACTTCTCTTCTCTTAATTCATCATAAAAATTCCCCACTGCAGTACAAAAAGTTTCTTTATTAGTTTCTCACTTTTGAATGCATGGAGTTTCACGTAGTTGCTACAACTCTGCGCTGCTAAAAATATGCTGCTAATATACAAAGTGATATTTTCTGAATCAAAATGGTCCAAAACTCGAGCACCGTTGAACCTATCCTGGTGCTCTGGCGCAACTTTCCAACTATCTTCTTCTTCCCTGCACCTAGCGCCACAAAGTCAAGATTGTGCTCGTGCTCAAGAATAGGGCTTCAACGACATATTTGCCAAAAGGACAATATTTACCATGACATTCCGAAATAATGTTCTTTGCAGCCTTTCCAATGTTTAGACATTAATCAAGTACCTTCCAAGCAATGTAATACAAAAAACATAGAATAAAGCAAAAATTTTTTAACATCTCTTTTGTCAAAATGAATAGTTTCCCACGTTATATTTATGAAAGAAAATTAGGCAAAACGAGGCCGTTGCAGATAAGAGGCTAAATAAATGTAGCTGTTGCTAGGCATCAGCTCAAGCCATTGGCCTAAATTTTCTTCGAATGCTTTGTTGAAGACATTTGAGGTTGAAGACTGCTGCTGCTGCTGCTGCTGGATCTTACATTCCAAGATTATGGTTGGCTCACCAGGTAAGTAATGGTTATATTTTAAGTTCAAAGATATATTCACCCAATGTGAAAGCATTTCTTTCTTCACAATTAACTTTCCCTTAGGTGTTGTGGCGCCGTGGTGTAATCCTCTGACATTGCAGCCAGAATTGTCAGGCGGAGTGGGTTCGAGTCCCGGTAGAGCCCCACCACTTGAGCGTCATGACAAGGGGTCGCGGACTCGATTAGGTCTGCTCTATTTCTGCGATCCCAGCGCTTGGCGCTGAAAAACGCAACTTCACCTTCACCCTGCAAGCATTTGCAGTATTTTTGCCTAGTGGGTGGTCCTTCGTTCGTTCTTTTTTCCAGTGAAGACAAGATATCGTTGATTGTAGTGTAGGTTATAACCTATACTTTGTCACCAGCAATAGCAAGAAGAACCATTCTTCTTGCTTGCTGCTGCCATGTGCAGCTCTGAATCCACAGAAATTATGTGTGTGTGTGATCAAAATAATTGCGTATGCTGAATAATTGATATGAAGAAGTTGTGATTCTTTGGCTACTCTTTCCCTGTATGGAAAGTGTGGTACTGTTTGCACACTTAAGAAAAACAATTTAATCTAGCATTCAAAGCAGACACTAGATGAACAATGGACGACGCTTCTTGCTCCCAGACTGCACTTGCTGTTTCTTGTGTGGGGAAGTGCGCGGGTGAAAACAATCGCTCCACAGTAGACCCTATTGTTTTAACCAAAGTGGCGCAGGGAAGATCTTCTGGAGAAACAGCAAGAAATGCAGACTGGTCTTGCTCTCATTCATTCAGTGTTGTAGTACCTGGTTTTACTGGCTTTTTTTATGTAAAAGTTTTTTAGTGTTTTTTTCGTTTTAATGGGGGAGGGGGGTTCTTTCTCTCAATTGGTTAAGATACTAACTTAGAGAGCTCCTCCTTAATCAGTCAATCTTAAATACAACTACTGTATGTAAAGTGACTTTTCTATTATTTTTAGTCAGTATTGTTAACTTTTAATTTCTAATGTTGTAATGTAGTTAGTTGTAGAGTGTATTTGTTGAAATTGTATTTAGGATTGATTGATAATAAATAAAACTAAAAGTGAACTGAAACTGTTCACTCTAGATCTTGGTGAAAATTGTCTTATGTTCCATACTGGCCCCTGCACACTGGTGTATGACTGATCATGATGCTCCTTGGTTTTAGCTTTCAGTCACTTCATCTGAATGTGAGCATTTAAATCCATTTTTGACCAAGAGTGAGCTTATCAACAGAGGTAGGACAATGATGCAACCCTCACGCTGTGATTGCAGATCTTGGAACCATTAAAGGCTCCACTAGGGGACTTAGTAACATCTTGCAATCTGTAAGAACTTCACTGAAAAGTCGTATGATAGTGATGGTGAAGTTGTGGCTTTAGTCCCAAGTGCTGAGATTGCAATACTGGAGCATACCTAGTTGAGTCCCTTGTCATGATGTTCCAGTTTTGTGGCTCTACCTGAGACTATAAAGTTTGGTCTGCACAAAAACTACTTTCCATCTGTGCAAAGTTCTTTGTGAGTTCATTTTCTGGGTAGATTTTTCCACCAGTTTGCAATGTTACCCACACAGTTTTCAAACAGAGGCTTGTGTTTTTTGCTTTGGTGCAGAATGAAGTGTTTTCAATACAGTCCTCACAGCTTTGCTCTTTGACTGGATGCCTCAATGGAGCAATAAAAAGAATATAAGAGATAGTTGAGGGGCTAATGGAGTAAGGCTTCAATGGAAAGCTTATCTGTTTATTTTACACCATGATGCATGCAAATACAAGATTTTGCAATTGAATCTGCATGCAGATATTTCATGGAAGAATTTCCTTTGGCAGTTATTCAGAATTGAAACCTACAATCCGTGTCCATTTGTTATATTCTGGGCTCTTCCAGGGTTTAAACCCTGTCCAAACTGTTCTGAATGCAAACTCAGAGGGATGCACAACTGCACTACAATACCATTTGCTAGTGTAATCCTTACTGGTTCTGAGACTTTACCAACATCCTTGCTATTGCATCAAATGTGATCAGTGTAGATTGCGTCCCCTTTGTACTGTGAGCTAGGTTACTTACTTGTCATTGATGCAATATTCATTTCTCTTTCAGGAAAGAATAATAGGAAAAGCAAGCCAAATGTAGGTAGGTATTGATATAAACTAGAGAGTTATGGAAGCATAAAAGATTGCAGTTGCATAGAGCCATAGATCTGGAGGTCTGTAACTGAAATTACTTGGCAGATGCCATGAAGAGAACATAACCTTTGAAACAATGCTGTGTCATCTCTGTGTGTTCCTTTGTTCTTATTATAGAGATCCTGGTTACCTTTCTCCATTCTGATCACTAAAAGATTTATTGAAGAAAAACAGGAAGAGATTGTATGAATTCAATAGTGCATAATTTTCTTTATTCTTATTTACAGCTCTTACATTTTGTTTTTACAGAACCACCAACTCAACAAGGCACCTTCATGTTCCCAAATGGAGACAAATATGGTGAGACTGTAAATTACATAGATTACGAAAATAAATTTCATTAAAAGTTAGAAGCTTTTAATGTTGAACATGAAATAACAGGAGCTAGTCAAGCTAAAGTAAAGCCAACCAAATAGTTACAATTTTGGATTTTAGGATAAATATAATGCCACTAATGTACAGACCATACTTGGGTATATTCCTACATAAGAATTCTTGCTTTAAATTTTCATGCTCTCAAGATTATGGCAGAACATGAAGAGTTCTAAAATTCTTCATGATTCTTGAGAAAGCTGAAAAGAAAAAAATGTCATTCAGACTAACTGTTACTTTGAAATGAACCCAATAATGTTTGGGAATTATAATGCATATACCTAAAAGTGCATTCAATCATTAACAGAATTTTGCTTGGGGTAGGCTACGCCTTAAGACCACTTTGTTTTGTTGACTAATGTTTATTATGCTGTGGATGCTTTTGCAGATGGGCAGTATAAACAAATAGATGGTGTAATATTGCGATCTGGCCAAGGTGAACATATAGCAAGTAATGGTATTGTCTACAAGGGAGAATGGAACCATGATAAAATGAATGGAAATGGTAAGGATTCGTTGCATTTACTTAAAATAGACCATTCCACAATCAAGTTCAAATGAAAATGCATTTACAGTATTTCTATGCATTTTGGAACCAATTAGTGGGAGCCCATGAATACCAAAGACTTGTTTTGGAGTGGGACAGATAATCTTATTTAATTTTTCCTTGAAGATACCTAATGAGATTGTTTTAGTCCACAAATTTGTTTTCATTCCATTACCCCTTCATTTGAGATCCAAGCAGGGGCCCAGGACCCCTATCCTTATTTGCCCTCCCCATTTTCTAGTGGCAGATGCCAAGGGGCATTTCACTAACTCGACAAAGCGTACGAGATTTTTTCAAAACAAATGGATTTTTGCGGATTTTTGATTGTTTTTTCTTGAAGATGAAAGGATTTTTACAAAAGGCGTACGAGATTTTTGCAGGGCCTCCGACGACGGGGGGGCCGGGGGGCCATGGCCCCTCCACTTTTTTGCAAAAAAATGCAATTCTGAAATTTGTTGATAATCGTTTTAATTCTCTTTAAAACCCTATGCTCATTCAAATTCAAGCAAATTTCCTAGCATCCATTCGATTGAATCCCTGTTCTGTTGATAAGGGAAATTTCATGTCGGAAACTAGCAAGGTCACAACTTCACATTATTGTCTAATAGGCGATGCCACAGGGAGCGAAATACTATGTCTACCCTGCGGCCGTTCTAGAAGTAATAAAAAAAATATACATAAAGCTACATATAACTATTACAGAAAAGGAATTGTAAAATACAAACTGAAAATACGGATACATGCAAAGGTAGCCTGCAACCAAATAAAGTAATTGCATGGGTAGATTTATAGGTTGAGAACCAAACAGGTTAATCTGCAAATTTAATTATTTGGTTGCAAGCTTCCTTGAGACATTACGTGATTACAAAACAAATAACTAATAAAACAAACAAATACGGAAGGGGTTTGGGTGTTCTTTTTAGGGATATACGTAGTATTCAGTCAAAGCGTTCTGTTTCGAAGATATAACTTATTGTTGCATTCAAGATTAATCTGTTGGCTTCCAAGGGCAAATTCTTATTTCCATACAGAAGAAGTTGCAAAATGTTGTTGTCTGGAGCCTCAGAGTATCCGTAGGCTTCGAGCACATCATTGACACTAGCGAGAAGATCGTGTCTTTGCTCTGTGAAAGAATTGCAAAGCAGCAAAAAGTGTCCCGTATCTTCGATGCCATCGTTAATTGAGCACATTGGATTGACTGTATCTTGAAAATTATGTTTGAATTTGTGGAAATTTAATTTGCTTAGCCCCACCCTTAATTGAGTTAAATATGCAATCCCTTTTGGATTATGAATGCCATATACGGAATTAGCAGGAGGCCTAATATGCAAAAATAGTTTCTTCTTAAGGATGCTGACAGAGGGGGATTCTCTTAACTCGGGATCAAGCTTATTCCATTCAAATAATGTCTTTGTAGTATTGTAACGTAATTTGTAGTTATTGTAATTAGTAATATGTTTGTAGAATTTTTTAATTGAATATATATAAAAAAAAACAACTTCACTATTGTACACAATCACAGATGATTTTCAGTAATAACAATGTTACATCTTTTAAATCACTATGAATATACAAGAAATCGAAAGCTATAGAAACTGCCCCAGGAAGCAGATAGTCAATGCAGAATGCAAAAACCTCGTATCTCTTGGGCCCAAATCTAGTAGGCAAGTAAGGTAAGTGCTGCTTGCCAGCCAAAGAAAATGCTATTTTCTAAAAACTATACACTTTCTCGGTAGGGTATCTTATTACTATTTACTTCTCAATTCTGCCAGCTTTAATTCAAAATGGGGATTTTTCAATGAGGTGAAAGGCGTAGTCTAAAAATTCTTTCAAGGGCTGCAACCCCAGACCTCTACGTTAGGACCTCTACTTCAGGACTTTACCCGCGTTTCACTCGCGCACACCTCAGTCACTTTTTCCTCTAGATCTGTCCCTGGGAGGGCAGCTTATCATACTGGGCTATGGTATATTTTCATACCAAATTTTGGCCCCTCCACTTTTCAGGTTTCGTCGGAGGCCTTGTTTTGGGAGTGAAATGTCCCTCGACTGATGCCTACTCTTGTATACAGTCGTGATTTAGCATCTGAATATCACGAAAGTTTTGTTTTCAGGCACGTTAACTCATCCAAATGGCTCAATGTATGAAGGAGAGTTTGTTGAAAATTCAATGCATGGACATGGAAAATATACTTGGCCTGATGGTTCAAAATATGAAGGACCATTCTATCAAAATAGGTAAGAGAACAGACCTAGACTTATTACGTTGAGTCCCTGCACAGACCTATGTTGTATTTTAAAATTTTTCAACTATCAAGAGAATTTGTTGCACGCCAACTTACGCACCATTCTGAAACATCACAGCACATTGCTTTTTACTGCAGCTATCAACTTAGCTTTTTCCTTTCAGGGTTTTCAGGATTTAACAGTTTTCTCCCTCGTTACGGCATAGTTACAGTTTTTTGGTCCCTATTTTCGCCATATCTAATGTTGGTTTATTGCTATGAGTCTTTGTTATTTAAAGCTATGTTTCAATAAAAATCCGCATAAAAGAGACAGCCAATTAAGAACCTCCAGGATGATTTTTCAGCCCCATATCAAGATAAGGCTAAAATCCTTATTGGTTCCCGGAATGCGCGGAAATCATTCAACCTCACGATGATCAACCAATGACATCGCCGCTTTCTAACCCCTTGAGACAATATCAGTCGTTTGATTTGAATTTCTAGTACCCCTACGAAGAGCGAAATGGATGCTAACGTGAATTATTGCAGTTGTCAAAGTATTTTTTTGATAGATCGGTTGCAGAGCTATCCGTCCAGAGTTGTTTACATGTTTAGAAACATAGCTTGTTTGCGGCCGGAGCTGTGTTTATTATCCGGCTGAAGAATATTAACCTTCGTTGAATTATAGGTAGAAATTGCTGCAAATGAGATATATACATAAGAATTTCAGCGACGATGCATACTGACCTGAGCAATAACCCGAACTCGTTCATTTCTATCATATCTCAAAATCTGATGCAATTCTTACTGATTTCTGGCAGAAACATTATTTAGGCATACGCTGTTCCTCGCTCAAAACCCGTTCCATTGCTCTGAAAAGTTCTTCTTAAATTTCTTGAGCTCAATAAGCCACTAACCAATGACGCAGGCATCAGTTTGACCTCGTTATCCTTCGTAATACAGCAAAATTTATCAACCATTTGTTGATGAACTACAAAAATTTTCCTTCGGTCCATATCTTTCTCTTGGACAGAAAGTAGACTCCCCTGGCGAGAAATAGAGCCAGGGATGCTCAAATTCCGGCGATGATATTGATAATGGATATTTGATAAAATAGATATCCTTCAGGTAAAATCTGGAGTTTATGGATAAAGCCTAATATAGATTTTTCCAAAATTCTGAAGTCTTGGTGAAATCTGTAGCAATGGTATTGGTTCATTCTACTCAGTTCAATGGAAAATATCTTGAGAGGAGTTTGGAGCTCGTTCATCTCCAACAACTCCGACTCTATTTCTTGGCTTGATTATGAGAGGCTATTCGGAAACGCCGGAGTTTTGAATGCTTGGAGGCCTGGTACTTGAAAGTCTCCGCTTTTTTATCTTGCCCAAACCTAGAAATTTTGCAAAAAGCTTGAAAACTTAAGAACCACCAAACCAAAGAGGCAGCAACATTTCGAAGTATATCATAACACCGTAGACTGACAACAATTCGTCGTAAGTTTCGCTCTTTTTTTCTAAATTTTTGAATTCAATTTAAGTAAGTAGGTAAGATAATTCAGTTGAATAGATAAAGAGGTTAAAAGTTTACGTAATTACGAGCGAAAACTGAGACTAATTGTAATAAGTCTAATAACACCAATTACTGAATTTTCTTGTTTATTTTACCAGGATGGAAGGCTATGGTAAATTCATTGACAGCAAAAATCAAGGCTGGACTGGACAGTTTTCCCAGAAGACTGCAAATGATCTTCGATTTGCGCTCAATATGTAAATTATTGTCAAATCATCTGAGTCATAATACTGTGTGAATAAAGAAATTGAAGGGTAACTATGTAAATAAGTTAGTATTTTGTTTGTAGGATGTGTTCAGTACCATATTTAAAGGATTCTAAGGCCCCGTTCACAATGCTCCAGTTTCATTTAATAACGGAGCAAAACTCATCTATTTTTGCCTTGCCTCCACATTACTCGCTGTGCAAAACGGAACTTTTGGAAAACGTTTCTGAAAACACATAAATCTGTGAACGGTGCGTTTTGGAAACGATCAGTTTTCAGTGTGGACGCCAAAAACGGAGACATTTGAAAACGCTTCACGTTCCTTTGTTAATAGGCTGTTGATTACAATGGCATTCAAAGTCGCGATTGGTGCCTTTTTGACAGCTATTAGCGAAGGTTTGAAAAGGGAATTGGCAACGCAACACTGTTTTGCTGAGGCAATTTGAACGCTTATCATTTTTATAGCGTATTTGTTTAAAAACGGAGGAATTTTGGGGAATGGAACGGGCAGCGTTTTCATCAAACAAAACGGATAGAAACGAAAATGGAGCAATGTGAATGTAGCCTAAGTTTCAGTAGTCTGCGTTCATCCCCAACTGTTTTCGCTGAGTTGAACTTTCCCATTGAATTAAATTCATTTTATGAGGCAAATAGGTAGTATGCTACTGGCGTCAGAAAATGAATTTAATTCAACGGGAAATTTCAACTCAACGTAAACAGTAGGGGGTGCATGGAGGCTAAAGTTTCAGTTAAGTACAATCTTCAAACATGAAAGGTGTTGATGAAACTGTGTTTTTAATTGTAGATCTTAGTTTACGCAAATTTTCCAGAAGCATGTCTTTCTGTGTTGTTTTTGACTTGTGTCCCACGGATTTTTAGAAGAAAATGGCCCTGAAATTGGCAAGGAAGCCAGTTCTTAGCCTGTGTTCCGCCACACGCCCCTTTCTGACAAAGATCTCTGGCCTGGCAGGCATCATCATCATCATCTAACGGGAAGTTCATGTTGATAAACCGCCGTGGCTCTCCATAATTTTCTGTCCTGCGCCAGCCTGTACAAATCAGTGAGACCTCTGCCACCTGCTAATCCTTTAACGTTGTCGCTATATCTAGTCTTCGGTCTTCCGCTGTCCCGCTTTCCATGGACCACAGATCAGTGGGCATGCACTTTCTAAATAGTGGAAAGAACAAAGGACACAAGAAACTGGCATAAACGTTTAAGAAACTTGGATCAGGCCATAGTACTAAGAGTTTCTTAATTTAATATGAAATTTTGTCCATTTTAGTACTAAAAGTTTCTTGTCGCTAACACTGCTGCAGATATGTTTCTTGATACTCAAAACATCATATAGGAATAAACAGTGTCCTTTTATGTTGAAAACACAAATGGTCAGATAATATTGCCCAATAATAAAGGTTCAACGATCTATTTGCTGTAAAATCCATGCTTTTAACTTTGAAAAGTTTCTTAGTACTTCTCAGACATAGTACTAGAGTTTCTTAAAATTTTGGCCATCTTAGTACTAGTTTCTTATAAACCAGTTTATTTTTTCTTATGAAAAAAACGTGTAAGTCTTTGCGGACACGGCGTACAGCCGACCGATTCCTTCATTTTCATTTCATTTCATTTTTAAATATTTATACAGGTTACAAATTTCAGTAATAAATAACTGTTGTACAAATTGACCTGTGCAAAAAACAGAAAAGCCTAAATTAAAGAGAATTATAATACAATGTACAAAAGAGCGTAATAGAACTAAAATTGAACATATAATGACCTCTCATATGGATTTTTTAAAGGTAGCCAAGGATGATGCCAATTTAGTTTCCTTATCTAGCTCATTCCATAATTTTGCTCCACGATACGAAAATGCTTTTTGGCTTGTGCTTGTTCTTTGCAGAGGTATCTGCAAGTTTGTTTCAGCAGAGCGAAGAATGCGATCACTGACCTCTGAGCATTTACTGAAAAGTTCCCCTAAATATTGAGGAGCAAGTGAGTTCAATGCCTTATAAGTCAGCGATGCTGTTTCTTTTCTGATAAGATCTGTAATTGATGGCCAGCCAAGATTTTGGAGCTGAGGCGCAGCAGAAGCTTCGTAAGGACTATTTCTAGTTATTCTTGCAGCTCTGTTCTGGATACTTTGGAGACAATAAAGTTTGGTTTCACTACAACAACCCCAAACCGAGCAGCAATAACTGAAATGTGGCTCAACAATTCCGCTATACATTTTCTGCAGATCACCTGGTGGAAGAAATTTCTTGGCATATTTAATGCTTAATAGGACCGAGAGCTCGCAGTGCCTTAGCCTTAACATGTTCATTATGGCGGTCCCATTGGAGTTTGTCGTCAATTTGAACTCCCAGATACTTTGTATCGGTTATCATATTGATCTTTTGATCACCTATTTCAAAACTAGGCTTAACTTCAGTCTGCTTTTCGATCTTTTGAATATTTGGCCTGAAACCAATAATCAAGGACTGTGTTTTTACAACGTTTAGGGACAATTTGTTGCCATGTAAATTCACAAGATCCTGGTTTAGATCGTCCTGCAGTTTAGAAAGGCAACTCGAGGAGTGTGAAATCGCAGTATCATCAGCGTACATGGTGACCTTTCCTTTGTTTAGGCAGAGTGGTAATGTTGGTAGAGATGGCAGGGACTTCCATTTTTCATCCGTTTTCGGGCTCTTTTCTTGACTTGACTGACTGTGTTGTGATCAGTTTTGCGTTTACGAATTTTCTTGGTCTAAAAAGCTATCATGTTCTTATTCTTCTGAAGGCTATGATCATAGTCATAATAGACAAGTGTGCATGCTATTGTCTCAGGGTATTTTGTGGAACTCTCATATCTCATTATCACCCTTATCTTACTTTTGCAAAAATTGTTCTAAATTTTCTTGCCAAAAACTTTTGTCCTTTATACAAATCTTCTCTATTTTTTGCCTTCACCTTAGTTCAAAAACTAAGGGCCCCCGACCAAAAGGGGCCCCCAGCAAAATATTCCACTTGTAATTTCATTTTCAAGCTGGTACTATGGGTATGATGACAAGACTAAGAGACATCTAGCTTGAACTGGAAATGTTAACTGGCAGTTGTCATGTACTCTGTAATGATAGACTGCGGCATCTACTTTGTATCGGACCTTTAAAGTTACTTTTGTAAAAATGGAAGCTTCGATTTTATTATGAAATTATGTAGTTAGTCGTCAAAAGAACTTTTGATCAGTGAAATGGCCAATTGGGATGGCGACGGGGAAGTGGAACCCGCTTTATCAAAATTTTGCTGGGGGCTTTACCTCCAGTCTCCATCATTTTCCTGCTCCCCCTACTGATTCATCCTGACTTAGCCTGTGTTCCAGACCACTTGAAAAGAAAAGTAAGTTTTCTTTTAAGTGGTCTGGAACGCAGGCTATCCTGACTACGCTCCTGACTTAGACAAGGTTTATGCCAACTGTAAGTCATTGAAATTGTTTTATCTTTGCCTGCGCAATTCAAGTATCCAAGATTAAACTGGACAAGGCCTATCATGTCATTTAAAAGTGCCTTGGTTGGGGGGCCCCAAGAGGAAAAATCCATAAGGACCCAAACTACCTCCGTTACGCCACTGGGTGCAGTTGGGGGCAACTGCCCCCCTTCAGGATGAAAACTCAGCTTGGCGCCCCATTTTCTGCAAGAAGGGCGCCCCTTAAGGCTAATTTCCAGTCAGTGGAATTTTCCGAGCGGGCGGAAATTCGTTTTGTTTACGAGAGAAAAAGTCGCTCTGAAATTGCATAGATTGTTACTGCTGAGCAAAATTTTATTGTCTAAAATTCCGCCCGCTTGGAAATTTCAGCTGACTGGAGATTGGCCTTTATCCGGACCCAAATGCACTCTATATTTTCGCGTTTCGTTCTGAATGTGGGAAACATATAAATCAAGGCATTATTCAATTGAAAAACCAGAAGCTTTCTCGGGAATAAAGACCTTAAAATTTCTACGCGCCTTCGGCGCGCCTCCTTTCTACTTTATTTCTGGCGCCCACTCTGCAAATTGCCCCCCCTTCAACTTCGGGCTGGATCCGCCCCTGTTGTTGACAGATTTATCGCAAAGTTTATGAATCATCTTTGAGCGCAGAAAAAAGTCCTTTCCTTTATGTTTGGTCCGTTTGGTACCTTCTTTCGCGCCAAAATCAAAATGACCACATATTCTAGACTCCCTGTATGTAATAAGCGGGTCTTTTATCGATTTTGATTGGCCAATCAGACAAAAGATCTGTTCTTTTTGGGAAAACAGAGAAATGTAACAAGCAAATCTGATTGGTTTAATGACTAGCGTCTAAGCACTGATTGGCTAAAGTCAAACAATAAATGAAGGGTTGCACGCCAGGTTCGATGTGCGGTTGCTGAAATCACTTTTGGCGCCCATCGTTTCAAGAGGAAAGTAACCAATTTTTATTCAACTCTAAAATACATAAAAATGGTAAGTTAATGTTCATAACCCCACGTAATTGTTACTTATGTCCTTGCACTACATAGTACCATTATTTTGGTGACGTTTAGAGCTCTACTTTTCGTTATTTTCCATCAACAGGCAGGAGGCAAAGCAGGCAAAGATTCAAAACAAAAGGCCAAGGCCATTTCAAGATCGGCAAGAGCAGGCCTTCAAGTATGTACTAGCTGTATTGATATTGCACAGCCCGTTATAATTCGATAAGTTGATTCAAAATGTTATTTATCCTTCACTTCTACCATTCCTTATTCATTAAAGACTGTAAGATCGGTCCTAATGTGGTAATTTCTCGCTTCCTTGCAGTTTCCAGTCGGTCGTATCCACAGGCACTTGAAAACTCGAACAACAAGTCATGGACGTGTTGGAGCAACAGCAGCCGTATACAGCGCAGCAATTTTAGAATATTTAACAGCTGAGGTAAAAGATTCTTCGTATCTTTATGTTGCAGTATAATTTAACAAAGAATCAAGGTTTTTGAGGTGATAGTTTTGTAATGTTCACTGAAAAAAACTTTGGCGCCCTTTTCAACAATAGGTTTGATTTGAACTTGGCGCGCGAAGGTTGTCCAAGGACAGAGAAGGCTACTTGTTTCCCTGGGTTTCTTGTTCCCCAGAACCTCCCAGAACATGGCCTGCAGGTAACAGTATTGATATATTTTTGATGTGTAGAAATTTAAAATGCAAGGATGGAGAAAACAATAGGAAATGAATTTCGACTTAAACACCTACTGCCCTAGCCCTGATGAAGTGAGCGATTCAGGGACTTCGTATGTCTATGGATCAAGTCTCTTTTAAATTTGTTTGTATGAAGCATGACCAATATCCTATTGCTACCTTTCTTGAAGAGAATTTTTAAGTTATCGATAAAAATATCAATTTACCCAATATCTTACCTCCACTCTACAAACTTTCCAATCTGGAGTAGATACAGTACACATGAGATCTGTGTTAAAATTTTCACATCAAATCCATTCACCAAGGACAATTCCATTAATACCAAATGCATTTCAAAAATTGCTCCAGTTACGTTTTTAAAGGCACTTGCACTCTGTCAAATTGGTTTTCAAGGCCTATTCTCCCAGTATGAAAAGAAAATGATGTTCACCAGGCACATTCGGTGCACAGAGTAGAAAATCAGTGCAAAGAAAATTGGACCAGAGCAGCCTTGGGCATCATGGAACACCTCCAGGGTGAATCTGAGTCCCTATTTCCAGAAGATATTCGGAGCAGAGAAAGAACTCATCTGGTTTTTGGCGCACATTTTGGTGTAGAAAGGGACCATAAAACAATAGGCAATTAAATGTCTGATTGTATAAAACAATAGATACCAATTATTCTTTGGCGCACACTGGTGCACAAAATTGTTGTGCTCCGAAATCTTTGGTGTAGAGCAGCACAGAGATTCACCCTGGGAACACCTTAGGGAGATAATTAAAGTTAGTTGATGGAGATAGATAGCCACTCTAGCTTGCCCTGTCCCCCTACACATGTAGAAGGACTGGGGTGAGCTAAGGAAAGATCTGGTGTCTTAGCCAATGAAAATCAAGAACTCTTGCGGTGTATGGGGTGATCACCATGATCAGTTTTCTGAAGATCAAACATTTTAAAATGGCTATGATGCCGATAGCAGAGCTGTGCTATCCTCAAAGAAAAAGGACGAAAATAGCAAAGTCAACACACTGAAAAGCTATGCATATTGCTTGTTGGAATGGGCTATTCCAATTTTTAAGCATACAGGGGGATGGAAGTAAGATTTTAGTAATAGTGGCACCCATTGGAAAAGAGTCATTAGTTAGGAGCCACCCCCTCAGAAACAGCAATTTGAAATGAGGATCCCCCTTGAAATGATGGATTGCATGAATGTGAAAAGGGGATAGTTTCTACAGCCTCCCTGGAGATCTTTGCGAAGGTGCATTAGCCCCTGGAAAATATTTGTTAAGCATATTTATGAATTTTTGACCCCCCCCCCCAGAAATTCCTTTTGAAGGACCTCCTGGAATTTTACTTCCATCCCCCTGTATGGAGTAAAGATGGAACACATTAAAATCAAAAACTTTCAGACAAAAAACTTTTGTTTTGGTAGAAAAAACTTCGGACAAATACTTTTGGGCGCTTTTTCGGGAATTTCAGACAAAAAACTTTAGGACAAACATGATATCAAAAACAAGCATTATAACTAACAATATGCTAAAAATAATTGTGATTCCATCATGAATATCAATTTACAGTTGGTACATGATGATCATCACATAAAACAAGGACGTTTGAATGTAATTTTCATCAGATTGAACAATGATAAAACCAGCAGTAAACCAAATGAAAAGGTGCTGCCCTACGTGAACTTTTTTTGAGAGACGCTCATAGGAGCCAAACTTTTAGATAAAAAATTCAAGAAACCTCAGTACTACTGGTAAAACATTGATTTATTAACGTTTTATGTTACGTTTCTTTGTGCTTTTCTATTATCAATGAATTTAAAACTTTCAAATGAAAAAACTTTTGGACATCCACATTTCGGACAAATGAACTTCTGGCAAAATTTTGTCCGAAAGTTTGATTGTCCGAAAGTTTTTGATTTAAAGGCAGTCTGTCACGCATTTGATTGGGTGATAATGACAATACAAAGAATAGGAAATTTGAATGGGTGATAATCCTCTGACTTTCTACGGCCATAAAAAGTCAAGAAGATTAGCCCTCCTTTGTTTCAAATTTACAGATTCACAAAGAAATCCGTTGTGTTGATCTCTGATTGTAGCGGCCAATCAGATACGTGACTGACTGCCTTTAATGTGGCCCAATGGAAACATGTAAAAGAATGGAAAGTTGTATAATGAGCAACATGATATCCAGTTGTTAGTAGGCGTCGAGACTTTAGCAGAAACAACCAAAGGGATTTTGAAAAATTGTTCAGAAGAAATTCTATCGCAAACTATTTGTGCGCGGGGATTCTAATGCTAATAGACGGGGGAATAGGCTGACCATCTAACCAAGTGCCTAAGTTCAGTTTTTAAGGTTTGTATTGTTAGAAGAGGCCATTGTGATTAATTTAAGACAATGTGCCAGTTTTAAAAATTTTTGAATGTCGCGTGATTGATGACGTCAGGGAAGGGCCAAATGCTCCTGAATACTTCCATAACTTTTGACAGGTGTGTTGTATTGACATGTAATTTGCATAATTGAAAAGAGCCCATGAAAAGCTTTCGAATGATGTATAATTTTTCGCATTTTGATGAAATTCAAGAAAAATTTATGATGTCATCAATGATTTGACGTCATAATTGACAAAGTTTAAAAACCGTTTTAGGAGAAAATTTTTCACTCATTGGTACTAAATCGACCACGCAGATTCTGATTCCACAGTCAAAAAACACCTCTCATTCATAGGAATGTCAATTTTGGCCTCGTAATGTTCCCTATATTGTTACTACTGAAACAATACATAGGAAAAGTGGTCATACCCAGTTTCAGTTTCAGTTTCATATAATTGCAATTCATCTACATACAATTTATAATCCCAACTACTACTAACTATACAAACAAATAACTAAACTACAAAGATAAAGGATAAATTACGGAAAATTAATACAATAATACAGAAAACTAATACAATATACAAATACAAAGGGGAGCTAAATAAATTGTATGCAGGGAATTACTTAAAGGAGGAGCTCTCTCAATAGGTAAACTAATCGAGGAGAGAGCCCCCCCCCCCTCCTATCCTAAGATATTATCAGGTGAATTTAGATGAATTCAAATAATTATGCATTTCTTTTCACAGGTTAATAGAAATTGTGGCAGTGCAGATTCATCTGTTGACCTTTTCCAATAAATGAATTTTCAGTCTTGTTTTGAACGATATTTTTGATGGAGCATTTCGAATTTCCACTGGTAATGTGTTCCAAAGTTTAGCACCAAGATAACGAATTGATTTTAGACCATACTGAAGACTATTTTTACGGGACATATATAGATCACCTTGACTGGCATGTCTTGTGTAATATTGATGAACAGATGAACTAAATAAGAAAAAGTCATGAAAGCAACTAGGTGAAGTTTTGTTAACAGAATCAAAAACAAAAGTTAAGAGTCGGAGTTCAAAGATCTCAGAAAGTTTCAGAAGTTTAAGATCATTGAAGATTGGAAGAGAGGGAGACATGCGAGGCTGAAATGAGATAGCTCTAACTGCTTTTTTCTGTAATTTGAAAACTGGATCAGTGTATGATGCATATGTTTGACCCCAAACAATAAGACCATATTGTAAGAAAGACAGAAACAAAGCATTATACAAGCAAACTAAAACATCTAATGGTAGTAGGTTCCTAATTTTGAAAAACATTCCACATGTTCTAGATAACTTTTTTTGAGAGTTCACTAAGATGGTATCTCCAGCTTAGATGCTCATCCAGCAGGAGACCTAAGAACTTAACAAACTTAACTCTTTTAATATGTTTCTTCCCTATTTTGATATCAGAATCGGAAGGAACTTTGACAGATGAAGAATGAAAGATAATGTAGTTTGTCTTATCAATATTTAATGATAGCTTATTAGCATCAAGCCATTTTTTTACTGATCTCAGTTCTTTGTTGACAATTTTAACCAAATTAGATAAATCTTTGGATTCATAATAGATATTTGTATCATCAGCAAAGAGATAAAAAGTAAGTTTCTTAGAAGCAGTTGGTAGATCATTGATATAGATTAGAAAAAGTAATGGGCCCAGTACAGAACCTTGTGGCACACCACAAGTAATTGAAAGTAAGTCTGAATCACTTCCATTAACAGAAACATATTGCTTTCTATCAGACAGATAAGATCTAAACCATTCAAGGGCACATCCACGAACACCATAATGTTCCAATTTGGATAGCAAAATTCTGTGATTAACTGTATCAAAAGCCTTTTGTAAATCAATAAAAATACCACAACCAAGTCTTTTGTTGTCCAGTGTATTTCTTACAGCTTCTGTCAAACTCACAAGGGCATGATCAATTGAATGGTTTTCTTGGAATCCAAATTGTAAAGAATAAAGAACTTTATGAATTTCAAGGAATCTATAAAGTCGTCTGTACATTAACTTCTCAAATATCTTGCTGAAAATGGGTAAAAGAGAAATTGGTCTATAGTTTGAAGGTGACTCAGGATTTCCCTTTTTGAAAAGGGAAATCACCTTGGCAATCTTAAGTTTATCAGGGAAAATACCAGACTGGAAAGACTGATTCACAAGAAGAGCAAGAAATGGGGAAACAGAGGATCCAATAATTTTAAGCAAATTTATTGGAATACTATTAGGACCTACAGATTTAGAAGGATTTAAAATATTGATTAGATCATTTACTTCTACCAGAGTAACTGGAGTGAGGAAAAGTGAATTACACATTCTGTTAGATAAATAATCAAGAGGAGATTTTGGTGTTAATGGGATTGTTTTTGTTATACCATCCGCAACATTAACATAAAAACCATTAAAAATATTGGACATTTTAGAGGGGTCTGATGTTACGTTCCCATCTTTGCCTTTGATTTTGTTGATTGAAGAAGGAGTGGAAGACTTATGAGAGATTATTGTCTTGATACCTGCCCACAGGTTTTTCATATTTTGACTATTGGTAGAAAAATAATTATGAAAATACCTTGCTTTACTTTCTTTTAATTCATTTGACACACGGTTTCTAAATTTCTTATACAGCTTAAGGTTTTCCGGGGTCTGCTGCTTTTTCAATTTCTGTAAAATTTTGTCACGGATTCTCATCATCTTTTGGATTCTATTATTTATCCATGGTTTATCTTTGAGTTTCATTTCCTTTCTGCTGCGCCTTTTGATTGGAGCATGCTGCTTTGTCAAGGTATTAAGATCTTTCAAAAATCTATCAAATTTATTGTTCACGTCCAACTCACTGTTTTCTAAATAAGTAAAATCAATCTGATTGAAGTCCTCAAGAAATTTATCTTCTTTAAATTTGGAGTAGTCATGTTTAAATGATTCAGATTTATTATGACTAACTTGAGTATTTTTCAAAATCAAAAACTGGGGAAAATGATCACTAATTTGAATCACAATATTGCCACTTGTTATATTAGCATTAGTAGCGTTAGTGTATATGTTATCAATAACTGATGCTCTTTGCTCTGAGACTCTAGTTGGATGATGAATGCAAGGAAGAAGGCTATGGGAGAAAAAGTTATTGACAAAGTCACTTGTTGGTGTATGAGAAGCATAATCTAGAAGGTTAACATTGAAATCACCCATTATAAATACCAGCTTGTTAGAAGATATTTTGGAGAGAAGATTCTGAAAATGAGATGTAAGGTTATCAATAGCTGATCTAGGATGCCTATAAACACAACAAATTAGGAAATTTTTGTCATTTTTGTTTTCAATTTCAACCCATATGGTTTCAAAATCATTTGTGCAAGAATCTAAATCAGTCCTTGGGCTGGAAGTAAGGGAATCTTTAATGTACAAACCAACACCACCATTCTGAGTGAGTGACTGAGTCTTAAAAAAGTTATAGCCAGGAATATCAACATTTGATGATAATGGGTTGTCCATAGAGTGCCATATTTCAGACACTCCAATCACATTGGGATTCAAATTAGTGTGAGCAGATAAAGAAACTAATTCATCATGATGAAGGGAAAGGCTTCTAATATTAGTGTGAAGAATACAAAAGTCAGTACAGGATAATTGTAAAGAAGAGAGTTCAGGTAAGTTGAAGTAGCGAGAATCAATATTTTGAGGCATATGTTCATCAATATCATAATCACTAAGATTCGGCAAGTCCATAAGGTTAGAAGTAACTTCAAATGAGGGTGCAGAGTCAATGAATGAGGGTAGATCAAAATCACGGAGTCCTAAGAATTCATCATTTGCTAAGGAGCCAAATGGAAACATATCAGTGGTACATTTTTTGCAAAACCAAGAAACATCGTCAGGTTCATTTTCAAGTTCTGTATATTCTGAAGCAGAGATATCATTGCATTTTGTGTGGACATAAAAATTGCAGTTATCACAAAAAATTGCCTTTTGGTTGGCTAGTATATTTTTGTGGCAGATACCACATGGATGTTTGGGTGGATTCATTCTGGCCTGAGCTGAAGCTTATGCTTTTAACAATACGCAAATAACACAACATTTGATATTTCAACACATTCAAGTTAAGTATCAAAAGATACTTCATGATCACTGGTCTGGTTGTCATCTGGTGGTCTAGTTGGATTGAAAGGCTTCTTGTCTTTGATAATCAGCTTGTCAAGCACAAAGAATGCAACTTTACCTTGTCGTCTTGCCTCTAAGAGCTTTGGTACTTGATCACTCCTCTTTTGGATTGTGCGACTTGACAAATCGGCCAAGAATCTCACTCCCTGTGGCTTGATTTCTCTGGCCTTCTTCAAAACAATCTCTTTTTCTTTCCACTTCAAAAATTTTGCCACTATTGGGCGAGGCTCTTCTGCTTGGCCTGACCTATAATTCCTCCTTCTTGTGCGGCTGTCAACACGATGACACCTCTCTATTTCAAAATCTTCACTGATGTTTAACTTGTCCTTAATAGACTGCTTTACGATCACTTCTGTGTCATCCCAGCTCTGCTCATTGCCCTTGTCCTCAGGAATACCAGTAATTCTTATATTATTCCTTCTGCTCTGATTTTCTAAGTATTCAAGTTGATTGTCAACTTGGTCAGCTTGCTGATTTATATCATTCAAGTTCTCAGAGTGCATGGACAAAGTTACACCGATCTGCTCCATCTTCTGGTTATTGTCCTCAAATTTAGCTTGTGTAAATTGAAGACTAGCTTGCAAGTCGGTGATGTCTTTACGGATGCTTTTAATGTCCTCTTTGACATCTTGAAGTAAAAGTTTAATCGACGAGTTAAAGACTTCTGCTTGGTTTTTAAGAAGTGCTTGTACGACTTCCAAAGTCACTGCCATATCGTGTTTTTAATTTATTCCCAACTGCCTAGGCCAAGCCACGTGTGGCCTAGGCAACATGCAATTTCTAATAAACTTCAGGATGCAACTTCTCATAAACATCAATGTCACAGCATTTGATGCGTAAACTTTAACTAACTGAACTTCATATTTTTTAAAAGCAAAGCAATCAACAAGTAAATCACAAACAAAGTCAAACCAGATGGCTAACGGTATTCGGCGAAATAGCGAAATAGCGAAATAAGGTAAAAGTGGCCTTACGAAAATATTATGATTGTGAAACAGCGAAATACGACAAATTTAGGCCAAACAGGAAAACTTTGCAGAATATTGCAAGACGTTGCAGTTCTTTCAGATCAGTCATCCTCCGTCATTCCAAGTGCAGTTATTTTGCATAAGAAACCCCTAAGACACAAGGGTACTGCTGCGTGCAAGTTTTGCTATAATCTAATGAAATGTTTGGAAAATTGTATGAGGATTATTATCCTATTGATGCCCGCAATAAAGGGTGACACACTTCCTTGAAGGGGGCACTCGATCCTTTTCACTTTTTCAAAACTTTTTTCTTGATTATGGAAACTTTTTTCGGCTTTGAAAAAGTTTTGCGGTGGCCCATTTCGGCCACCTAGTTCTTTGCCCCTAAAGTTGATAAAATGTTTGCTCACCTCTTTAAAATGTTTTGAAGTGCTTGGACTAGAAAGATTTTTAAAACGGTAGTATAAAGCACTTTATGTCAGATACATGAATTTTTTTTTAAGAAACTGCTTATAAGAAACTCAACTCTCAGATTGCCAAAGATGAAGAAACTCCAGTAATGGGAAAATGCAACTTAAGAAACTATTTGTTTTGACAAAAGAAATTTAATTTATTTTCATTTCTTTTCTGTATCATATTACTTGGAAGGTACTTGAATAATGTCTAAACATTGGAAAAGACTAACAAAACATTGCTTCGAAATGTTCCAGGGCAGCAGGAAGTAAACATGAAGAGTTTTACGTAACATTTAAAAAAAACTCGTAGGAAACTCCGAGTGCTCAAAATCCGCATCATGAAGCAAAACGAGCAAGCGAAAGTACCCTTGTGTTCCTAGACAAAATAAACAAGTTCTCTAATGCCAAGGTAATACTTACCAATACAATATTTTGGTAATCTTAGGGGTTTCTTATGAAAAATACCTGAACTTTGGATTACAGAGGTTGACTAATCTCGAAGAACTGCAACATCTTGCAATTTTTTCCTGTTTGGCCCGTTTCTACTGTTCAAAATGAACACATTGTTGTCCACTCTCAGCCGTGTTGTCATCGATTTGATGCCCAAAGACCTTTGATAATGATGTGGGCCCATATTTGTCCTATTTGTTTCAGAATCATAATATTTTGGTTAGGCCACTTTTTCGGTATTTCGCTATTTCGTTATTTCGCTATTTCGTTATTTCGCCGAATACCGTTAGCCAAACCAGATAGATATCATAAGTTCCTTTCTCGCAGCACCACAAACGTCGACTGGCCGCCATTTTGAATGAATGCACCAATGACATTCCTATGAATTGACATTCCTATGACATTCCCAAATTGACATTCCTATGAATGATAGGTGTTTTCTAACTGCAGAATCAGAATCTGCATGGTTGATTTAGTAAGATTCAATGAAAAAATTTCTCTTGAAATGGTTTTTGAAATTTGTCAATTATGATGTCATGTCATCGATGACGTCATACATTTTTCTTGAATTTCATCAAAATGCAAAAAGTTATACATCATTTGAAAGCTCTTCAAACACTCTTTTTAACTATGCAGATTTCATGTCAATATAACTCACCTGCCAAAAGTTATTGAAGTATTTAGAAGCATTTGGCCCTTCCCTGACGTCATCAATCATGTGACATTCGAAAACTTTTAAAAGTGGCACATTGTCCTAAATTAATCACAATGGTCTCTTCTAACAATACAAAGCTTAAAATTTGAAGTTAGGCACTTGGTTAGATGGTTAGCCTATTTCCCCTGTCTATAAATACCGCATTTGCTCCTAGATCTCCCGTACGACCTTACTCCAAAGCCCCTACCGTTGACCGTCTCTTGCATTATTCTTGTCCTTGCTTCATCAAGCCATGCCGATGAAGAGCAAAGCTACAAGGATTGCATTGAAACGGCTCCGTTCTAGGAAGAAGTAAAATTTGTGATCTATTGTGTTGTATTTGTTTTGTAATGTCCAGGGCTCGAAAAAGTACATTTTGTCCAGGTAGCAAACCATGCACCTTCAATTCTCTTCGCACACTTTCTTCTTCCCTATATACCACCCCATTCTATACCTTTACCTTTCTCTCCTTCCTTCCTTCCCTTGCCTTTCCTTCCTCCCTTGCTTTCTCTCCCTTCCTTCCCCTTCCTTACGTTTGTTTTTCTTTAGTTTCTGCCTGGGAATTTGAGAATCTTCAGCTACCTTACTGGTAGTGCCGCTACCGTGCTGCTTCTTTTTTTGAGTCCTGGTTATGTCTGTTTGTTTTTCAGAGATTTCCCCTTTTCACTAAGTCAGTGGCGTGATGCAAGGGATGCGCTGATTGGTCAACTCAACTCTTTACCAAGTTCCCAACCTCATTCCCAGGGTGTTCAGGGAGTTTCCATTGAGTTGAATTTAATCTATTTTGAAAAAAATTGTTGCCTTTAGTTCCGTCAACTAACTTTAAATTGTCACCTTAACTTAAGACAAATTTGGCCACACTTGGTATTAGCAATTGGGGCTAAGCATGCTCTGAGGATTCATCAATACATTTTATTTCTCAAACGTTTGTTGTTGATCAGGGTGACAAAAAATTGTGCCCCTGTTGAGTCGGGTATAATGAAACACTGTCAGGTATTATGGAACAAGTATACGATGGCCTCTTTGAAACATCTCAAGGGGATGGTGGCCCAGAATCACATTAGGCAGCATTCACTTTGCACAATCTTTTGTAAGCACGTAAACGCCCATGCAAAAATCTGCCATACTAATCCCGTACGGTGTTCCGATTGCAAAAATATTTTGCAATCTGAAAACTGTAAGAGATTAATATGGTGGATTTCTGCACGAGCATTTAACCACTTTCAAAAGATTGTGCAATGTGAACGCAGCTGTAGTCAAATGTCCGTCGTTATCAATGATACAGACAGTACACAAAATGTGCAGTCATTTATATGCGTTAGCCAGGAGTTATGGTACTTGCAAAACAGTTGAGGCAGTAAGCAAACCTCAAGCAACATCATTTTTAGCCATGTTTGTTGTAGCTCCTTTGAATCTTACTGTATGCTTTTCTGTTGCCAGTTCAGATGAAAATACACCAATAAACTTATTGGAAGGTTTGCAGCACCACTTTTTGTGATGAAAATAATGAATAATGTGTTTAAATTCCGTTACAAAATGCAGGTCCTAGAGTTGGCAGGCAATGCATCAAAAGATTTAAAAGTAAAACGTATTTCACCAAGGCATCTTCAGCTAGCAATCAGAGGAGATGAAGAACTTGATTCACTGATCAAAGCAACAATCGCTGGTGGTGGTAAGTTGACAAGCTTAATTAAGTTTGGCTCTCACATAGAGTACCATAAACCCGAACCGTCACCTTTCAGAAAAAAGCACCAATTATGAGTGATATGGTTTGGACTTAAAACAGTTTTTGGCCATCAGAAGGATTTTTCTGTTCAAAGTGTTTACTGCATCACTCGATCTGTCCACGTTTTGAAGTACAGCAACAGCTCAAAAAGGTAACGATAAAAATTGGCCTTGATGAATCATTCTGCCCTGAACTGCCTCCACTGTCCTGGAAGAAAATGGTACTATACTATCAGACTAGCTATTCTCTAGGGTCACATCCCGTATGTAATTAACTTTCATTGCATTTTTATTGGATTGAAAATTCAAGCTTTTCATTCCTCCCCAGTTTCAATCTCTCTTACGTTTCACCAGCATTGCATTACGTTTTCCTCAAAATGCTCCTCCCCCAAATCTACAAAGGGTCACCAATGTCAGAAATGTGTTCCCAGAGCCAAAATATTATTCACAACATGTTTTATTCATCCAGGGGAAAGGGGGAGGTCATTGTTCACAACGCAAGACTGTTTTCTCACAGTCTGCCACTGGAGGGCAATTTTCAGCTAATCAACTCGCTTTGAAGTAGAAACCTGTAACAAAAACAGAAGTCAACAACTTGAAGGACTTTTCAAACGTTTCATTCAAAGCTGTTGAGAAATGCTGGAGACAAGTTATTTGACCTTTGCCAGCATTTTACAATGTAAATGAAGACAAAAGGCTGCTGGATAAAGAAGCCACAGTGAGCAAGCTAACGTGAATGTCAAGCAAGAATAATGAAAATCAAACAATTTTTGCCCTTTTTCCACTTGTTAGTACAAAACTTGATTATTTCTGTAAGCTTATAAACAGGCCTAAAAACTTAGAGAATTGGCTAGGGTGGCGTTTCAGGGTGATGGTATACTATAGCTTAATCAAATAACCATCCAAATTTTTCATCTTACTCAATTCAGCCTTGTGAATGTTTGTTTATTGCGATTTTAAGATTTAACACTTGAAAGGTGTTTAAGAATAGCACTAAATGCTTCAAACAGAATAATTATGAGCAAAATATTAAGCCAACAATGATTTTTAAATGTACATGTATTTATGATGAAACATTCAGACAGTTTCATCTTAGTGCTATACTTTGCAAAACTTTTGCATGTCAATTAATGTCAGTTAATTATGCATCATCAAATTTTACAACTAGCTGTTGATAAGGCTATGTAAGAGCTACTCAAAGCCTCTTGTTTATATCATATGTTATGTCATTTTCTTTTGAAGTTATCCACTGATTTCTGGTAGTGACTGATGCCATTTTATTTGCAAACTACTAGGACACTATAGGGCAATATAGCTGTAATCTTTAGAAGGTTACAGATGCCAAGAACTTTGCAGCTTAGCTGCACAAACTAAATATTAGTTGTTTTGTGAACTCATGTGATGTTTAGAAAGGCATCCTATTTGAAGCAAGTTTTTTATTTCATTTAGATATCTTTGGAAGCATAGTCAACCTTCTATACTTTCTCCACTGAGCTCAGAAACTTAGATTCACACATGAAGTGCATAAATTTATCACAGGCCTTTTCATTTGATTTATGTCATCACACACACCAAGGGATATAAGCAGATTGAGCTTTGTGCGCCTTTTGCCACACACCAACGTATCTTTTAGTGCTTACCACAGTTTCTTTGAGTCTCATGGAGTTTCTTACTTGCACACAAACTCTGCCTGTTAAAGATGCCTGCATTATGCTTCTGTTTATGCTTTGAAACATACAAGACAACGTTTACCAACGTTATTTTTCACACTTTCCAGCACAGGTGATCACATGTGCAAAATGATCCACCAGTGCAAAATTCTGCACTCATACCATTTTCATATGAAAAGGGCTGTCATCATGAATCATACCAACACCAGATTTATTCTTTGAGTTTCAAACTAATATTGGAATTCTTAAAAGCATTGAACAATGATACATTTATTCATTAGTTTATTTCATTCATGGCATATGTTTTTGTTTTCAGGTGTCATCCCACATATTCACAAGAGTTTGATCGGAAAGAAAGGTGTTGGCCCCGCCAAAGCATAATTGAACTGATGATAATAAGGAATCTTTGTTGTAGAGATTCTGTATTGTATATTGTTATAAGCTTATATGGTCTCAATCCATAATTATGGGAAATGTATAGCACAGAAACTCCAAAAAGATAACTTAAAAAATATCCTCATTGGCATTCTTTTTAGTAACACAAGTTTATTTTAATTATATAGGTTCTTATCAGTATGGTGTACATAGATCATGTCTTTTGATTTGGTGTCTTTCTTTGTCTGTCATAACTCTTCAGCCAGGTTAGATTCTTGGTGTTTTATGTATTTCTGTTTGAAGCATCTGGTGTGAATTTTGACTTATATCCATGGGTTAAAATTGTAAATTAGCCCGTTGAATCTCGTGGGCAAAGTACAGGGAAACGAGATTAACTGTAAATTTTGTCAATAATCAGTGATTTATCCTATTTTCATTCATTTTTCATGGCGAATTTCGACCGGGAAATAAACTGTGCTCCTTCGAAGTTTCTTTCCCCTTTGGCGATGGAGGCTTGCTGTAGAGTGGACTTGCCCAAGTTTTGGGGGAGTCCAGCTGTAAAGGCAAAGGAAAGTGACCTAAAACAAAATAAATGAAAAGTAGAATAGACCACCAGTTAACAAATATTACAAAGGCTCACAGTTGATCCGGTATCCCTGCAGCGAAATGACTTCTTTGTATGAAATTTTGACACTGGTACAAAATCTGTCGTGGTAATCCTTGGACTTTTGCAATATTGCGATTGAACCATTGAATGGCATCCTGGAACGTTGGACCAAGTAGCTCAATCCTTAACGCCAGAATCTAACCAGAATGTTTCATTTTCACGAGTAATCAGTTTAAAAGTTATGCCAGAGGAGCACCAAAAGCATCGTAGATTGGCAATTTCTGTAAAATCCCAGTCTGCTTGAAGCGTAAAGTAAAGCTCCTGCATGTATATTCTCCAACACGTTATTTGATTGGATATTTCACAGATGGTTGGGGCATATTCAACTACGGGGGGGGGCGAATTAGTTTGAATTTGATAAATACCGCTCTTGCTACTTGAGCGCTTGCCTAATTTGTCAGGATAAGGCCAATTTTGATAGAACAATGCCGGTTTCCTCTCAAAACGAAGTATTAATCAACTTCACCAATTCCCCCCACGATCTGGATATTCCTCCTAATGTTGAACAAGAGCTCGCTTGCAATTTTGGTCGAGGCTTGAGCAAAGGGAAGAGAGGAATGATGCCTCGTTTTCACGGGCCAATCAGACGGTGAACAAGAAACCCGTGAAGATTTTTCTGAATTTTACATTCAATCATAAAAGATAAAGTGGAACCAGGACAGAAAAACTGCTGGAATTTTCCCAACCTAAAAAGATGTACTCGTTCGAATGGTGATTGTCGTTAGAACCAACCAAAAGCTCCAAATAACTGCGTGTCAAATTGATTCATTACAAAATAAAAGTTTGGGTTAGGAAAAGATTCAATACCCCTGCGATTTCTATGTGAACTGAACACAGGTTCGTTTACACATTTCAAGTCATATGGCAATGCTCTTGGGAAATCTATGTACATATTACTTTTTGGATGCATGGCACAAGTCTTCATAGTACGAAATAAATTGTATGTTGAAAGGAGGTTTTATGAAGAGGTATTGCCTGACTTGAATTGGTGTATACTAGCTTCGACCCTTCGACAAGATTCAGCTGATTTTGTCGATTTGAAACACAGGGAGCCCCCTTAAAAAGTAGCGAAAACCAGACAGAAAATTAGGAGCGAGTTAGCGATTGCGGAGGAGGAGGGAAAGAGCGGAGGATCCTCCGCAATCGCTAACTCACTCCGTTCTTCCGTCTTCACTGCTCTTTCGCAGATGATACGCTCGTTTTATGTGTCTCACTGGTAGAGGACGGGTAGAGCACGCATTGTGTCTGGTTTTCGCTACTTTTTAAGGGGGCTCCCTGTGTTTGAAACCCTATATCTCCATAAAACCATGAGGTATATCAACCGGCATTCAAACCTGGATATTGAAATATCTGGCGGGTAGATTTCTTCAAAAAAATTCAGGAAATTTCTGGCAGTTTTTTTTTGCCTTGGTTGATCGAGACTGTGGTTTTATGAAGGTTCGTAAGATTTAGAAAAATTTTCACAAGTTTCTTTTGTCTTATTCGCCCTCTGATTGGTCCATGGAATGGAAATGAGGCTGAGGTTTCTGGCAATGGGCTACGAGCAAAAATCTGCTAAAAACGTTGATTCCCACCTTGCTAAAGGAGGAAGGAGGTATCGTCTTGTCACAGACCGAAATAAGGCTGTGCTGTTGAAAATGGTTGAAAACAAGAAATGCCATGATGAGGATGATGGGGAATGTGAATGAGAGCACATTGAAAATGCTAAATCGACGGGACAACGGAGAGGATGGAAAAACAAGACACAAAGGTAGGCCTTGCATTTCTTATTCTTTAACAACGATAATCAATCTAACAAGAACTTCCACTCTTCCCAAAACCGATGGGTCGTTGTGGAGCAGTGATGGATGGTTGCTGTTGCTGTACTGCGTGCAAACTTTTATCTCAGCTGGGCAGCAAACAATCTGGACTTGTCCAAGTCTCACTTTCCTTTATCAGTCGACTAAGATAAAAAGTGCTGCGGGGGAATGGAGAAGGAAACGGAGAAGGAGAGAGGAAAGCTTCCTCTTTCCTCCTCCGTTTCCTTCTCCATTCCCCCGCAGCACTTTTTATCTCAGTCGACTGATAGAAGAAAGTGAGACTTGGACAAGTCCACAAACAATCCAACGAAGCAATCGTGTAATCTAACTGTTCGCCGAGACGGCAATCTCCGAGCCACCTCTCCAACTAGAGAGAAGCATTTACTGTCGAATTACAGTCGAAAGCCACATATGACGGAATAGCCTTCGAACACTCAGTGTGCCCAAATTCGTTGATCAAGTTTTCATGACAACGATGCCGATAAAGCACTTGGATCAAATAAGCATTCCTTCTTTGTACTGCAAATTTATTTTGCACTCCCTGGAACCTCGATTATAGAAGCTTTTTAGCATTGGTGCCCTCGATAATAGTATAGTTCAGGCTGTCTAATGGTGGTGCTCTCGACGTACAGTTAGATCATAGTTGTAGAAAAGAGTCGCAGTTGCAGAGTTTCAGCTCAGACAACGACGAGCGAAACTACGACAATGTAACAAGTCTCTACCAATAAATTATGCAAGTTGTGTTGTTGTTGTCGCGAACAGCGATAACTGTAACTCTTCAGTGATTCTCGGGAGAACATGACGAAAGTTTTTGTGGAAATCAATAATATTCATATGTACCTGCAATCTTTTCATGTTTTCACAGCATCAATTGGTAAAATTTAGCATTCATGAACGAGAAACCACATAACAGTTGTGAAAACAATTTCTAGTCTCAACAACAATTGGTGGGCTCTAACACTAACATTGTTTTGTTCTAGAGCCGTTACCAAGATGACTAGACTGTTTTGGAAGCCGGTAAAACGTGCTTTTGTCCTAGACAAGAATTAAACAGTATAATTTTAGTATGTAGGCAGAAATCAAAGCAGTAACACAGGAGAAAAGCTCATGGAGTCATCAGAAATGACCAAAAGGATCGTTTTCTTTCTTATATTATTCACATTTCTCAAGTTTTTGGTTGCATCAAATATTGAGAGCAACATCCTAACAGATCTCCTAACAGGTTACGATGCAAACGTTAGACCGTCAAGTTCTAATAACAAGCCATTGACGATACAGTTCGATATACGTTTAAACAAGATCGTCAAACTGGACATGAAGGAACAGCAGCTAACTATCAACGCTCGTGTCATGATGGTCTGGATCGATCCAAAGCTGAAGTGGGACAAAGCGAAGCATAATGATACTCAATTCCTGATTGTGCCAAACGATAAATTCTGGACACCAGATATTTTGCTACATAATACAGCATCTGGTTCAAGTATGTCCGCTCGTGATGTGTATAAAGCCAACTTGCGAATCCATAATACCGGCATAGTCACCTGGATGTCACCGGTTACTCTCCGATCGTCCTGTGACATCGATGTCAGATGGTTTCCGTTTGACACGCAATCGTGCACCCTAACCTTTGGCTCTATTTCCCAAACAAAGGACGCTATACAGCTGAGGTTCTTCAAGCAACCGATATCAGTTAGCGAATTCAGAGGGAAATTTTCAGTTTACAGTGGAGTTTGGTCTTTCAAATCTCTGACTTCAAACCTCACAACAGAAAAATTTGAATGCTGTCAGACTAAATTTTCGTTGATCGAATTCACATTGGCAATGAGACGTTTGCCATTATATTATGTGCTGTATATAGTATTGCCGTGCTTATGTCTATCGATCGTATCTTTATTTGCCTTTTTCATCTCCCCTGACACAGGGGAAAGAACTGGCTACAGTATTACTGTCGTACTTGCAATGAGTGTCTACCTCCTTGTCATATCCGAGAAATTACCCGAGAAATCTGACAAGAGCCCATTCATTGGTGTTATGTACGCAATTCTGTTTTACATAATGAACGGCACATTGGTTGCAGTAATATTCACTTCACATCTTGCGTCCAAAACGACAAAACCCCCGCGCAAATTGTGCCATCTTTTGTGCTCCAGTTGCACGAAGAAGCATCGCAAACAAAAGGAGGTTGCCGCGCACAAATCAATTGTAGCTCAGGACAACCCTGATAGCAACTTGGAACTTGAAGACTTTCATCAAAAGCAAAATGAACAACAGCACGAAGACAATGAAATGCACAGGAGAAGGCCTTTCGTCAAGAAATCTTCAAATCTCCAAAAAGAGTTTTCTTTTCTGACCCCGGAAGAAGAAAAAGAAAAGGCAAATCAGGATCTGTGGAAAGAGATCGCAGCGAAGATTGACCGAATCTGCTTTTGGGTATTTTTTGTCATGACTGTTGGTCTTCCTGTCACATGTGTACTTTTATATATGGCATGAGCTCTATTTTGAATTCCCTTTCAGAGGAGCTTGAAAGAACGTTAGCTATCTTAAAAAGATCAATCAGAGTGCCTGCATAGACGTTAAGTCTTTAAAATTGATCACGAAGCATGCAGACACCGCTATTTTGAACAAATCATTTATTCGATACTACCACCTTCAGTTTATTCTTGGCTACTACCTTAACCTCAACCGCAGTGGCTAAAGTACCCCTCCAGGAAGTAGGCCTGACTAGAATTAAGGTAGTAATATCCAATAAACCTATCGTTTAGAATAAAGGTGTCTGCACTGTCCGTGAATTGATATTGCAAATTCTTCGCACGTTTTTTGAGTAAGGGGAACTACCTTGGGTACCTGTACCTAGGGTAGAAAGGAACCAATAGGTTATTTCACTGCAATTCTATGTTCAAACATGCTGCATTTTCATACTTCACAACCCTCCCTTAGTAAAGGTCCCGCCGAAACGAGGCATATATTTTGATCCAAATCATTTTTGCTTTACTTTTCCATCTTTCTTCAGTTGTTGCAGTCAGGTCAGAATGTCTCCATCTTCAAAAAAAAGGTTCAAACTGTTTTGCTGGAGGCTTTAAGGGAGCATCTCAAGCGCAGAAATAAGTCAACGAATTTCATTTCAATAATGCAGGCCATTCTGGCCTAATTGTGACAAAGGAAGGATGAAGAAAGGATATCTTTATGAAGCTGTTTTCTCAATATGAACAAGAATGCAATGATTTGGTTAGAACATTTGAAGTAGAAGAGAGTACTCCATATTGGGGACAAAATTATATCTGAGAGTGGCCTATCCATCTAATGATACATGATAAGAAATGGATACCACATCACAGGTTCATAACATCAAAAAATTCAAGATTTTGCTGTGCAAGAACCCAGTGAGTCTGCATTAGAAATTGAGACACAGTAAGAAATTTTATAATTGTATTTAGTTGCGACGAAGATGTCATTAAATTGCACCCTTGTTGTTGAGCCTTGTCGTCATTAAATTGCACCCAACTGATATTAACTGCAATGTAATTGTGATTTGAGAGTAATGCAGTAGAGCTCTCATATTCTTGATAGTAGCATGTTTTTTATGTCAAGATAACTGTATTGTTATAAAATCTACCGTTGGTTACTGGTACTGCTATGAAATCCACTATGACCATGGGTCGCAACGCAAACATACCTGTGTCTTTATCGTGGCTTCTTCGGCCATTTTTGGCTTTCCTTTGCTTCCCTTGCTCAGCTCAATTTATTGCTTCAAGTTCGTAGTGGCCTATATTACTTCGTTTCCTGCGACCCATGCTGTAACATGCTCACCCCCGCCACCTAAGTGCCTCTGTTGAGGAGGAATTGTTTCTACTTGGAGAAAGGCCCCTGAATTTCTCCCCTGGTTTACACAATATGCAACCGAGATGTCACTTGTGAGGCACCTGGAGGTTTCCATCTGGCCCAGGGATAGACCTTGCTTCATTGTCGTAATCAGGGAACTCAGTAGGGTAGAATGCACTAGGGTACAGGGTGTCCAAAACAGTGCTCCGTGTGTGTGGCTACTGTGGAGGAGCTGTAGATTCTATATTCTCGGCTTTTGCATAGTTGCATAGGTCAAGTTTCCAACGTAGGATTTGAGACATCGATTGAGTCCTTCTGACACATGGTTGCTGATTTATGGCAAAGAAGAGGCAAAATTAATCTCTGCTTCAAAAACAGCACTTCTATTGTTCTCAAGCTATATCGAAATTTCAAGTAAGTGTTCAAAGAAACGGTTCTGACATCGTATGAAAATTTTCACTTCATCTTTTAAAGGTACAAAATGGTCGCTTATGAATAGGCAACATGTGTAACCCTTCAAAAAAATTAGGAAAGATTTTAATATGATGCTAGAACCCTTTCCTTGAAGACTTCCTTATATTGATTGACATTGCTGGAAAACAATGGAAGTGCTGTTTTTGAAGCTACCACTGATTTTTGCCTTCTCTCTGCCATGAATCTGCAACCAGCTGTCAGATTGACTCATACACGGTCTCAAAATCTAAGTTGAAGCCTGATCTATACAACTGTGTAAAAAACGAGATGATTGAATGTACAGCTCCTCCACAGTAGCTACACAAATGGGGCATAATTCCCTCGCGCATCGTGTACTTAGATGTGAATGTACATGGCAGGGTTACCATACAGATATGACGTCCCCACAGAACTATCCTTGCCCCAAGCCTATTTAGACTTATTGCAGATGACGAAATAGAACTTGGAGCAAGTCTACCACTGAACTGACAATGATTCAAATTTCCAAACAAAGGTATCTTATAACCGTACACTGTGATACATGTCTCAAAAATTAGCTTTTTCAAGTTGCATGACGGATATAAAAGTTGCCTGAACTGCTTACTATTTTCAGGGATAAAAAGTCTACTGTAATCAAACTTCCCTTGCCCACCCTCGATAAACATGCGTTAAGCACGCGTGTGTCTTTTTTCGCCTTCATAGAGCCAATCCCATTTTTATCCTTAATGAATGTGTAGGGGAGGTTTTGACAAGCTGACTAGAGGCTGAATTCCCCACTGACAAAGAGCAAACTTTATTTAAAAGCCATGACCAATGACTAACTATATTCTGATGTTGACTAATGACTAAAGCCCATTTTTCACTGCATCAGATAAAAACAGACATTCGCACAGAAGCCAAAAGTGGCAAAACCATACATTTCGGACTTACACAACTGGAACAGGAGAAGACAGGCTGTTAGCTATCACACAAAAGCAATACTTATTGGCTGAATTTTCCCATTCTTCTTCTTTCTCAATTAATGTCTTGAGAATAGGGCCAGAAAATGTTTGTATGTATGTACTGCATGTGTGTATATCATTGCCATAAAATAAAACTACAATCAATGATGAAAAAGAAAGCAAATCAATTTACAGATATACAAAATTTACTGGCAGAAAGCTAAATGATTAATCTGGGAATACACCAGGTTAAAAATTGCAGGGATAGCATTAGAAAGGTCAATGCGACCTTCTTTCCATAATGGTCCCTCCTCAGCTATGATCAAAGAAATTTGTTCCGAAAAACAGAGTTTTGTGTGCAAAAAAGAAGAAATTCCAAAACAGGTCCTAAGTAGCAGACATATATGTCATCTCCTCTCTCCGTACACTTTGGAAAAAGTTCTCTTTGATCTTATGTTTGAATGCATCAATATTGTTAGATGATTTTAACTCGGATGAAAGGCTATTCCTCTTTTTGGGTCCTAGATAAGACAGGTATTTTTGTCCAGTATTACTTTTTCGGAAGGGAAATGCCAATTCAAACTTGGACCTTCACGTTGCTAGGCCCTGGTTGACTTCGCATTGCTAGGCCCTGGTTGTGACAGACAATGATATTTGCCAGTTTCTTCCATTCAAGAAATCTCTTCCAGGCCCCCTTCTACCCTGACTGTTCAAAATCTAATCAGTCAGTCTTTATTGTTTTTACTTTTATTGAAGTTTTGGCATAGGAAACTTGTGTTTTATCAAATGCAATTATGATACGATTTCTATTCGAAATGATACGATTTGTGGATTTTGTACTTCAAAGTGAAACTAACTGGTACTAGGCCTCTTTATCAGCAACAGAAGCTTCCTTGACGAATGGAAGAAATAGAGCAGTCAAAGAGGAACGACATTAGGATGTTTTAAAAGGCACTGTTTTGGGACAAAGTTGATGGAAAGTTTTGAGAGACTAACAGGCTTTCCCAACATAGAAAAAACAATCATCACAAGTGTGAAGTGCACGTCATTTTCTATTTGCAATGTTAAATCTTTATGCTATACCCAACTTCTTTTCTACCGTATTCAGATGTAAATACTTTGTGCCATTCATGGCATACTTTGCATAAAAGAGCCGAAAATTCAACAAATTTTAGTTTTATGGCAATTTTTAACTGACTGGTGCCGAATGTCTGGACTAGTGACTAATTGGAAGCTTTTTTATTTGCCAAGTGAGTGACAGTAACCCCCCCCCCCTCCTTTCTGCACTCTCCGTAATGAACCTTAGCCATATGTTTTTGATGTTTAGGCCATATATGAAAGGACAGATACTAAGGGAATAGCAATCGTGAACACAGAAAATACCCAAAAGTTTATTCGATCAATCTTTTCTGCAATCTCTTTCCACAAATCCTGATTCTCCATTTCTTTCTCTTCTTCCGGCGTCAAGAACATGAAGTCTCTTTGAAGACTGGACGATGTCTTGCCAAGTGTTCTTCTCCTTGGCATCACATATTCAGGCTCTTGTTCTTCATGCTTTTTGCGGTAGTCTTCAAGTTGAATATTGCCATCAGCGTTTCTCTGAACTACTATTGATTTTTCCGCGGCTATCTCCTGTTGTTTGCGATGCTTCTTCCTGCATCTACTGCAGAATACATGACACAATTTGCGAGGGGGCTTAGTCTTTTTGAATGCAAGATGTGTTGTGAAGATTACGGAAACTAGCGTCGCGTTCATTATGTAAAACAGGATTGAGTACATGATGCCAATCAGCGGGCTCTTGTCAGACTTCTCGGGTAATTTCTCGGATATGACCAAGAGGTAGACACTCATGGCAAGCACAACGGTGATACTGAAGCCAATCCTTTCTCCCGTCTCAGGAGGGATAAAGAATACAGACAGGGAAACCAGAGACAGGCATAAACATGGTAATACGAGATAGAGAATGTAGTAAGTCGGCATACGTGTCATTGTCAATGTGAACTCAATCAATGAAAATCTACGCGTACAACACTCAAATTTTTCTGATCTTCGTTGCGATGTCAATGATTGGAAAGACCAAACTCCATTGAACACAGAGAACTTTCCTCTAAAATCGCTTACTGATGTTGGTTGCCTGAAAAACTTCAGCTGGAGATTGTCATTTGTTTGTGAAATGGAACCAAAAGTTAAGGTGCAAGATTGAGTATCAAAGGGGAACCATTTGACTTCAATATCGCATGATGACCGGAGGGTTACCGGTGACATCCAGACTACCGTGCCAGTTTCATGGATTCTCAGATTTGCTTTGTAGACGTCAGTAGGTGACTTACTCGTATCGGATGCAGTATTATGAAGTAAAATGTCCGGTGTCCAAAACGCACTGCTAGGCACAGTCAGGAATTCAGTCCCATTATAGTTCGATTTGTCCCATTTCAATTCAGGATCAACCCAGACCATCATGACACGAGCATTTATGACTAGTTCTTGTTCTTTAATATCCAACTTGACAATCTTGTTTAGTCGTATGTCAAATTCTACGAAGAGTGGCTGATTGTTTGTTGTTGAGGGCCTAACGCTAGCATCATAGCCTCTCGAGAGATTGGCAAAGAGATCGCTTTCAGCCTTTGATGCATCAACGACTTTAACGATTATTAATACTGTAAGAGCAAGAGCGAGAACTTTAACAACTCCTGATTCCATTTTCCTTGCTTCTCACACATTCGACAACTGTAATTCCTGCATATGGATGAATTGTCAACTATTTTGTTTTCTTAGTAAGATAAGAGGCAGGTTCGCAAGTTTGCGATACAGTTTAGTTCTCCTGACAACGGGATTTGTAACAAATATATGCTTTTGTTTCACATCCCACCAATTGCTGTCGTGATTAAAATTGTTCACTCTCCTCTCCTTGCGGTTTTATTTTCATGAAATCATAATATAACCAGCGGTATGACACTATAAAAGATTCAGTCAACGGCATTGATATTCAAATTTAGGAGATTTTACATCCATACATCTTATGACGTTAGCAACATGGGAGACAGTGCTACAATGATTAAACTTTAGACGAAAGTAAGAAAACTTTACTAAAACACTGAATACTCAGAAGCAACCTGCAAGGATAAAACTTATTGACTACCGGGTTAGCATGAAAAAAGTTCCCACTTTTGAAAATTCCCATAGCATCAAGAGATCTGAATGATTCAAATTCTAATTAAAATTCGAAAGATAAATGTTTTTTGTGATCTTTTTCGTTGTTTTACCAGCACTAGAAGTATTGGTAAATTCAACTTGATAAACATTTCCTGGTTCAATTGTTCATGGGTGAGATATATCCACTGCTGACGTATTGCCATGGGACTGAAAATCTCTAGTATTTGTTTGATAACTGATGTCGTGTAACTCTTGATAGAATTGAAACGCCCATTGCGTATTGTTCTGTGTAAAGAGGGTCCTTATAATTTGATCTATGTCTTATGCACTTTTTCGGTCATTTTTGCAACCAAGAAATGTTTATCAGGTTGAATTCACCGATACTTCTAGTGCTGGTAAAACAGCGACAAAGATCACAAAAATACTTTGATCTTTCGGCCTTTAACTGGAATTTGAATTATTCAAATCTGTGCAGTACGCATGGTGCTATGAATTTTTTAAAGTGGGAACCTTTTTCTGGTTCACTCGGTAGAAATAACATTAGTCAATGAGTGCGGCGTTTTAGGTATGACAACAAACTGAACCAGCCACCAACATGCGGAACAAAGTTGATTGTGTCCTTTCTCGCTACATTGACATCGGCGCATCGTCCCCACTTGCAATCACTTTAGGTTTGGTGACTTGAAACAGCAATGCCCGTCTCCGCCGTCTCAAGAATCATTCAGCTACTACTTTCATTATTCTTCATTAGGAATTGAGAATTTCAATCACCCATCAAAGTTATTTTGTGACGATAAATGAAATCAGGCAGATCCATGTATCACAAAACAAGAGACGAATTTGTAAAGATTCGTAACCATTTCCGTTCATGTTTATGATTGTTTGATCGCAGGAGATTGTTTCCAGCAAGTTTAGTGTCACCCCTGCAGTTGTTTTATTTTTTAGCATGTTGTAGGAGCAAAATGTTGAGTCCTGTTGAAATGTAGAGCCAAAGGCTGGTAAATCTCGACTGACTCAATCAATCTAACTTTTTGCGGCTTGGCCGCAATTATCGTTGTCCACTCATACTTTTTGGAGGATTTCTTTGATGTTTGTTTTGTCTGAAATCTGCATCAAACAAAGGCAGATTTCGTAATGATATGTTGCCTATGATTGATACGCCAGGACGAAGCAATTAGCAATTGCAAACAATGGAATTTCTACGGCCGATTAGACAATCTGAGAATGTAAATACAGCATGGTCAGTATAGATAAAGATGTACACAAGAAAAAGACGTCTTTGAGTTCGTTAAATCTTTATTTCTTTTCTTCTGTTCTCGACGCGTTTCGACCCTATGGTCATCGTCAGGAGAATGAATTTTTACAAGGATGCATGCCTTTTCATAGCCGTTTTAGTAGTCACGTGATATTAATGAGATCACATGGCCTAAAATTGGTCATGTGACACCAAAATAAGGCGTCATATGAATCCTTAATTGAAGTTAGATGTTACGTTTTATGTATAGAAAACGAAAGGCCACAGGGAAACAAAGTATTGCATAAAATTGTGAACGGAGAGAAAGTGGCCTAACCATGGGTTTTTTAGGGATTTCTATCAATCAATATTTGTCGGGATGATTATTTGTTGTTCAGGCCCTTAGGGGAAAGAGTCTGTAGTCGTTTTATCCAGTTGTCCTCGTGTGTCTCTAATAATTGTGTCATGTTTTCGACGTTTTCTTTTTCAATTTTCTCAATTATTATAAATCTCGCATCTCTTTCGAAGACGTGATTTCGCTCTTTGAAGTGCTTTTCTACCGGAAGGAGCTTGTCAAATTGCATTGATTTTATTCGAGAACTGTAATTATTAAGTCTGCAGTTGAAAGGCCATTCGTATTTGCCGACGTATTACTTCTTACAACGGATGCATTGTCAGCATGGTCAATATGATATCTTAAAACATGGATGACTAACTTGAAAGTGCTGCGGTGCAGTAGTGTAATATTCTGTCACTAGAATGAATATAGCCAGAATGGGACTCGAGCCCCATCACGTCAGCGTCATCGGGTCGAACACTGGACTAGATCTGCTCTGTTTCTGTGATCTCAGCGCTTGGCGCTAAAAACCGCATTTTTGGTTTGAGGTAACTAGAGGGTTGTTAAGAAATCTTACTGAAAGCACGAAAATTGTACCAGGTGAGTCAAAGTTTACGCGTTGGGCGGGCTATGGAATTTTGATTTGATTTGATTTGATTTTTATTTATTTATACAGGGTAAAATACATTCAGTAATTTTAAAAAAAACTGATTTACAATGTGCCCTGTCGAAATTACCTACGCTAATTAACATGGAATTTAAAACAAAATAAACGAAAAATTAATACACAATATATTCTGGTTAGAAAAGAAAAAGTTTTATGCTGTATAGGAACTTTCACACCCTTTGATTTTTCAAAGATTGTTTCAGCAAATTTTTGAAAGTAGCCAGTGAAGGGGCATTCTTTATTTCAATGCTTAGTTTATTCCACACGGTCACACCTCGGTATGAGAAACTACGTTGCCCATAAGAGGTTGCAAAGCGAGGTATTCTAAGATCTGTGCCGGTATTACGGAGAGACCGTGAAGTGTTTTCCGACAATTTTGTAAACATTCGCTGCATATATTCAGGAGCTAACCCATGGAGAGACTTGTAAACTGTCGTTGCAGTTTCAAATTCGATCATTTCTTTTATAGTTAACCACCCTAGGCTTCCAATCAAAGGAAGAGATGATGCATCGTAAGAGCTGTTGGTAACGATTCGTGCAGCACGGTTTTGCAGCTTTTGCAGCTTATCAAGCAGGGTTTCTCCACAACAGCCCCACACCGAGCAGCAGTTTCTGAAATGCGGTTCAACAATACTTGTATACATGTTTTTTACTATTTCTAGTGGGAGATATTTTTTAGCATATTTAAGCATGCCCATTGCTCTGGATATCTTACCCATAGCAAAAGTTATATGTTCTCTCCACTTAAGTTCTGAATCAATCTGAACGCCAAGATACTTATTAGATCCAATCATGTCTATGTTATCCTCGTTTATATTGAGACTGATCTTAGGATCTCCATTGTCCATATGATGTTTTTTCAAATTACTTGAGGAACCAAGGATCATGCTTTGTGTTTTAGCTACATTAAGGGAGAGTTTATTGCCTCCCAACCAAATCTGAAGCCTCTTAAGGTCTGAATTGATTGCTTCATTTATCTCGGCTACGGATTTTGATGAGTAAGAAATGCTTGTGTCGTCGGCATACATGGTCACTTTTGTGCTTTGCAACGCACAGGGCAAATCATTTATGTATATCAAAAATAGAAGTGGACCGAGGCACGATCCTTGCGGTACGCCGCAGTTCCATTTGCTATTTTTGATGTATGTCCATTTACTTTACAGCATTGCTTACGATCCTGTAAGTACGATTTAAACCAATCCAGTTCCTTTCCCCGCACTCCATAATGACAAAGCTTTTGAATGAGAATAGCATGATCTACAGTATCAAAGGCTTTTCTCAAGTCAATAAATACTACAGATGAAAGGAATCCTTTGTCAAAATCATGGTACCAGTCATCACTACTTTTCAATAAGCACGTCAAAACTGAATGCAGGGCCCTGAAACCGGATTGATATGAGTAGAACAACTTATTACCGTCGAAGAAGGCGTAAAGTTGGTCGAAGATTGTCTTCTCAAAAAGACGTGAAACAACCGGGAGCACGGATATGGGTCTGTAGTTTGACCTGTTTTCAGTAGGCCCCTCTTTATAGATAGGAGATACTCTAGCAACTTTCCAGTTGTTTGGAAATAGGCCCTCCGAAATCGATTTATTAAATATGGTACTCAGCACAGGTGCGAGAACAGGCATTCCTATTTTAAGAAAATAACTGGAGATGCCATCTGTCCCAAAGCTCTTTGATATCTTAAACTTTTGCATTGCCTGCATGAGGTCTGCAGGGGTTATCGCTCTGAACTGAAACCTGGTTGAATGTTTGTTCAAGGAAAAGTCTCCCCGCAGAAATGGGTTTTCTGCATGAGGTATCTTTTCACTTAACTTTTGTCCAATAGTGCAGAAATACTGATTCATCGACTCGGCTATTTCATCACTACTCGTTAAGATTTTGCTGTCTTCTTGTAGCGAAGAAACATTTGTGGTTTTAGACCGCTTATTAACCAGCTGATTAATAGTCTTCCAAGTTTCTTTCATGTCGCCCTCGCAGCGCCGAATTTTTTCCGAAAAGTACTGTCTTTTAGTGTTTTGTTTTGTTTGTTAACAACATTTCTGACATGCCGGTAAGCCGTCATCAGGATCTCAGATCCGGCTTTTACCGCCGATTTTCTCAGACGGTCTCTTGTTCTTGCTGACGCTTTCAGCTGAGTAGTAATCCAAGGGCAATACTTTTCCGAAACTCTCCGATGCCGCATGGGCGCGTGCTTTTCTATGATCATCGAAATTACATTTGACCAATTTTCTACAGCTGTGTTTATATCCTTACTACAGTTAAGGATTGAATCCCAGTCAATAGAGGAAATATCAGAAAGGAAGCTGTTCTGGTCAAAGTCCTTCATTTGACGGGTAGTAATTTTCTTGTGCTGTCCTTTTAAGGCTCCACGGTACTTCCTAACGCAAAAGATCATATAATGATCACTTAGCGATACCTTCAAAACGCCCGATTCGACGATATTGCTGACTGCACTAACTGCAATATGATCTATCAGAGTTGATGTGCGACAGGTTTCCCTGGTTGGTTCGCTTATCAACTGTGTTAAACCATACAACTGATAAAGTTCTTCGATTCGTTTCGTGTTATTATGTTCTACATTATGTTTTACATTGAGGGGCACTTCTCGCTCTACTGCCAACAGATCGCAATTTGTGTCCCCCAAAAGAATTATCTCTTTGTTTTCTCTCTCGAAGAATTGGAGAACTTGTTCCAATTTTTCGAATGTTGCAACCGGATCACTGGGTGGACGGTACCAAGCAACTACTATGAAAGGGCTTGCTTTGACGGGCTTAATTTCGATACAGACAAGCTCTAGGCCATTTAATGGAATATCGTCCCGTCTTGAGTGGTTTATACTCTCTCTAATGTAAATTGCAACCCCGCCCCCGTGCTTGTTACGATCTTCCCGTTCAATTTTGTAATTTTTGATAGTCAGCAGTTGCTTTGGTGTTTTTTTATCAAGTTTTGTTTCATTTAGTGCAAGAATGTGAATCCCTTTGTCGTTGATAAACGCCGAAAGTTCATCCTTATGCAAGGGCAAGCTATTGACATTCAAAGAAGCAATAACCATCCCCTTTCGAAAACCCAGTGATCCCGCGTGCTTAGTCACCCCATTTACTCGAGGAGAGCTGTGCAGTGTTGGAATGAAAAGTATGCGACCGATGTTCAAAACTAACATGTTAATTTATCAGTCAAAGGCTAACTTGGATGAGAAAATTTTGTTTGGTGAATCATAAATCGTTAAGACCCAATAATAAGACAATGTCTGTAGGAGGTTTTTCTGGGAATCCAGCACTCCACGTTCTATTCTGATCCATGACTTATGATGCATTGAAGTTTACATTGTCACCAGAATGAAATATCGAATTCTCGTTCCCAAGTTTGCAGTTTACGTACATTTCCCTGATTTCTGGTTCTAGATGATGAGTTACTGTACCAAATAAAATCTTCTCAGCTAAACTAGTCCTCGACAGACAGATAAACATTTCACTTTTGAATATCGGCCTCATACGTTTTATTCAAGAGCCCATCAACACAAACGCATGAATTTTTTATTGACTCACTCGAAATATCTACTGTAAAAAGATGAATCTAAATACCTGCTTCTGTTTAAACTAATTTTGTTTCCTCCAGTTTAAAACCGGAACAGTAATTGTTTACATTACCATGAGCGATACAAGTAGCTTGAAATTTATATCAGAAGCGAGCCACCTTAACTTACTGTTTTTTTGTGTTTTGAACTTATTTTACTTGGTATACAACCACCCTTCACTGTTTCGTAATTTTGAAAGTTTTCAGTAGTGAGCAACCTTAAGTGCAGAGCCATCTTAATCGTAAGAGCTTGGCTAGACTGATTGCATATTCGTAGTTATTAATCTCAGGAAAAATCGAGAAAATTAAAATTCTCAGGAAAAATCGAGAAAACTAAATTAAATTAAAAGAAAATTTTTCGTAGTTATTAATCGATATTGACAGACTGATGGACGCTTAGACACTCAAACTACGACTCCTTAACATTCACATTGAAAATTGGGACGAGTTTTCTCCTATCGATTTCAAAACTAGATATAGAAACTATAGCAAAAGTTGAGTGCTCCAAGCAAAGGCGGATGGGTCTAAGTTGCCGGCTTGAACCTCCAATGCTATCCAGTATCCAGATGAATGTTTCCTTGATCCAACAATCAACAAACATTTCACTATGAACCGATTGGGTCCGATTGGCTTCCATGAACTTCACCGCATCAATGAGAATTTTCAACTGTTGAGAGTGGCTTGCCTCGCTTCTGAGGCTACACCTTAGCCTCGTTTCAGAGCAGGCACCTCAACGTGTTCATTTCCGTCTCAAATTTTTATATGATAGTCCATAAGCCCCAGTTTGTGCAAAACTAAGAAAACTTTTCGTTTTTGTCATTGTTGTTGCTGTCATTGTTGTTGTCGTTGTTGTTTTTGCGATAATTGGGACTATGTGGTGAGCCTAGAGCTTGGAGTGTTTCGTTAATGATTTATGATACAGAGCCTTTGATAATAAAGTGAACTACAATAGGATATGATAGCATTTATCATCAATCATATAATTTTCGACTTTTTGAGTTGGTCCTGCTATTTTTATAAGAGTTTCTTCCAAGAAACTCATTAGCCTGTTTGTCAGAATGTATTCGTTTTATCAGAAGCTCACAGCCAGACCCGAAAAAAGCCAGCTTTTTGTATGCCAGACATGTAGACACTCTAGGGAAAACACGTGGATTGGTGAAAGAATATCTATTCTGCATTCCATATTCTGTATTCCGTGTTTCGTATTTGAATTTTTAATTCAATATGAAAGATGACGAGAAAACTTTACTCTACAATCATGAATGTTCATAAGATTCAATGTTGCGTTTCTTTTAATAAACAAGATCACAAAAAAATCACATTATCAACTTCATAAAATGTACATGGACACTTTAAATATTCCCAAATTTACAAAAAATCATGTAAGAACAGCATTTAAAGTAGCAATACGCATGATGGGTGTAAATTTGCAACATTGCTATCAATGTCGGTTTGCAAAACAAGATCACTTACACAAGTTGCTAATATTTCAAGGCCGTTGAGAGTTTTTAGAGGCCTAGGGACAAATCAGCGAAATGAGGCTCCCTGCGTGCGAAGCGAGCAGATAATTTTTTCGATCATGCCCTTCACATTGGCTTCAAATGCATTTCAGAGCATTTCCTGCAGTCTGCAGTCAAAATTTTCAGAATCTTCAATTATGAAAGCCCTTAAACCCGGAGGCTCGGAGACAATTTGCCCCTCCTGCCCCTCCCTCTCGGCGGCCCTGAATATTATCTTATTTTTAGGCCATTTAAGGCTGACGGACTTACTCTGATGCAAATTTCCCACTCATCACTTTTTGAAAAATGGTTTTCTTCAGCTTACGACGAGCAAGAAATGATGTTAACTTTGGAAAATATCTTACAGTGCATCCAGCAAAAATGAAATGTTTCATGGGATGGCCAAATGAAATGGCATAGTTTGGTAAGCAAACTGCAATTGCTTATCAAACATTTTTTACTTTCTGAACCAGAGCTCTAGACAATGAACTCGGGATTAATCGGTTTTTCCAATTTAATCTGGTATAAGATTGAATCCAGTTTGCCAAACTCTCGCCTTGTGCAAGCGAAAGATGGTTTTTGATAGAAATTATGTGCTTGTAACAAAAGGAGAGGGGTAAATCTAAAGTTCCTTCTCGTGGATGCTGTTTATTTGATTTAGAAGCGGAGCAGAAGGCATTGTAATTTCGGGTTTTTGGAGCTTAAATGAAACAATTACCACAATGCTCCTGAATCAAATAAACAAAATCCGGGTGACAGAACTTTTGATTTATCCTTCTATTCTCGTTACAGAAACTTAGCTTCTCTTAAAAACCATCTTTCGCTTGCACTAGGCGAGAGTTTGCCTAACTTATTTCTGGGCAACTTTTGCGGTCGTGCTTGGTTTGATTTACCGGTTGAGAGAATTTCCTGGGTTTATATCGCTAATTGCTTTGAATTGAGGTATCAGTTAAAGCAACTGTTGCTCTTGCATTATAAAATTAATTCAATTGTTAAGTTGACATGTTTGCTACAAAGGTATTATTAGTTTATCAGAGTCTGCTCAATGGTTGGAGAGCTACAGCCTCTCAAATATCTGAACATTTTGATTACTCACCCTGCAGGCTATGACTATTCCAGCATTTGGAAAGTTTTTCATATGCTGAGCATTGTATGAAGAACAAGATTCTGGACTGAAGCTTATACCAGATAAAATTGGGAAAACCGATTAATTCTGAGTCCACTGGCCGAAGCTCTGGTTCAGCAAGTAAAAATGTTGGAAAAACAATTGCAATTTGCCTATCAAATAGCAATTTATGGCAGGGCAAACTGTCGCCTTGTGCATGCGAAAGACATATATAGCTTATGAAAGAATTCACGAGTATGTAACAGATTGAGTGGTTGTTATGCCATGTACGCAAGTCCAGAGATGAGCGGAATCGCAAATGTGAAAGTGAAAAATACCCAAAAGTTTATTCGATCAATCCTTTCTGCAATCTCTTTCCATAGATCCTGATTCTCCATTTCCTTCTCCTCTTCAGGCGTCAAGAACGTGAATTCCCTTTGGAGGTTTGAAGAATTCCTGACGAGCGTTCTTCTCCTGTGCATAGCAAATTCTGGAGAAGAATCCCCCTTCTTTTCGCGGTTTTCGTGGTGCTCTTCAAGCTCTATGCTGCCATTATTGCCTCTCTGAACAACTACTGACGTTGCAGCTGCTACCTCCTTCTTCTTACGATGTTTCCTTTTGCATCCGTTACAAAATATATCACAAATCCTGCGCGGGGGTTTTGTTGTTTTGAAAGCTATGTGTGTAGTAAATACAATTGCCACTAACGAACCGTTCATTATGAAAAAGAAGCACGTATACATTACTCCAATTATTGGTTTTTGGTCGGACTTCTCAGGAAGTTTGTCTGATATAACAAGGAGGTAAACACTCATAGCAAGGACAACAGTGATGCCGTAACCAATCCTCTCCCCCGTCTCAGGAGGGATGAAGAAGACACACAAGGACACAAATGAGAGACACACACAAGGCAGAACCAAATATAGCACATAATATAATGGCAACCGGTCCATTGATAGCGTAAATTCAATCAGTGAAAATTTGCTGCGACAGCACTCGTATTTTTCTTCTCGTAGTCTCGGCGTCAAGGATTTAATGGTCCAAACTCCGCTTGACACCGAAAACTTTCCTCTAAAATCCGTAACTGAGGTTGGCTGCTTGAAAAATTTCAACTCCAAGTTCGCCTTTGTGTGTGAAATCGAACCAAAAGTCAGGGCGCAAGATTGTTTATCGAAGGGGAACCACTTCACCTCAATGTTACAGGATGACTTCAAAGTGACAGGTGACATCCAAGTAACTTTCCCGTTATCGTCAATACGCAAATTTGCTTTGTACACATCAGTTGCAGAATAGCTTGTATCAAAAGCTGTATTGTACAACAAAATATCTGGAAGCCAAAACAGACTGCTTGGCGCGACTAGAAATTCTGTACCATTGTGCTTCTTCTTGTCCCACTTCAGTCTTGGATCAACCCAGACCATCATGACACGACCATTGATAACCAGTTCTTGTTCTTTGATGTCCAGCTTGACTATCTTGTTGAGTCTTAAGTCAAAGCCAACGATCGTTGGTGAAGCACTAGAAATTGTAGGCCTAACGTGTGCATTGTAGCCTGCTGTGAGGTTTGCGAGTAGACTGCTTTCTATTGTTGACATCGCCACCATCTCCTTGAAAAACATCGAAATTATTAATGCCAGAAAGATCATCTTACCAAGGAGTGATTCCATTTTGCCACTTGCTTCCACGGCTTAAGAATTCTGTGTTCAGTTAATGCACTGCATTTAAAATGCTGATGTTTACGTCTGTGCTCTCCTGTTGGTGGAAAACAAAAATCTGTTAGTTTACGTCATGAATAAGGAAACAACGAACGGCTTAGTTATCTTGACAACGGATCATCAACAAATTGAATGTGTTATTACACCCACAGACCATTGTTATCCTATTGTTCCTGTTAATATGATATTTGAATTGTAAATTGTTCTTGCTAACCATTCATTGTTTCAGCTGTAAAATCTGTGCACTTTGGCCATGCTTTGGCTTTTGAACTTTGAGTCAGGAAGGTAAAGTATTAAAGAGCAAAGGCCACAAGTTATAATGGTTATTGTTCAACAGGAACCGAAGTTGTGTTGTTGTGTTGTTCTGGATTGAGGTAAATTCTTCAGTCGGTTATTAGTTTGCGGTGCGACCTTTTCGGGGGAGGAAATTATGCGACCTCAGACTATCAGGATATCGGTCGGTCAGTCACAGGGAGCCCCCTTAAAAAGTAGCGAAAACCAGACAATGCGTCCTCTACCAGTGAGACAGATCAAGCGAACGCGGCATCTGCGAAGGAGCAATGAAGACGGAAGAACGGAGCGAGTTAGCGGTTGTGGAGGAGGAGGGGAAGAGCGGAGGAGAAAGCGCGGAGGAGAGAAGAGAAGAAAGGGGAGAAGAAAGCTCCTTCGCAGATGCCGCGCTCGCTTGATGTGTTTCACTGGCAGAGGACGGGAAGAGGACGCATTGTGTCTGGTTTTCGCTACTTTTTAAGGGGGCTCCCTCTGTGGGTCAGTCGGTCTGTGTGGTATCGTCAGACAACATCGTCGCTAGTCTGTGAATCAGGCTACACCGTTGCGCTCTGGCACCCTCTTCTTTTCTCCCCTCTTATCATTCTATTTTTGTCCCCCATCTTATTTTCAAGGCTCTTGTACCTAGAGTATCTGTCTCCCTGCCCTTCTGGTTTATCAAAATAAAATCAAAGCTTTGTAGCTAGTACCTGTAAGATAATCTCAATGTTTTCAAACGAATAAAAACATAATATGATGGTCAGACTGTCAATGTGGTATCTGTAAAACTGTCAATGAATCTTAGTCCGTAGATACACCAAAAAGATCCCTGTTAATAATATTTTGCACATCATTTCTTTTATTTACAGTTTGTACATTTTGAATAAGAACATATAACAACAGAAAGAACAAAAAATAACACCTTTTTTTAAAGCTGGCTTTTTACACGTCGGGCGACATCTTGTTATGCTTTTTGGTACTTTTAAGAGTCCATTTAGGGGCTGAATGACAGCTTGTTTCGTTTTCATGATTATGGACGTATTCAAAACATAACTATCTAGATTGTCATTTAGTTATTTAGTTTGTTGTTATTTAGTTAGTTTGTTATTTAGTATGTTATTTACTTTTAACTTTCTAGTTTGTTATTAACCGCAACAAAGTATGTTCTGAAGGATATCCTTTGGGGCTCTCATTTTGCAGATTACTGTAAAGATTTCCCTGAGCTGTAGTCCCCAAAGTTCTTGAAAAATTCCGTCAACATTTTTCAGTATGATTGTCCCCAGCTGATCCTTCCCAGAACCAGCCTCTGCGTGGCAGAATGTTTGTAGCAACAAGAACAACTTGTGCAAGATGGCGTCGTAAAAAGTGCTTGCCCCGCGAAGTGCGACTATCAATCTGTTCAAAGAAGAAAACGATAGCTGTAACGGTGACGAATAACATTCGCCTAAAACCCTGAATGCTTCAAGATGTTCATTTATTTGAGTAAAAAGGTAAGAAAATTCTCAATAGGGTCTATCCGTCAGTTTAATTAGAAGCGCGAGGAAAGAAGACAAGGCCGGCCTAAAAAGACCAAATGAATTTGAGATGATGTAAAGACATTTATCTTACCATTTTCCGTGTTTAAAGTCTTCTCGAGCTGATGATCCTATCTTGTGTTTGTCTAGCTAAGCAGAAAAGCAACCTTTGCGTTGGAGTAAAACAAATGAAAATATACAGAGAATAGTTCCATCCAAATTTTTGTTTTGCTCGGTAATTTTTGGCCCAATCTGCACTTAGTGCGCATGGAAGATCTTCCCTGAATCATTTCAAGTGCTTCCAGCTGCATGCTTGCTTCGCTCGCTGTTGGCACTTTGATGATTTTAGATAATTTTTGCCCCCCCCCCAAACATTTCTTCTCTCTGGAGCCATCTCTGCTTACTTTCCAGACTGCATTTTCTGCATCAATGAAAACAATTTAGAGGCCACTGTTTACTATTCATTGTTTCACCATGTTCAAGTTGGGTGTGCTTAGGACAGTGTGTACCCACTGGAGTGTTCAATATGTTGTTGCTTGTTTGTCAAAGCAAACCGGACTGCAGAGTATGGCAGTTTCCAACAAGATCTTGGGTGTGTAAGAGCAAAATATCAAGTGTGCAAGTGTGCAATTTGATTTAAGTGTGCACTTTAAGTGTGCACATAAAATTTTGAATTTGTATTTGAAAGAAATTTTACCAAAAATGGTAATAATTATCGTGAAAAATATACCAATTCAGAGGCTTTTCTGTCCCGTATGCCGGCAGAAACAATTTGGGCCTAAAATTTGATTGCACACAAAACACACGGGTATTCATAGACTTACTAAATGAGTCCAAGATCTGAATTATCAAAACAAGATTGCTTACACTGACAGATACAACAACTGTAGTAAGTCAACAAATTCATCAGAAATCCCAAAGTTTCAGTCATTTCATCTGAAGCTCTTCATTCAGTTGTCATTCTGGCAAAATAAAAGCTTCAAATAATAGAACCACACCCACATTCAAATGTGCCACACCCATTCTCAGGTGTGCAGTGATATTTCAGGAAAAAATCTAGGGTGTGCACTTGCCATACTCTGCAGTCTGGGAAGCAAACAATCAACAACAAAGAAATTTATCTGTGTACATTGGAGATCTCATCCAAATAAGTTCCTTACTCTGAAGCTAAAATCAGGCACCCTTCTGCCAAAGATCCCTAGCAGACATACTCAGTAGTCTAAACAATATAAATAACAAAAGAACCAAAAGTTGGCATACACCAGTCCTACCAAGGCAGACTGGTTTCAGATGCTTCCCTGTGCAAAGAAGCACATGAAAACAGGAAAAGTTTCTCAAAGACATTATTGTATAGTGAACACCAGAGTTCAGGAAAATCACCTCACATGATCATTGGTTTTAAAACACTGCTAGAATCAAATTGATCTAAAACTGTACAGAGTTAATGTGCAGTATGCAACATGCTTGGTACAATACATTGATACAAGGAAGTAAAACTTAGCTTATGGTTAGTGTGTAAGTCATTAATAATCACATCCTTATATTGCTAAGTCACCTTTTACCTCCTATCTTTGCAGATTGCTATACCAAATAATGTCAAATTGGCATCAATTTCATGGAACAGGGAGCAAGGTTACATTGCTTGTGGAGGAGAAGATGGTCTTCTCAAAGTGCTGAGGCTTGAAACACAGTCTGGTAATTCCTTACCCTGAAAATTCTTGTTTCATGACATAGAGATCAAGTCTTTCAGTAAAGTAGGTGGCAAGTGCCAAGTTCACAGGAAACAACTAAGGGGTCATTGACAAATAATTTTCATCACAGTTGAGTTTGCGGAATTGGGCCATTAATGGCTTGACCCCCCCCTCCCCCTGCTTAACGGACCACTAAATTTGTCGCTAGATTTTCTCTTGTCGCGGGCGTCCCATAAAATCTTGTTACAGGCCTAATATTATGTGTCTTGGGTTCGGGCCTAAGCCTACCGCAATATCTTTGTGCAGATCACAGCATCAAACTTAAGTAGTGCACCACCAAAAAACTTACTGCCATGAGTTATTCTTAAGGATTGACAACAAAATCTTACTTATTTCAATTTTCGTCACAAAATTAAAATTTTCAACGGATTTGCACTGGACCCCCTCCCCCTCTAACAGCCCAATTCCGTTAACTTTGATGAAAATTGTTTGTCAATGAACCCTAAGTGATATCCGAGTTCATGAGTGACCCCTTGCCATGAGGCTCCAGTGGTGGGCCTCTGCTACAATTGTAGACAAACTCTTGAAAAATTTCACCTTTTGGAGGAAATTTTGAATTGAGTTTCCCCCAACCCCTCCCCCTATTGCAATGCTGGATGCTGATGAAAATGTCATAGATGAGTTGGCCAGAATTTCTTTCTCAAACAACCAACATTTGCAATGGGAAGATGGGGGTCATCAGCAATGGAAGGTAGTAGTTTACATTCTGTAGAGGAAAAGAGCATCAGTCTTTTGATGCAAAAATTATCTGTCCCTACGAATTTGTCCTCATTCGTAGGTATCAAGCACCCTCTACCAAATTGTTCTAGCTGCAAAGTCAGAGGATTATACCACTGTGCCACATCAGTTTTGATTTATCACCAATGGCTTTGGTGATGTGTTTTTACTTCGTTGTATCTTTTCAAAACGAATGTTTAAGTATGCTGTGATATTTGGCTGGATGTTGTATCAATAGGCAACAGTGTTACAGCACTTTGGCTGTAGGTCTTGCTTTCATAAAGAATTATCAATATTGAAAACAGCTGAAAAAACTAGGCCCAATGCCATATTGAGTTGTTTTAGAAGTTCAAAGTTAGCCGAAAATTCTTTCAAGAGAAGGAAATGCACCACCAATAGACCCCTTTCACAATAACATTCAATGTGAGTCAAAAGATGTGATTCCCTGTGCAGTGAGAAATCTACATCATATCATTATGTTACAGCTACACGTACAAAACAATTTCATGCGTTGCTGAAAGCAACACACTCTTTTGAGATTTTGGTCCACATTAAATGGAGGCAAGTGATGTTCCCGGAAGAATTTCAAAGGAAATGACACCATTCTAAAAGGGGTATATTTGAAAATAATCAATATATGAAAATTTTCATGGAAGAATTAAGGGAGGGGGCCTGAACCTCTTTTTAAGATATTCAATTCAAAGGGAAATGTAAGCTAAGTCTCATGGCTCCTTTTTGAAAATTTGAACCCCTTGCTTTATTTCATCCTTCTCTATTTAACGGTATCATGGCATTTAGAAGTCTCTCTAATGGCAGAAGGACGTGTCATCATTAGCATTCACCAAGAAGCAATTGAAAGTGTGCATAGGTTTGGAAATATTACTACCTACCAGGTGAGCCAGAAATAAGTTCCCACTTTTGAAAACTCATAACAGCAAGATTATTTCACAGATTTGAATGATTCCAATGCTAGTTAAAAGCCCAAAGATCTAAGCATTTTCGTGATTTTTCTCACTGTCTCAAAAGCACTAGAATATAGGAAAATTCATCTTTTAAGAAAAATTCATGGCTGCAAAATGACTGAGAAATGGCTTAAAACATCAATCAAACTATAAATGACTCCTCGCACAGAAAAATGATGGAAATGCAACTTCTGATGAGTGAGACATATTCTCCACACATTAATTGCCATGGGATTGATAATCATCCGTATGTATTTGAAAATCAATGTGTCTTATAACTCTTGAGGAAGGTGAGACACCCATTGCCTATTGTTCGGTTTGAATAGAGTCCTTACGATTTGATCAATGTTTTAGGTTCTTTTTCCGTCATTTTGCAACCATGAAATTTTTATAAAGTTGACTTTACTATCCTACCGCTGGTAGCACAGCGAGAAAAGTCACAAAAAATACTTTGATTTTTCGGTTTTAAACTAGAATTTGAATGATTCAAATCTGTGGAGTAGTCTTGGTGCTATGAATTTTCAAAAGTGGGAACTTTTTCTGGCTCACCCGGTAGAATATGGACAAACAACAGAAGTCAAATCCACAAGGAGTTTCAGTTTCTTATAATTGAACTCTAATGTGAGGGATATCTTCAATGCATGCACATAATGGTACTAAATTTCCATTTCACAGGCTCTGACCAGAAGGTAAGAGGACTCGCAGCCCCTAGCAATCTCTCAATGAATCAAACACTTGAAGGTCACACTGGTATGTAAATATCACCTTTCATGTTTTTAGGCACTGATATTACTTTGAAGGTGAAGTTGCATTTCTCAGCACCAAGCACTGAGGTCGCAGAAATAGAGCAGACCCAATCGAGTCTGCGACCCCTTGTCATGACTCTCAATTAGTGGGGCCCTACCCAGATTCAAACCCACTCCGCCTAACTGTTTTGGCTGCAATGTCAGAGGACTGCACCACGGCACCACAACATCTTCAATCCTTGAAGAAGCCATTTGTTTAATGAAGTTTGAGATCAGGGGTGATTTTAGGGGGAACTTGTTTGTGCGATAACTACATCGTGGTTGTAATGTGAAACCAAGATAAATCAGGTCAAAGTCAAGTCGAAAATTTTTTATAAGGATTTTAACAAAATACAGGGAATCTTATGCCTACCTGGAAAAACAAACTGCTTAATCTTACCTGAAAGAATGTATGACTTAAAATTCACCCTTTTGTAGACTTAAGATATCGTGCAGTAACCCCGAGGGAGTTTATTTGAGAGGGGGCTTATTTTTCAAAAATTTGTCATGAGGTGGTGGGCCTTTTAAAAGATGGAGCTTAATCAAGTTCTTACCATAGAAGTGGTACTATCCTTGTAATCTCTGAATGAAATCAGTGGGAAACAAGAGCTCTCAATTTACGTTTATTTATATATTGCGCATCTCTCATATGAAATATTGGACTGTGTTTCATTTTTGTGGATTTGCTCTTGGAAGCAATGAACTTCGCATTTCCATGATCTTGCTGTCATTCACTTTCCATAGGTGCTGTGCAAGTGGTTACATGGAATGAGCATTTTCAAAAGCTTACTACGAGTGATCAGTATGGACTCATAATTGTCTGGATTCTGTACAAAGGTATGCTTTTGCCCTTGTCGCAAGACCTAAACATTTTGATAAGTCTTGCAAATAACTTGTTAATTTATTCTTGAGCAGAAATGAGCATGCTCTGAGTTTATTTTCAATTTTTGAACTTTCAATGTAATCTATTGCAGTGTGTACCGATATTAGTTTTAGCTATTAATGTTAGACATATTCTTTTCTGTGAATAATTTGAAGCCTTTTTTAAGTTATTTAGTTGTAAATTTCAGAATCAAATCACTTCTGCATGTCCTTGTTGCACATTGATGGAAAATATGTCAGCCCTTTCAATCACAATAAACGATTACTTATTACTACAATGCTCGCCAAAACCCTTGACACAAAACGGAAGAACATGGATCTAAAGAGGAAATGCTCCCTTCACCCCCTAAGTCAATGTTGTTGATTTCTGTAACGTGGACAGAATCATGCAGCAAGTGTCCTGGGTCAAGACAAACACATTGACTTGTGGGGAAGGGGGGTTACAAAATATTTCAGCTGAATTAGAAGGCGCTGTGATTTTTTTCGAAAAATCCCGAGAATCTTATTTTGTGTCAAGAGGTTTTGGCGAGGATTGTAGGTACTTCTGACTTGAAATTTCCCTGCTCTGACAATTAAGTTACATGAATTATTAAGTGTTTTTGCTTCTATCTTGATGATTCCACATTGGTTGCAAATAAATGACTCTTAATTAGTTACTCTTAATTAGTTACTCTGAGTTACTCTTAATTTACGTGTTGATAGTGAATCGTGGATGCTACAAAACCTTCAAGTAACGATTCAGGTCCAGTGGTAGCGCCATGGGGGCGGACTGGGGGGACTTGTCCCCCCAATCCAAAGAGTTAGCAAAAGCTGTCAAAGAAAAGTGGCATAAGATTAGTTGGGTATACCTTTAGATTGAAAAATTACATTAAGATCCCCCCCTTTTCTTTCGGATTTTTCAGAGCTGGTGCCGCCCCGTCCAGGTCTGATATCTTGGCCAATTAACATAACTGATCAATTAGCGGTAATGTGTCCATTTTAATACAGCCCCTTTGCTACTTTCACATGAAATTTCATATGATCACTGTTGGAAATGTGCTGATGAGATAGCTAGGTTTGAAAGGCAGACTTGTATGACTTACGTATGGTTGCGCTTCTTGAGCTGACCCACAGCAGGCAGTCTCGGTATAAAATTCACTTTTAGTTTGCATGTGATCAGTTGAATTCCCGCAAAAACAGTGCACTGCTTGAAGTTCTTCATCAGCATCTTGTTAGCATATTTTGACAGAGTGTGCACATGACTGTACTTACATGGACACATTACCTTCAACGTGATTCATTTGGCCAGTTAAAACAACTTCATGAAGTGAATTCTTTGTTATTGGATTTGTTGAATGGATGATATTCAGACGTGTTTTTCGTAATTCTACAAATAAACAATTAAATTATAAGTGGTCATCGTCAAAGATTCATAATTGAGATATATTAATTCATAATAAAAATTCATCAATCACTTTTAGCACGATTGTCTGTGGTACAACTTTTTCTTCCACAGGAGTTTGGTATGAGGAGATGATCAACAACAGGAACAAAAGTGTTGTAAGAGACATGAAATGGAATGCTGATGGTCAAAAGATTTGCATCATCTATGAAGATGGTACTATCTTAATTTTTACAGTGAAGAATTGGAATAGTTGGATTGTCGCTATGGCAACATTGTCCTTTTATTTAGGCCCTGTGGAACCTTTCTACGTAGAAACCGCAAATCCAAAGCTTTATATAGACGCAAATAATCTTTCCCTCGCACTTTTCAAGTAATTCTTCTCGGCCACCATGGAAGTTTTGTGGCTTTAATTTGGAATCAAAAATGTAATTCCAATCTAGCCAACTTACCTGTTTGATAGCACAGCTTTTTATGAATGAAATTATCATTTTTCGGTAGGTACTGTACAAGGCATTTGATATTTTAGCAGTAGACTCAAGATATTGTCCTTGTTATCGCAGCAATAGCAACAACAACAATCACAACAACAACAACTTATTTTTTATTTTTGCTCAAACTAGGACTTATGTCCTTTCATATAGAAATTTAAGACAGAAATGAACACGTTTACGCGTGCTCTCTGTAACAGGGCTGCGGAGTTGTCTCAGAGTCAAGACAAGCAACCCTCGACAGTTACAAATTCTCATTGCTGTAGTGAAATTCATGGAAGCTAATTGGACTTAAAAGTGAGGAACTCCTTTGGATTGAAGAAACATTCATATGGATACTTGTGGCTTGTGGTCATGGCTAATACCATCATTTCACCGTAGGTGCTGTTATTCTTGGCTCAGTTGATGGTAACAGAATATGGGGCAAAGAGCTGAAAAATGTGCAACTTTCAGATGTGGAGGTAAATCACCCCGTCACTTGTTGGACATTATTCTCATTGGATCATAGACGTAGGAACCGGAGGGCACTGGGGGCACGTGCCCCCAAGATTTTGTGTCCTTTTTATTTTTAGAAAATGGCCCCTTTTCTTAAGGAAAAAAGTGCCCCCCCAAGTTTGAGGTGCTTCCTACGTCCCTGTATAGGATAAATGTATTTTATTATATTCCACTGAAAACTTTACAATATACACTACATACAAACTAAATTGCGATAGTGCAAAATTATACCTCAAGGTGGAAAAACTGCTCCCTACCATTACACTAATAGAGGCTACAATAGATCTATATATTAATAAATATAAACTAGAAAAGAAAGAAAAATAATGTCTCTATGAAGTCATAGGTGAAGACAACTGCCAGCCTAGAAACAAAAACTGTACTTGGTGGGACCTGCAGGGGTTTCTGTAATATTTTTGGTAATATGGTAATATTTGTATGTGACTTGCATAGGTCGACAGAAAATTTTCATTTAAACAAAACTTTCAACGTAAGAATCTATTTTCACTTTCTTTGCATAACCTGAAATTTAGCATATATCCTATTTTATCTCTTTAGATTGACAAGCTTTGACTCTGATTTATGTAAAGTAACTAAGTGACTTTGCACATTTTCTGGTAGTTGCATTTGGCACTGTGTAACAAGTAGAATTATGTTAACGCTTGACGAAGAAAGCGATGAATGGCGGATTATTTGCTTAAGTCTGGTTTGAGGCCAAGTTATAGAAAGGTTCCGGTAAATGGCTTATATACAGTTTAACTCAAACTTAAGTTCAACTTAAGTAAAAATCTGGCCTCCAGATCCGAAGCAACGCTAAACAAATGCACCCAAAACGCAGAAATAGGCGGTTAAGAAAAAGATGGCGTCGGGGGCGGGGGGGGGGCATTTGACCGAGAACCATTGTGTTCTGTAATGGAATAAACAGTGATTCTTTACGGATTGGATCATCAAACGGAAGGCATCTTGGTCAAATGCCCAAGATGATAGTATTCATCAGTAGAAATTGTTTATGCGTAGCCTTTTGTAATAGTATTTGGGTATTTGATTGTATACTTAGATTTAGCTTTAGTTGCCTGTCTCTATGTTATGGCCATGGGGTAGTCATGGTCTTCTGCTCCTCGTGGCATCGCCCTTGTAGTGCAGTAAAGTGGCTTGTAAGTGTTGTTCTAGGTAATTTTGTTCTTGTAAATTCTTGATTGGATAGAAAGGAAATAACATATGCGACTAAGATTACTGCTGTTTAGTGTCTACCAGTTTGATTCAGTAGTGAAACTCCTGAGAGTATAAGTTATTGTCTCCATTTGCTTTTCTGTATGTAGTCCACTGTTGTCTTCTTTCTTTACAGTGGTCTCCTGATGGAAAAACCATTTTGTTTGGCATAACCAATGGCGAAATTCACATCTATGATAACATTGGCAACATTATGGTGAGTGCTGCAGTCTATTCTTGAATGAAGCCTCGTTTATCTAGCTCATAACACTCCTATGACCGTACTATCTTATTGTGAATAAAGCAAGTTGAATTATTCCGAGTGCCGTTGAAGGTGATACTGTTGAAGAAGTTTTGAGATCATCCATTAAGGCCCCGTCCACACGTATCCGGATATTTTTGAAAACGCATCTTTTTTACGTTGTGGCTTAGTGTCCACCTGTAGACGGCGTCCACGCGTAGACGGCGTTTTCGTTCACCGAAAATATTACTGGATATCAGAGCATGCGAGGGGGTCTTAGGGGCTTACGCGAGGGCATTTGACTTGCTTTTTCTTGTGTTGAAGTCCGAATGTCGAATTTTGAATGTGGTAGCGTCTTCGTGTGGACGGAAGTATTTTCGAATGTGGACACAGATATCTCCTTATGCGGATGAAAAAAGATGCGTTTTCAGTAATATCGGGATGCATGTGGACTTGGCCGTAGTCTAGCAGTAAAATGAAAATTTAGAGTTGGTTCAAATATCACATTGTAGTATGAAACTCTTGTATTTTAGGGAAAGCTGACTTCGTATTGCTTGTCAAATGTCACTGGTGCTGTTAGAGTGGCTGGGCTTGAATGGTAAGTATATACTACAAACTCAGAATTTTCTCTCTTGAAAATGTTGAATATATTCAGAAACTACTTTTGACGGTGATTCAAGTTGTTGACTTACGTAAATCCAAATCAGACCTCACTTGATAAAGTTATAGATTTGTCCATGTCCAACAAATGCATACCCTCTTGACTTGGCCACGCCATCGAAAGTTACTTGGAAATAGATATCAATTTTTGAAGTCCTTCATCACCAATGTCCATCAGATGATTTTATGGTGAGAAAAGTGATAATGCAGTAAATGGGGTATTGTTTTGGGGACCAGCAATGAGGAGAACGAACCAGAATGATCGAAATATACCTTTGTTGATCAGCTAAGAGTGACACCGGATTAGCAACAGAAAAATTTGAGGGACACAGTGTAAGAGAGAGAGAGAGAGAGAGAGAGAGAGAGAGAGAGAGAGAGAGAAGTGGAGGGGTCGTGGGTTCAAGCAAGCAGCTCGACGTGATGAATGAGTTGTAAGTTTACTTCACGTCTACATTTGTTCATTGGTAAGCAAATCCGCAAATACTGTTGAAAATGTTTTTAAGTTGAGGTTCACTACTGGAAGAGAAGGAGAAGGGAACGGTGAAGCTAGGACATTTGGCAGGTTACGGTTTTTAGCGCTAAGCATTGGGAGTGCAGTAGTAGCTAGGCGCTAGTTGAGTCTGCGGCTCCTTGTAATGACGCTGAAGTGGTGGGGTCCTAACGGATATCGAAGCTACTCCTCGTGATTGTTCTGGCTGCAAAGCCAGAGGTTCGCACCACTGCACCACAATACCTTCGTGATATTTTACGAACGTGACCTTCAGTTAGATATGATTTCATTCTTAGGTACAACGGATCATATGGTTACACTGAACCGAATTGCCCTTGCCTGGCTGTTTGTTTTGATAATGGAAGAACTCAAATAATGCGACATGAAATGGATGAAACCCCCGTCTTGATAGACACTGGTATGACAATATCTGTTTTCATATTTCTCATGAAGTGCAGTGAAACCCCGCATAAAAGAACATAAGAAAATGTAACCTGCAAAGCGCTTTCTTGGAAAGAGGCACCCCTAGATTAAACCAAAAACAGACTGGTTTCTCTGCATGTTCTTACAAGATGATGCACTTCGTAAGAACAGTCAACTTTAACAGCCTCAAATGTCAATTGTCAAATATTTCAATCACAAGGAAATAACTAAGTTTATGAGTCTTTGAACGTTTCTGGAAATACCTGCTCATGTTTGTTTGTAAGAACTCTGTTTAAGCTCTAATACCTCAGCGTCCTTGAATTAGATTTAAACTTAGATATTATTATTCGATCACTGTTGCTCGGATTTTCCTCAACGAATGTGGATTTGTCTTAAATGTATGGTAGATGATATGACTTAAATGAATGCTTAAATGGCTATGCTGCAAAAATGTTTCGTCGATACGGTCCTCCTTGGTCAGACGTCACAAGGTCTGTCTTTATCAATAAAACTAATTTGTCTTCTACTTAACGAAATAATGATCATGAAAATGATTATCGTTGCAATTCTGGTTATTCTTTTCCTCGTTGAACTTCGTTTCTTGCCAAAGGCGGACATCTTTTTATATCCTGTATCAATTTCTTCGATATTTTCTTCCTTTGCGATAATTTCCTCCTTGTATATATCATGAATTAAATTTTCTGTTTTCCTTTCAGTTCTAAACCAAGTGATTTTATCAAATTGGCATGTTTTATTTGTAGGGATGTCAGTTTCACGCGTACAATGGAACCATTGTGGATCCGTGCTCGCCATTGGTGGATCTCAAAGAGTTGTCAATCAAGATAAGGATGTCAATATTGTGCAGTTTTATACATCAACGGGGGAGCATTTAAGGACGCTGAAAGTGCCCGGGAAAGATCTTAGATCGCTCTCATGGGAAGGCGGAAGCTTGCGAATTGCTTTGGCCGTAGATTCGTTTATCTACTTTGCCAATATTCGACCAGACTACAAGGTACAGTGATTCTTATGAACGTGGGAAATCTTCTTGGAGCTTAATTGTGAGTCTGCTATCATAATGATAATCCGAAGGGAGCCATCTTTATTACTGAAAAGTTTCTCCCGAATTTTTAAAGCACAGAACTCTGCAATGGCATTTCTAGCACTCCCAGTTTTAACGATAAAGGTAGAATCAATTAACGGAACGGAATATCAAAACGATATACAATTTTTTGATACAAAGTTCCTGATACACGAGTAGAATAGTGATTAAACTCAGTTAACGAAACAACGAATTATGGCCAAGGGCCTATTGATATGGAGGTGATCCAACTCGCTTACCGGGCTGGCTCGATAGGTGAGACAGTTTTCATCTTGTGTTCATATGATATGGAGAAATTCCAGCATGCTTGCCGAGGCAGAAATTTGACACAACAAATTTCAAACTCCTTCAAACGAGAGAGTGCGGAGCGGCTCCTTTGAAGGATGTTGAACAGCACAACAACTTATTTCAATATGACGCTGTGCAAGTGAAGTCGATTTGGGAAAATAGCCATCTGAACATTCAAAATCAAGACGAGAGAAGATAGTATCGATATCCAGATTATGCACAAGGGTACGCCTAATGCTTCTGATGCTTTACAGCAATACATAACCCCATATAACACATTGCACATTTCCCAATACCCATGTCCATATCTTCCTCTTAGGCCAAATGTGATGTTTAGACGAACTGAAATGGCAGAATACCCGTAATGGCCCTGGGTGAATGTCATATGATATTCCGCGAAGTAAGGATTGTTTCCGTACGCTGCCTTTAATATTATATACAAAAGACCAAAATGAGGCCTCCTATAACTCAGAGATGCTTGGAAACTAGCCTTTTTCATTGAACAAAAACATTTAAAATGATTGAGCTTTACTTCATAGGCCTAGATCTGCAGTACAGAACGCCAGAAATGGGTTTCCAAGTTGTAAAATTGAAAAGGACAACGTCAGAGGTTCTCAAGGCTCGAAGGGAAAACAAGGAGTCCTTTGAATTTAAAGTACTGAAAGAACAGTATGTTTACGACATTGTGATCAGTAAAAATCTAGCGTGACAGTCAGGTTTTCTATTTTTCTCTTGCAGTGGGGCTACTTTGCAAATACCGTTGTTTATGCTTTTACAAAACCAGATCGAGCAGAATATTGTGTCATATTCTGGGACACTAAAACAAATGAAGTAAGTATGTGCTTATTTTGAATTTTGAATTTCCTGTCGACCGCAATATTTCAAAGTTGTGAGATAGGAAAGTTAACCATTTCCTTTCAGTTTATTCGTTCCTCATATCCCCCTGTTCCCGAATAGGAACGTCTGACAGTCAATGTTATATCTTGAAGATTTTCTTTGTCAATTGAAAACAAAAATAATATAGTTAAAACTATTAAATTACAATTACGGTAAGCTGTGATATTTATGGCGAGGAAAGACACAAGTTCACCGGGTCCTCACCATGAATGCCACTTACAATTCAACTAAATGTTGCATCGTCAAAAAAATCTTGAAGATCATGCCATAGTCTCATACGATAGTGTCTCTTTGTCCATAGTAGCCTAAAAACAGAAAGCTGCTCGTAGTATCGAAAAGCTTCATTTGTTTATGTTTAAAGCATGTATGTTCCTTGAAAGAAACATTCAGTTATAAATGTTCTTATGTTTGATGTTAAGACTCAACTGATCAGTCCTCAAAAGATGGTGACATGTGTAATTTCTTTCGCTATTTAAGGCTACTGTAACCCTTCAGACAAAAAAATTTTCGATTGTTCGTTTTCGACATAATCTAATGGTATAAGCGTTTGAATACCATTCAAACCAACTCACTTCCAGAAATAGCCACATTATTTGGAAATTTGAGCATTTTAAAAGAACCAGTCCTGTTTCTTGAAAATTGCGGGAAAAGACATAAGGGGATTAAAGTAACCTTGCTTGACCTTGCAGCTGCACCCATAACATCCCGTGCTGCTATTTGATGGCATAACTCTTTACAAGACCGCGCATAAGCTTTATTGCTTGACCTTTGCGAGTTTTTGTGTAAACTTTCATGCATAATCGTTTCTCCCGCCTTTTTTGCTTCATTTTGATAAAAGCCTGATTTCTCGAAACAGGATTCTGGGATACTGATGGGTACTAAAAAAATCTTTGTGTACCCAACGGGCCAACCAAATCGCTTGAAATTCAGCCAATAGGGTCACAAGGCATGTAACTACGAAACGGTGTCAGCGATTTTCAATAGATCCACTGGTCTGATTTTCACAAAGGCTTGAAACTTAAAAAAGACATTTCAGACATTGACACAAATTTAAAATGGCGTTTTTTCTAGACAGTACATTTCATCAAAAATTCGTGACACGGTTTTGCAGTTCAGGACATTTAAGTCATTGGTAAATAAATGGTTATGGTCCTACAGCGCTCGCTGGGGTACACAAAGATTTTTTCGCAAGTGTGGTCCATTTTGTCTAAGATCTGAAATAAATCATTTGTGCTTTTACTAAATCAATTGCATATATTTTTATGATATTCTGCATTTAATTCTGCATCGAATGATATAATAATCTTGTTTGATATATCTTGACGAATGGCTGTGGCGAACAGAGTTTCTTAATCACTGCCTGAAGGGTTACAGAAACCTTGAAACTGCGCTTTGGCATGGTCTATTAACCAGACCCTGGTCTGCTAGGACCTAGGACCGTAGGACCATAGGACTAGGACTCATATTAACAAGACCCTAGGTAAATCCCAGTCTAAAAATAACATTTTTAGTTCAGAAGTTCAGCTGAATCCTAGAATGTCATATGATTTTGTGAATAAACGTTTTTTTTATAAGAAACTTGGATCAGGCCATAGTACTAAAAGTTTCTTGATTTCACATGAAATTTTGTCCATTGCAGTACTAAAAGTTTCTTAATTGATTCCTTATTTTTTGAATGTAGATTTAGCAATGTGGTCGCTAACACTGCGGCAGATATGATTCTTGACATTTAAAATATCATGAAGGAACAAACAGTGTTCTTTATGCCGAAAACACAAATGATTAGATACTATTATGGATCTTCAATAATGTGACAAAGCCAGCCATTCTATTAGTCTCTTCGAGCGATCCGATCTAAACCAATACAACAAGCTGATAGCGTAAACGTAAAGCGTCCTTCCGCAATTAAAACAATATACAACTATTTACAAAGTCCAATGCACGTTCAATTCTAATGTCTACCAAAAACACCGCTTAAAAAATATCAGTACTCGATTCTCGAATCTCAAAATACTCGTCTCAATTCTCAATTCTCCTCGCTACCAATTCTCGTCTGTCTCAAGTCTCCACTCCAAAAATTGTACTTTCATCAATTCTACTCTCCTCAACAACAACTGTCATCGATCTTAGTCTAGTGGTTCAAAAAGGTCCTAATTATGCTAATTATGCGGAACTATTCAACTACCAATAAACTAAAGTTACGTAATTACATACGCAATCCCACAATTCATAACAGATACTGTTGCTCAAGAATAAAGGTTCAACGATCTATTTGCTATGATAGCCATGCTTTTAACTTTGAAAAGTTTCTTAGAACTTCTCAGACATAGTACTAAGAGTTTTTTAAAATTTTGGCCATCTTAGTACCAGTTTCTTATAAACCAGTTTCTTATAAAAAACGCGTAAGCTCCCCTCTCTAATAAGCCCCCCTCTGAAGTGTCTGAAATTAAATAAGCCTCCCAGGGGCTTAATAAAGCTTTTACAGTAGCGATAAATATGACTTCCTAGAAGGTCTGGTCAGTATAAGTCCTAGTCCTACGGTCCTAAGGTCTACGGTCCTAGCAGACTAGCAAACCAATTAAGAAACTTTTAGTACTATGGCCTGATCCACGTTTCTTATGAAAGAAACGTGTATTCACAAAATCATATGAAAGTCTATGATTCAGCTGAACTTCTGAACTAAAAATGTTGTTTTTAGACTGGGATTTACCTATGGTCTGGTTAATATGGGTCCTGGTCCTATGGTCCTAGGGTCCTAGGTCCTAGCAGACCAGGGTCTGGTTAATAGACCATGCCCTGCGCTTTATGTAACAGAAAGGTCTGACCCAAAATGATCGTCAAACGCAATGCGTGATGGTGAAAGATCCTTGCGGAATCCTTTGCAGTTGCGATATTTTGCTGCTTAAACCCCGTAATATTTGTTTTTCTTGACTCACGCTTTCCTATTGTTTCATAGCAGTAACCAGTCCATTTGCCTTTTAGCGATATGTGAAATATGTGAAAAATCTGCTAAGCATTAGCGCAGCTGGAGATCATTGTGTTCTTTCAACGAAGGCAGATGATTCAACCGGACAGGTAAGGTTGTAATAGTATTAATGTGGTCGGCTGGCCTTATGGTTAGCGTTCTTGACTACCAGAGGGGTTGGGTACTCATAAACTTTCAGTATGGAGGATCTGTGCCAATATTAGGAGTTTGAGATCTTACATTAAGTCAATATTTGGCATCTGCGAATAACAACGTAAACAAAATTCAATGCTTGGGGTCCAAAAATCTGAAGATAGGAAGAATCTTGCAATTTGGCGCGATTCTTTACAGTGAACCATTCAATAAATGTCTTTCTGCAAATATTTTGGATTTTCGGCCTAGAGCAGTCTTCCAGATGAATGACACTAGATTCAATATTTAGGGTCCCCAAAACATCAGGCTTAATATCTAGGAGTCAGCAAAGAAATAGTAGCATGGACCCCCGTACTGAGTGCTGGGAGTACCCTCCATGGTCTCGACTTCTGTGAGAAATGTTACTTGGTAGAGCCCTTCTCTGGCCGCCTGGTGCTATTTTCACCACTCATCCTAAAAGTTATGTATGCTTCTCTTTTCAGAGAGGAAAGACTAAAGTCTGTGGGATGAGTTGCTAGTAGGGGTGGTCTGGTCTGCATTGGCAATGGACTTCTTGTAGATCATGTTGGGGATACGAATAGGCTCAGTTGTAAACCTCAAGGAATCCCCAGAAATGGGCTCCAGACTACATGCGCAGTAACAATTTACTTCACTGATTTTATATGTTAACTTGCTTTGACCTTTAAGAGCAAAAGAACAAACAATGGCAACATCAGGTGGAAATTGCAGTCTTACGATGAATCGGAGAACAAGAACGACGACGAAAAAAAGCCATTTTATTCATTTTCAGCTTTCCATAATTTTCGACAAAATCCATGTTATAATTAAGCTTTTATGAGACACATCCAAGAGACAAATCCAAATCCATGATGAGACAAATAAGTAGCTAAGCCATAATTTGATTACGAACGTTTCCGACCAATTGCAGGATCCATCATCAGCGTGAAAATAGGGCGTGGACAGCCATTAAATAAGGCAGTGACAAAGGGTACCAAGAAAGGCGAAAAACGTGCAAAAACAGCGAGTAAAGGAAAAACATATCAATCAAGAGGGTAAACCAAAACAGGGGATAAACAATAGCAACAATGCACAAGACATTGTGAGCCCCGTCGATGATTCGCTCGAGACGAGGCAGGGACACGATGGATTGAAATGATAGGGTCAACAGTTCGTCTCCCCAGTCAGCAGCTTATATACTAGAGATGATAAGTGTAGCACCTAAGAGGTAAATAGTTTTTATAATTTTCATGTCAAAAGAGAATTTCTAGGTCCTAAGGAATTATAGAAATTGGCTACACAAATGCTATGCTATAATACCTTCGAAAGATGTGTATTCCTTAAATCTTTTTAACCCCTTTATTTGCTATCATCAAATTTGTATCCCCATCTTTAACTCAAACATCTTGTATTTTCATTTTAGTTTGTTTTGGTATTGTGTAACGCCATAGGCACACCATTAGATTCAAGATACATCGATATTGGTAAGTCCCTCTCCTCATTCAACGTTTGCTCTTGGTATGCTGTAGTCGTTAGATATCTACCTTACCGAAACATCTTTCTACTTGTGTAACCTCTTAATAAGACCCTGGAGCAATACTCTTTTCCAAATATTTGAGCTTTGCTTGTCAAGCTAAATTTTTCCATTTTGCCACGTGACGAATCATTGGTTGACGAAAGATTTTTGACTGTGACAAGCAGAAAGTTTTTCTGAATCTTCTCCAATACAGTGGCCAACAATGTCTGCGTAACTCTACTTGTCAAGAGATATTTTGTATAGTCATCAATCGGGGAAAAATTGCTTAGAAAGGACATCTCAAGATATCTTTCTTCCTCAAAGAAATGTTCAAGGGTTAAATGTTATCTTTTCATTTCCGTAATAGACCTTTTAGCTTTTCTGAAAAAGAATCGCAATCGAACGATACTTTGCTACATTTTGTAGAATTTTCGAATGTGCACAATAGTGATAGAAGCTCTAACGCCATTCGATCGAATCTCGTGCATAAAACTGTATAAAAATAACGCTCGATCCAGGCTCTTTTGTAGAATAGCTAAAAGGTATATCGCCTTTCTGTCTCGTTTCATCATCAAATTAATCTGATTCTTTCTTCCCTACTTTCTTTTCATCCAGAAGAATTTTCTGAATCTTCCCCAAGATATTGGTCAACAATGTCTGCGTAAACTGAGTTTTTCTTGAGACGTTTTATATAGTTATTGACAAGCAAAAAGTTACCTGGAGAGGATACTTCAAAATGCGTTTCTTCCTCAATGAGTGTTCAAGGGTTAAATGTTTCCATCAACTGTCTTTCTGTTGGATTTCATCAAACCAATTTGATTCTTTCTATCCTACTTTCTCTTTATCCAGAACCAAGTTACGTAACAATGACAGCGAACAGTGTAATTGCATCGTCCAAAGAAGCATTCTATGCTTGGCAATACAAAAGTGTTAAAAAACTAACAACATTGGAGTTGCAATCAAATACGAATAAACATGGAAAGAAAGAAGGCGCAGAAAGGTCACAGTTTGCAAAAATATATTTTATATATTTGTTATTTTTTGGTTATTTTATTCATCATTCTTTTTCTTGACAATGAAAATGATTTCATGGAAATACATTTGCTGTTTCGTTGCTCATTTTGCCCTCTGCTACAAATAGTTTCCAATAATGTTAATTGCTGAGGACCTTACACATGCATCAGAGTCCCCAAACGCTGAATAGCAGTTATTTACATTCTGAAGGTATAATGGTGCTTCTTAACATGCCTCGATCTACCATGCTAAGTGAGTCGTAATCTCCATTTGAAGGGCCAATGTGTCCTGGATATCAAGACGACTCAATGATGGACATGTTCAAATCTAACTTAGAATTCAGTATTTCAGCCTCAGTTTGACATATGGAGGTGTTAGCCCCCAAAATTTATTTAACACCAGGTGAGTGAAAAAACCGCCCGGCGTTTGAAAGGCTACTGCCCCTGAGTATGTAAGCAATGATAGTTTGCAATACCTGGAAAATGATGGCGATTATTTCACTCTAAATGACGAATCCTGGATTCGAAATTTTCATTGAATCTTGTATTTCGGATGGTAATCATTGCTTAAGATGTCTATGCAGCATCTCAATAGTTTACACAGCCTTAATTTATGTACCAATATATTGTAGGATGTACCACATTGATGATGTCCCATCTGGAGCTGGTGAAGGTACAATTGATTACCGAAGAGCGATGTCGGTATGTTATTTGTTGCTATGTTTTTACCTAAATTTTCAATCCCTTAATGACTTGGATATTTGAAAGAAGGTGTATTTTGTTCTGGAAAGCATTGTTAAGTCATTGCGCTTATCCACTGACCATTGGAGATCTTTAGTTGTCTTTTTGATTTGCTGATTTCCGCAAGTACAGATTTTTGAATTCTCAGCTCTTCGATGTTTGATAATTGGTTGCAGTAAGTGTCAAAGCGATACTTTTTTCGAAGAACAAGGACTGTGGGCATAGGGCTCGAATCATTGCATATCTTTAGAATTATATGTGTAAAATATTATTGCCAAATCTTTTAACTGAATAAATCAAAGGGAACTTTTAGTCATTTGCCTTAATTTTGAGGAAGAGCAATTTTGATATTGTCATTATTTTCAGAATCGGGGCAATTTTGAAATGTCTGCTAGTGTTAAAGTTGTGACGTCATCGAATTGCTAAATCATAACCCATAAAGCTACAGACTTTTGCTTGCTACCATATTTTATATCTTCAAAAACTGAGCATTTCTTGTATTCGTCATTTTGATTTTCCTCAATCTGGCTACAATGTATTGTGCTTGTATTCTTTGGTCCAAGCTTCCTATATCTTCTCTCGCACTCCATTTTATAAGGCTTGAAAGTGCTGTGATTCTGAAAATGATATGATGTCAAAAATTCTCTTTCTGAAATCATGGTGAATGATCGAAGGTTCCGTTTATTTTATTCCGCTGAAAGAGTTAGGCAATAACATTTTACACATGTAATTTCAAACTTTGCAAAGATTTGAGATCTATGCTAGAACTGTGAAGATCGTAATTTGCGTCATTTTTCTGTCATTCCAAATTATATTCCACGATAAATTTAAGAAAAACGCGAAAATTCAAGTTAATGACATTTCCAGAAATATCAGTGACAGTTTAGTGACATATGCAATGTTATCAAAATAATTTATCTCACTGAATTGTCACTAATATTTATCGAAATGTGACCAGCTTGAAGTTTTCTCTGTTTTCTTGGATTTGCCCTGGAATATTATTTGGACTGACTGAAATATGAAAGATGGGACGATAAGAAATGCAGTGACTTTGTTCTTTGATTTTTTATGGAATTGCGGTTCCCTCCGAACACTTCAATTTCTACTTGAACTCTTTTCTAAACCTAGTTTGTAATCATTTTATGATCCACCCACGAGTAACATTAATTTTTGTTTTTTAGCCTACCAATGATCCAGTTTGCTGCATGTGTGCCTCAGATAAAGTGCTAATAATTGTGAGTTCATTCTTAGCAGTCCCTTCTTCTTAACTGATTTGAGGGTGTTGGATTGCTGGCTTGGAATGTTGATACTTTATAATGACTTCTCAAAGGAACAAATAATCAAAACTTGAGAATTAAAGATCCAGAACATTAAATCCCTGCATATAAGAACGCACTTTTTTGATAGTCAGGCGAAAATAAGTTCTTATTTCAAGAGCACTATGACTAATATCAGGGTATAGAGGTTCTTATTTAAAGGCTGACTTATGTAGGCCCCTTAAAAGTCTTCAACAATACTTACAACCCTATTATTTGTCTCAGAAGAGTTTTTTATGGACCCAGTAACTAATTAGGGAAGAAAATTAAAAAATAACAGCCAGCTGGGACCAAAATTAACTGACTAACAACAATCAAAAATCAACTTTGCTACCTCTGCAATAAGAACATATGTTTCATCACACTGCAACAGGATCTTAATTGCAGGGTGGAGAATTTAGGAAAATAGCCTCCAGGCTCCTATTTTGATAGGTTCTTAGATGTGGGGATTTACTGTATACTTTCAGAGGCACCAAGTACTTCTCTTGGTAAGAATTCAATTGCTTGCAAAGTTAGGTGACTTTCATGCTATTTACTGTGCGGAAAAAAATGCAAAAAATATTCATAATATAGGGTAGTCTTTTACCGACAGAGCAACGCTAGAAGTATCGGCTTCTTTCTCATTTTTTTATGCCAGATTACGTTGGATCACTTTTTTGGGTCACCCAGTATTAGTCTATTATTCTTTATGTTTTGGAACACAAACTAAGCCTTTATCCAGATGTAAATTATATGATTGCCCACGTAACAAATTTGCTGTACTTTTTCAATTGTGGTTCATATTTTCAGCTTTCTGTGGAGTAACGAGTAATGAAATACATAAGTGGCAGGCAGCTGTGAGAAAATACTCAATGGTCTTCTGCAGAGGAGACCTACGATACCCATGTCGCCCTCTTCATTCTCTTTGATATGGGAAGCCAAAAGCAGGGAAATGGATCATGCTAATCCCTTTTTTGTATCGTATTTTCAAGTGATTTCTCATTGGAATGTTTGCTTTCTTCAGGGTCGTGAATCTGGAACCATCCATCGATATTCCTTACCAAAACTTGGCCTTGAAATGAAACACGTGCTCAACTGCAGACCTTATCAAATGTCATTGAACTGCTCTTCAAGGTTAGACTTGTAATCTTTTATCCAATATCTGCAATCTATTATGCCTGTCGTAATATCCCTGCTCAGTATAAAGTCATTTCAATCCAAACAACGGTGAAATGATTCGAAAGTTACAAATATAACAGAAACAATATTGATACTGCCTTACCGAAAGTTTCTTGCAGCGTTTCTTAATTTTCAGAATATTGAGATCACTAATATTGCACAAGTATCGAAGGACTGCAAATATAGCTTCCTGAGCCAAAGAGATACAAAGAAAGAACCAAATCATAAAGAAAAATTATACTTTTAAAGTATTATTTTTGAATTTGTAGTCCACTTTTCGTTGCCAAGACTTTGACAGTCGTAAACAAAGGTTGAAAAAGTTCTTATACCTCGATTGGACGTCTTAAAATATCACTCCTAATAGAGTTCCTCACTTTTCTCGAGGCGACTAGAATCCCTTATTAACGGTTTCGTATGAAAAAGTATGTGTACTTAGCTTGGTTTTCTACTTTTTGTCGCAGCCGTCTTGCAATCATCGATATAGCTGGTGTCCTGACTTTCTTTGACTTGGTATGTTTGCCTCTTTTTTAGATCATCTTTATAAGATTGAAATCAATATTTACTCGCGCTTGCTCAAGTGTCATAATTAGAATCATAATTAGAACTACTTTGCACATTCGAAATTCATCAGATTTCTTCAATAAAAATATATTTCATCATACCATTCGGGTGCGGGGTAATCGGTGGATGGGATTCCTGCTGTGTGGCTGGATGGCTCCTGCCCTTTGTTCTCTTTTATGCTATCCCGATTGGGGTGGCGCGGGTGGCAGGGGGTAGTAGCTGTTTTGTCTGCACATGGGCGTCCCATGCTCATTGACTTGCACTCATTATTTACGCATTGAAGCCTTGCAGGGGTCGTTTCCTGACATCAAATGTGAGACAGTCGTTAATATTTTTTCTCTAGAAAAATGAAAATTTTGAATTGTGTCTGTCATGGTGGGAACTCCGATGACCTAGTGTCTATTCCCGCCATGACAGGCACAGTAGCTGTAAATTTTTGTGTTTATTTTAATGGGTTATACATATAAAAAAGATTTCTTCAAAAATGCATAGAAATATAATCGCATTTGCAAAACAGGGGTACACGAATTGGCAGCATTATTATGGCCGTACCTGTTAAGAGTAACTCTAAGGCCACGTTCACATTACTCCGTTTTCATTTAGATCCGTTTTTGCTACTAAAAATAGAGCTATTTTTCCTCCTTGTTCGCATTACTCCGTTTTTAAACAAAAACGGATATCTTTCGAGTGCGGTGTTCACACTAGTCCTCAAAAACGGATCTGATCACCTTTTGTTTGTCTTTGCTCTCTGTTCTTTGTTTTCTTTGTTTCCTGATTATGTTTCGGTCTTTGTTTGTTATCAGCGTTTCTAAATTCCTCCATTTTTGGGTGTTCACATTACAGTTATGCGTTTCTGTTTAGCTCCGTTTTTATTTAGCCCTGTTTTTGCAAGAGTTTTGCGTTTAGCTCCGTTTTTGGGGTGGATTAATGTGAGCGCAAAGCTAAAAACGGAGCTAAACAGCTTCGTTTTTATCCAAAAACGGTGTAATGTGAACGGGGCCTAAATCCTTAGAACATTCAGTTCTCCATTATTTCCATTTTTTTGGATTCTTTAAATGATACCATTAAATGGCATTTATCTCTTTTGTTAATCTATTTCACAGACAACAAAGAAGACCGATTCTGCTGGTGATACTACAGTCGGGGAACATTTGAGATTCGAAAGGAAAGATGTTTGGGATATGAAGTGGGCTGAGGTAGGTCTTTTACTCACAATTCATTTAAAATTACGACAATGTGCTGAATGATCCTATAATAAACCTACTCTCGAGTACCGAATAATCGTCCCCCCGCTTATTAATTTTTGAAAAATTTTCCAACCCCCCCACTCTTATTCCAACCCCCCCTTTTATTAATTTTTGGAAAAATGAAATGGTATTAGACGTAATTTCTGAATAAACGCAAGAAAAAGTCTCAAGAAGTGCATTCAACAGAACCAGAGTTCAAAAGTAAATGTATCAGTAACATCACTGTTCACATAAATATATAAAAGATACGTGTTTACCTAAGAAAAGGGCTATTTTCTATTTCTCCAAGCACCCCTCCCCCGATTATTCCAGCCCCCCCCGATTATTATTATATCGAGCCATTTCCAACCCCCCCCCCCCCGATTATTCTCACCCCCCCGTTTATTCGGTACTCGAGAGTACGTGTCTTCTTCTTCACGTATTCTGGAAGATTGATGGTGTAGTATTTTGTCGAAGCTTGGCATTTTGTACCAGGCTTTCTACCAGAAAATCATAATTTAAATGGTTTACTTTAATATCACACTTGTTCAATATTGTCATATTTGTGTAGCATTTGGGATCGAGGTGTCCATCTAACAGTTCAAAGGCTAAATTCATGTGAATACAAAGTGATGCCTATTTGCAATTGTTTTTGTTGCAACTCCTCCGGCATGTGCTAGCTTCATCATGAAGCTTTAAATCTAATTTCGTTAATCGAACTTCTTGCAAGTGGTCGAACTTCATTTTGCAGCAAAATTTGTATTATGCTCATGCTGAAGGTTGAGACAGCTTCGCATGGATAGAGGCGTTCAGTGGAAATTAGGAATCAACAACAAACCCTTAGCGTATATACTCATTAGTGTGCTAGTAGCTAAGTATTATAAAGATACAGATACAGACTTTTCAAATGTGGTGTCATCGATGAAGTAGAGTTTTGGGCTCATTATCTCTGGACACCTGTTTAACTTTCCAGTCCAATAAGAATTTGCTATTAATCATATTTCTACATCATGTAATCTCAATAGTTTCTCTCATATCAAGATTTCAAGCATATTCTCTTTCGTTGAAAGGATAACCCAGAGTTGTTTGCTATGATGGAAAAAACGAGAATGTATGTCTTCAGAAGCCTGGACCCAGAGGTTGGTACCCTTCTCCTAATTTCGAGCAAGTAAACATTCCCCTTTCTGCGGCGTCATGGCGGACATGCGTAGCTAAAAGATCTCGCTAGAGCAAGCAGTAGACCTTTTACCTATTCTGCAAAAATATCTTGATCGGACAAGGTTTTTGTGCAATTTTGTACACAGTGCTCAATACGCCTTTTCAGCAAAGCGCCTCGTTTGGAATTTCTCAAAGCGTCTTCAGATTGCTCAATGTGAAATTTCTGACCTCAGATTCACATTCAGCATTAAAATTTTAGTCTTGCTGCAAATGTTCATAATCATAGTTTTAGCAATTTTAATCATATGACCATAATAATTTTGATAATTTATAGGAGATTTTACATTCAATAATGACCGAGGGTGTGAAATACACCCCTAGCGATTGTTACGGTCAAATCCCATATGAATTCCCAAATTTATGATCGTCATAGTGGAGATCGGAGAAAGAGGCCTTGTAACTAACGTGCACATTTTTGGAAATTCCTCAGATGTCCAGTCCTCTAGGCTCTTTTATTGAGCATGGAGAAGCTCTATTGTTGATTCCTTTTTAGAGCTCGCGCTGATGAGGTTCTCCTGTACCATATCGTAATACCGATTTTGGTCTTTTAGGAGCCGATTTTGTCATCTGGATATATTTGTCAGTTCAATGACCTACAAATCAAGTCAGTTCTTTTGGATGAAGTGATGAAAGTAAGTACTTCCGGACCTTCGCTACCCTGTTGGTTCCCTGCTCAGACGATTTGCTGTTTTAGACACAACAGTCATGTTTTCTATACATATGAAATATTACAATCACATCTTACTCTCTACTATACCGGGTGAGTCATAAAAACGCCCGGCGTTTGATAGTCTACTGCTCCCCGAATATATAAGCAATGAGATTCTGCAATATCTGGTTAAATAGCTAACATTTTCTATTATTTTTAGAAATTTTCCTGGCCAACATCGGTCACTCCGTTCAGATTCTGTAAGTGATTTTCTAAAATGAATCCCTTCGAGAAACCTTAAAAAACGTGCTAAAATTACAAGCAAAAATCCCGAATGTGTTTACCTCACAGCGATGACTTTCAGCACGCTTTAGCACGTGCTTTCGTTTTGGCCGGTTGAAAGGTCTTCCCCCTAGTGTGAATAACTTGTTCAGGGGGATTCCATTCTCCCATGAGGACAAAATACACGAGCACATCCAAGAGCCATTTTTGCTAGGAAGGAGAACAAAGGGAAATTTAGCTTGCTGTTTTCGCTCGTTTTTGCAGGTTTTCGAAAGAGGCTTTCTGCAGAAAATTTCCCATTTCGACTGCAAGGAATGACTGATTAAAGCCAGGCAAATTACTGAACCGAATTTGACATATCGGGCATAAAACAAGGCTGTTTTCAACATCATTGCTTTGATATTCAGGGAGCAGGATTTTTTCAAACGCCGGGCGTTTTTATTGACTCACCAGGTACATATTCTAATTACTATTCTTCACCCACAAGGACGGTACCTTGGGGAGCGAAGGACAATGACTACCCGATAGCCAATAAAAAAGACATGCAACGTTAAGAAACTAACATTCTACCGGGTGAGTCAAAAAAAGTTTAGGCGTTTGGAGGGCTGTGGAATAAAAAGCATGTGACCGATATTCAAAACTAAAATGATAATTTATCAGTCAAAGGCTAAGTTAGATGGCAAAATTTTGTTTTGTAAATTAAACATCTTTAAGACGCAACAACAATCAAAATGCGTGTAAGGGGTTTGTACGGGAATCGAGGATTCCACATTCCATTTTGGTCCATGATTTATATGGCATTGAAGTTTACATTGCCAATTTGGGATGCTGAATTCGAGTTTCAATAGAAGGTAAATCATGGACCAGAATGGAATGTGGAATTTTGTTCCCAAACATGCCCTTTACCAGCATTTTCCTAATTTCTGGGTCTGTAAGATGAGGGATACTACCAAGTAAAATTTTCTCATCTAAGTTAACGTTTGACTGATAGATGAACATTTCAGTTTTGAATATCAGTCGCATACTTTTTATTTCACAGCCCTTCAAACGCCTAAGCTTTTTTTTACTCACCCGGTACACTACTCATCATTAAAAGCTAATAGATTATTATTATTATTATTATTATTATTATTATTATTATTATTATTATTATTATTATTATTATTATTATTATTATTATTATTATTATCGATTTATTTCAAGTTGGCAACTTACATAGCTATGTGAAATTAAAAAGCTAATTCAAGCCAACAAATTAAATACAATGTTACATAAATATATACAAGGAAAACAAGTCAATAAAATTACAAAAATTCATATCAATGTACAAAGTTCATATTAAAAATGGTGTAAAACTATAAAAAGCCGAGCCGAGGAATATACTGCCTGCAAAGTCTGCAGTCACAGTCTTCATTGGTCCAATATTTGATTTTATTCTTAAATTGTTGCACAGAATTTGAATCCTTGATTTCCTGTGGAAGATAGTGCCAAATACGCTGCCCTCTGTATCGAATTGTTTCAGTACCACAATTAACTGTATGTACCATAGGAAGTAAAAATGTATTGGTATTTCTCAGATTATATCTAACACTTCTTTTCAAAAAAATTTCGTCCATAAAACTGGGGTTTAAATATTTATAGTTTTGAACATTTCAGTCATTAGCAATTGCACATTTTTCTGGTGTATTGTTACAGATCTATCTTTTTCCAACAAAGATTCGAAGCTGGAAGCATAGTCTTTATATGCAATTCGTAAGGCTCTTTCATGCAGTCTATTGATCTTGTTATTCATTTTTCTGCTATGGAACATCCATACCAAAGGACAGTATTGGAACTGGCTAGTTACAAATGCTCTCATTAACAGTCTTAATTTATCAGTTCCTAGATATGTGGACATGCGTGACAACGCAAATAGTTTGTTTCCAGCCTTTTTACAAATATTGCTGACATGCTTTTCAAAGTTGAGATTTGAATCAATCAAAACCCCTGAAAGTTTCTCTTCTTGTGAATTATTGACAGTACAGTTGCCAATATTTATGCCTACATCTTGATTTGTTCTTTCACCAAAAATCATGAAATGGCATTTATCTTCGTTAAGTTTCATTTAGTTATTTCGAAACCATTCAATTATGATTTTGGAGTCATTTTCTAACCTGGAGACTACATTTTCTAGACGCGTATCGCACGTATAAATGGTTGTATCGTCCGCATAGTTACATATATCTGTCTCCTGAATCGACAACAGAAGGTCATTGATGTAGATATTGAAAAAGAGAGGTCCAAGGACGGATCCTTGGGGAACACCAAGCTGAAGATGCTTATAGCTACTGAAAGATCCATTGATTTTTACTCTTTGTTGCCGATTTTCCAGATAGCTGTGGACAAGCAATAAAGCGTCACGACTAAATCCGTATGCATGTAACTTAGCGATCAGTAAGTCATGTCGAATACAGTCGAAGGCCTTTGAAAGGTCCATGAATATGGCTCCAACTTTTCCACCCTTGTCGAGGCACGTTCTCCATTTTTCAATTGTCCGTATCAATGCATGTTGAGCATTATAGCCCTTACGAAAGCCACAAAGCAGACATGATAAATACTGAGACATATAAGTTGATATTTGAGTACCCATGAACCTTTCAAATACCTTCGACACTGTTGGGAGCACACTGATAGGTCTGTAATTACCCTTGAAGGTTTTGACGTCCTTTTTAAAAAGAGAAGATACATCGGCTAATTTCAATTCATCGGGAAAGGAAGAATGTTCTACTGAGTTATTAAATATGATTTGCAAGGGTTCAGAAACTATTTCCGACTCAGATTTTAACAACTTTGGAGGGATACTCTTGAAAGTGGTTGCTTTAGAGGGGTTTAGTTCACTAATCCCATTTTTGATATTTTCAATTGAAACCTTTTCAAATGAGAAAGAGCCATTGTTTACATCGAGAGAGCGAATTTTTTGAATACTTGGGTGCCTCGAAAATTTAAACACTATTTCATCGATGGGGTCACTAAAATCTTCAGAAGCAAGAATAATATTTTCATTTTCGATAATTCCAAGAGAATCAGTGATTGTGACAAAAAAGTTATTGAACGTTTCAGCCACATCAGACTCGTTCGACACAACTTTCCCTTCTTCAACCAACGTTATTCGTGATTTTGATGAGAGATAGGTAAACTGCCTGATATCTAATGTGAAAAAGAATTGCAAGGAAAAGAACATTTACATTAAGGAACTTGATTGTAGCTTGGTATTGACGTCGCAATTGATCTCAATCTTATCGACCTATCTCGTGGATGAAATGTTAAGTCAGTTTCAGTATATCTCTGCTCAAGTCATTGGAAAGGTCTTGGTGACCATATATTAAAGGCTGTGTTAAAGTATCATTTGAAATATCAGCGATTTTTTGAGCGAATGGTTGTATAAATTCAACAATTCCAGCGAGATGCAATAACTCCATGAAAATAGGATCTTTTCTCTCTTTTAAGAACAACGAGGTCTCCTTGGAATGGTTTTGCTTTCCTCACAAACTTTCTTTTTGTGAAAGCAAAACTTCCTTTGCCAAAGTTCTAATTATGAAGAAAATGCCTCCATAACAGATTTTTCTGTTTTCGGCTTCATGGCGAGACGATCTTCAGAGTCTATAAATTTCATAGTAGATCTAATAGACCTTTTAGCTATTCTACAAAGGAGCCTGGATCGAGCGATATTTTTATACAATTTTATACGTGAGGTTGGATAGAGTGGCGTTAGAGCTTCGATAGCAATTGTGCACAAAAATTCTACAAATTGTTATGAAATATCGTCCAATCCACATTCGTTGTGAGAATAGCTATAAGGTCTATTGCAATAGTCCTTTTAGCTATTCTGAAAAAGAATCTCAATCGAACGATACTTTGCTACGTTTTGTAGAATTTCGAATATGCACAGCAGTGATAGAAGCTCTAACGCAAATCGATCGAATCTCGTGTATAAAAATCCATAAAAATAACGCTCGATCCAGGCTCTTTTTATGAAAAGCTAAAAAGGTTTATTGGTTTTCTCACTCGTCACAATAAATTTTTTCTATTTGGTGGGGGCTTTAGCTTCATCTCTGACGTCTCTTCCGTGACTCAATTTTGAGTCAAAATCAATTTAAAGTTGTTTAAAATTGATGTCTTCTGTAATTCATCGTATTAAACCAAATGAGTCTGCAGGTAAAATTTTTTTTATATTCTCTTCCCGGAATTTAATTGTTTATCAGAAATGTTTACCTTTATGAAATTTCATTTTTAGGATCCTGGAAATCCTGCTAGAGAGAACATCATAGATTTCGAAACAAAGGTACTAGCTCTTGTTATCAATCAGCTAATCACAGCTAAAGTCTTGGCTACTCTTGAATGACCATAATTTTGATCTTTTATGTCAGCTAACCACCGTTAGACGTTATAATCAATCTGCCTTAGGAACAATGTGCGTGCGCTTTTTAAAATGTTACGCGGATGCTTATATGCCTTGTTGCTTACCAATTTTCCAATTGTTGCCTCTCTAGAAAGCTGCTTGTAGATGGCCCGCTTCAAAAGTACACTCTTGAAGTTGACAGTTTGAAAATGAACCCACGCAAAGTCTTTGAGGCTCAATCATTTGTTTTGCAGTTGATTTCGCTTTCGTAATTTATGTCCCCGAATAACAGAATTGTGCTGGCGTCTTTCTCACTAACGTCTTCTTGCTAAGAAAGCCTATTGATGAGAGAATTAGAAATGTTTCTTCATTTCAATACCTATCTATGTAACATAGGTTTCAAATCTTTAAAAAGCTGGGTGTAAAATTCAATGACCTATTTATTTGAACTGAAAAGCCTCAAGGAAACTTGAACTATTTTAAAGAAAATCTGACGTTGGACTTTTCTCAAATCTTCAGTTTTGTCAGGAATAAAGTGTTTTTCTTCTTTTTCAAGAATTCTTAAAAATTTTCGAACAATACTTAAAACTGTCGTAATTTCTAGATCTCTTAACGAAAGATCAAATAATTTTCAAGAAAACCATAGTTTATGGATGCCTACAATATGATATCAAGCAAAACTCTCTCATTCTTCTGGTTCGTGATTTAGAAATTTGATGACGTCACATCATGAAATAAGCTGAAGTTTTAAAGAGGCCGTAATTTCGAAAAATAATCGAGATTTCTGCAAAGTCCAACGGTAGAATCATAGAAAAGTGGCTAAACCTTCTTTGAAGTCATTCAGTTTAAAGAAATAGGTCATTGAATTTTACACCCACCTTTTTTCGTAGATTTAAAGATTTGGAACCTATGCTTATCTATGTTGAAGATAAGACGTTGTTGTAAAATTTCCACGAAAATAAGAGTGCATTGAAATATCAATTTGTCTCATTTTTGTAGTCTCTTAGAGATACAAGAGATCTTCTTGAAAAGGTTGGAATTGAAGATGCATATCAATTCATACTGGAAAATTCACATCCAAGGCTCTGGTAAGTTAAAGTTTGACTTTCGTAAGTCTCTTCAAACATCATAGATTGCCGATAGTCTTACACGTTGGAATGGACTGCATACTGTCATGATAGATTTGAATGCTATTGCTAAAGTTTGCAAAGTTAGTTTGTCATTCAAGAATATCAAGGTCCCTAAAAGTATTCTTTTTCTCAAACTTGAGTTACTGTTAGGAGTAATTTGATCATTGAAGAATAGAGCTAAATGGAACTGTTAATGTTAGAAGTGATCATGGATTTTTTCCAAGTACGTTTACATTTACTTTGGATATCTGGCATCTCTTTCATGATTGATTGTGTTTCTTTTGAGTAGAGAGCTCAGAAATGTTTAGGGAATAGTTTCCTTCCGCATTACTTGCTCCTGAAAAATAAAGAGCGTTGTTGATTAGACTTAACGGCAAAGTTCAGCCTTTTTGCCCTCAACTCTTTCCATTAGGAGAAATTTTTGGAAGCCCAACATGAATGTCGATAACTGGCACACTTACTTCTTTGTTGCTCATTTCTTTCCCAGGCGCCTGCTCGCTGAAGCAGCACTTGAGAGGCAAGATCTGGAAGTTGCGGAAAAGGCATTTGTTAGATGTCAAGATTATCAGGGAATCAAATTTACAAAGAGAATTGCAAAACTGGATGTGAGTAGCGGGGGGGGGGAACTTCAATATAGTGAGCAACGGTTACATGACGCCTCTAAAGATGGTTGTTTAACCTCGAAAATCCCTGAATGTGAGCGTCAAAATGTAGCTATTCCATTAGAAGTGGGCAGCTATATGAATCTAATCAAAAAGTTGTCGAGTTGTTTGTTTTAAATTGGATTTTTTTCGTTTCAGCCCTGAAACTTGCTTGTTAGTAACTTTATCCTCATAATTATACGTTTAAACTTTAATGAAACATGATTCCTGGGAATTTCAACGTTCTTTGTGGTTTTACTTGCTTTAATCGAGTTGAGCAATACAAGAGGCAAAATTTTTTTCTAATTATAATAAGTTAAGACTAAACTACTCTAAATACATCAATACTGTTCTGTTCTTGGTATAAGAAGACACAAGGTCATCTGGTCTACACCAAAAACGGCACTTACAGTGTTACAAATACAAGTTCTAGACAAAACAGATACTGCAATACACGGAACAAACGAAATAGGACAAATAGGCAAAACACAAGCAATCAAAGGAAAAGAAAATTTTCAGACAGAAATGTAAGTTTCATTTGTGGTGCGCCATCAGAAAATCAGACAAAGTACAGCCTTGCCTTATTACATTTGTACAGGAAGTTCAGACTTTTGAAAGGAAACACTTGTGTAAATTCACTGATAGAAATTGGCCGTCACTGAAGCAGACTTTCATTTTTTCATGGAATTATACATTTCTTTAGATTGAAACGCTTTTTTATTTTTAAGCTTAGGGCGATTCCGCTCTTTGTGAAAATTCTTTGAAAATACGGAAATTTGCAGCCAAATTTTTTCCAACTTTCAGCCTCTAAAGCAGCAAAAACAAGGGTAGAAAGCATAATGGTGTATCTCTTTAGGAGACTTGAAGGAAGATTTAGGCCTATCACGAAGTTTTCCTATCTTTTTTACCTTTTCCATCGTAAGGCATTGCTTGCACAATTTATCAAAATTACTCAGGAAAGCATCAAGAATGTTTTGCCCACCCAATGTTATTCATTTTTTTCGATTATTACTTATTGCTATCTGTTACTTAAGATACAAATGATTTATTTTATTCAGAGTGAAATGAAGAAATCAGCGGAAATTGCGGCTTATTTTCAACGATATGAGGACGCAGAGCGAATTTATCTCGATATGGATAGAAGGTACCATCTTTTAATCAATATGCTAAATAACCGATTTTGTTTCAAATATTGGATGTTCTCAGCAAAAATGGGGTTAGTAGTTGGAACATATCTTATGAAAGAATTGGTTCAAAGTAAAATGGAATTTTCAGGCTATGTATAACGAGGCTCTAGTGGAACAATCTTCCTTGAAATCATAGAGGGATACATTCCTAAAGAGATGGACAAAAGAAGGCAACATACAACCTGGATTGACGATTTGAAAGATTGTCAGAATAAAAATCTTTTTGTATTAATCGAATAGCTGAAGATAGGGAGAAATCATAGTTTCAGACCTTCGTATTGAAGACTGTACCAAGTAAATGATAATGATAGTAAATGAAACGAAATAGAACACACATGCCTTTTTCCCGTTGTTACGTGTACTGCATGAATAACTGTGACCATTTGGTCAACCGAGGGGTGCATTACTCTTCTGAAAAGCGTTAAGAGATTTTCGTTAAACAGTATGATTTTCATGTAGTTGATAGTTTAATAGTTAGTTGATAGTTTGATAGTTAGACGGATTTCCTGAAAACAAAAGGATTTTTGCCAAAGATGTACCAGCTTTTAGAGAATTATTACGCTCGTCCATCTCAAATTCGACTTCAAAATCTTCTTTTTCTGTCATTTTAGGGACTTAGCTGTGGATCTGAGAATGAAACTTGGTGATTGGTTCCGGGTTGTTCAGCTATTGAAGTCCGGTGGTGGTGGTGGTAAGTAATTAAAGCTTTTGCAAAAGGTTCCTGACTTTTTTTTGAGACATCAAGTTGTGTTGCAGAAGGGTGTCTGTTTCCTAGTTTGGTTGATGAATGCCCAACCTTACCAACTAAGAATCCCTGCAATTAAAGAAGACATTTGATTGTTAGCAGTTGTTTGCTCAAGTTCTTTGCAAATATTTTTTCATGTTGTTTCATTTTGTTTCACCTTAGACTTGTTTGAGTCTTATTTCAACCCAGCACGATTTGGAACTGTTTTACAACTGTCATTCTTAAATCGAATATTTTTCAGGCAAACTATGCAAGAAGTAACATAATTACAAGTGTAAGTAATCCAGATCGAGCGATGTTTGGATACAATGTGCAAAGGTCTTACGAGTTTTTAATATGGGCAGTAGTTATCTCTATCCACACTCAGTCGAGCCCATCGAATTGAAGTGCATCAAAACATCGTTTGATCCAGATGCTTTTTAGAATAGCATAAAGTTGTACCGGGTGAGTCAAAAAAATTTACGCGCTCGGCGGGCTGTGAAATAAACAGTATGAGGCCGATATTCGAAACTGAAACGTTAATCGATCATCATTTAGACCCAGAAATATCGAAAATACTGGTAAAGGCATGATTGGGAGCAAGGTTTCCGCACTACATTCTGGTCCATAATTTTCTTGCTATTGAAACTAAAACTCTATTTCTGACAATGACAATGTAAACTTCAGTGCTACATAGATCATGGACCGGAATGGAAGGTGGAATTTTCGATTCCCATACAAACCCCCGTACATACTAATTGTTGGATCTTAAGCTTATTTTACACCAGGAGGAATTTTCCGCACGGAATCAAGGTTTCGCGACGATGTCGCTACGAAGTCGCTGCGCATAGTGTATATTGAAAGAAGAAAGCCCAAAATAGAACTATGCCATGTTGACCAGGAACGATCGACGCAATCATCATTCTTTGATTTGACTGGTGGAAAAGATGAAGCGGAATTTTTCGCCACGAAAAAGTTGAAATGGTTTCTACTTTTCCGCCACTGAAATATTCCGCTAAAATTCATCTTCGAAATTTTTCTGCGCATGCGTTTGGACAGAATACTCCGCTTCCGCCAAAGAATTCCGCCTGGTGTAAAATAAGCTTTACAGTTGTGTAACATACCAAAAAATTTCTCATCTTAATTAGCCTTTGACTGATAGATTAACATTTCAGTTTTGATTATCGGCCGCATACTTAGCATTCCATAGCCCGCCAAACGCGTAAACATTTTTTGATTCACCCGGTAGTCTTGAAAAGTTTGATAGATCCACAGAAATAACGTATTTCTCCATCCCTGCATGATCCTGAGAGACGTGTATGCAATGATTTATTCTTATTCACGATATCTTGTTGTCGCAGATGACACATTGCTTGAAAAAGCGTGGAACAGCATTGGAGATTATTATGCTGATCGACAGAAATGGCAAAATGCTGTCACATATTACGTTGAAGGTCGAAATGAAGAGAGATTAGCCGAGTCTTATTACATGTTGGAAGATTATGATGGACTTGAAAAACTTATCAGTTCACTCCCAGAGAATCACAAACTATTGCCTGTAAGTATAGCGTTTAATTTATGGGATGTGTTGGTATTTCTTATCAGGATCCTATGGGGCTGCTTTGAATGTCTTTGTGGTCTACATTCAAATCCAGAAATATTGGACGTTGATATTCTAGGACATTTCATTCGTCCGAAGACCTTAATTTCATAAGTTTTTTGTCGTGCAAAATATTTAGTGTCCGAAATCTTTTGCAGTGCAGTAAAAATCCTTATGAAGCACATCCTATGAGCAAACATAAACTGAAAGTAAATTGTGTTTAGTCGTTTGGAATTTCGTGAAACCCTGGTATGAACAATTTTATTTCGTTTTCAGAAAGTGCAGGCATTTTGAGAGCGCAATCTGTTTCACCGGCTAATCATCCAGGATTTTATATCTTCTTCTTCTTTTAGTCCATCGGCGAGATGTTTATGTCTGTTGGGCTGTGTGAGCAAGCTGTGCAATCATTTACTAAGTGCAACAAGATCAAAGAAGCAATTGATTGTTGTGTCCTGCTAAATCAATGGGATCTCGCTATTTCACTTGCTAAACAGCACAACATTAAAGAAATCGACTCACTGCTGGCGAAATACGCATCGCATCTCTTGGAGAAAGACAAAAAATTGGAAGCTATTGAACTGTATCCTTTCTTTATGAAAACTTTTGTTGGTGCAATGTTCCCCTAATTTCTCAAAGCTGGGAACTGCCATTCCCCGCCTAGTAGCAAATAATTGTCATTTTCAGGTTCCGTCCTCACGTATCCGGATCTTTTGAAAACGCATCTTTTTCATCCGTATAAAAACGATCTGTGTCCACACGAGGACCGTTTTCAAAAATATCCCCGTCCACAAGAAAACGCTGTGACATTCTAAATTCACTATTCGACAGTGAAATTCGATATTCGATAACGATATTCGACATTCGAACTGCCATAAAAGAAAACGGAGGAGCAACATGTCCTCGCGTGATCCCCAAAGAACCGAGCGCATGCTCTAATGAGTGGTAAATTGACGCTGTGACGTCAGCATTTTCGAAAAGCTCCGTTTTCGGTGACCGAGAACGCCGTCTCCGTATGGACGCGAACCCAAAACGGATAAAAAAGAAGCGTTTTCAAAAGGATCCGGATACGTGTGGACGGGGCCTTAGTTGTACATAGTCTTAGCTTCGACTGTACATATGATATTTCTCTGCCTATAATTGTTTATTTTCTAATCTTGAAATGAAAAAGTGAAGAAATCGCTCATTAATTTAGGGCAAGGAAAGAAGGTTCATCTTTCGATTCCTAATTCTCAATCCGGCATGTTAGTTTCCTCACATTTGCTCAGTCCTGAATACATGAGTTGTGAAAGTTTGCCTGAACGAAACACAGATATCGCAAAGCAAACAATTTTATCGCTGCTGCTAAACTGTTGTTTGAGGTATGTATTTGCTATTTTTATGATTTGTGATCCATTGAAGCGATTTATTCATTTAAATTCTCACAAAGCCGGTCGTATCAGTTAATTACTTTCGCGAGGCCAATTCGTGTATTTTAGTATGGCCAAACTCGCACAAGTCGGATCTTAAGTAGGAAACTCTTAATTGAAAATAAGATTTTCGTATGATAATGAGATCTTCCTGGTTAATTATTTGGTTTCTGATATTTCGGGTGACAGTCTTAATTCCCGTGCGCTGCAGCTTGATGTGACCTAAGACTTGAATGGAAATTACATTTATGTGGAAAAATTTAAAGGTCTTATGCCACAGGGCCTAGCACTGATACTTATTTGTTTGACGTGGCAAAATTCCAACTTATTTGAGTTTAATTTTACGCTGATTTTTACAGCTTGCAGAAGAGAATGCAAAACTGAGAACAAATCCAGGGAGATCGAAGAAATTGTACGTGCTCGCAGCTCTTTTGGTAAGTCTCTGATTTCTGATTTCTTGAATTAACTGCTTTTTGAGGCGGCTAGCCGAGGCACTTTTTGTCGCACCAATCAGAGAGCGGCATTTGTAATGGGGAGAAAGTCAACAGACAAATATAGGTGAAAAGAACTCGAATAAGACGCTCTGATTGGTTGATCTTGTTTATATGAAAGCGATCTCGACTTACGTTGACTCCCGCAACTTCTAGCAGATTTATCGGATGTAGTTTGTCCCAAACAGCAAGATTATTGCAGAAAAGATTAGTCATTTAAACCTTCTTCATCAAGGAAGCCTTCTTGTAAGTACAATGGACCAATTTCTCCATTTTATGTCTCTGAACCTCGAACTTTTAAAGCGTTTCAGCAGCGGTGTTTACAGTCAAACTTGTGTGATCATCTCAACTGACAATTAGGGCAGTTAGATCATTGAAGGTGTTGTGGCGCCGTGGTGTAATCCTCTGACAGTGCAGCCAGAACAGTCAGGCGGAATGGGTTCGAGTTCCGGTAGGGCCCCACCACTTGAGCGTCATGACAAGGGGTCGCGGACTCGATTAGTTCTGTTCTACTTTTACGATCCCAGCGCTTGGCGCTGAAAAACGCAACTTCACCTTCACCTTCACCATGCGTCGTCGTTGTAGCGATCTGTCGGTTAAGAGATGGAGCGAAACTACAAGGATGTATAGGTCCAGTTAGCCTCTTCAAGGCAGTTTGGATCGCTGCAATGGCTACTGCTACCGAAGAGATAGCATGCAAAGGAGTCACAAGTCATTACTGTAAGACAGAAATATTGAGAAATTTGATAGTGATTTCAAGCCGCTTTGAAGATTTCATTGAAAGGACTTGTGCGCAAGAAGCTATCATGATTTTAGATCAGAAAGCGGGTGTCAGTTAGGGACAGTGCAAACTTTATGTATAACATAGCTGATGCAAAACGTAACGTGGCGACTACTTTTTGAGCTTCTAACTGGGTCAACACTTTTAAAAAGTAGATATGTGCGGGGCAGTAGCATTTTGTAAGCCAAGATGAAGTTTGAGATATAAGATTGTCTATTTTGAGGAAAAAAAATGGTAAATCATGCAAGACGAGAAATGCCTCGAAGGATGTGTATAAAATGATGTAAGATTCCTCTAAAAATTTCCTAATGTAAAGTTGTTTGCAAAAGAGATTCATCAGTCATATCTCTTCATCTTCCAAGTCAAGTTTTTGTTGGACAAGAATTTATTTTGTTATGAGTTTTGGTTAACAACATCTGTTATTTTCATGAGTACGCGGCAGATACATTTTGTAAGGAAAGTTCGATGGGGCAGTTGGCTTTTTTCCATGAATTCATACGAGGCGAGAAGATCTCTTTGCAGGAACTTTTCTTCTCCACCGGCCATGCCCTATTATAAATTTTTTACTATCCCTTTGGTAAATTTTAGATGTACTTGAATATGTCCACTGTTAATTGCAATATTTGCAAAGATCATTACATTGATACCCAGGGTACAGTGGCCTGTCAAATAGGATTGTTTTCATTGAGCCAGCTCACCAGGTAGGATTTCTAATAGTAACGCTCCATTCTGGGACTACCATAGACATTTTGAGGCATGATTTACTGGTGACTGCTCACTTCTTTCTCTTACCCATCCAGATCGAATCCCATCATGAATATGTGAAGAAAAATTCACAAAAAGCCATGGCTGAAAATGGAAAAAGCAACCAAAAGGCAGATGCAAATTCAGCACTTGCTGGTTTGTTAGAAGAAGACAGATCAACCAGTGATATTGTTATTATTGATAATGCGTGGAGAGGAGCAGAGGTATAGTTCATTGATCATATATAAGGGCCCCATACAGTCGATGCATCAGATTCTTATAATAGACCAATTGGATGTTGGATAAATAACTGCAGATATGATTCCTGAGAGGAAGAAGACCAATTTGAATTGATAAACTCTGAACTGCTTATTCTCACTCTAGCATGTTTTCCAGTTGTTGCGCGAACAAATTCCAAAAGGAGGATACTGTACAGTTTATCAAATTTCTCCGTTTTAATCCTTGCATTGCGCTTACATGCATTTCTTGGCAATAACAAACAAATAAGATATAGTCAACCTTAGAGGCTTTCTTTCAAGTAAATTGTATAATTTCCTCTCCACTCTTCTTCACCCTCTCAGCCATTGTGACCCAAGATTCTTTCGTCTAATTTCCAAAACTCCGATCATGCAATAAGAAAATATATGCCTAAACACATTGTTTATGAACTAAAGAGACTATTGATATCATTTGTTGACCAATTATGCAATTTCAGTTGAAGATTGAGACGGATTACATCTGTGATCACTTCTGGATGTCAAAAATTATCGCGAACGATTTGAAGCTATGGAGGACGACCATCGAGGGCTGCAAAGAATGCTGGTCAGCAAAGGGTCTTTAATTACCTTGCTTGATAAGCAGACTTTGCATGTTTCCTCTGAAACATGACTGACCAAGTAAACAGACTAGTTTCTCCTTTTCAGGCATTTCATTTTTACTTGTTGGCCCAGAAACAACTGTATGAGGGTCGCCCCGATGCCGCACTACGCACGGTAAGTGCACCTTTCGTAACAGTAAAACAGTCGATAATACCGTAAAAACTCTATTAAGCCCCCGAAAGGCTTATTTGATTTTGGGCGCTCCAGAGGGGGGCTTGATAGAGAGGGGGCATATTAGAGAAGGGGCTTATTCACAAAATGAAATGACAAGGACATGTTTGGGAACTTTTCCATTGTTTCAACCCATATTTTGGAGCATCAGCATACAATTTTATGAGTCAGATACATAAATTCGACACCGTTTTTCTCCAAACCATATGAAAATTAGCATGCAAGTTGTTTTAGCAAAATAAATGGAAAATATTTGGTAAATTCTGGAATTTGATATAAATAGGAGTCTTAGAGGGGGGCTTATTTGAAATTTTGGCTCAGAGGGGAGGGGCTTATTAAAGAGAGGGCTTGATAGAAAGGGGGCCTTAATAGAACTTTTACGGTATTTATCTTCAAAGTACTTTTAACGCCATAGAGAATGTAACATTCTATGACATTATAAGCTTTTCAAGATAAATATTATCGATCATCGTTAGATTGGGCTGCTTAGGAATGCTATGTTTCAAGTATGCTGGTTTAGGGCCTGTTTATATGAGGCGGGCCAGCCCACCTGACCGGGCAGGCTCGCCTGGGCGGGATGATTTTGATTCCTGTTTATATGAGAGAAAACTATCCCGGCCGGGCGGGCTGGCCTCGTAACAATGCATGACAGGATGTATTTTGGGATTTGGAAAGAAAATCGCTTAACAATGATTTTGACGTGTAAACAATGAGCACACGCCTACGCAAATCAATTACCTTCACCTCGGTTAACCGGGCCAGCCCGCATGATGCTGTTTATATGATCTCGCCTAACCGGGATCTCGCCTACCCAATTCACAGATCTCGGCTGACCGGGCTGGCCCGCTGCTCATTCAACAAAGGATGGCCCGCAGCTTGATTCAACAAAGGATGTCTCTGTTCACTCAGATCTCACCCAGGCGAGCCAGCCCGGTAAGGTGGGCCAGCCCGCCTCATGTAAACAGGCCCTTAGAAATGCCTTAATGCAAGATTGTTTCTCGTGACCTTTGGTTCATGTCAGGTAATTAACACATCGTAAGAGTGTGCTGGGTTAGAAATGCAATCTAGTTATTACAGCGAAGGATGAACAGTTCTGAAAAGCCCTGGAATATTGTTCGACTTTTATGTCTGTTATTTATTTCATGCTCAATGTGTATATTTTTGTTGCCGTAATTTTCTCTTGTTTGTTGTCTTAGGCCATTCATCTCAGTGATTACGAAGATATAATAGACCCACGTGACGCGTATTCGTTGCTTGCATTGGCTGCTTCTGCAAACAAAGCATTTGGTGTGTGCTCGAAGGTAGGTTGATAACACATATTCACGTAGTATAGCACAAAACAGGGAGCATTGCTTTGTTTTTCTATCTAGGTACTTTTAGGACGCTGAGGAACCAAGCTTGTCGAAGCAGCGTCCTGGTCCTTTCTCTTGATATGACTACACTCCATGATTCAGAATGGCGGGATTTGTTTATTTGAGGCTGTGATTTCATCAACAGATTCCTTCTTGCCACCATATCATAGACCTTTATAAAATGTACGTAGTTTTCCTGAAGACTTTATCGATTTACCTCTAATGATCTAGGATCTTACAATGATTTTGACTTTTTCAAAACTTCCTTCATTTCCTTCATCATATTAGAATGCTGCCACTTTGAAAAATAAGAATAGCAACAAATTTCCAAGGCCAAAGTACTTTAAGTTTCTTTCTGGCCATTTGGTTAAAAAATAAAGTAACAGAATTTTACTACCGCCATTTTAAAGATTTGAAAGATTTGAACCCTCTGCTTTAAATACAGCAGTTTTTATGTGTCATTTTGAAGAAACTTTTAGATGTGACTTATTATGTTCTGTCTTTCATCATAGGCTTTTATTAAATTAGAGACATTATCGAGCGCAAAGGATGACCAGAAACTGTATGAAGAGCTTGCACTTGAAGTCTTTACCAAGTAATTGTTCTGTTTTTCTTTTAATAGACCTTTTTACTGCTCTGTGAGAGAGTCTGAATCTAGCAATGATTTAGGCGATTTAGCCATTTTGTAGATTTTCAAATCATTGGATTCGTTCCATGCCGCTTTCAGAGGTTTTTCATTTGAAAACGCAAGAACAGTATGGAGTATGTCGGATTCCTGCGTTTTTGTGTAAACAGGGCAATCGGATATGAAACCAATCTGATATGAAAGGAACACAGTATCATGTATACAGAGCCTGAAAATCTACAAAATCTTTGCTCGATCCGGGCTCTTTTGTAGGGTAGCTTCAACATTTACCGTGTGCCTATTCTGTGGTTGCGTTTTAGAGAAATTTAAATTTGTTCGCTTTTTTCGTGCTGGTAACAGTTGATTTATTATGGAAGTCGGAAAGTGCAGCGAAATATGATAATTTTTGAAGTACTATGGTAAAGTTAGTTGAGGTATTCTGCCTGATGAATTAGCAACTACTTGTCCCATTGGCTAAAACAAGGTCTGAAGTTCTAAATCAAAACATGCCTTATGCAACCACATCAAGAACAGGACAGTAGGGCATACGTCTCCCCCGCAGCAGCCAAGCAAACGGGACCCAATTGTTTCGGTACACTAAGAAATCGTACTTTATGGATGTGTTGTGTGGTAAATTTTTATTGGACGGACTTCATGTACCGTTCTTCAATGAGACGCACAGGTAGATGTTTGGTACACTCCAGGCGCTGTATTACGGAAATTTTAAATCTATTACTTTTATCCGTGTATTTATGGGAACTGAGCCCATATGATTACTTGAACGTTAACGCAATCCAGAATTTTTGCCGACGAAGCGCCGACAGTCCTTTGCTCTTACGTAATAGTGCAAACTTCATTATAAGTGGAGACCATAGACTTCGTGATCCTTGCATTATCCTTAGGAATTTCTTTTGTTTGAAATAGGAATTAAATGACACCTTTTGTTTAAGGATTGAAGAGAAGGTCATATTGGTCATGAACGCTCCATTTATTCGGACTCTATGCCTTTAATTTTTGCAGTTTTGTTTTCTGTAAACTTTAGATGAAGAAACATTTTGTATTGTAGGCATCCACCAAAAGACGCACGCCCAAGCATGGTTGAATGTTCATCATGTGGTTCACAGATCCCAGACTGGTGATATTTTATACCTACGTTGGCTCTAAACTGTAACATTTTCATTTTTTCTTATCGAGACTTTGATAAAGTTGGCAGATGAATTTTGTTCTTGATGTTTTTCAAGTTATACTCTCTGTTTTCTTCGAGTTTCGATTAATGTGCTATTGATATCAGAACGGGAAGCAATTTGCGCTTAGAGATAATCAAGTTCCCACTGTTCTTTATTCTTCTCAAGCATTGCCTATTTGCTCGTCTTTTTGTTGAACTGAAACCGAGCTAAACATAGCTAAACGATTTGGTCCATACAAAGAAAGACCGATTTCAACGAGCTGAATTTTCATAACTAATTTGATCTTTTTCTGAACGATCAAAGTTGGAAAAGAATGGTTTAGTTTTCGTCAAGGTATAACCTGATAAATCCACCACATTTCTGTGGTTATCTCTGTTTATCATTCATCATCTTCCTCCTCCTATCAGGTCTGTTTACTGCCCGAACTGCGATACAAAATTCACTCCATGCGTTGCAAGTGGCCGACCTCTAATGGACTATCAGTTCTGGATGTGCAGAACATGTAAACACAAAGCCTACGAAGAAGAGATTAGCAATCACATGGCCTGCCCGCTTTGCCATTCGCCAGTTTAACAATAGAGGATATCGCACAAAGAAACAGAACAACAGAGACAAAGAAGAGAAGTTATAGAATATTTATTATTTGTGCTTTGTTTATGTTTGTTTGAAAAAGCTTTATTTACGTTCAGTTAGAAGCACTAATAGGGAATGCAACCTGTCTCCCACTTTACTGGGCGTCAGATAAGATCGCCCTATTAACCCGTGAGGGGAAATTTATGGGTTTTCGGAAACTCAGTTGTAAATATGACAGTGAAATTTGTGTAGGTTTAGTTGCAAAGATACCACAATGTATTTTTGAGATTTTAAGATCGATAGACTTGCATTCTCAAAGGAGAAAAAGGCTCACTGATTGACTCTTTGTTGTATGTGAAATGCAGTATTCCTTTAAGGGAGTGCTTGATTGGTATTTCCAAACCTACCGAATTCTGAAAACGGTAGACTTCGCAGAGATGGAAACTCATTTCCCAATCAAACACAAAATCCTTGAAAACGGCAGGTTTCAGATTCATCCTGACGAAAACGAGATTTTTCAGTTGAAAAATGCGATTACGAGCCTGGTGCTTGGCAACAAGCATTACAGTTACAAATTATCGTAGCAACGCAAGCAAATTCACTAATGAAACTGAGAATCTCTCCAAAGTCGGCCAAACCCTCTGCCTCTTGGAGAAGATGGCTCAGCAGGCCTGCCAAATTTGCCATTTTCGGAATTGGAGAGTCAATCAAACACAAAATCTGAGTCTTCCAAGTCTACCGTTTTCAGAATTTGTACCACTCAAACGCACCCTAAGATTGGAAAGGTGCGCTGGTCTTCAGATTTTTACGGCGGGTTGTGTGAAAAGTGGACTGAGAAGAAGGATGTCAAGTCGGAGAGATCCGGTATGTTTGAATATGCTGGGTGTTCCAGAAAAAAATATCCAACCCACTTTCATTCGAGTTTCTTCAGGAAATGACAGAATTTGAATCAGTATGAGGCATGCCATCTGAAAGTACAATCTTTCTTCTTTCCAATGATATCCAAGTTGGGTGTATTAATTGAACTTTTCATTGCTTATGTGACGCGTTCGCAGGTATGGCCTATTTTAGATGCTGGAAAGTGATAGGGCATTTACATAGACGATAATCCACATTTGTAAGAAAATATTTTATCATTATCTACAGTTGAATCTCATGAGGATGAAATTATCTTTTTCCCTCCTCGCCTTAATTTTTTTCATAATTTTTACGAAAAAAAGGGGATTGATTTTGCATTTGCAGGAAGTTGTATTTGAAATTGGGCATACTTAATAAAAAATAGATTAAATGATAAATAATTCTAGTAAGGTATCTAAACTGCATATAATTAGAAAGAAGAAAGATTGCATTTTCTGGTGGTATACATTACATGTACTCAAGTTTTGGCAATTTTTAAGATTTCCAATTATAGTTGGGTTGCGTTTTTTCTGAAACCCGCAATATGGTTTATATCAGAACTGTATTTAACAAAATTATCTGATATAGAATTACCTGGTTAAATTTGCTGCATTCAACATAGCAGGGTAGCCAGTAACACAGACCACTGCAGCTTACTTTAATGGCAGAAGTCAAGAGGATGTTCAACATCGAGGGATTTATGTTTGATATTTAACAATGATTTCAGTCAGCACAGACTCCGATCTTCTGTACATAAATCACTGTAGACAGGTCGAGTCTAAAATGTATGTTTTGTTTGGAAATCATGCTGCAAAAACTACGGATCAGATTTCACGAATGTGAAAAGACAAGTCCGGGCTTGGTAAAATTAATGTTAAAAAGCAACCTTACCGACTACTGAAAACCAGTCGTGAGTTCTTTCAAAGTTTTGATGCCTCCAACTTTCAAAAATTGGTGAATGAATCTTCGTAAGTTAGGCCAAATATCGTCGCCATTTTGTATCTTGTATGTACTAGTGTGCGAAGGCACGATATGGAGGCTAGCAATGTGAATGGTATAATATATCAACACATTTGCCAGCGTAGTTCAGGTCAACGTGAAGTGACATCACAGAAAATGACGTCATTTCGCACTTCTTAGCAGATTGAAATATGTAGTTTCGCAGAATAAAGGAGATAACAATTGAAAAAAGTGCTGCACACCAGTCACAACAGTGTAATCTCTTGAGTAATCAACAATTGTACCAACCCCGGACTTGTCCTTTAACTCTTTTCCCTGATTGAAGCCTTCACTTAAATCTGTAGACTATAATTTACTACGAAAAGAATCCAGACCCCATTCGATTCATGTTCGAGCACTTACGAGACTGCAGAAGTAGAATGTTAAAATGCAAGTATTTGGAATACCAGGAATCAGAAAAGGCATGTGATAGGAACTAACTGGCGTGGGGAGGGGTACTTGGTATATCTATCCAACGGAGACTTGCCATTTTCAGGGTATCGTTTTCGCCTATTTTTCTAGAATGGTGCATCAAAAGAAGGTAATTTTTCTGGAGGCGGCTATCAAAACATGCCCAAAGGGGAAATTTTGTCAGATCGGATTATCATTTAGTCCAATTTTTGTGTTTTTGAGAATAATATTCACCGATTGTTTCTAAAATCGGGTATCATTTGAAGGTAAATAGTATGGAAATGGGTAAAAATGGTTCGTGGGCACATTCCTGTACAAATTTAGGCCTAGTATCGTCACCCCCGGACCAACTGAACAGTGTTTGGTTCGCTTCAGAGTAAATGAATGATATATTAGGGGAAGTTAGAGGGGCCAATTTCAGCTTCGAGCCTCTTAAAATATGGGTTGCTATTGCCAGGCATTTTTCAAACAATTAATTAAACTTTTTCACTAAGCTGGTGGATAAAAATTGGCAAAATGTAAACATATAGAACTCTTTATGGTGTAATTTTTAAGAGATAAACAGAGTCGAAGAGAAATTAAATGCCATATGACTGTGTGTTTCCTTTCTTTATCCTTTTACCAGGCAAAAATAATATTGTCCTGAGTAGTATGCTTAAAGTCAATATGCAAACAAAATTGCGAATTATTTTAAAGTGAAATTGTCCATATTCTCCTTCAAAGAGTAAGGTCTCAGCCTTAGCTTTCCTCGCTGAAATAAGGTGCATTTCAAAGTGCTCATTTTCCACGAGAAAGTATGGCTATAGTCTTCACTTTTTCACGAAAATTGGGTGATGTTCAAAGAACTCTTTTTCCGCCAAAAAGTAAGGCTATAGGCTTTGCTTTTTCACTAAAATTGGGTGCTTTTTAAAGTACTATTTTTTCCGCCAAAAAGTAAGGCTATAGGCTTTGCTTTTTCACTAAAATTGGGTGCTTTTAAAAGTACTCTTTTTTCCGCCAAAATGTAAGGCTATAGGCTTTGCTTTTTCACTAAAATTGGGTTCTTTTAAAAGTACTATTTTTCCCGCTAAAATGTAAGGCTATAAGCTTTGCTTTTTCACTAAAATTGGGTGCTTTTAAAAGTACTATTTTTTCCGCCAAAATGTGAGGCTATAGGCTTTGCTTTTTCATTAAAATTGGGTGCTTTTAAAAGTACTCTTTTCCCGCCAAAATGTAAGGCTATAGGCTTTGCTTTTTCACTAAAATTGGGTGCTTTTTAAAGTACTATTTTTTCCGCCAAAATGTAAGGCTATAGGCTTTGCTTTTTCATTAAAATTGGGTGCTTTTTAAAGTACTCTTTTTCCGCCAAAATGTAAGGCTATAGGCTTTGCTTTTTCATTAAAATTGGGTGCTTTTGAATCTACTATTTTCCCGCCAAAATGTAAGGCTATAGGCTTTGCTTTTTCATTAAAATTGGGTGCTTTTGAATCTACTATTTTCCCGCCAAAATGTAAGGCTATAGGCTTTGCTTTTTCACTAAAATTGGGTGCTTTTTAAAGTACTATTTTTTCCGCCAAAATGTAAGGCTATAGGCTTTGCTTTTTCATTAAAATTGGGTGCTTTTGAATCTACTATTTTCCCGCCAAAATGTAAGGCTATAGGCTTTGCTTTTTCACTAAAATTGGGTGCTTTTTAAAGTACTATTTTTTCCGCCAAAATGTAAGGCTATAGGCTTTGCTTTTTCATTAAAATTGGGTGCTTTTGAATCTACTCTTTTTCCGCCAAAAAGTAAGGCTATAGGCTTTACTTTTTCACTAAAATTAGGTGCTTTTAAAAGTACTCTTTTTTCCGCCAAAAAGTAAGGCTATAGGCTTTGCTTTTTCACTAAAATTGCCTTCTTATGAAAGTATTATTTTTCCACCCAAAATGTAAGGCTATAGTCTTTGCTTTTTCATTAAAATTGGGTGCTTTTTAAAGTACTCTTTTTTCCGCCAAAAAGTAAGGCTATAGGCTTTGCTTTTTCACTAAAATTGGGTGCTTTTTAAAGTACTCTTTTTTCCGCCAAAAAGTAAGGCTATAGGCTTTGCTTTTTCACTAAAATTGGGTGCTTTTTAAAGTTCTCTTTTTTCCGCCAAAAAGTAAGGCTATAGGCTTTGCTTTTTCACTAAAACTGGGTGCTTTTTAAAGTACTATTTTTTCCACCAAAATGTAAGGCTATAGGCTTTGCTTTTTCACTAAAACTGGGTGCTTTTTAAAGTACTATTTTTTCCGCCAAAATGTAAGGCTATAGGCTTTGCTTTTTCACTAAAATTGGGTACTTTTTAAAGTTCTCTTTTTTCCGCCAAAAGTAAGGCTATAGGCTTTGCTTTTTCATTAAAATTGGGTGCTTTTTAAAGTTCTCTTTTTTCCGCCAAAAAGTAAGGCTATAGGCTTTGCTTTTTCACTAAAATTGGGCGTTTTTTAAAGTTCTCTTTTTTCCGCCAAAAAGTAAGGATATAGGCTTTGCTTTTTCACTAAAATTGGGTGCCTTTAAAAGTTCTCTTTTTTCCGCCAAAAAGTAAGGCTATAGGCTTTGCTTTTTCACTAAAATTGGGTACTTTTTAAAGTTCTCTTTTTTCCGCCAAAAAGTAAGGCTGTAGGCTTTTCTTTTCACTAAAATTGGGTGCTTTTTAAAGTTCTCTTTTTTCCGCCAAAAAGTAAGGCTATAGGCTTTGCTTTTTCACTAAAATTGGGTGTTTTTAAAGTAAGGCTATAAACTTTGCTTTTTCATTAAAATTGGGTGCTTTTGAGTCTACTCTTTTCCCGCCAAAATGTAAGGCTATAGGCTTTGCTTTTTCACTAAAATTGGGCGTTTTTTAAAGTTCTCTTTTTTCCGCCAAAAAGTAAGGATATAGGCTTTGCTTTTTCACTAAAATTGGGTGCTTTTAAAAGTTCTCTTTTTTCCGCCAAAAAGTAAGGCTATAGGCTTTCCTTTTTCACTAAAATTGGGTACTTTTTAAAGTTCTCTTTTTTCCGCCAAAAAGTAAGGATATAGGCTTTGCTTTTTCACTAAAATTGGGTACTTTTTAAAGTTCTCTTTTTTCCGCCAAAAAGTAAGGCTATAGGCTTTGCTTTTTCACTAAAATTGGGTGCTTTTGAATCTACTCTTTTTCCGCCAAAAAGTAAGGCTATAGGCTTTGCTTTTTCATTAAAATTGGGTGCTTTTGAATCTACTCTTTTTCCGCCAAAAAGTAAGGCTATAGGCTTTGCTTTTTCACTAAAATTGGGTGCTTTTGAATCTACTCTTTTTCCGCCAAAAAGTAAGGCTATAAGCTTTGCTTTTTCATTAAAATTGGGTGCTTTGGAATCTACTGTTTTTCCGCCAAAAAGTAAGGCTATAGGCTTTGCTTTTTCATTAAAATTGGGTGCTTTTAAAAGTTCTCTTTTTTCCGCCAAAAAGTAAGGCTATAGGCTTTCCTTTTTCACTAAAATTGGGTACTTTTTAAAGTTCTCTTTTTTCCGCCAAAAAGTAAGGATATAGGCTTTGCTTTTTCACTAAAATTGGGTACTTTTTAAAGTTCTCTTTTTTCCGCCAAAAAGTAAGGCTATAGGCTTTGCTTTTTCACTAAAATTGGGTGCTTTTGAATCTACTCTTTTTCCGCCAAAAAGTAAGGCTATAGGCTTTGCTTTTTCATTAAAATTGGGTGCTTTGGAATCTACTCTTTTCCCGCCAAAATGTAAGGCTATAGGCTTTGCTTTTTCACTAAAATTGGGTGCTTTTGAATCTACTCTTTTCCCGCCAAAAAGTAAGGCTATAGGCTTTGCTTTTTCACTAAAATTGGGTGCTTTTTAAAGTTCTCTTTCTTCCGCCAAAAAGTAAGGCTATAGGCTTTGCTTTTTCATTAAAATTGGGTGCTTTTAAAAGTACTCTTTTCCCGCCAAAATGCAAGGCTATAGGCTTTGCTTATTCACTAAAATTGGGTGCTTTTAAAAGTACTTTTTTTTCCGCCAAAATGTAAGGCTATAGGCTTTGCTTTTTCACTAAAATTGGGTGCTTTTAAAAGTACTTTTTTTCCGCCAAAAAGTAAGGCTATAGGCTTTGCTTTTTCACTAAAATTGGGTGCTTTTGAATCTACTCTTTTTCCGCCAAAATGTAAGGCTATAGGCTTTGCTTTTTCACTAAAATTGGGTGCTTTTGAATCTACTCTTTTTCCGCCAAAAAGTAAGGCTATAGGCTTTGCTTTTTCATTAAAATTGGGTGCTTTGGAATCTACTCTTTTCCCGCCAAAATGTAAGGCTATAGGCTTTGCTTTTTCACTAAAATTGGGTGCTTTTGAATCTACTCTTTTCCCGCCAAAAAGTAAGGCTATAGGCTTTGCTTTTTCACTAAAATTGGGTGCTTTTTAAAGTTCTCTTTCTTCCGCCAAAAAGTAAGGCTATAGGCTTTGCTTTTTCATTAAAATTGGGTGCTTTTAAAAGTACTCTTTTCCCGCCAAAATGCAAGGCTATAGGCTTTGCTTATTCACTAAAATTGGGTGCTTTTAAAAGTACTTTTTTTTCCGCCAAAATGTAAGGCTATAGGCTTTGCTTTTTCACTAAAATTGGGTGCTTTTAAAAGTACTTTTTTTCCGCCAAAAAGTAAGGCTATAGGCTTTGCTTTTTCACTAAAATTGGGTGCTTTTGAATCTACTCTTTTTCCGCCAAAATGTAAGGCTATAGGCTTTGCTTTTTCACTAAAATTGGGTGCTTTTTAAAGTTCTCTTTTTTCCGCCAAAAAGTAAGGATTTAGGCTTTGCTTTTTCACTAAAATTGGGTGCTTTTGAATCTACTCTTTTCCCGCCAAAAAGTAAGGCTATAGGCTTTGCTTTTTCACTAAAATTGGGCGTTTTTTAAAGTTCTCTTTTTTCCGCCAAAAAGTAAGGATATAGGCTTTGCTTTTTCACTAAAATTGGGTGTTTTTAAAGTAAGGCTATAAACTTTGCTTTTTCATTAAAATTGGGTGCTTTTGAGTCTACTCTTTTCCCGCCAAAATGTAAGGCTATAGGCTTTGCTTTTTCACTAAAATTGGGCGTTTTTTAAAGTTCTCTTTTTTCCGCCAAAAAGTAAGGATATAGGCTTTGCTTTTTCACTAAAATTGGGTGCTTTTAAAAGTTCTCTTTTTTCCGCCAAAAAGTAAGGCTATAGGCTTTCCTTTTTCACTAAAATTGGGTACTTTTTAAAGTTCTCTTTTTTCCGCCAAAAAGTAAGGATATAGGCTTTGCTTTTTCACTAAAATTGGGTACTTTTTAAAGTTCTCTTTTTTCCGCCAAAAAGTAAGGCTATAGGCTTTGCTTTTTCACTAAAATTGGGTGCTTTTGAATCTACTCTTTTTCCGCCAAAAAGTAAGGCTATAGGCTTTGCTTTTTCATTAAAATTGGGTGCTTTTGAATCTACTCTTTTTCCGCCAAAAAGTAAGGCTATAGGCTTTGCTTTTTCACTAAAATTGGGTGCTTTTGAATCTACTCTTTTTCCGCCAAAAAGTAAGGCTATAAGCTTTGCTTTTTCATTAAAATTGGGTGCTTTGGAATCTACTGTTTTTCCGCCAAAAAGTAAGGCTATAGGCTTTGCTTTTTCATTAAAATTGGGTGCTTTTAAAAGTTCTCTTTTTTCCGCCAAAAAGTAAGGCTATAGGCTTTCCTTTTTCACTAAAATTGGGTACTTTTTAAAGTTCTCTTTTTTCCGCCAAAAAGTAAGGATATAGGCTTTGCTTTTTCACTAAAATTGGGTACTTTTTAAAGTTCTCTTTTTTCCGCCAAAAAGTAAGGCTATAGGCTTTGCTTTTTCACTAAAATTGGGTGCTTTTGAATCTACTCTTTTTCCGCCAAAAAGTAAGGCTATAGGCTTTGCTTTTTCATTAAAATTGGGTGCTTTGGAATCTACTCTTTTCCCGCCAAAATGTAAGGCTATAGGCTTTGCTTTTTCACTAAAATTGGGTGCTTTTGAATCTACTCTTTTCCCGCCAAAAAGTAAGGCTATAGGCTTTGCTTTTTCACTAAAATTGGGTGCTTTTTAAAGTTCTCTTTCTTCCGCCAAAAAGTAAGGCTATAGGCTTTGCTTTTTCATTAAAATTGGGTGCTTTTAAAAGTACTCTTTTCCCGCCAAAATGCAAGGCTATAGGCTTTGCTTATTCACTAAAATTGGGTGCTTTTAAAAGTACTTTTTTTTCCGCCAAAATGTAAGGCTATAGGCTTTGCTTTTTCACTAAAATTGGGTGCTTTTAAAAGTACTTTTTTTCCGCCAAAAAGTAAGGCTATAGGCTTTGCTTTTTCACTAAAATTGGGTGCTTTTGAATCTACTCTTTTTCCGCCAAAATGTAAGGCTATAGGCTTTGCTTTTTCACTAAAATTGGGTGCTTTTTAAAGTTCTCTTTTTTCCGCCAAAAAGTAAGGATTTAGGCTTTGCTTTTTCACTAAAATTGGGTGCTTTTGAATCTACTCTTTTCCCGCCAAAAAGTAAGGCTATAGGCTTTGCTTTTTCACTAAAATTGGGCGTTTTTTAAAGTTCTCTTTTTTCCGCCAAAAAGTAAGGATATAGGCTTTGCTTTTTCACTAAAATTGGGTGTTTTTAAAGTAAGGCTATAAACTTTGCTTTTTCATTAAAATTGGGTGCTTTTGAGTCTACTCTTTTCCCGCCAAAATGTAAGGCTATAGGCTTTGCTTTTTCACTAAAATTGGGCGTTTTTTAAAGTTCTCTTTTTTCCGCCAAAAAGTAAGGATATAGGCTTTGCTTTTTCACTAAAATTGGGTGCTTTTAAAAGTTCTCTTTTTTCCGCCAAAAAGTAAGGCTATAGGCTTTCCTTTTTCACTAAAATTGGGTACTTTTTAAAGTTCTCTTTTTTCCGCCAAAAAGTAAGGATATAGGCTTTGCTTTTTCACTAAAATTGGGTACTTTTTAAAGTTCTCTTTTTTCCGCCAAAAAGTAAGGCTATAGGCTTTGCTTTTTCACTAAAATTGGGTGCTTTTGAATCTACTCTTTTTCCGCCAAAAAGTAAGGCTATAGGCTTTGCTTTTTCATTAAAATTGGGTGCTTTTGAATCTACTCTTTTTCCGCCAAAAAGTAAGGCTATAGGCTTTGCTTTTTCACTAAAATTGGGTGCTTTTGAATCTACTCTTTTTCCGCCAAAAAGTAAGGCTATAAGCTTTGCTTTTTCATTAAAATTGGGTGCTTTGGAATCTACTGTTTTTCCGCCAAAAAGTAAGGCTATAGGCTTTGCTTTTTCATTAAAATTGGGTGCTTTTAAAAGTTCTCTTTTTTCCGCCAAAAAGTAAGGCTATAGGCTTTCCTTTTTCACTAAAATTGGGTACTTTTTAAAGTTCTCTTTTTTCCGCCAAAAAGTAAGGATATAGGCTTTGCTTTTTCACTAAAATTGGGTACTTTTTAAAGTTCTCTTTTTTCCGCCAAAAAGTAAGGCTATAGGCTTTGCTTTTTCACTAAAATTGGGTGCTTTTGAATCTACTCTTTTTCCGCCAAAAAGTAAGGCTATAGGCTTTGCTTTTTCATTAAAATTGGGTGCTTTGGAATCTACTCTTTTCCCGCCAAAATGTAAGGCTATAGGCTTTGCTTTTTCACTAAAATTGGGTGCTTTTGAATCTACTCTTTTCCCGCCAAAAAGTAAGGCTATAGGCTTTGCTTTTTCACTAAAATTGGGTGCTTTTTAAAGTTCTCTTTCTTCCGCCAAAAAGTAAGGCTATAGGCTTTGCTTTTTCATTAAAATTGGGTGCTTTTAAAAGTACTCTTTTCCCGCCAAAATGCAAGGCTATAGGCTTTGCTTATTCACTAAAATTGGGTGCTTTTAAAAGTACTTTTTTTTCCGCCAAAATGTAAGGCTATAGGCTTTGCTTTTTCACTAAAATTGGGTGCTTTTAAAAGTACTTTTTTTCCGCCAAAAAGTAAGGCTATAGGCTTTGCTTTTTCACTAAAATTGGGTGCTTTTGAATCTACTCTTTTTCCGCCAAAATGTAAGGCTATAGGCTTTGCTTTTTCACTAAAATTGGGTGCTTTTTAAAGTTCTCTTTTTTCCGCCAAAAAGTAAGGATTTAGGCTTTGCTTTTTCACTAAAATTGGGTGCTTTTGAATCTACTCTTTTCCCGCCAAAAAGTAAGGCTATAGGCTTTGCTTTTTCACTAAAATTGGGCGTTTTTTAAAGTTCTCTTTTTTCCGCCAAAAAGTAAGGATATAGGCTTTGCTTTTTCACTAAAATTGGGTGCTTTTGAGTCTACTCTTTTCCCGCCAAAATGTAAGGCTATAGGCTTTGCTTTTTCACTAAAATTGGGCGTTTCTTAAAGTTCTCTTTTTTCCGCCAAAAAGTAAGGATATAGGCTTTGCTTTTTCACTAAAATTGGGTGCTTTTAAAAGTTCTCTTTTTTCCGCCAAAAAGTAAGGCTATAGGCTTTCCTTTTTCACTAAAATTGGGTACTTTTTAAAGTTCTCTTTTTTCCGCCAAAAAGTAAGGATATAGGCTTTGCTTTTTCACTAAAATTGGGTACTTTTTAAAGTTCTCTTTTTTCCGCCAAAAAGTAAGGCTATAGGCTTTGCTTTTTCACTAAAACTGGGTGCTTTTTAAAGTACTATTTTTTCCGCCAAAATGTAAGGCTATAGGCTTTGGCTTTTTCATTAAATTGGGTACTTTTTAAAGTTCTCTTTTTTCCGCCAAAAAGTAAGGCTATAGGCTTTGCTTTTTCACTAAAATTGGGTACTTTTTAAAGTTCTCTTTTTTCCGCCAAAAAGTAAGGCTATAGGCTTTGCTTTTTCACTTAAATTGGGTACTTTTTAAAGTTCTCTTTTTTCCGCCAAAAAGTAAGGCAATAGGCTTTTCTTTTTCACTAAAATTGGGTACTTTTTAAAGTACTCTTTTTTCCGCCAAAAAGTAAGGCTATAGGCTTTGCTTTTTCACTAAAATTGGGTGCTTTTTAAAGTTCTCTTTTTTCCGCCAAAAAGTAAGGCTATAGGCTTTGCATTTTCACTAAAATTGGGTGCTTTTTAAAGTACTCTTTTTCCGCCAAAAAGTAAGGCTATAGGCTTTGCTTTTTCACTAAAATTGGGTGCTTTTTAAAGTACTATTTTTTCCGCCAAAATGTAAGGTTATAGGCTTTGCTTTTTCATTAAAATTGGATGCTTTTTAAAGTACTCTTTTTCCGCCAAAAAGTAAGGCAACATGCTTTGCTTTTTCACTAAAATTGGGTGCTTTTTAAATTACTCTTTTTTTCTGCCAAAAAGTAAGGTTATAGGCTTTGCTTTTTCACTAAAATTGGGTGCTTTTTAAAGTACTCTTTTTCCGCCAAAAAGTAAGGCAATAGGCTTTGCTTTTTCACTAAAATTGGGTGCTTTTTAAAGTACTCTTTTTTCCGCCAAAAAGTAAGGCAATAGGCTTTGCTTTTTCACTAAAATTGGGTGCTTTTTAAAGTACTATTTTTTCCGCGAAAAAGTAAGGCTATAGGCCTTGCTTTTTCACTAAAATTGGGTGCTTTTTAAAGTACTCTTTTTTCCGCCAAAATGTAAGGCTATGGGCCTTGCTTTTCACTAAAGTTGCCTGCTTTTGAAAGTACTCCTTTCTCCATCAAAAAGTAAGGCTGTAGGCTTTGCTTTTTCACTAAAATTGAGTGCTTTTAAAGTACTCTTTTTTCCGCCAAAAACTAAGGCTTGGCTTTTTCACTAAAAGTGGGTGTTTTTCAAAGTCTACATTTTAAACAGAAATCAAGGCTTCCCTTCTCCACAAAAGCAACCTGACTTGAAGTTGCACATTTTTTGGCCATTCTTTAAGAGGTATCTGCCAGGGAAGCTTATATTGTTTACATAAAGGTAGAATGTTTTTTTCCTTCGAGCATGAGAACTTGAAACATTTGATATGTGGGAAAAGGGCTGCCAAAAGTGATCTGAAGGAAGCTAGCAATTCGGGGAACTGCGATTTCGGCTAGAAGATTCAAACAAAAATTCCAAAAGGATATTATTCTTTCATCAATGTTCTATTGACAAATCCAGTTATATGTATAAGGTTTAACTCATTAATCTAGAGAAAAATCCGGATTTTGAACAAGGACGATAATTATTCACATTTTGCAGCACAGGATCAAATGTTTCAAAGCTTTAAAAAGGTGGACGTAAAATTCTATCAAATTTTTCTTTGAACTGAATGACTTGAAAGTAACGTTGGGTAATTTGCTGTAAATCTGCCGTGGAATTTTTTGATATTTTTAAAATGGTGGCAGTTTGACTAACGGGTGAGTCAATAAAAACGCCCGGCGTTTGAAAAACTCCTACTCCCTGAATATCAAAACAATGATAATAAAAACTGTCTGATATTATCCCAGATATGTCAAAATTATGATTAGTAATTTACCCAACTTTAATCGGACAATTCCTTCCCGTCGAAATTAGAGATTTTCTGCAGAGAGCCCTTTTCGAAGACCTGCAAAAACGGGTGAAAACACCAAGCAAGATTTCCGTTTGTTCTCCTTCCTAGTATTGATGACTCTTAGATGTGTTCATGTATTTTTGTCCTCTTGGGAGAATGGAATCCCCCTGAATAAGTTATTCACACTAGGGGAAAGATTTTTCAACCCGTCAAAATAAAAGCAATTGCGAAAGCGTGCTGAAAGTCCTTGCTTTAAGGTTAACATATTAGGGATTTTGCTTGTAATTTTAGTATTTTTATTAAGGCTTTTCAAAGGGATTCATTTTAGAAAATCGCTTACAGAATCTGAACGGAATGACCGACTTTAGCCAGGAAAACTTCTAAAAATAATTGAACATGTTAGCTATTCAATCAGGCATTGCGAAATACCACTGCTCATATACTCAGGTAGCAGTAGCCTTTCAAACGCCGGGCACTTTTTTGACTCACCTAGTAAGATTTACACCAATCTTTTTAAAGGTTTGAAAGATTTGATTCCCATGCTTACAGCTGTTATCTTTGAAATAATTTCTTTCTGAAATACTGGGAGTCCCCTAGAGATTGCTCGGTATTTCATTAGATATTCAAAGTTAGCTATAACTGAACAGGACCCGTGGTTAGACACCCCTTTCATGAGATCCTAAATTACCTCTAGACACCAGAATTTTGTGGATCTGTTCAAAATCACCGAGTTACAGGCTGTTAAAGATCATGTTTGTACGAAAGCCAAAACCAGAAAATGTCAAATGAATTGCTATGCATGCATCCTCTAAAATCTAGGTTAAAGAGCGCTATTCAATATGAAACTGATGACTGATATCAGCGTAAACAAATAGGACTTCAAGAGTAACCAAATTCTTGCAACCATAGAACTTGCTTCAAAAGGCAAGCGTCCGATAAACATTAAAAGAGAAGTTAAAAATATTCCTCAACATATCCATATGTTTGAATCAATTTTCAATTAAGCTTGGCTGTTGAAGATCATTTCCAGATCCTAACTGATTTTGTCAGCAATAAGCGAGAGACGAAAGCAAATGATAGCCTTATGCTACATTCATTCTAACTGCTATCGAAACACATTTCAGTTTCAGTTATAGCACACTCTTGTACTTCAAAAGCTTGCAACTCCAAGAATATTCAGGGGATTTGCAAGATTCTGGTGTCTAAAATTGATTTAGGATCTTAAGAAAAGGGTTGCTTACCATGGAGCCTTTAAAATGTATCGTTGCATTTCAATATATGATCAAAAGTAGAAATCCTTTTTGGGAAGCCCTGTACCAAAGCAACCTTGGACAGTTTATAAGCAAACAACAATAGGTGCTTTTCGCAACGATTTCGTTGTTTCAGTGTCACTTTATGTGCATCATAGTTTGTGAATCCATTGACATACCAGGTGTCCCAAGACAAGCATACAGATTTAAGTTCGGCCCAGCGACATGAATTTAGCTTCAATCAATGGCTAATCCCCTCTAAACCATCCCTCGATGGCTGACTTGAAAATTGACATCTCGCTTGTTGGTACTGGTGTTTTGACAGCAAACATATTGATCCAGAAAGCTAGAAATTGCGTCTACCTGTAAACCAGAGCTTTGGCCTTTTGGCCTAAACAGATTCTTCGATAACCTAAACAGATTCTTCGATAAACCTACATCGATGTAAATAAATCAACGACAACCTTGATAAAATTTGAAAAATTTTCTTATAATATTCTGTTTGCCAATGAACGAAAACAACGAGAAACAAGACCAGAAGGGAAATAAAACTTCCCTCTGCATCAACTACATCATTGCTAACTCGCTTTGAATAAAGTCATGGTTGCTGAACCCATGCTCTTAAATCCAAAGGAACTTCTTGCCAGAGCTAGCAGTCTTTCTACCTAGAACGGGGGTCGTGTTTTTGTTTTTCCCTTCAAACTTTACCAGATTTTGACTCTCGGTCCGAACCTCATTCCTAGTTTATAACGATGAGTCTCTTGTATCCATGCGGTAAACATTGCTCAAGAAGGAATTAAAATGAAACAGCGAAAAACTTGGCCCTATTTTCTTCAATCATCAATGGAATTATGATGGAATCACGGCTTCGAATCTCAATCCCGTTGGAGGGTTTTCAATTCTTCAATCGAATCGAAGATTCTATCACATTTACACCGTAACAATAGTAATTCACAAATCTCGCAATCTGATTGGTACTGTAAGAATCATGAAGTTTAGGCCTAACTAGGGCCAGGTTTTTCAAAGTAACATTATGAGTGTCTGTTGACTGAAGCGCCATCATCAAGTCAAAGAGGACAAGGAAACAAGAGACTCATCGCCTTAAGTCTACCTCTTTCCTAGCACCAAACCGAATCAGTATACTGTTTCTCCGACACCTGGCAGTTCACATGAGTTACTGACAGCAAAATCAAACATACTTGCACACAAACTTTTCAAAGTACCCTGCCTTTGAAAACGAAAGTAAATCGTAAACTAGTCTAGCTAGCAGTGTTCATATTGCAGTTCACATCTCATCATCCATAATGATAAAAAGATTTAACCTCTTTCAGATAGATCTCCCAGCCTCTCCAGTAAATAAAACATTGACAGCCACTTTTTAAACAGCCTTTTCTGCCTCTATTTCAAACGAATTATTGACAAATGTCTTTGGGTCGAGTTTCTGATGCTCTGCTCTTGGCGTGGCAATCTCAGTGAGCTTCTCTCGAACAGGATTCTTCTTCTTTGATCTTATTACCAAGAATATAACAATGATTACAATGAGAACAATGGCACCCACAACTGATGCCGCAATAATGACAGTATTACTTCCAGCCTCGTCTCCGTGATGCTTCTTCGAAGATGAATCTGTTGTGTCTTTTGTAGGCTGTGGTTTCTTGGTTTCTGTCGGTTTTTTCGTTTGGGTTTCTGTTGGGGTCATTTTCGGCGTACTTCTTGTGCAATTCCCTCCGACAACTTTAGAAAGATATATACAAAATATTTGTCAGAAACGAATTAAACGATGAGGACATGTCAATATATATCCATTCACACTGACATGGTGAACCAAGATTCATCTAAACCAGTATAAATTCATGCCAATCAAATGAATACTATTGGTTCCATTGACCAATCACAACGCAAGCCTTGTTTAGTTTTAGATGGCTTAAGTTGCAAGTGTAAATGGGAGTGGTAAATGTAACAATCAGAGCAGTTTAGATGAAACCAGGTAGCAACCATACATAAGTGTAAATAGGTCCAACATGACACCGAAGACACCTTCAAACGTGACACAGACAAGACAAAGTTCGGAAAAGTTTGTCTGTAACCTTCACTGTCCGAAACTTGTAATTGACAAAAAGCCTGGGGCGGGGGATGGATGGGGGTCGCCAAGTTTTCAGAATGCTATCCATTTCTATTTGCCAAATAAAAGTTGGCAGAATTCTACTTCTCTATTAGTATTTTTGCCAATTTCAGTCAAACCAACCCGTGCTTAAGGAAAATTTGGCGGAAAATCAATCCTGATTTAGAGAATTTTGGGTCAGAAACCCACAAACGAGTGGTCATACGTGTATTGTCAACATGAATATATATATATATAATATTGTAAACATGATATGTAATCCCGAGACTAGAAAATGTGTGAACGCAATGCTTTTGTTTTGGGGAAAAACGGAGAACTAAAATAAAAGAGACCAACAAACCTTCGGAAAACTGACTCTGGCTTTTATCTGGATGACAATGATAGCATGGTTTGGTAGGATGTTTTTCCCAACGTCGAAAGCAATAACCATTGATGAAACACGACTCAGACTGAAAATAAAATAAAAAGGAACTCACAACCAACTGTAAGCAAATGACATTCATAGCTTTCTGCTGGCTTTAATGAAAGTTGAAACTTCTCCAAATGTTAGTACCGTGACCGTAGCAGGTCTATCAAGGGGCTTAAAAGAGAGGAAACTTATTAGAGAGGAGCGCTTATCACAGCGGGGGGGGGGGGCGGCGCTTATTTACAAAGTCAAATGATAGCCTTATAGCTGTTTTACCCCGTATTTTGCGGAATCAACAAACAATTTTGCAAGTCTAATACACAAATTAAATACAGTTTTTATCCCAAACGAGATCAAACTAAACATGCTCTTGTTCAGCTAGATTGATACGAGGGGTATTTCACTCCCAAAAAATCTCATACACCTTTGGCAAAAGTCCTTTTGATTTCAAGAAAAATCCACAGAAAGTCCGCACAAATCCTTTTGTTCTGAAAAAATCTCGTACGCTTTTTCGAATGAGTGAAATGCCCCTCGGATTGATAAACTTGTTCAGCGAGATTAACAACAAATCTTGTTAACTTCTGCTATTTCAAATAAGTTGAGGGCCTACCTAGATAGTTTAAAAATTTGGCTTTTAGACCTATCAGGGAGGGGGCCTGATAGAAAGGCGGCTAGACGGAGCTACTATGGTTATGTGTCTCGTACTTGTGCACTAAATTGCTTCAGCAAAATTATCATTGAATAGCCCCGGTCTCAAGACAGATTCAAAAGCTTCAAAACTCGAATTATTCACACAAGTATTGAAGAAGTTCTTAAAAGATGTCGCTTATAAAAACCGATGAAGGAGAACTTTATTCCATTTCATATAATTTTTCGACGGTAATGCTGTCAGTCAAGAACAAAGGTTCCTGGTGATGGTGACAGGACTTGTACAATATCATACATAGATAAAAATTAAATAGAAACCCAAGTAATAGAATTTAATAAACAGATTCATATATAAACGATACCTTAACTTTGCAAGAACCAGTTTTCGGTCTACATTCCATACAGTTTGAATCATGTATAACGTAAAGGGCGGAACTTCCACTAAATTTGTTTCCGTCATTTGAAATATCAACCAAATAACCTGCATATGGCACTCCGGTACTTTGTTCGGGATGTCCTTTGTATTTCACTGGGTGACTTTGAAGCTCACACATGATTTCACGGAAACACAACAACTTTCCACGACTCAAGACATGATTTCCAGTTGTTACATACTGCTTGTCAGAAATCTAAAGAATAAGAGATATAACGAAAGAGGTTCCGTTTCCAAATTTTTATCGAAGAGGTAATTTGGAAGTTTTATCGTCTCTGTAATGTGATGTCCCTTTTGTATCGTCTCCGTAGTGTCGCATAGTTGTAAATTAGCTAGAGAGTATAGTAGAATGTAACATGTATTGCAATATTTTATATGAATAAAAAACTTTTGCACATGTTTGAAAGGCAATATGACACAGACTTTTCAGTCATATCATTGCAAATCATAGAGGAAGAAACCAAGCATTCATATTTCTTACGACTGCTCGGACAAAAGTCGATTTCTGACTGTCATTTTGTGGTGTCCTCGTGTGGCAACCGAGAAAATCGCAGAAAAACAATGAACACGTGCCTAGCAACGACAATTAAATCAATAGTCATCAAGGGAAGCAAAATCCAGGGTAAGTTAAAAAAGGTGTGGCGTTTGGAGAGAGATGTCGCTCCCTGAATACTAAAGCAATGATATTGCAAATTGTCTTGTTTTATTCCCGATATGTCTAAATAGGTCCAGCAATTCACTTGGCTTTAATTGGCCTTTCCTTCGGGCGAAATGGGAGGTTTTCTGCAGAAACCCCCTTTCAAAAACTTGCCAAAACAAGCAAGATTTTCTTTGTTCTTCTTCCTAGAAATAATGACCCTTGAAGGGGTTCATGCATTTTGTCCTCTTAGGAGAATAGAATCACCCTGGGTAAGGTATTCATACAAGGGAGAAAACTGTTTCAATCCCTAAAGAATATAGCATGTGCTGAAGTGTACTGAAGCCATCGCTATGAGGAAAACATATCAGAGAAGCTTGCTAGTAATTAAACACGTCCTTTGAGGTTTGTCGAAGATGACTTTTAAAAAATCCCTTACAGAATCAGAAAGGAGAGACCGATTTCAGCAAGAAAAGATTCTGAAGATAACTGAACATGTTAGCTTTTCAAGCAGATATCACAAAGTATCATTGCTCATACACTCAGGGAGCAATAGCCTTTCAAACGCCGGGACTTTTTTGATTCACCCGCTTTACTGCAATAAGCATAGACGTAGGAACCGGGCATGTGTTAGGGCACGTGCCCCCCAAGATTTTGCAATAAACAAAGAAGTGCCCTTTTCATTTTTAGAAAGTGCCCCCTTTTTCTTAAGAAAAAAGTGCCCTTGAAGTGTCGTGCCCCTCCAAGTTTGTGATGCTCCTACGTCCCTGGCAGTAAGTTTTTCTCTTTGACCTATATTTCAATGCATGCTCTACTCTACTAGGGAAACAGTAAGTTTTTCATGGTTTAAATGTTCACATGTGCATGAAAATGAATGTAATTACAGGCCAATTTGATGAACTGTGCGAAACATCATTTTGCTAAAGTCGCAAGTAATAATGGAGCAGAAAGACCGATTTGGACCAAAAAAATTTTCACATCTATGTTACCCTCTCTTCTATGCTACTGACTTTAAAGAAACAAACTTAGAGTGAAAACTGCATCAATAAAAATTGGCACACATTGTAAAATCCCATGCTTTTTCTGACCCACTTGGTTGAAGAATTCTATTTCAAAAATAGCCTTAACGAACCGAATCCGAACGAACCGAACATGAGAGCGCTATTTATACGGACTCAATGGCTTTATGTCAGAGGTCAGGGAAAGCTAAATATAGCCTTTCGTATTCCATTGTATTTGATGCTCTCAATAGATGATCAAAACAAGAAGACAAAAAAAAAAGACACACAGCCTCCCTTTGCTCTATTCTGAAACTAGATCCGTCTATAGGTCCGTCATTGTCTTTAAGTTTCATTTTACGTACCTTGACTTCGGTAATACGGCAAGTGAGATTCTCCGAATCAATAAAATCGAATCCATCAACCCTGATTTTCTTGCAGTCTCTTTTTCTGACATCACATAGCCCAGCACCGGGGATGTTCTCGACAGTAGGACCTTTACTTTTCTGGATGGAACAATCGGCTGTTACGTAATCAGCATCACAAATACACGTGGCATTAACACACTTCCCATGACCACTGCATAAATTAGGACACAGCGTATTACCCATGTCAACAGGGGGTTGCATTGTGTTATTGCTGGACGGGTCAGGCTTCCAGAACGTCATGTTTTTCAAGAATATCTCTTCACAAGCACCTTGCATTGTGGATACTGCAGATTCAGCGAATGTCAAATTGTCCGTGATCTATGATAGATAATACAAAAAGATAGCATAGACATTAAATCTTGAAATCTACGGATGGCTCATTGGTAGCATGCGCGACTACCAACATGAGGGTTGGTGGTTCGAGTCCCCGCAGTGTCGAACCTGCTACGGTCGGGCGGAGAGAGTTACCAACCCTATGAAGATTCAGGCTAAACGAATAAGGACCCGGGGGGGGTAACATAACCTGTTGAGGATACGGGTATGTGCCACCCATATGGGTGGGATTTTGGATTCAAATTCTCTACACACGGGTCCCTATTTCGGCAGATTTTCGTTTAACAAGGGTGGGTTTTCCAGAAATTGGCAAAAATTGTCAGAGATGGGTAGCTTTCCATCAGAATTCATCATAAAAGTGGGTATGACGGCCATTGTTGGTAATTGGAAGAGGGTAGCTTTCTGAAAATCGGGCGGCAGAGCCCCGTCCATACGCCAGTTATGTACCCCCCCCCCGGAATAACAAGTTGTAGGCACATCGAGAGGAAGGACTAGAACACGGCTTCAATGAGTTCACGCCCGTACTAATGAAAGTCAAGTGCCCCCCTCCCCCGAGACTACCACCAAAGGAATAGCATAGAATAATCAGCTTTCCCATCAAAAACTGGCTCAGCAGAATATCATATTTCTTATTAAAGGAATTGAGTCCATATAAATTGTTGAGCGTTGCCGCTGTCCTGAATTTTTGCTGACAAACCGCTGACGGCCCTTTGTTATCGCACAATAGTGCTACAGTCATTAGCAGTGGAGACCAAAGACTTCTTAATTCTTGCATTATCCTCAAGAATTTCTTTGGTTTAATTTCAATAGGGATCAAATGACAACTTTTGTTTCATGATTGAAAAGAAGTTGATATTGGTCATTATTACCTGACTGAAGTTCCAAAAACGAGGCAATACAGAATCCCGCCATTCCTATTGGCGAATCGAACCTTTCCCGCGGGTTCCCCGTAGCCTTGTATAATACCATACAAGGACGCGTTTTTGTCACCACAACAACTGCTTTAGGCCTTGGCCATTGAGATGTACAGTAAACTCAAAGCTAACAAAATGTGTTTGATTAAATGCGAGTCAAGATTTGAAGATGTCAGGTAATAAAACTTGCAAGCTCGGTCTGTACTTTAAAGACCTCGGGCTTTATATTTTCCTGTACAACACAAAACCGGTTAGTATGGGCATATGAGAGCGCTATTTACATGGACTCAATGCCTTTAAGGGTATTTCAGTTAAATTCAGTTTCATTTTACTCGACAATCACCCTATACAACATACAATAGCAGATAAAACAAATACAATACATAATTCAAAATACATGAAAATAAAAACCTATATACACAAAAACAATGAAAATCAAAAAATAAATAAACAATGCTACGATTTTTAATTGGGAAGATTGTTTAAGGAGGAGTCCTCAAAGTAGATAGGAGGAGTCCTCAAAGTAGATAAACTAATCGAGAGAGGACCCCCCTCCCACATAAAATAAAACTAAACAGAATATTTTTAAGGGTACACGTAAAACCAGATGACAAAAATAGAATAATTAATATTTTATGATGTGTTTGATTCGTACCAATTCTGAAAACGGTAGACTAGGAAGACCTAGAATTTATGTTCGACTGACTCCTAAATGCCGAAAACGGCAGGTTTGGCAGGCTTGGCAGGCCTGCTGGATCTTCTGCTCAAACAGGAAGAAGGTTTGACAGACTTTATAGACATCCTCGTTTTCATTTGTGAAAATCTAAAAACGAGGGGAATTTGCTACCGTTGCTACGGTAGTCGGTGGGCAACTTTACTCTGTTGCCAGACACAAGACTCGTAATCGTATTTTTCAACTGGAAACCTCGTTTTCGTCAGGATGAATCTAAAGCCTGCTGAACCCGTCGTTTTGAAGAATTTTTGCGTTGTACTGGGAAATGTCCTTCAGTCTCTGCTAAGTCAGCTGTCTTCAAAATCTGGTAGGTGCGGAATTACCAATCAAACAAACTGTATATTCTATGAATTTCCCACAAAATTTAATGCCTAGACCATTTTTACTTTGTCTAAATAGCCATCAAAACATTACATGCCAAGTTTCCTCTGCTGTCTCACATTCAATCTGGCAACGTTGGCGTGGGAATGTTTATACAGTAAGTATAAATGTTGTGAAAGGATTTGTGCAATAACTTGAGTATCTAACGAATGACAAATATCTTAAAGAATTCTTAGCTAATATCACCCAGATTGTAAACAGACCTCAATTTTTACACGTGCAATATCGGCTGAATACTAAGTCACTTCCCAAACAGAAGCTAGAAACAGATACAGAAACAAATCTCTGCTATTTTGAGATAGGTGGTCGAGTACTTCCCAATATGATATTAGTGGAAGAAGATCTTCATCTTACTTCTAAATAAGGTTATGTTTATTGTGCAGACATTACATCTGGTACTTTCGATTACTTCATTAATACTTTGAGTGACTCGGATCTATGAATCGCTGACAATCTCTGATGCAGCCCAGAAGCTCGAAGGAGGACCCTCCGTAATCCGGTAAATATCCAAATGATAACTTGGATTTGATCTGATAATGCAGCTATCATTTTAATTGCCCTGGCTTCCCAAACCGGCTGTGGCGGGGCTGTGGCGGGGCTGTGGCGGGGCTGTGGCGGGGCTGTGGCGGGGCTGTGGCGGGGCTGTGGCGGGGCTGTGGCGGGGCTGTGGCGGGGCTGTGGCGGGGCTGTGGCGGGGCAGTTCACCTCCTGTTCGATGAAAATTTTGCCCAGGAAAGCAGGGATACCTGGGGCGATTCGTTTCCCTTGTCAACGTCAAAACCTTGCAAGCGCAGTAGGGCTATTTTTCTTCTACAGTGGCTTCAAGAAAAAGTAAAGAACGAGAAAAGGCTGGTTAAGGTGAAGTCATTGGTTGAGCATATTCTTGTTTCCTCTAATTCTATTTCTTGTTTAAACACGATCACCAGCTGTCACCAGCTTTGTCCTTGGTGTTTCGATAGTCAAGTCATCATCAGCAGATCTTGTCCGTCGCACTGCCGTTCGTGTGACTAACTCAGCAAGATACACTGGTGCAAGGTTATTGATGCACCTGTAAGTCAACGTTAAGATCTTATATTTTATAGGAATGTAAGATTTGTTGTAATATTTTCATATGTAAAGGAATTTCAGAACACGCAATTTGATACAAATGCACATGAAGAAACTTTTGTGATCGATAAAGTAATGAAATTCTGATGATGTTTCTAAAGTTTCACGTTTTTGGGTCCACAGGTACAAGAAGCAATACAGACTGATTCAAAAGTTTGTCTCTCTTATGTGGGGGCATTTGCGGTACTAAAATAGAGACATGCAATTGAAAAACGGACAACAAAAAGTGTACGAACCTTGATATCCTCTACACACTGAGCAACATAAATATCGAAGTCAAAATCCGGAATAACTTTGCACACTTTCCCTGGTTCAGAATTCATCACGGCGTTTTCACAATATTGCTTTACAGTTTCAAGTGTCTTTCCAGTAGCTGTAGGCCATTGGGGAATTGTCACATTGATCAACGGCTCGGGATCATATAGATACGCAGTGAGATCGGAGTCGTCAGGTAGTTCAATTTCATCAGCAGCAAGAGAACGTCTTCTTCTTTTACCGCAATGTTTTCCACCTGGGAAATGGACTCATTACAATATCTGACAAGTATGCGACGAAACACTTTTTTGGTTATTCATCGCAGCAGCTCGACATCCGGCGGTGCTAGCGATAACTGGGTTGAAAAGATGACGCACCTAGCCGTATCCTTAACACTTGATTAGCTGATTCGATCAAAGTTCCACTTTGCGGGAGTGAAGCGAAGTTCAATTTTTCGCTCGACGTGCGAAGGATAAGAGTTCAAATTTTCTTCAGGGTTTTCAGAAGATTCTATTATATGTTTAAAATCTGTTTGCTTGTGAGACCCTGTATCAGCAAAAATATAAAAAGATATTAAAAACACATACAATGAAAGATTGCAAGGAAGCACCTTGTCAGCCTACCTGGGAAATTCAAATCCTTCCATCCTTTCGTTCCTTGGACATATTTCGGTTGAGCAGCGAGAGATTTAAAACGACAATTAACGACCGGTCTGTGACCAGGATGCTCTTTGCACGTGCAATAATGTTTGCCTCGTTGTGCATCGCATTTAGCAGGACCACCTTTATAGTAGAATAAACTTTGACCAACCGGCAGCCTGCAAAATAGAGAAAGACATCGTAGAATCAGGAGATACCATGTTGCATAGCATATGAATCAAATATTTAAACAGCATTGCAGGCTAGCTTGGTGTAGTTTTCGTTGATTTAATGAAACTCCAGGTGCTTCGTTATACAGCAAATCCCCGCATATGAGAACCTACCAAAGAGGCTGTTTTTCCTAAATTATGCACCTTGCAATTAAGAACCTGTTTCAGTTTGATGAGACATAGGTTCTTATTGCAGGGGTTGCAAAGTTGGTCATTGATTGCTGTTATTAAGATCATTGTCGTTGCAGTTGGCTTTGAAAGTTTTATTCTTCTACTTAGATACTTACTAGGTCCATAAGAACACTTCCAAAACAAATAATAGGGCTGAACATCTTTCTGAGACTCGCAAGTTGACCACATGAGGCATCCTTCAAATAAGATTTTCTGTACCTTGAAATTAATGTTAGTACCTTAGAAATAAGAACCAATTTTTGCCTACCTCACAAAAAAGTAGGTTGTTATATGCGGGGATTACTGTAAGTGTTCATTGGCAATCTTTGATACTTCAACTATTTTCATTCCATTTTACTTATTTCACTCTTCTTACACGGTAGCCCATCCATTGAGAGGACTTTTGTACAGAGTGCCATGTCAAGCTTTACAATAATATCAACTAAAAATGAACTTATTAAAGGGGCTGGGTCACGTAACATAAACAAAATTCTTTCGAAATGATGATTTTGCAGTATTTTGGAAGGCCATATCACAGAGATTTTCTACTATTTTTGCAAAATGAAGGTGTCATTTTGAAGATGGACTCTTGATAAGAGATATTGATGGATTTTTAGAAATAACTTTATCATGGATTCACCCCATCCACCGAATTCTGTGCAGAACACAATAGGCACATGTGGGCAACGATATAGATTACAGAGATAACAGATTTGTTTACGGTTACGTGGGTAGCCACTTCAGAGATTTTACCTATGCTTACAACATACAATGAAAAATAAATACATATAGGCTGATGAAGGCAAATTATTCTTCAGCCTAATTAAAGAGCTTCTAAGGGAGTGTGTTTGTTTGACATAAAAAAGACTATTCATTCCAAGTCTTTGCCCCTTTGCACTCCAGAAATATATAGTTTTCTGCTCACTGCAAGAAAAAGGAAGTCGGCAGTGGCACTGCGAAGATTGAAACTAAAGTTACACACAGAATTTTCCTTGATTTCCTGGTGAGAACTGCGACCCATAATCGAACTGCAAGCTATGGTAGCATGCCAATACGCTTGTAATATAAACTGATGTGCCACCCTTCAAGGTAACGAAAAAACTCACTTCCATGCTCGAGAAAATCCTGGATGTACAACTCTACCACCTTGCATTGTCTTGCGCCAATTCCAGTCTTTCCCACTTGGGTCTACCCATTCATTGTTGACATTACCATCAAAGGTTCCGCACATGCCCCTTGTGCAGGAATGATCATCGCTTGGTACCTGGATCTGGTAATTGGCGTAAAACCATCTGCCCCATGGGAACGTGTGTATCTTTATCCATGCACCAGATGGAAACCGGATCTAGGAGATATAATACCTAAATAAATTTCTCTTACCGTCAAGATTCTATTAAGTCCTCTAAACCAAAATTCAAATAAGGCCCCTTCTCTATCAAACTCCCATTTAATTAAATACCAGAGGTTACAAGGGACTTTCCGTTCAATACGTGAAACAAGTTTGCATATTATCTTTGATATGGTTTGGCATAAGAAGTGTGTCGAATTGTGTCGTTGATTGATTTGTTGATGTCAGTTCAGTCATTAGGGACTCATTACATTCCTCTATGAAATAATGTCATGAGGAGTTTTCGTGTACCCACCTCCTTCCATAAATCGCTTTAAAATCTGGCTAAAAGAGCTTAGAAAACAAATCTTTCATGCAGCGAATATTTCTTTGATCTACTTATTGCAAAATGTATACCTTCAAGTAGTAATTTCATCTGTAGCAAAAATCCTATTCAGCCATGAGAATTCTATGTTTGGATGCAACAACAACAAATGCCTAGATAGTACCTCCTGATTGGTTGAAAACTAATTTTAAACGATCAACTAGCAATTTAATTGGTGCAAAGGGAACTACTATGCGAGGGAATAAATTTTCCCGTTGTTCATAGTGATGTTATGAGTTCCTATTGAACAAATGAAATCAACAAATCAAAGAAAGCAGAGAAACAAGAGACTCAATGTGATGAGTCTAACGATTTGCCATTGAAAATAAAATGAAGTCAGAAAATACGGTTTCATCGCCTTGGACCCAGGGGGGACTCCCTATTCATAAGTGATGGAAGGGTCAGACATTTTTGGGTTTGAAAAATTTGTCTAGTGTATTTTTGGGTGCGCTATTTGATGCATAATTGGTATGTTTTTAGGGTTGCTGACGAGAATATTTGACAAGGTGAATGCTAGCCTGAGTTATCACCAAAATTTTCTGCGCAGTTGCCGAAAATGCTATAAAACCTTTAATTTTCATATACCATGAAGCTATCAGTATATTTTTTGGGGTCTAAAAATGTCCTAATTTCAGCATATGTTTGGTTTGAAAATATTTTTTGGGTCTAAAATGTCCTAAATTTAGTATATTTTTGGGTTTTTCAAAAAATATACTGTGTCACTGTGTCTAACCATGAAGCTATCAGTATATATTTTGGGGTCTAAAAATGTCCTTATTTCAGTATATGTTTGGTTTGAAAATACTTTTGGGGTCTAAAATGTCCTAAATTTAGTATATTTTTGGGTTTTTCAAAAAATATACTGTGTCATTGTGTCTAACCCCTTCCCGTCACATACCAATAGAAATTCCCCCTCTGGGGGCTTGGAACACTCGAGCAGAAAATAAAACTCACAACAAAACTCCTCCCATTGTTATCTCTACTAATAGATGTCCCTTCAGCTGGCTCTACGGTGCTTGCAAATCGAGCTCTTGGAATTCTATCTCGACACATGTCAACAACGATGACGTCATCACCTTCTCGTGCGGCAATACCACAGTTACAAGAGACCCTAGAGCATCTCCATGTACGCACGTGAACCTGAAATGAAAGTGGAAATCAGTGTTGTTTATTTCATGCATACACCAGTCCACAGAAATGCAGTGGTATGCTGTTGACTATAGGTCCAACGAACACTGAAGGAAACAAGAAAAAAGTTTGTTACATAAAGAGTTCGCTAAACTAAGAGAATCTATGAATAATTTGATATTTGGGGAGCAGACAACTGGTTTATAATATCAAGAAATGTGCTTCATAAGGAATTTGTTCGATTAGGATTAAAAAAATTTTATATATTTTGGAGAGTTGTCGAATATTCAGTACACGGTCGACGGTAAAGACTCAAGTATCAATCTATCAATCTGTCAAAGGCTAACTTAGATTAAGTAAACCATGATATACTGATTAAAAATTCGCAGTTATCGCTAGTGATAGACTGATGGACGCTCATATTACGACTCATGTACTTTCACTTTGAAACAACTGGGAGGAAGCTTTTCCCTATCAATTTCAAAACTAGAGATGGAAACCATAGCAACACTGTACGAATCTCAGGCAATGGCGAATGGGCCTACGTTGCCGGCTCGAGCCCCTCCAATGCTATAACAGCTCAGAATTCAAGTTTACAGTGACATTAGCCATGTGCAAAAGCCACAAGTATCCATATGAATGATTCCGCAATCAAAGAATCAAGAAACCGTTCACTGTGAACCAGAAGTTCCCCAGTTTTAAGGACAATTAGCTTCCATAAACTTTACCGCAGCAATGAGAATTTCAAGCTGTTAAGGGTTGCTTACCTCGCTTCTGAGACTGCTCCGCAGCCTCCTTCCAGAGGGCACACGTAAACATGTTCATTTCCGTCTCAAAATTTTATATGAAAGTTCATAAGTCCCAGCTTGAGCAAAAATAAAAAATGATGTTGTTGTTATCATTGTTGTTGCTGTTGCCATTGCTGCGATAACTGGGACTATATCGTGAGTCTAAAATCATGGTATAAAACTGATGGAAGTTTACGATATACAAGGGTTACACCCACTGTTGGTGGGGAATTGCCAGTCTCTTCCTTCTCTTTTCACCATTTGTGTGTTGTTTTTCTTTTGGTTTGTTCCTTGCATTACTAAATCTTTTTAATCTTGAAGTCGTATTTGAAAAATTGTAAGTACCATTTGTGGTGTAGGCAAAATGACCCTGTGTCTTCCTACACCAAGAGCTGCACAGTATTTATGTACTTATATTAGCTAGTTTTAATTTAGAAAAACACAACTGCTCTGTATCAAACGTTTCGATGTAAAATCTTCTTCAGCGTATTTACAAATCCAGACAGCCAAGTATTTATACTCTAGACTTACAATTTGCATTAAAAACGTATTTCTTAAATCCAGACAAATAAAAGAAAAATTATCATTTTAAAGTCCTAATGAAATAAAAAGAAGTGTTACATAAGAAGAAAGCGATTTTGAAACAAAGAATGATTTTCTTACACAAAATTCCCCCAAGTGGCCTTCAAAACTTTCCTCAAAAGTTTCCTCAGTTTCTTCAAAAGTTTCCTTCAAAAGTTTAGTTTTAATTTATTAGGAATAGGAAAAAATCATAGACCAGAATCGAATTCCCATACAAACCCCTTATCAGCATTTTCTTTATTTGTTAGAATAAATGAGTGAATTTACCAAACAAAATTTAACTGCCATCAACTTACTTCAAATTTTCGACAAGTGCTTCTGACAAGGACATAATCTCCCAGTTCATAATGGTTGTAGTACCTAGAAAATAATATTGTTGCACAGTCTTAAGCAGAGTATTGTTGAAGAATGATTCTAACAAAGTCGTGGCCAAAGGTTAAGACCACATTTTAGTCGGTAATATTTGTTGGTGGAACAAGATGCAAACTACAGTTCTGCTCTGCCAAATTTTACTATCTTTGAATTGTTCATTGCCAACTTTCCATGAAAATTCCAAATACGGATGGCGGTTTTGGAAATTTCTCAACATTTTGCTATGCCGTCACAATGAAATTGACAGCAATAGAGGATTGTGCTAAAGATGGCGGCTAGGAATTTTTTGCCGAGATGCACTGCGTTCGAATAACAAATCTTGAACGATTCTATAGGAATTCGATTAAAGTAAGCAGTGCATCTCGGTAAAAAATTCCTCGCCGCCATCTTTATCGCAATCGTCTATTCTTGATAATTATAGTGGCCCTCCCAAAAAGGGGGCTGACCGAAAACTTGTGTTACTCAGCTGGAAGTTACATCGGTCCAAACACAATTAATTTCTTTTGATTTTTTAACAAGGTATCAAACTGTAAGAGATATACGCCTTCAGGAAAGATGCTACGGGAGGGCTTTCAGCCCAAAGCTGTGGCCATAATTCTAAGACCAATAACCGTTGATTTGTAGTTTGAAGCAACAAATTGCATAGTCATTGGGAGTGAATTTTTAAGGAATTTCACAGGCATTCTTTACATTACAAGCACAGGATCTGCCTTACGCTTTAAACTCAAGGGCTACAGCTGTGGACTGAAAGTACTCCAGCGTCCATTTCGCTTTCTGAAAACAGGAATGGTGCTTGATTGTTTTATTTCTTTTGACAAAATGTCCCCAGTTATTTCAAAGGCAGGCTATAGTTTCAACTCCAAAGGACGTAGTGTGCACCATCGTGAGTTGAGTGTAATCACCATGCCTAAGATCGTAGCTAATGCTTCACTGCACGAAGATATCCTTCAGAATTTCTTTTAAGAATTTCAGACATTAGCAGCTGTGAATCTGTTACATGGATTGGCCCCGAAATAGTCTGTTCAAAGAGAAACGAAAATCGTTTCCGTAATCTTTGAAGGCTATGCACAATGACCTTTCGTGAAAAAACTTATTCTACCAGGTCAGCCAGAAAGTCCCCAACTTTTGAAAATTCATAGCACCAACAATACTTCGCAGATATGAATGAATCAAATTCTAGTTAAATGCCAAAAAGATCGAAGTATTTCCGTTATTTTTCTCGCTGTCTTACGAGCACTAGAAATACGGGCGAACTCAACTTTACAAAAATTCCATGGTTGCAAAATGACTCAAAAAGAGCCTAAAACATCACTTCAATCTCAGAGGACTCCTCACACAGAAAAATAAAGAAAATAAAAATTTTCCATGGATGAGAAATATCCTCTGCATATTTATTGCCACGAGATTGAAGATTTTCAGTATTTGTTTGAAAGTCTGTCTTATAACACTTAAGAAATGTGAAACGCCCATTGCGCACCGTTCTGTGTTAGGAGAGTCCTTACGATTTGATCAATGCTTTCGGCCCTTTCTCAATCATTATACAACCATGAAATTCTATAAAGTTGAATTTACCTATGCTCCCAGTGATGGTGGGGGTGCGAGAAAACAAAACAAAAATACATCAATCTCTCGACTTTTGGCTGGAAATGAATCGTTCAAATCTGTGCAGTACTCTTGGTGCTATGAATTTTCAAAAGAGGGAACTTTTTTGGCCCGCCCGGCATGATTCAAAGTTCTATCATAAAACATAAAAACGTAGCAGGACTTTGACGGAAACAATTTAGTGCACGTACTTCAAAATTCAGTCCTCAACCTTTATGAAATAGACCTTTTCGCTATTCTACAAAAAGTGTAATACTCTCGTATAGCAGAACGACTTGGGTCTTTATGAAATAGACCTTTTCGCTATTCTACAAAAAGTGTAATACTCTCGTATAGCAGAACGACTTGGGTCTTTATGAAATAGACCTTTTCGCTATTCTACAAAAAGTGTAATACTCTCGTACAGCAGAACGACTTGGGTCTTTATGAAATAGACCTTTTCGCTATTCTACAAAAAGTGTAATACTCTCGTACAGCAGAACGACTTGGGTCTTTATGAAATAGACCTTTTCGCTATTCTACAAAAAGTGTAATACTCTCGTACAGCAGAACGACTTGGGTCTTTATGAAATAGATCTTTTCGCTATTCTACAAAAAGTGTAATACTCTCGTACAGCAGAACGACTTGGGTCTTTATGAAATAGACCTTTTCGCTATTCTACAAAAAGTGTAATACTCTCGTACAGCAGAACGACTTGGGTCTTTATGAAATAGACCTTTTCGCTATTCTACAAAAAGTGTAATACTCTCGTACAGCAGAACGACTTGGGTCTTTATGAAATAGACCTTTTCGCTATTCTACAAAAAGTGTAATACTCTCGTACAGCAGAACGACTTGGGTCTTTATGAAATAGACCTTTTCGCTATTCTACAAAAAGTGTAATACTCTCGTACAGCAGAACGACTTGGGTCTTTATGAAATAGACCTTTTCGCTATTCTACAAAAAGTGTAATACTCTCGTACAGCAGAACGACTTGGGTTCTTTTTCTCAGACTCGAGGCAAAAGATGCTTCCTTTTCCCTTTTCAAACACAACTCAACCTCAACTATATTTACTTGCAACGTTCAACTAACATTTTGTCGGCACGAGGCGGCCTCTTTTCAGAAACTCAAAACGAGGTTTATACAAAATGGCGGCTACCATATTTTAGTCTCTTACAAAAGAGCCCGGATCAAGCGTTATTTTTATACATTTTTATACACGAGGTTTGACTGAGTGACGTTAGAGCTTCTATCATTACTGTACTCATTCGAAAATTCTACAAAATGTACTGACATATCGTTCGATCCAGCTTCTTTTTTAGAAAAGCTAAAAGGTCTATTGGCAAATGCGATACGAACACGATGAATTATCGGTTTTGAAGCTTCTGTTAGGCCAATGGAGAGTAATTATCACTGTCAAGACCTCAAACATTTGCTTTAGGGCTTAGAATACTTTTAATGAAGCCACAAGACTTTGTAAAAAATTAGACATCTGGAAACGTCGGTACTCACAGTTTGTCAAAGGAAGTCAGGTGAGGATCGCCTGTGGATGAGCAAGTTGCTGTGCCAACGTCTTCCACCATTATCTATAATGACATACATGATTAAATGCTTGTAAAGCAAAAGGTAACAAGTGTACCATGTGACTCAAACAAACTTCACGAGCTAGATCATAGCTGGCTCCCTGAGAGCAAAATCTATGGTCAAATGCTTTGTATCACAGTTTAGTTAAAAGGCTTGGCTATCTTTTGAGATGCTGCATGATCATTTTAAGCAATCATGACCATCTGAAAAACTAGATTCAAAGAAAATTTCGAATCCCAGATTCCTCAATTGGGTAAATAATCACCATCATTTTCCAGTCAACGTTTGAGAAAACTCGACAAAGCGATGAATTGGACGTCGTCTAGGAAATCACTTTGCAATTTATGTTTGCAAAGTGATTGACCTTTGTTCAATCACTTTGTTCACGCTCCAAAGTAAATTTTGAATTCAGCTTTTTTCCACACTTTCCAAAAAATTGACTGGAAAGCGAGGGAATGTTCCGAGAAATGAATAAAAGTCTATATTTTTGAAACTGTTTTTCAAGCAGAATGCATACCTTAAATTGACCAAGCAACATCTCAAAAGATAGTGGAGCCTTTTAGCTACATGTTGATACCTCGTTTGTCTTTTAAAATGTGCTTTCAAGAAATTATGTGCGATCTAGCTCGTGAATTTTTTTGGGTCACCCGGTAGGAGATGGGCAATGATCAGATAATGCTGAAGGGAGAACAAATGATAGGGGGGTGTCAAGCTGCAGCTTTTAGCACCAAGCGCTGGGATAATGGAACTAGAGAAGGCCCAATCGAGTCTGCGGCCCCCTTACAATTACAATCAAGTGATGGGACTCTACTTGGGATTAATCTCTGTCCAGCTGATTGTTCTGGGTCCAAAGTCATAGGATTACACAACTGCTCCATAAAATCTTCTCGATTTAGATAATAATAACAGAGCTGAAAGCTAATTTACCTCATATGGACAGATTTTGTAATACAATAGCATTGGTTGCTTTCATTGACAACTCAATTCAAAGCAATTAGTGACTGAAGACAAAGGAAATTCTCTCAACCAGTAAATCAAAATGAGCACGGCCGCAAAACTGCCGCGAAACCAGTAGGGCAAATTCTCGCCTTGTGCAAGCGAAAGGTGGCTTTTAAGAGAAGTTATGAGCTAATAACGAAAGCAGAGGGTAAATCTAAAGTTCGGTCACGCGGATTTTGTACATTTGATTCCGAAGCCGAGCAGAAGGCATTATGATTCTGGGGTATCTAAGGCTTCAATGAAACAATTACGATGCAGCTCCTGAATCAAATAAACAAAATTCGCGAGATTGAGCTCTAGATTAAGTTTATCAAAGCACTTTCATTTTTTATTTGAAATTATCTATACACAGAAATCCCTTCAGTTAAATCTAATACTACAAAAAGAAAGTTTTATTAATACTGACGGCATTGCTGATCTTCCTGGGTGTCGTGATTTAATCGACTTTCAGCTCATCAAATGTGTTTTAGTTGTTTTTTCAATTCGCACAATGTAGGAAGCTCCCGAATACTTATTGGGATTCCATTCCAGACCTTAACAGCTGAATAGGAAATCCTTTTTGGCATACTCTAGATTGTACCTCGCAATCTGAAGATCTCTGCAGAATCGCGTGTTGTAGCTTGAGTCTTGGGATCTTCGTTGGAATTGTTCCAGAGATTTCTGGGCAGAGTCTGCTCATGATCTTATAGGCCATAACGGCACAATCAAACAGAACAAGTTGCTCAGTGCGAAGGAAATTATGTGACCATTCGTCTTTAATCCTGGACGTTTCGATTATGGAAATGGCTTGTAGAAGGGATGCCTTTTTTTTAATTTGACAGGCTACCCGAAATAACATCCGAGATCGCATGTGACTATCTACAAGAGCACGATATACATTGCTTAACTGAAATTGTGGGAGGATCTTTTTAATGAGAGTCCACCAGTTTGAAACTGTACAAGAATTTTTGAGATGGAGAACAAGTTTTTTCTACTCCTGACATCATTAACGAGGAACTCATACTTGAAAATGCATTTTAAGAAGGTGAGTTTGGAATTTGAGAGATATCTATAAATTTGAATCATTATCTTATTGAAATATGGAAGGCTCTCATTAGTTTAGCACACTTTCCTGCACCATAGAACTAATGGTTTCTCGATGACTGAATCATCTTTCCTCGATTGATTTACGATTTACGGTGATTTCAATTTTTGCAAATTTTTCTATGACTTCTTTGAAAAAAATCAAAATGGCGCCATTTTGAATCAGCAAGATATCAAAAGGTTTCCAAGACAGCAAGGTACCTATCCTTACTTCCTTTCAAGTCATTTCCTTCAAAGAAAAATGTAATAGAAGTTCACACCGGCCATTTTAAATATTTGAAAGATATCAGCCCTATGATTGACAACAAAAGAAATGCAAGCAAGCCATACCTGAATATTGGGAATCATTCGATGTTGGTTCCAATCAACAGGATCAATATGTTTCAAGACATCAACCTTCAACACCATCTGTTTATTACCATCGTTTACGAAATCTCTCTTCGCATAAACTTCAACACTTTTCGTCTGATTCGCCGGCCCATTTTTAAAGACAATCGTACACAAGTCTAAGAAATTCTGAGTGTTGTCCTGGCCAAGGTCAACAAGAACCTGACATCTCAGTGATTTCTCACAGACAATTGGAACTGTGGCTTTTACGATCAGTTTCAATGGCTTGCCTTTTTCTGACGTCTTGAATTGAAGCTGTTTGGGCTCGACCTGAAAAAAGAACGAAGAACGGTATCAATATTAGGCCCCGTCCACACGTATCCGTTTTCGAAAATATCCCCGTCCACACGAAGACGCAGCCACTTTCAAACTCCACTGTTCTAGCTTTGATAAAAGAAAACGGACAAGCAAAATGCCCTTGCGTGATCCCCAAAGATCCGTGCGCATGCTCTGGTACGTCGCAAATCGATGCTTTGACGTCAGCGTTTTCGAAAAGCTCCGTTTTCACCCGTCCACACGACAACACGAACACGGTGTTTTCCAAAAGATCCACTCTGACTCTGGAGAGTGTTTCGAAAAGCTTCCTTTCGGTGACCGAAAACGCCGTCTCCGTGTAGACGCTAACCCAAAACGGATAAAAAAGATGCGTTTACAAAAATATCCGGATACGTGTGGACGGGGCCTTAGTTGTACACGTCGATCGTTTCTTCAACTCATGGAAAGTCTACGTGAGAACACTGTCGAAAAGAATTACAGTCTCATTTTGACCTATGCGTACTTCTTTCTCGCTTGTGAATTCCCTAGTGATCAATTTTTCAAAACTTACAGGGTATCCAAGAAAAATTGTTCCTCGTTTATATGGCTGCCTTGGAGGATTAGCCTCACGACATAATCCCAGATATCGCAACAGCAACAACAATGGTAACAACAACAACGACATTTTTTCATTTTTGCTTACTCTGGGCCTTATGGACTTTGATATAAAATTTTGAGACGGAGATGAACACGTTTACGTGTGCCCTCTGGAGCGTAGCCTGATAGCCAGACATTCCACCTTGAAGACATGTTCAAGGAGGCCTTGTTGTCAAAATCAGTTTCAATTTAGGGTGCTTTTCGAAGGTAGGAGCTTAAATCAATGATTTACGGTATCTTAGCTTTTATGAATCAAAACTCACCGTAATTCCTGCAAAATAATGGTTACTCTCGTGATATGAGCTCTTCTTTGTAGGCGAAAATTCATACCAAGTTCGAACACGACAGGATATCTAGAAAGGAGTAAATAAAGATTGTAAAGGTTAGTTATACAAGACAAGCAAAGAGCTGTACTGTACCCTTGGCTGTGCATAATCTCTGAAACATGGTCTCCCTTCTAGCTGCAAAAAGGCACGAAGATCCCGGGTTCGATCCTGGGCAGGAGCACATTTAAATTCTCCAATTTTGGTAGCCCACTCGTAATAAATCTATTTCACTAAGTCAGCTGAATCCTAATGCAAATAAGTTGACAAACAAACAAACCGAGGAAAGCTTAATTAAGATTGGAATAAAGTAAGTTTTCAAAGAAAGGACTCTGGCATCACATTAAGGTTTGCACCAAATTTTTTAAAGTTAGAAAGTAAGTGCTCTCTTGTGAATTGTAAAAACACTGCCAACCCTTTAAAATAATTAGCTCTCGGTCTGTCGTTTGTGGTCGGTTTGAGCTTTATTTAAGTTGGAGAAATATCAGGAAATATGGATAATGATATTCATATTCGTTTTAAACACAACAACACAGTTCACCGATATTCGGTTTTTTCCCCGTGGATGAAAGACTCATCGAAATCGCCCTGATTAAAATGAATGTACAATGAGCTCGTGCCACATCTTCAACAATAAGCGTGTATGTGCTGCTTTCCTCTACTTTGATGCAAATAACGCTTGGCATAGACGTAGGAACTGGGGGGCACTGGGGGCACGTGCCCCCAAGATTTTGCAATAAACAAGAAGTGCCCTTTTCGTTTTTAGAAAATGCCCCCATTTCCTTGAGGAAAATGTGCCCTCGAAGTGTCGTGCCCCCCAAGTTTGAGATGCTTCCTACGTCCCTGACGCTTGGTATGGAATGCAATGCAAGGATCGATTCCTCAAAAGAAAAGTCATTTCAAGAACAACTGAAGCATTTCAAGGTATAATTCTTTTCAAAAATAAAAACTAAAGGGCAAAGTTTGAATATTCTTTCGCAAAATACCTGTGATATTATATCATGGCTAGGCTCTTTCGCAAAACCCCTGGTTTCAAGTCCACTCCAGATTTTGATCTTGTGAACTGGTAACTCTGGGGTTTGGTTGGCGAGTTTAAAATGCAAGGTATGTGCACTGAAGCTTAAGATAAAAAATGTAGCTTTGAATTCAAACACCCCCGATGTTTTATCGATTTTTTCCCTAGTTTAGAGTCAGAAGGGGGTACTTTCTTGAAACACCAGTAGATAGTTCGACAGGGATGTTGTTAAACAAGATCACACTCACATTAGTAAAAAGAGGTATATCAATATTCAATTACATAAAAGTTTGATTCAATATTTTAGGAAATTTCACGGGCAACAACTTTCGAGAACTTCACATGCTATAAAGATTTTGCAGAATAAACTTTCGCGAATATCGACCACAAAAACGATAAACGCGAAGGTTTCTTTGTTCCCTTAGTGGATAAATAAGAGACAAACTTACCGTTGTACCAAGATAAAATGTCGGGTCATCAGGATACTTATTAGTATTTCTGATAGTTGCCACACGTTGATTGCCTTTTAGTATTTGCGCAGTTGAGAATTTTCTTACAGGGGTGCCTTGATACCACGTGACCTCGAAGAAGGAATGAGGCTCCTTGTCGTCACTCTTAAATTCACATTTGAATTCCAATCTGTTGTTCTTCACTCCAGGAGAGACGATTGGTCTTGAAGTCAATGAAGGGAAACTCTCTACACAAGGAAAAAAATTCAATTCATGACGTGTTGACAAAAAACCCAGCCTACGAGTAGACCCATTAGCCAGAAGGATAAAGGGTCTAGGAAACAAAAGGAAAATGCTTGCTACTGTGGCCGCTAGATCTCTTGGACTTAATTCTTATGATGCCTATGTCAAGATGTGCTTTGTTTGAGCAGGAAATTTTTGTTGTTGTTGTTATTGTTGTTGGCGTATTCACATTCTTCAATTTTGGTGCTCACATTACATATATGAGCTTTTGTTCGGCTCCGTTTTCATTCAGCTCCGTTTTCATCAGCGTATTCATTTAGCTGCGTTTTTGGGGTGGATTGATGTGAACGCAAAGCCAAAACGGAGCTAAACATATCCATTTTCACGCAAAGACGGATTGGTGTGAACGGGGCCTAACTTAGATATGAAAATTCATTTGGTCATAATCGGTCATTCCTTTCCATGATTATGAGCAATTGTTGTTTGTGCGTAATTGCAATCACAAGGTGAATCTTAAATTCGATCCACAGTCATGGACGTGTGAATTTCTAAAACCATATGACAAGCATACTGTTTCTCTACCACACGAATCAAGGTTCAAAGATGATAGTAAAAGGAACTGAACTGAATAGAAAAACTTACTTTTGCAGCCTGGTGTGAAGCCAGTAGGTGAATTAGATCCTGCTGGACACGGTACCTCTGTGCCTGAAAAAAAAATGTGTTGTTACTTATACAGCAAGCAATGTGCATGACCTCATTTTTCAAACATGGCTCACGAGGGCCTTTAATTATCATGTTATCTGCCAATTTTACAAAGTAAAACAAAACAGGAAACCTTACCAGGTGTCCGGAAAGAGTTCCAGCCGCTTAAGAATAATAAAAACACTACCATTGCGCCTTTTCGTAACTTTCTCTTTGATCTTTGAAGATGATAAATTGATTTTTTCACTACTTGATGGGTTTAAACTGAAAACTTAATAAGACCTTATTTTGAGCCATTCTTTGCAGGTAATATTGTAAATGTTTCCTAAGAGCTAAATTTTAAGACTTTCTTCATCGCTTAAGCTTCCAGTAATGGTGCACACTTCTTTATGGCATTTACAAAAAGGTTGGAAGCTTAATATACAAAAAAATCAACATGGTAGAATTAACATACATGCTGTTGCAGTGCGTTTGAAATCAGGCAGCTCTGGAATGATGCAGATCTGCTAATCTTTAAACCAATCAAAACAACAAGCTACAACTCGAGAAATTCTTGTTCCTTGATCTTCTCACCAAAACAGGCAAGTGAAAATTCCCCTTGTAATCAAATTTTGAGGTTCTAACAGGAAGACTTTTTGGGACTCAGTTTATTTGATTGATTAATTATACTCTTCCATTGAATATTTCTCAAAAGTTTCGAGAATTTACTTCAAATAACCTAATGCTTCTCTCTCAAGGGGAAAATCATAACATGGACATATACAAGACAGAAGGTCCAATATCTCTGGGTTAGGCTACAGCCAAGAGCAATATTTTTGGACCCAAATGAACTCAAAACATGGGCCATGATACTTTTGGCATCAAATATCATTTCACTCAAATTGTTACATTCTAAAGCAATAATATTCTCAAGTTGCATTGTTTCAGGATATCTTACGTGTATTTACAAATGTCAAGAACCAAAAGAACTGCTATTTTTTGGCTGCAACGAAGCTGAATTTATATTTTTTGTTTGTCTGGAGAGATTTTGGACTGACCCATAGATGTTCATAGGCTGAGAGTCTCTCATGAGGTTTCCCTTTATCAAAAATCATACCTGCACAATAAGCAAAGCATCCACCAGGTCTTCTAAGATAATAGACATAAAATTCTTCATCTGCCTTCTTGCATTTCTTAGCTTTGATTCCCCATGATGAGGCACAGCAATGACCAGTCACTCTAACACAAGCAGTTATATTGGTCACATCTCCAACTCCCTTTGGTAAATCTCCATCTGCCCATATTGAACCAGTTGTGCCTGAAAAAAGAGGCCATAAGGTACATGATGTGTATAAAGAGCTCTAAAAATATTATACAAACAGTTAATGCATCTTTCATTTGATCTGATAGCTTGAAAAGAGCTTCAGGTACTTTGCTATATTTTCCATTTTTATAACGGGTGAGCCAGAGAAAAGTTCTCACTTTTAAATATTCATCACAACAAGGGTACTTTAACAATTTGAATCATTCAACTGCTAATTAGAAGCTGAAAGATGGAAGTATTTTTGTGATTTTTCTTGCAGTCTTGCCAGCACTAGAAGTATCAGTAAATAGAACTTTATGCAAATGTTATGGTCGCAAAATGACCGAAAAAGGGCAGAAAATACAATATCATATTGGTCAAATTGTAAAAATTCTCTTTTCATAGAATTATATGCAATGGGAGTTTCATCTCTCTCACGAGTTATAAGACAGTGTGCAGCGGAATGCCTCTAACCCTTGAATGATTGCATTCTCTTCATTGATCTGTGCGAGGAGTCTTTTATGATTCGATCAATGCTTTAGGTCCTTTTCAGTCATCATGCATAGCTCTAAAAACACTAAAAATATAAAAGACCCTACTAGAATTACAACAAAGGTACCCAAAATTCCTTCCAAGCCATTTAACCAAGTGGAAAACAAATTTGTGCAATCATCTTTTTTAAAGGACTTGACACGTTGACATCTCATCAATCAAGATTGTTCTATTTTTGATCATTCTATGGAGTAAGCTAAAAGATTAATGTAAAATAAGACAACATAAGTGAGCATCAATGCTGATTCATAAAGATGTCTTACAGGCACTGAACTTACCACATGAATTCACTGGTGGACATTTACTTGGTATGGTTGGCCCTGCTTTGCTTGTAAATCTGTACCAACCATTTCTCAATCTGATGTCGCAAAATGAAGCTGTTGTCACTGGATCCAATATAAATCCAGAACTTCGTTGATAGTTGTTCTCTGATACATAATTTGTGCACCCATCTAGAAAGAGCAAAAACATTAAACTGTCAGGGACACCAAAAAATTTCCTACGTTTGATGGGCAGGCCATGATAAATTCTTCACTGGACTGATTTTGAAGATTTGTGACTTAGCTAAAGTCCAGAAGTAGATCCTGAGATCTTCTGTAAATTCTTTGGTCATTAAAACTAATCCACAATTTTACAACACACTAGTTGTTCAACTAATGATTATGCAGCAGCTTATAACTAATTTGATGCCTAGGTCCTCACATAATCACAATATGTTTCTCTTTGTCCACTGGAATGTAGAGTATTTTTTTTATCAAGCAAAACCCTAGACTAAATATACTTACATTATTTGTCCCATCCACAGTGGGAAAAGACACGAGGTCACCTAGTTCCCACTGTAGATGGGACTTACAAATTAAGGCTCACAATGTCCAAAAAGAAAATCAGCAAAATATCAAAACAACGAGAACAAAGAAAAGAAAAAAACACCAGACGTAAAACAAAAACTAAACCAAAGAAAGAAAAGAGAAATAGGGGGAAGTTGCTGCTATAAAATTACTCGAAATGAGTTTCTAGCAAAATCTCTTATATCGTTCAATGAAGGATATTGTTGCTTCAATAATGATTCTGTTCTCAACTACATTCAAATCAGAAGTTCCGTGCAATAGTAGTTCACACAAATCTTTTGAATCCATACTTGTTATGTCTAACCAAGGTACATCCACTAGTTGACTGAAGAGATCCATGCGAATGTAGAGTATGGCAGTTTCCAACAAAATCTCAGGTGAACGGGTTTCTGATTTGAAGATTTGAAAGCTGCGTAATCTGTTTCAATTGAAACTATGATTGTGTGAATAAAATCTCTCCGCCTTGTTTGCATTCTTTTTTATTTAGTTCAATCTGTTCAAACTTAAGGAACTCACTTATATATAGATAGCTCAAGGAACTAATCATTCATGTAAAAAAATACTGAACATCTAAATCTGATTCTGAATATTAGATTAGCCAATAAAGTAAGTCAAAATTTTTCAATATTGGTTGTAAATGATTTGTCAAAAAATATCAATCAAGCATGGATGCCTCTTTTCGCTTTTAATTGGATCCATGCATGGCCATTGGATGTCTGGCATAAAAAATTAATGTGTAGTTGGTCCCTCAAATATCTAAAGAAACACTCAGCACTTGTCACTCTTCTTGTTTAATACTTATTAAGTTTCCTTTAGATTTAGAAGAACGGTGCGGTGTTGGTGTGGGTGCGGCTAGATGTTGTGAATAAAAAACATGAACTCTCAAGACAATGCCATCCACAAATCCACTTGTGATCACTTTGCAGCATTAGGCCACTGCTCAAAAGAAGGACCTATTAAGTGTCTCAGCCTTGAACTTTCGGTCCGTACATACCTAGTTCCTTTGCTTTGCCCAGACGAGATAATTCTTGTAGTCATTTTTCGCGCCGTTTAGGCCAAAATGGCAGGACAGCGGGATTTCACAACCACAACAACAGAGCAGAACAATGACGCATGGGTATCAGAAAAGGCAAAATAGCAACAAGAAATTTGTGCAAGAAATGTGTCAAATGTATTCATGTGTCAATACTATCAAACAAAAGGATCAAAGCAGTAAACTTTCAGCGCAACAAAAAACTTTGTTTTCTTGTGTAAGATCTATTCATTGGTGAACCAAATAGGCAAAAATGTTTTATCCGCTTTGTTTCCATTTGAATGAATAAAGCAAAATCAGGAATGCCATATCCATCTAAGGGGCCTCCACGAGTGTATAAACTGTCTCGAATCGCATTATCTGTGGCACAAAGCCTACCGACTAGACGTTTCTAAGGAGATTACTAGCGCTTGGAGAGAAAATATGGAAATATGGAACGAGACAAATTTGCTAGAAGTTGCTCACACGGGATGTTTTAACCGATACATGGAGACGTTTTTTTTTTTTTTATATCACTAAAATTTAAAACGAAAAAACAAACTCAAATTTAATTTTGTTGAGGTGGAGGCAAAAACATAACGTTATCGAGTTGCCTCCACACCCAACAGTGCTTGGAGACGTTTAAATGGAAAATGAAGTGAGATTGATCCTTGAGTCGTTGGTTAAAGTGAATCATTCATCTCAAGAATACAAACTAAGTACTTGTGGGGGCAACGAATGAGTTTTAATCTGTAAGAAGTTTAGGCCCAAATCACATTTCTGGAAGAAATCGATGCAAATTACCTGCAATGTGGAGATGTAATTGAAGGGGCAGTGCTTGGGCTATTGCTTAGGACAATGTCCATAATCATGGAGATTTTTATCCTTATATCTCATTTGCAGCAACTTTTATCGATGTTTGAACAAATTTCAACATTCTTCAACAGGAAAATGAATGGACTTTCGGCTTTAAATGAGATATTAGGCTGTTTTAGCAGCAAGACGCGGATGTCTATGAAAACGCAAAAGCTCGTGTTTTGGACCATCTAAACCTTTCGAGTTTCCTCCCAAGGAAGCTGCTCATAAATTCTCGCATTTCCATCACTTACGAATATGCTCACACAATATTTAGCTTCCCTTCTCGACGTTCTTTTCCTGAGGGGCGGCCTTTAAAAGTACTCTTTTCAGGCTGTCAGCTTCAGAAATAGAACGTACGCGAAGTCTCTCTCGAAACTTGCAATAGTTTTGTAGTTGACTTTGCTTCGTATCTAACAAAAGAATTATGCTGGCGAACGTCGTCTTGTTAAAACAGCCTATTTTTCCAAGCACGCGGCAAACTGTAGAGGGACATCCCTTCTACTGATTTATCAAAGAAAATTCCATGTAATTATTATAACTTAATAGTCATTACAATTTTTCATAAGGGTACTCATCAAGAATTCACTTCGAACGGCCAATTTGGTATCAAGAGGGTGGAAAGGGGCTATTTGATTGGCTGAATACGGTGAAATTGGATGATTTCTGCGTGCTTCAGCAACCAGTAAGGATTAAGATTTTGAGCTATTTGCTTTGCAACCTCTTTGAAAAGAAAACACCAGTAGAGTCTGCAAGCAGGCTGGCGAAGTGACTGTCTCACGTCTCTTGCCTCTCATTGCGCCTCTCATTGTGGACCAGGCTTATCGTTTGTAATTTCATTTTCCTTGAAGCGGATGTGTAGTACTGGCTAATGCACGTTTTTATTGACCCTGAGTGAATTGGTCGCACAGCAGAGGTTGTAGGTTGTAGGAGATGCCACTGAGCTCCCCAATGTTGGAAAAATCTGCAAAAATCGACCATAGTTCCGCAGAAATCAGGTCTAAGCAATGCCGAATTTCGAAGACAAGGAAATTTTTATCAGACAACTTCCCATATTTCATCCCCCCGTAGTCCCGTACTCTTATGGTTGAATCACGATTTAGGAGCTGGACAGCTTTGATAGTAGATATCCAATCAAAGGAAAAGTAGGAGCAGGAGGGTACAAGGGCACTCAAATTTTTCGAGAGCACCTTGCGATCAAGCCTCAACGGGCCTTCTGCCTCAGCCTCTTCTTGATTCAAATGTGCCCATTGAATTCTGAAAAGAGGTCATTCCGAGAGCGGTGCCTCTGATAGTGACGCTACACAGTTGGATCAAACAGGGGGTGTCCGCTGATTATGGAATCCCGGGATTATGCATGAGGTTCCAAGACGATTTTCCACTATCAAACAATAGTAAAATCGTTGTTCATCCTAAATTTTAGTATTTCCAGAGGATTTCTAGTAAGGGTTAGACCCACAGTCTCAAAAAAAGTTAACAAAATGACGTACCATTTTAAGGATTTTCATGCTAAAACCCATCCAAAGACTGGCACACATTCCTGTGTGACTGGATAGTGAAGCACCCACCAAGAGATGTGCCCTCCAAGTGAGAAATGCTTCCTTGTATTCTTAAGGAGGGGTACTTCGGGGTTTGCGGTATTGCGGTATTGGGCGTCAAATCAGCGCGGTATTTCGGTATTAAGGAAAAAAATTGGCGGTATTGCGGTATTGAGTTTTTACCGCACGGTATGCGGTGTCGTTACATATTAGCATGCAAAGTTCATGAAATACCATTTTCCTGACAAGGAGCCCAGCATCTTCGAGACGAATTCATGGAGGAAAGGAAATCAAAGAGAATGGGCATTCCCTTTGTCTTTCTCTACCTGTTCAAAAGAATAGACAACATGCGGAGGAGAGAAATTTATTTTTCATTTGAAAACTTAGGCGAAAAAATTTACCAAAGACGAAATATTTGCCATTTGAATCAAAACCTTATTTTTGCTTTTGAAAGTTTTCTTGTCAATTCATGTTACATTTGAATTCATTTGCACCGCAGATCTACCAACAACTATGCTACTGTTAACTTTGCTACATTTATGGGTTTAGCACAATCAGTTAACTTTGCACAACAAATCATTTGTTTACATCTTTACATTAATGCTGAAGAGCTTTGGGTCTAGCATTCATCCTTGTGGTACTCTGCATGTAGCTTTTGAAGGTGTGGTGTCGCAGTGGTACAATCCTCTGACTTCGTAGCCGGAACAGTCAAGCAGACAGTGCTCAATCTCAGGTAGAGCTCCACTACTTGAGCGTCATGATAGGGGGTCGTGGACTCGATTACGCCTTCTCTACTACTGCGGTCCCAACTCTTGCCGCTAAAAACCAAGACTTCACTGTGCAGTCATCTTTGTCTTAATGAAATCTCTGACACTCAATTTTAACTTGCCATTTTCAATTCGGTATTTCAGGGCCATTATTGCCTTGTGGCAGACAGGGACCGCGGAGCCGGGGGGCTGGGGGGCTTTGCAGTTCTGGAAATGTTCGACCCAGTATCTACCAGACGTAGATCTACCACTCGAAGTTATTTACCTTGCCGCGCCTGTGCTTGCCCCATTTCGAGAACCTGCCGCAAGCGTAAGTGACTTCAACGGCGGACAGCCACAAGCGCCAAGCGGGACCAAGCGGTGAAAGCCTTCTTGAAGAGGAAGAACCAGCACCAGGGAGCGCCTAACAGAACCAACCAACAAACCAACGGTAGGTGCAAACGGTCAAAGTTACGAGTAACGATATCGATACTCTTTCTAATTAAAGATGATGTTTATTTCACACAGTCCATTGATGCGTCTAAATTGATGCCAGAAGGCAAAGCATTGCCAGTCTGTGGGCCGATCCATTCTGCCATCGATGGGCCTAAAAAGAGCACCTGCAAAGAGCACAACCTAAAACAAAAAATGGATTTTGGTCAGACAACTGCAATCCTGGGGAAATTTTTTAGAGAAAAATAGCCGTTTTCAAGGAGTATAAGTGACCTCTGATAGCACCTAGGATTCATGTCGTGCTGTCAGGCCCCCTCCCCCTTATTCAATGTTGGTTCATAGAGTGTAAAGCAAATTTTGTATCCTTGAAACTGTGATGCCTTCTGATTACGAATATGAAGAAACTTGACAAATTACTTTGTGCGACAAAGGACATTCTTGATATATTGTTACTGTTTGTTTTCATTCATCAATATTACTGGGAAGGCCTACTTCAGGAATGTCTAAACATTGGATGGAGAAAAGCTTTACAAGATCTTGTTTTGAAATTTTGACAGGGGTACAAATAGTGAAACATAAATATTGCTATGAAGCTTTTAAGAAACTCATCAAAACCTTTGAATACTTACAATTCGATAATTTTAAGAAACATTCAGCTGGCCAAAATCAAAATGGTTTTTCTTACTTTAGAAATGGGACCTCATACTGTATAAAATAAAATCAAATATATACAAGACTTATACAAATATAGTGTTATTAGCTATTACCTAGATAAGTTCTGAGATTTCTTTTGTCCAATGACACTGCTTTCTTTTTCATGTTTCTTTTTCTTCCAGATCACCATGAGTCAGAAAAGGGGAATAGGCAAGTTAAAAAAGCTGGGTATGAAAGAGAAAGGTGAGATTACATTGTAACATTTGGCAACATGCATGTTTTGACATATTATCTATTAGGAAAGAGGGAGATACCCTGACTGCTTTTTATGTTGCATGTTTGGAAGATCTTTCTCACACTTTTTCAATCTCAACAAAGAAAGAACAATGGATTCATTATCCCTAAAGCAATAACCAAGTGTGCATTGCAAACTTTGCATCGTTATCAGTCTGGGGGAGATACTGAATGTATTGCATCATTGTGGTTCCAACCAAAAATGTTATATACCCCAAATTTTTATTTCAATTTGATCTCCTTCCAGAGCTATTGGTAGTTTTGGTGGAGACTAAACTAGTCAAGCTGGCAACTGAGGGCCATTACCTGATTAAGGAAGAAGACATTGAGTGCAATATACCAGGTCTACTAAAGTATTACAATCTATTCTCAAAAGTTGAAATCAAGAAGCTACAGCCATATTTTGACAAGAATGGTTTTAAGCAGCTTGAGGCTGTAGCAACCCATGTAAAACTTGCAGGAGGTATGTATCGTTAATCTGTAAACATTTTCCTTGAAAATGACTACATTGTTAGATACTCAACCTGCCCTATTCAATAGTAACCTATTCTTCCATTTATTGATATTCATGATCCCTTGTTTGTAGCAAAATATAAAAAGCTTACCCTAAGGGCAGCACATATTTCCCACTTACCAAAAAATATTAAGAACTCCCAGATCCATGGCTTTTAATTTGCAGATTGAGCAAGACACCTATTGTCAAGTTTTGTAGCTTTGGCAGAAAGTGCAAACTTTTTGAATGGTAGAAGCTCCATCAGAAATTCCTTGAGCACCAAATTGGTCAATAACCATGTACTGTACCAAAGCTAAGCAAAACTGTACCTGTAATGTATTGACCACAAAAAGTTCTTTGAATTTAAAGATCTTTTAGCTATTCTAAAAAAGACTCTGACTCAAATGATATTCTGATACAGTATTTTGAAGAATTTTCAAATCGACAGAAGCTCTAATACCACTATCATTCAAACCTCTTGCATGAAAATGTAAAAATATGTACATCATTTGATTCAGGCTCGCATGTAGACTAGCTCAGGTTTATTAGGGCATCACAGTTTTCAATTGTAGATTCTTTGATGTTGCAGTCTTCCATATGCTGCAAATTTCTATTGTTAACACCCATAAATTTCTTTCCAGAACCAAAACAAAGGAAACGCGTGCGGTTTCAATTGCCTCAAGAAGTCCATGATAATAATTTATCCACTGATGGTGGTATGTCACTTGTTTTGATTCTATAGACTTTAGGAATAAAATAGTGGTCATATTTGAATTATGGAAGAGTTGCATCTGCCACTGCAATAAAGGATACTTAAAAAGGGAATATATTTTAATGTTAACATCACAACATTTTTTATGTATAGTAATGATTATTCAGAATTAAAAAATAGGTATTTGCAGAAAATGTTTGGAAGATGCTGCAAAAAGTATGTACTGTGTACAGAATGCTTGGAAAAATTCCTATTGCTTTCAAAACATTCTGGGGTGATAAACTACAGTATTATTACTTGTTATAATCACACTGTGAATAATTTGCTTTAAGGAGAGTTGCATCCAAAAAAATATTTTTTAGTATTTAATGTTAATAATGTTCATAAATTCACAAAGTATGGATGGTTTGAAGACAACTATACTGTAGTATGGTCTGAAGACAACAAATAGAACCATTTCAAAAAAACAAACAGTAAAATACTGCACTGTATACTGTATCCTGAAATAAAGGTCACAATTGCAAAAATGCTTGCTACAGCATTTGGTTGTCATAAAATATAAAAAAAATGAGTCGTACAACTCTTCTTCAAGGAAAGTAAGCTCTGCCCTTGGAATAATGAATTCCTATGAATTCCTATCAACTGACTGTCCTTAAAGAAGAGTTGATCAAGAAATCATTTTTTGATATTCCATGAAAATGCTATAGAGAGGATTTTTGCAATTGTGATTAAATTCTTATTTCTTTACCAGGTAGCAATTTAGAGGACAACAACAATTTTTCAGATGATGTTCCTGCAAAAAAGGCCAAAGCAAGCAAATCAACAGTAGGGCAAAAGAAGGCAAACCAACAGCCAGATGCACCAGATGTGTGCAGTGACTCAGTTGTAGTTGCTAATGTTCCCAGTTTACTGAGTTTCAATGATGACAAAATGCACTGTAAAAGATATGATATTACTGCTGGCGAGATAAGGAGACGAGTTGGTTCTCCAGAACATCTGTCAAAGACATGTCTCAACGAATATTTGAGAGTTGGGAGGAGTGGGAATAAAGGAGAAGAAGTCATGAAACAATGTGCTGCATCATCTAAAAAAAGAGCATCACACTTTTCATTGTTATCAAAAATTTGCGAGGATGAGGCTGCAGCACTTGCAGAAAATGTTCATCAAATCAATCAAGAGTTTTTCCCAGTTAGTAAAATTGCAAGTTGTTTGGGCAGACTGCTGGTCCAAAGAGCCTAGTGGTGATCATCAAGCCAGTTGCAGCAAAGCATTAACAGAAGTTGAGGCAGCTCGGCAAGTTGTTTTGTAATATTAATTTTTTGTAACATTGAAGGAGTTTTTGTTTTTAGCTTTCACCTGAATGTGCTACTTTTGAAGTGCTACTAACATGAAAAGCCTTTTCAAAAGCATCAGTTTTATAATTGTCATGTTTTTATAACACTTTACCCTATTCCTTTGCAGTAATGCATGATTGCTATTATAAAACTACTGATCTCCATTCATGCATGATTGCTATTATAAAACTACTGATCCCCGCTTGGCAAACCTTTTTGAGAAAGACACCGCTAGAAGCACAAGAAATAACAAACTGAAAGTGATACGACCAAACATTGAGCTAGGAAGATTATCCCTACGATACAGGGGACCAACTGTATGGAACTTTTTACCAAACGATTTAAAGACAGTAGAAATCCGGGAAATTTTCAAAAATGCGCTAACAAGACAAACCAGACATATAAATATGATTTCATTTACCAAAGGGACAACTTTCAACCACAACAAAGAGAAAGATTTTATATACTTTTAATCTAAAATGGTCATCTTTCATGTTATTTATTTTACGCAGAGCTATCATATTTTGAATTAATTGCATAGAACCAAATTGTAATAGGTAGGTAGAGCAGGCCCACATCAGCAGTAATGCTGCCCGTCCCTGGCCTGCTTCAACAAATAAAGATGTATGTATGTATGTATGTATGTATGTATGTATGTATGTATGTATGTATGTATGTATGTATGTATGTATGTATGTATGTATGTATGTATGTATGTATGTATGTATGTATGTATGTATGTATGTATGTATGTATGTATGTATGTATGTATGTATGTATGTATGTAAGGGACAATTCAAACACAGGGAATCTACTTGTCAGGGCAAAGGCCAGGCCCTTAACTTTGGAACCTTTTTGCAAATGAGCCTGTTCCCTTTTTCTAGTCAAATCTTGAGATTTTAACTGAATCAGTTGATAAAAAGACAAGAAATTGATCCAAGAAACTTTTACCAATGATTGAATGAAGATGAAAAACACTTAATGATGGACTTGTTGTAAAAACTGTAACACTATATACACCTCTCTGTGGCTCATGTATTACTGTTAAATAACATCAATATCAAACTTTCTTTATTTCATACAAATTACAGTGCACTTCTATGCAGGAAAAATGCCATTAAGGAGCATTACTTGCAATATATCAGTATATTGTCAGTTCAACTATCCAAGACACCTTCATTGAGTATCCTTTACAGTAGCTCCCTTATTTCACTCACAGGTTGTATATCACAAAGATAAGCAAGATACTAGCTTCTAAGATGTTGGTCAAGAATTATGAGCAAGTAACACATGGTTTTGGGATCAGCAATATTCTTGGAGTGATGAATCTTCTGGAGTCAATTCTGCGGGAATCTGAATGCAGCCTAAGATTTCCTGATCCAAACCTCATGCGTAACTGCAAATGTGGCCAACCAAAACTTTTGGATCCTGAATCGTTACAACTTGGATGCCAAAGTATGGATGGGAGCATTGACCATGATCTACCAACGCAAGTTCAGAAAGGAACTGAGTACAGAAACCTGTCTGCTTGGAAACCATTTCTCAAAGAACAATAAAGATACAGTATGACAATGGTACCCAATACTTCTTACCCACAGTTTTGTTTTAAGGTACATTAAAACCAAAAGCTTTTTTGGGTGGTGAAAGCATGACATAAGTTTGTTCAATATGTTTGCTTAGATTACAATGCAAAGCGGCTTGAAATTTTGCTGGTATGAATTTAGCTCATGATGGTGTGATTTGAAACGATTTGCCTAGTTTTGAATCTTGACATTCCTGATATCTTAATTTTTCAAAACTAGCTGAAACTGTCTGATCCAGATATGGAAATTTCTCTGTCAGAAACATTTTGATTTTAATTCAAGCTGTGAAGTTTCTTACTGCTTTTTGTTAAATTTGTTTGTGTTAAAGTATATATATACTGCATACATGGAACCTATTATCTGATTATGAATGCCCCCACATTGAAGTGTTATTGTTTGACCCTGAAAGTGAATCAACAAAATCTGTCATATGAAAGTGAGCACTGATTTAAGTATTTTATTCGTTTTTTGGTCCCTGTTCATGCTACTCTGCATTCATGTGAAAACGGAACAAATCCTATTGCTTTTGTCTTGGGTTCACACTGCCCAGCAAAGAAAACGGTTCAAAGATGCAAGTGAATATGAATACCTTTTAGTATGGGGGTATTTGGTTTGACAACAGAAATTGGGATTTTTGAATATGCTGATGATAGCAGCAACTTGAAGTAATTTGCAGTGCAAAACTAAAAGACGAATTATGATAAAGACACGAGAAAGCATTCTCTAGCTTTAAGTTGAAACTTCTCCAATGCCAACAAAGGGCTGCTGCATTTGCGAACCCCTCTTGAAAGGGTTCAAATTCAAAACAAGGTGCAAAGTATATTTTTATAGGGGCAACGTAAATGCCAATCACGTTCATTGAGGATTTATTAGACTTGCCCCAAGTCTATTTCTTTTCTTCATCAGTATCTTACAAAGGAAATAATGGAAGGAAATGTGAAGGGGCAAAAATTGAAAGTTATAAGATACTGATGAAGAAAAGAAATAGACTTGGAACAAGTCTAAGTATTCATTGGTAAGACGAATGGTGTGAACAAACATCGTTTTAGTCAACAAAAAGGAATGGAAATGGATACAAAGCAGTATGAATGAGACCTTAGTTTTTCCGGCAATAATTTGCTGTAACAAAACTTTGGTACTTTGAATTCTGAAAATCCTTGGAAAGATGCAAAGGCATCGTATCAACTTAATCAGTTACAGATACTTGAAACAAAGCACATACGAAAGATACCGTATCTAAGAAAGATATATATTTACATATCAAACATGTACTCGTGTCGAGAGAAAGGAAACCCGAACCTCATCTGTCTCATCTGTCTTTCCAAAGGACTGCAACTTTTGATGTTATTTCTTTGAAAGACTAAGGAAAGAGCATCCCTTTCTCTCAAGACATATCACAATTTTTTGTTACCATGGGACTAACTGTTTGTTTGGGCAGAGTCGTTTGGGAAACTTTATCTTAAAAAAGCATACTCACATGGTGGAAAGAACACATTGTTAACTAAAGTTACCAAACTGTTAACAACTGTAAACTTTACACAAAAAAGGAAATCAGCTCATTGCGACATAACTCTTTGCAGTCAGGAACAAAGCTAAAGAGCCTTTCCAGATTCTCCATGATTCCATTCACAAAGATTATTTGCAAAGGTCTGTGTCGTGGGAAAATGGTGCACCTCTCTTTCTGTACGTCCAAGTACTCCTTGATGTTACGCGGTACAGTCAGTCTGGATGTGATTGCAATAAGATCTTGCTTCTTTTTCTTTACTTCTCCATATATTTGATATCCTTTACGTCTTTTTCTCATCAGCGTCTTCGAAGTTGTGGCCTTGAACTTGGTATTATCAACTGATTCGTTGTTTGTCTTCTTCCGTAGTATTTGTTTAATGCGCGGTTTTGTATGGAAGTCAGTGCTTGCCCTTTGCAAAAGCTTTGTAGTCATGGATCTCTTGCTTTTCCTGCTGGGGTTTAAAACTTCCATTTTCCTCTGTTTTGTTGTACCATCAAAGCAACTAAACTGAGAATTATAGGCTTCTTCAATGTAGGTTGCTGCCTGGAGCGTTAATTGATCTGTCTCAGCATGATGGAGAAGCCTTTCCAATCGACGAACAACACTTGGCTTTTCATTGATTACTTGCATTGGTATATCGCTGTCATCTGTTCCAGGGGTTGTAGTATCAAGTTTATCTAGATCAAAATGTTGTTCCACAGATCCTGTCAAGTTCGCATCACTTTGTGTTGGACCTGAATCCTCAATGAGATCTAATGAGGATGAGGCAATTGATCTGACTACTTCCAAACAAACACACCAGCCAGCATGAGCAAAGTGGTTGCATGTGCAGATGTTACTTGTTACTCTGGCCATATATGTTTGCTGGGTTGCTGGGCTTTGGACCACATATTCTTCCACTGAATTTTCTGCACATTTGACAAGTTTTTCGTTTATGATGTTCCTTTTCAAGTCCTTTTGTAGGATTTCCTTTGTGGGCACTTTTGAGTTTTTTTGCAGACTAATCAAGAACAGCAAATGTAAATGCTTGCACACACGGCCACCACTTTGGTTGTATGAGCAGGAGCAGAATTGCTCCGCTGGAGCTGTAAGATATGTTTCTTTCCCACCTTCACTTGGAACATGGTACGCTCCACCTAATCGTTTTGTCACTCTGTGGATCCACCCCTTTGCTATTAGTTGCTCAGCTCGCTGTCTTATGGCTGCCATACTTTCATGCCGTCGACTTCTTATGCGGCCAGTTGTCAGCAAGTTTTCTTTTGCAATGAAATAATTTGCAACATCAACTAACAGAACATTCAGTAGTTTGTCAACACGCCGATTTTTGACCATTAGCATAAACTGGTGCTTTATTCGAAGAAAGAATCTGGAAAGAGATGGAGAATATATAGTCTTCGTACATCCACATGTTTTGGTATACGTCCTTGCTAGTGCATTGAATGTTCCAATATGTTTATACAAAGACATGGTAAAATTCAACCTTCTTTAGTTAGAAATAACCAACCAGTTTGGGATTGGGAGAGGGCTAGGGAACAAATCTTGTATGAAAATGTCCTTTATAAGATACAGTCTATGAATTTGTACCTTTTAATATCACAGATATGGTTATTGGAATGCCTTTCTGCCATTCGGCCAATTGAACAGGCTTGTGCTTCAAAGGAAGACCATTGTTGGGAATCTCAAATAAGTGAATTCATGAACGGAAAGATAGAGCCTTCCCAAAAATTAGTGATTTCTGTATTTCAACAGTTACTTGATGAATCAAGAGACAACCACTTTCAAAGAGGCCTCTTTCAAAAGGACGTTTGCACTCCACATGTCACCTTGACAAAAAGCCATTCAATGAATGAAAATTTCGAAGGAACGAAGAAACTAGAAAATGTTCCAGCTACCTTTCAGCCAAATTATTCGTCTCTGCCTCTTCGTGAAAAAATTTTCTCCCAAAATTTGCCCACATTCTTCCAATTGGGATCCAATTTTCTTTCAAGTATTCACGAACTCTTTTGGCTTTTATTGTCTTGAGGAACTGTTTGCTTGCAATTTTGAATTCCTTCTCCTAAAGGAGTGAAATTTGTATATCAGAGTTTAATTAAAAGCAGTAGTACCTTGAATGGAGTGAACCCTTCATGTTAGAGTAGTATCAAAAGCAGAGGTACCCATTTTGCGGGATGATAGAAAGTTTGTCTCTGAAACTTTGTATACGGCATTCTGATATAAGTAATGCACCGCAAATGCTTCTTAAATGCACTTTCTCACCCAATGAAAGGGAACAATAAGACACTTGAACACTTTGTCAACAAAATATACTAGCATTTAATCACACTTGGCTACAGTAGACATATTACCGTGGTTAGATTTTTTAAGTTTCTCAAGCCATTGATGACATCAAGTCTCTTGTTCAGATTTGAAGGTCCTCCCATTCCACTTTGCTGTCTGTTAAGCCAGCGATAAATAGCCTGAAACATAAATACCAGCGGGTACAAAGAAGAATGACCTTCCCAGTAAATATGACAACATCGATACAATATGATACCAAACAAAAAGATAATAACAAAACAATGACAATGCAATAACATTGATACATCAACCGTGTTAGATATAATGACTACTCCTGGTAGATATGTCATTAAATCTACTTCTGGTAGATGTAATGTCTACTTCTGGTAGATTTGTAAACCGTCTACTCCTGGTAGATATGGCACTAAATCTACTTGTGGTAGATATAATATCTACTTCTGGTAGATATGTCACTAAATCTACTTGTGGTAGATATAATATCTACTGCTGGTAGATATGTTAACTACTCCTGGTAGATATGTTAACTACTCCTGGTAGATATGTCACTAAATCTACTTCTGGTAGATGTAATGTCTACTTCTGGTAGATATGTCACTAAATCTACTTCTGGTAGATGTAATGTCTACTTCTGGTAGATTTGTTAACTACTCCTGGTAGATATGTCACTAAATCTACTTCTGGTAGATGTAATGTCTAAGTACTTCTCGTATATTCATTAACTACTCCTGGTAGATATGTCATTAAATCTACTTCTGGTAGATATAATATCTACTTCTGGTAGATATGTCACTAAATCTACTTGTGGTAGATATAATATCTACTTCTGGTAGATATGTCACTAAATCTACTTGTGGTAGATATAATATCTACTGCTGGTAGATATGTTAACTACTCCTGGTAGATATGTTAACTACTCCTGGTAGATATGTCACTAAATCTACTTCTGGTAGATGTAATGTCTACTTCTGGTAGATATGTCACTAAATCTACTTCTGGTAGATGTAATGTCTACTTCTGGTAGATTTGTTAACTACTCCTGGTAGATATGTCACTAAATCTACTTCTGGTAGATGTAATGTCTAAGTACTTCTCGTATATTCATTAACTACTCCTGGTAGATATGTCATTAAATCTACTTCTGGTAGATATAATATCTACTTCTGGTAGATATGTCACTAAATCTACTTGTGGTAGATGTAATGTCTACTTCTGGTAGATTTGTTAACTACTCCTGGTAGATATGTCACTAAATCTACTTCTGGTAGATATGTTAACTACTCCTAGTAGATATGGCACTAAATCTACTTCTGGTAGATGTAATGTCTACTTCTGGTAGATTGGTAAACTACTCCTGGTAGATATGTCACTAAATCTACTTGTGGTAGATATAATATCTACTTATGGTAGATATGTTAACTACTCCTGGTAGATGTGTCACTAAATCTACTGCTGGTAGATATGTTAACTACTCCTGGTAGACAAGTCACTAAATGTACTTCTGGTAGATGTAATGTCTACTTCTGGTAGATTCGTTAACTACTCCTGGTAGATATGTCACTAAATGTACTTCTAGTAGATATGATATCTACTTCTGGTAGATATTTTAACTACTCTTGGTAGATACGTAATGAAATCTACTTCTGGTAGGTATAATAATGCCTACTTCTGGTAGATATGTTTAACTACTCCTGGTAGATGCTACTACTCCTAGTAGATATAGTAACTACTCTTGATAGAAATGTCACTAAATCTACTTCAGGAAGAAATAATAACTACTCCTACATACAGATTTTTTTAATCAGATGAACATCCCACCAAGGAAGCCTTTGAACAGTATCTCACCTGTGTTACGTGAAACCAGCAAAGCAATATTTGTGCATGTGGAAATACTTTTTGAATTGCACTCCATTCTGCCATATCTTTGTCAACCATGAATGCCCTAAAAGAAGATGTACGGCTTAAGTTTTTCTTGAATGTTTTACATGATAACAAGATCAACGGGTGAAACCTGCAAAACCATGTTTATTTCCCTACCCCATTGTAACCATGTTTTAGTTGGTTTTGATATCTTCAAGCTGTTAATTTAGGCTGAATATTAGAAGGCAAAAGAGGAAATACCAAAATTTTCTTGCTAGAAAAATGTCTGAAAACAGCAAAGTCATGTTACATCAAAATGAGAAGGAGTTTGAACTTAGCCGTGAACAAAACACTCAAAGATGATGATGATATGTTTGTGTTTCTTCTTCAAAAACACAAAGCAAAAACACTAGAGTTCTGATAATAGAATATCTGATAATGTAGTTACTGTATATCTTAGCTTCAATATCTGAATATAATATATAGACTATGATAACCTGACAGGTGTAATACTTAATCACTAGAAGTTACAACATATCTTATAAGCTATATCCTTACCTGGGGCATAAAGAAGATGCATTCAGCCTTAGTTTTTCTAATGCTGTACTTAAAGCTCCATCACTATATGAACTTGAAATGATGTATGCAATTGGGACCCCAAATCCAAATTCATCTCTAACACACAGTGCATGTAGGGAGAATCCATACTGAGTCAAAGAGTGAGTTGCATCAAGAAACACCAAATTTCGAGCACAGCTGTTCATTTTGTCCTCCATCCATTTTGCTTGCAAGACGATGATCAATGGTGTATTGGTAGCTTTATCAAACTTTTGATAATACACTGTTTCTTCCTTAAACACAGTTTCTAGCATTTTGTAAGTACTTATTGCATCATTTTTGTCAAGACTAGCTGATCTTGACATTTTCCTTTTAATCTCTGCAATATCTTCAGGAGTCACATAATAGGATTTTCTTGAAGGATCAAAATGGCCATGCTCTTGAGCCCAGTGATGGGCAAGAGTAAGAATAGTGTCATTTTTCACTCCAAGACGAGCAAATTTTTCTATTTCCTTCAAGAGGTCTTTGTCAATTTTTCTGTAATTGTTATCAAGTTCATCATGTCCTGAATGATAAGGGAATATTGTTTCTATGACAAAAACAATGTTCTCTGTTGTCTTCTTCTCAAAGGAAGCATAAAATTTGCAACCAACAGATTTTCTCTTTACCTTGCCTCTTCCTTTGTTTCCTCTTATACATTTATATAGAACATAGTGGGACAGTTTCTCCTTATGAGGCTTGCTCTGAAGTATAGTGTTGTAAGATTGTTCGATGGATTCTTTTCTATCAGCCACAAATGCATGAAAAGATTTGCCATCTTCAATTGGTATTACCTGAACAATTGTATTTTTTTTTCTTCTAACACGAGCCTTAATCAATTCGGACAGTTCCTTGTAATGATCCATCCAAGTGATGAAGTTAACATTTTGTTTCAGTACATGATGATACTATGGCCTACAAGAACAAGAAATACTTTGTAAAAACAAGCCTGCACATAATTTCATATAAGGAACACTTCTCATGAGAAATTCAGCGCTAGGACCAAGTACCCCCAGGAGACTATTTGATGGAAATTTTGCTCTCTTGACGGGTTTTTTGTGATATGAATACCTACTTTTTGACAATTTTGAGGAGAAATAATGCATATAACAATTGATTTATTATTGTTAAGCGATAAATTCCAACAGGAATCAGTGCATTTAGGGAGTATTTTTTGTAGACAGTCACTGACTGTGTGAAATCTTAGTTACTGAGGAGTTAGCTTGGCCATTTAATGGATAGATTTAACCTATGTTCCAACAGCTGTTGCTGTTGGCAGTTGTTGTTGCCGTTGTTGCTGATGGTTTGTCATCAGGAAATTTTGGTTCTTCAACCCCCTATGCCATCATGGCGGTATCAGAGCCCTGATCATAAAAGTTTAAGAAACTCCAGTTTTTAAGTATCTAATTTGATCCATTATGGAAATTCAGATACCATCTTCACTTTCTTCTATGTTATCATATTTAGGCCAAATATAACTTTCAGTCAGCCAAAATATGACTCTTGTTCAGTCAGCCAATGCTCTGCCAGAGGCAATATGACTCTTGTTCAGTCAGCCAATGCTCTGCCAGAGTCCACAAAATTTTGGCATGTTTCATTGAGTAGTATTGAGTAGCAAACACACAAATAGGGGGCTTAGGATTTTGGCTCCAAGGGTAAGGACTTATTAGAGAAGGGGCTTAGCAGAGAGGGGCTAGATAGAGCTTGTACAGTAACTGGATCAAAGCTTGGGAATGGTTTGGCCTAAAATGTGTTATGATATGGTGATATGATGGTTGTCCTTCGTGGATTGTGTTACGGCTGCTGCGTAGGTGATTTTTCAAAATTCATGCACACAATATTCCACTCAGGTCCACCTAGCTAGTTTAGCTTTAAAGTGAAAATCAAATACCTTCTACTGTGTGCTTCTACTGAGAGCAGACGTCGGTCAGATCCATCACGAGTCCTTGAAACTTTCCCGCCAATTTCCAACTCGTGTGACCACTGCGAGGCTCGAGCAGTGCACATGACAGTTGCAGTGTTATCCGGCCAATCCCGCCTATCCCGCCCCCCCCCGCCCCGCAAGTGTGCGAGTCGCGTGAACGGTAAGCGGCATACAGCTCTCGACGTCGCGCACGGCAGCGCACGGTAGTTGTGTCTCGTTTCAACTCAATGCAAAAGCAGAAACGAGGCTTTCTACGTCTGGTAGATACTGGGTCGAACATTTCCAGAACTGCGGGGGGCTTTAGCCCCCCAATACTTTTCAAGAGATACTTTTTAGCTTTCAACAAAGTTCTTTATGATTAAATATCGCCATTCTTGTATATTTATCAGAAATTAAGCTTTGGAGAATGCTTTAAAAGGTCTTGTCTCAAATGAAATGCGTCCAATAGCATTATGCCAAGATATAACAGTTTCATCATCGTAAGCACAGCTTCAAATACCCAAAGTTTAGCAAGCGATAAAAAAAATACTTTCATGACATGCGGCTATTTTTAAAGCGAAGTTTAGTTCCTGAAAGATTGCTGATGAGAGGAGTTCTCCACATCTGTAAATGGCAGAATGCCAACCCGGCAACGAGCAACGATTGCAACGATAAATTTTTTTAGCAAGACGTCTGTCAACTCAGCTTCGCTCTCTGAAATGTCCTACCCTGGGTACCGGAGCCTAATAAGGCTCTGGTACCCAGGGTATGAAATTTCCAAATAAGTATAATTTAGCAATTCTCAATAGTACAGAAAATATAAACGCTATCGGCGTTCCAACTAATTTTTATCAAAAGACCCAATAACGGTATACAAAATTTTCAAAAATTTGAGTACAATCATTGGATTTTTTAGTGCTGCAAAATTAAAAATTGAAACAGCGTTTGCGTTATTAGGTTCTCTACAGTTGCGGAAATTCAGCATTTTGAGTGGGGGGGCCAGGGCCTTCAATTTTCCGAGTCGGGAGAAATGCTTTTGTTTGACGTATTTGGTGGAAGACCTTACATAAATGAGGTCCTAAAGTGTGCTAAGAGAATAGGTATATCTGATTTCACAACTATCTATATTCAGCAAATGTTGATGGAAAAGACAAAAACATACCATAAGGTTAAGTTGAACAGCTTCCAGGAATCTGGGGGCGAAGCCCTCAGGAAAATTTTTGAGAAAATGTCCCCTACTTTTGCCTAGAATGCATCTCACGACCCAATATTTACTGGTATTGAATTTGGATTTTGACAATTTTGTGACAATTTTTTGCAGAGTAGCAGCCCCATGAAATTGTTTGAGCATGAGCAAACATATCCTGGATATGAGAGCCTCAAAAAATAGATAAATAGAGCCTTAAAAATTAATAAAAGAAGAAAGAAAAATGGTAGTTCTGTGGCCAAAAACCATTTAACTCTACATAGCTTTTGGTTATACTTTAATAATATCAGGCGTCCGCAGTAACATTATACTTCCTCAGAGACATTGTCCGTAGTATTCCCTTCAGAGAACAATTCAACTGAATAACCGAAGAGGAGACTCACTAGACTTTTTTCTGCCTACAATTCAGTAATGTGAAAGCAAGGGATATACAGAGATGTAAGACTGGGGAGAAGTGTCCTTTAGCTTAATGACAAAATTCGGGCCTTGGAAATTGATCATGATTCATTTTCTTTCTTCTTTCATTTTTTTTTTAGACTCTGGTACCCAGGGTAGAGCAAACACAATTTACTTTCGCTAAGAAGACCTCTTGGATCCCTTATCTGCCAGTCACAAAGTTGATTATTTGACGAGTATTAGTAGCTACTTCTCAAAAAAATTTTGCGTCAAGGGCCTCTACTTTGTCTTCTCGCCTCATCTTATCTCGCCATACAACTATTGCCTGCCGCAAACATAGACATGGAAACACTGACAATTATCGGATGGCTCGTCTTGTAGTTAGCGTCACAAGGAAAATTTTGAGAACTGCAGCAATTACATTGGCTTAGAGCGCCTTTCCCATCACGCTCCAACACCTCTCAGAAATATCGATACTGTACCCAACCTATATCCAACCACTTTCTTCTCGTTTTTGAAACGAATGTTAGTGCGTAAAACCTTAGAAATATGATGCAGATAGAGCGTGAGAATTTTGTTTGCTCATTCAAAATAGATCCTCTTTCCTCCTGAAAGGTGACTCGTTTCTTCATTGCAGTTTCTATCCAACCTTCGAAATTTCCGACTTCTACGGAAAATTTCCGAGTCTTCCGCCACTGCTTCTCTATGTTTAAAATGTTTGCTTCTGAAAGTAGAGACACTGTGTTTCCATATCATTATTTTTCGGAGATAATTTCACGATATTGTGACAGTTTTTTTTTAACTTTAGTCCTGTCGTTCTAGGCTGAGCCTTTTCGCTATGAAAATAAAATGTAATACAGTACAACTCTATATATGATGCTTTTAAAGGTGACTTAGTGATTGGATATGCTGATGATAACTGTCTTTTCCAAGGCGAGTTTGCCATTGGAAAGGGGCGTTGGTCGCATCTATAGCCAAAGTAGAGGGTGTGGTTATAGAAAATTTTTCTGGGGGCTTCGCCTTCTCAGATTCTCTATTACTCTTTAGCCCCCCCCCAATCCAAAATGTGCCCCGAGGTCCTTGGTGGCAGATCAAATGAACGACTATCTGGAACGACTATCATGTTGATAACTGATTAACTATCTTTCACCCGATGCCTGTCTCCTGACTTCGGTTAGATGTAACATCAATAATTCAGTTGATCCTCCTTTTACAAAACCCCATTGATATTGTGCTTGCCAGATCTCTATCGATGACGTGCTTGTCTATACTCTCGCCCTTGATCATACTTAATAGTGAGAGAGGGGAATGATTTCCCCTTTCGGAAACTGCCTCCTCTCTTTGGCGCTGCTTTTTCTACTGACTAGGAGATGTTGCACATTGTAAATCTCTCCATGACCTATGATAATCCTACAGCTATGGAATCTTTGGCCAAATTGATTCTTTAGAACTAATGTTAACTTAGTCACGTGATTTCGGATGCGTGGTTCTCTTGTTTAACGCTCTTCTGACAATTGTCAGATCAAATTGTAATTCTAGCATAATGCATGATACATGGTGAAAGTGCTCATCCTCATCAGCAGGTACACACATTCGCTTAAATGTTCTACCTCAAGTCGAATCAAACTTTGAATTTCAAATATTTTATGGGAAGACAGTGATACAAGAACTATTATAAATCATTATGATTTCTTCCGTCAATTAATAATTTTTCTGTATGCATTCAAAGCTCTAATACCGTTCTTTACTCTATTAATGCATCATGCTACGATCTAAGAAGCTTTGGACTAAGCGTGCTAGGCGAGGGGCTAGCAATTTTCGAAAAATTATCGGAAAAGAGCCAACTCGGGCAAAATTTTCCCCTTAGTCGGGCAAAAATGTTGGTAAACAATGGACTTTGTGTCATTCAGACCCCCTGGATTTTTTCTTCCGATTTCTTCATATTCTGGTAACCGAACTTTCAAGGCACACAATGATACCTTGTTGGATTGAAAATGGAAGAAATCTCAGCTTTCCAAACTAAGGTTTCCATGACTTTTTTAAGCAAATTTTTTATTTGAGTTCTTCAAAATCCAATCCTAATCGTTTTACCTGCTGAGATGGCATTGCGCGTTCAAGTATCGTCGTATTCATTGGGTGTTCATTCAAAGACTCTAATTGATGTTTAAAGCGTAAATGGCTTGACTTGACCCGGATTACAAGTGGCTCATGTGGCCCCGATGTGTACGCTGACAGTGCGATGAGTAAAATCCCTTTTTTCCAGGATTCACAAATCCACGAGGTACAGGTATGAAAGAGCTATTTTGGACCCTTTGAATCAATCGAATGGCTCGAAAATTTGCACTCTGCCAAGCCAAACTTGGAGCTTGGAAAGTGTATCCCAAGTTCTTTGTATGTACTCTGGTTCGACTTTTATATTAAGATATAACAGTCGGAGGGTAGCCAAATCATTTGCTAATTTTTGACAGCATGTGGTTTCAAAGGGAGAAGGAACTAGAAAAATCCCAGAACATAAAGGCTTAGGATCTACACTGCCAGCTGATGTAAGTCGGATTTTGTTGTGGTGCACTTTTCTAAGCAATAACTTTGCATGGAATATATCATATATTACCATATTTGCCAATCATTTCATTTTTCATTTTAAAATTTCATTTCATTTTAAAATTATTTACCCAGGGTACAATTCAGTCTATATACTGTTTTACAATTGGCCCTGCAAAAACTATTTACAAAATAAAGAGTTATATAATACAAAATTTACAGTGAAAAATAAAAAATAATGTATATGATTATTTTCCCTTGAGTTTGGACTTGAAGGCATTGATTGAGGGAGCCATCTTTGTTTCCAAATCAAGACTGTTCCAGAGACTGGCCCCGCGATACGCAAAGGATTTCTGGCCATTGCCAGTTCTGAACATGGGTATTGCAAGGTCAGTTTTTGAGTTTCTCAACTCTCTTGGATGTACCCCCGATAATCTCACGAAAAGATCACTGAGATATTGAGGTGCAAGAGAGTTGAGAGATTTGTAAACCATGGAGCCTGTTTCTTTATATATCAGCTTTTGTACCGATGGCCAACCAAGTCTCTGGAGCAAAGGAGCTGCAGATGCATCAAAAGGGCTATTTGTTACTATTCTGGCGGCTTTATTCTGTAATTTTTGAAGCACGTCTAGCTTTGAAGCACCACAAGAGCCCCATACGGAGCAACAGTAGCTGAAATGTGGCTCTATGATGCTTCTATATAAATTTATCAAAGTATCAGTTTGAACAAAATTTCGCGCATACTTCAATAGGTTTATAGGTCAATTTTAAACCTATCATGTTGATAGGTTTAAAATCCCCACATTCTTGTGCTTCGAGTGATGTATGGTTTAACTAGATTTCGTTAATGGTTCGGGGTTAGGGAGAGAAAACGAAATTTCGTGTTACAAACGTTTATTGTAACCTTAACCGGTACATGTTGTACATACACGCGTTAGAATTTATTTGAGAAAGCAGAACTTCGTTTGAAAGCTGGCACCAGCGATCCAAGGATAAGCACATGGCGTTTATATGTAGTCTGGCTTCTAGCGTCGATCTCGCAACGTAGCAGTAGCACAGTATACTGTATGAACAGCGTGGTTTTTCATTTTCCTACTGTTTGCGGTATTTTGCTATTTTTCGATGCGGTATTGCGGTATTTGGCAAGTTTTTCGTGCGGTATTGCGGTATTGGGACCTCCTTAAGTCACCCTGGCTTTGATACAATACAAATGGCAAATGATAAAAGTAGCACATAACTTACCTATAGACTGACATTCCAAGAAAAATGAGCAAACAATAACCGAGATGAGGAAGAACTGCTTTGCCATCGTTTCTTTTCTGTCAGGAAGCCTTAAGGGAGATACAGTGATTTTAATGACAGAGTGAGTATCGTAAAAGGTGCATAAAAACACCCCCTTCTTAGTGCCCCGGTGAGAGGTCAGATGTTCACCGGGATGGGGTCCCAGTGACTGAAAATTATGGTCAAATTTTCACCGGGGAGCTCGAATCATATAACGAGGACGGCATAATTTTTGGCAGGGAACTGCTTTAATAGGGAAATAATTTCTAAGACTTCACTCCTGGGTTCACCCAAGGGCGGGCATGTCACACAGAGGACGATGGTCCTACCTTTGTCCGAAAACTGGTAGTTGACGAAAAACTTTTTTACCATCTTTGTCCCAAAAACTGGTCTTTTTTGATGACACATTTACGTTGCTATTTTTTTCGATTTGAAGGACAATTTAATCACTGTCGATGTTTGTCCCGAAAACCGGTAGTTTCGGCCAAATACCGTTTTTCGAAAGAAAGTGGTACCCGCAGCCATGAAGGCACAAGTGTCCCAAAACCGATTTTTCTTGCTCACCAAAATCCCATATCATTCGCAATGAATCCAGTGTTTATCCTGCAGGCATCATTACCGTCGTAATTGTATTTAGAGAGCAGCAGTGTCCCAAAAGTGGTAGTCTTCAAGCGGCAATTCCGAGATGGTTCCTTGGTTCTAAAAATTTTGTTGATATTTCTCCTGGTTTGTCCCAAAACCGGTCTTTTTATCTTCATTTGGCGGACAAAGGTAGAACCTATTTAGTGCAAAACTGGAATTTCAGGTCTTTTTTGTAAATTTTGCCGAAAAAAGGAAGAACAGCTTATGTGGAAATTTGAAATACTGGTCTTTTGAGCTTAAGCTTGGCGGACAAAGGTGGAACCAGCTTACAGGCAAGCTTAAGGATTTTGACCAAATAGGAGGTAAGGAACTTGATTTTTGTGAGAAATTGATGGACAAAGATGACTGATTTTAAAATATGACCTTTGTCCCAAAAACTGGTTGTTTTGGGCAAGAAAGTCATGATGTGTCATAAAAGAACCGGTTATTTTTTCCAATTCCTTCGGACAAACATGGGGTCAAATATTTTACAGTACTTAGCTGCCCCTGGTTCACCTGCTTGCTGTCAAGGTTTCACTTGTGAGGCGTTTTGTACCGGTGAGATTCACAGCTTGTCCGGGGAATGATTTTGCTGCAATTTTTTCACTGAGGAAGTCACCATCGAGGTAGAATGTACCGAGGCACTTAGACGGGGATGTATAAAATTTATGGACACTGTATTTGATCACGACCTTCTATATTTTCCGTCCTAAGTGAGCTAACTTGCATGTTAACCAGCAGAGACAGGTTCTATGGTAGCAGCCAACTGGAGTATCTGAGTTCTATCACACACCTCTTGGACTTTAGCATCAATGTACAAGTATACCGAGGATACCGGAACTCTGGTGCCCAGGGTAGAATTTGGAGCCTGAAATGCGATAGATTTCGTGAAGAGCTGCAGCCCACTCATCTCCTAGGCCTATAATCTGTGATCCTTGCTAACTTAGTAGACTCTACGTGCAGTTCCACTGTCAGTGTGAAGGAGCAAAAGAAGAAGAAAGCTTTCTGTTCTCTGCACTGACCGTAGAGTCTTCTCTCATGTTGCGTTATGGCAGTTAGCAAGACATGAAAATGAACCAACAGACTGGGTTTGTGAAATGTTTCAGTTTGAGAGGATTTAAACTAAAATTTGTTGCAAATTGAGAGCTAATATTGTCGTTTCCCAGAGTTCCCCTTAAAATTAGGGCATTTCCCGCTATTCAAAAAGGGCGTTGTCGCAAAAAAGTTTCCCGAGCGCTATCGATTTTAGCATATTTGAGCTATAGTCAGATTTATCCCTGGATCCGCTCCTGTGGAGTTACTTATTTTCTGGAAGATACGGCTATAGTTTCTTGTGAGCTGCTTCTTGAAATTTGGACTTTATAAATCAAAGGATTTAAAGAAGAGTTTCTTAATGCTAAATAATAATAATAATAATACTATATTTATACAGGTCACCAGATTCAGCTTAAAAAGCTGCTATCACTCTGGGACCTGTTAACGTAAAAGTAAAAGTAAAAATACATCAATCAAGTTTAAAAGCTTAACAAGTTTCTAAAGTATAAAAAGTTGAAGTTATACATAAATATATATATATATGTATATAATAATTTTTTTTTCTGCTCTTCAAAACGAAATTCAAAATTTAGCATGATTTGCAGATGGGCGCAAATATACTAGGTTCTCCTTTTTTGTATGAATGAATGAATGAATGAATGAATGAATGAATGATAATCTTATTTAAAGTTGGTCTATTTACAATAATAATATAATTACTAATTTAAACCAACTATTTACAATAAATACAGCTTTTAACAGAAAATATACAAATTTACAATTCTGGCTATTTACAAATCCGGCAATTACACTTGTTGCCAAGCCAGTGCTTGATTGCTCTTTTGAAAGCTGCAACATTTGGAAGTGCTTTTATCTGGTCACAAAAGGTGTTCCAAAGGAGGCTTCCTCTGAAGGATAATGACTCAATTCCAAATTTTGTAGTTCGTGTTTTTGGCAATCGACATAAATTTTTTGTTCGTAGGTCGTATTTCACAACCTTTTCCTCATGAAATTCCCAAATATATGAGGGGCTCAAGTTGTTCATTGTTTTGTAAATTTCAATCATCAGTTTCTGGAGATTTTGAACATGTATTTTCACGCTTTCACTTTTCTCCAGTAACTCATTAAAGGAAGAGTCATAATCCTCGAAGAGGATCCTTAGTGCACGTTTGTGTGTGCGGTTTCTTTCTTTATTTGCAGCTTTCGTAGAAAAAAGCCAGATCAACAGATCAACGCATCATATGAGCTGGTATACACTTTTGACCTCTGATCGCTCCTGGAGTTTTGTAATTTGTGGAGTGCCACTACTGTGTGTCCCAGAAAAAACGCATCAGATTTGAAAAATTCTAATGGCAGCTGCTTTATACTTATCATCAAGTGGCTATTTTTATAGAAATGCGCAATAATTAGAATAACTTTTGATATATTTTCAGTATTTTTGGGACTTGGTTGGTTGTAAAGTTAAAAATCAGCAAACTTCAAAATTGCCCCTACGTAGAAAAACCAGAGCTGCTGCATGAGTAATAGTGAGTTATAATGTCACACTATAAAACTAGAAAATCCCAGCAATTACCGATGACTGCTGACAAGCACGCAACACACAAGTTAATTGAACAATTAACAGGCACTTTTTATAAAGATTTCGGTCAAAACATAGTTACTTTTTCTAAAATGACCAAGCCATCAGGGAGCCATCATTAGAGTCACACTTCTAATTGGAAATAAACACTGAAAGCTCCCTCAAAACTAGATAACTCATGAGTCAGCAAAGGACCCCTTTGTCACAGTTTCTTGATCAAATTGTGAAGTTGCATCTATGCCATGCTTGTAATTTTGCAGCATAGTTTGCACTATTGCTTGGCAGATCTGGTTTTACCCTGACAATAAATTTAAAGTTTGTTGATTTCAACTTTGCAACAAAGTCACCAAAAATTCTAAAAACTATATCAAAATTTGAACTAATCATTGCAAATGTAGAGAAAAATAATTATCTAAAGATTAATTTGAAACAGCTTGTGTTAGAATTTTTAAATCCGTTGCGCTTTCTTTTTGGGATATCCGGTACATTTTCCTCCTAGTGAGTTCTTGTGTTGAAAATTGACCCCTGACAGAAGGTAACTTCGGATCAATCTACCTATCTTTCTACGTATCTATCTATGTAGCTACCTCGTAAGTCTGAAAGGGTCTGGAAGTTGCCTTTCATGCATCTCCACTGTTCTCTGTCCTGTGCTTTCTTTTCCAAAAGTCGATATTCTTTGAAAATTGGTCCATTCCTGATGTCGTCCATATCAAAAAATACCAAAATTTCCCCACAGTTCTTGAATGGAAATTTAAGAGAAATGGACAAGTTTCTATAGGAGATTTAAGGGAAACGGAAATTTCCATTTCCTCTTTGGGAAATTATGGGAAATGAGTCCGTTTCCCCAAAATTTTCCCAGCTAAAAATGTGGTGAAATTTCATCAATTATTGCATGTGCTCTGTTGCCACTCCTAAATCCTTCTATGATGTTAACAACCAAATTACGGTTTGAGCTTCTTACCATAAGGCCAAAGAACGATGATTTACGCCGAGCGATCTGCTCCAATAGATTTGGTTCTTCGTTTACTCTGTTATGGGTACCAGAGCCAAAAATTGTATTTTTTTTTCATTTTTTTTGGCTATGGTACCCAGGGTATAGGTTTTTTAAAATTTTCAAATGTGCACAATAGTGATAGAAGCTTTAACGCCACTCTATCGAACCACGGGTATAAAAATGTATGAAAATACCGCTCGATCCAGGCTCTTTTGCTGAATAGCTAAAAGGTCTATGACGGGTCCAGGACTGCTGAAGACGGAACGGTCAGATAGGCTGAGAAAATAGATTTGAGCAAGTCTAGCGAAGCACTTATTTGCATAAGATTTTGCAAACGATGAAAGGGATCCTCTTCGTTTCGGGAATTGCTCTTTTAGCTGATAAACCCGGGGGGGGGGGTACTTGACCTAAATTGGTACGGGGATGTGCCCACGAAAAAAAAATTTTTTCACCATGCTCCAGAATTTTTGCCTTCAAATGACACCCTGTTCTAGAAAAAATCTTTGAAAAAGTATACTCAGAAACACAAAAATTTGACTAAATAATGACCCGTTGTAACAAAATTTCCTCTTTTGACATGTTTTGACAACCTGCTCCAGAAAATTTGCCTTCTTTGGATACCCTGTTCTTGAAAAAATGGGCGAAAACGATACCCTGAAAAACGGCACATCCCCGTCGGACAAATATACTAAGTACCCCCCGGGCTGATAAAAAAGCGCCTACGATTGAAGTGTCCCTTCTCCTTCAAGCCTCAGGTGCTTCCACTGTACTGTCATGTTGGTTGAAATTGAAATTCTGTTCTTGCACCCGGCCCTTGCATTAGCAACTCGGGGGGGGGGGAGGCATCTCGACCTATTTTCTGATGGGGACGTGCCATTTTGCCCGAAAAATTGGTACCCATAATTCCGTAAATTCTGGTGCATTTTAGGGTCATAATTCCGTAAATCTAATGAAAATCCTGGCCATAATTCCGGAAATTACGAAAAATCTCCTGAAAAGGACACCCATAATTCCGTTAAATGTCTAAAAATTGTGAAAATGCTACCCCTAATTCCGTGACGGTTTCAAAAAAGTACCCCTAAAAATGGCACGTCCCCGTATCATTAAATGTACTAAGATACCCCCCGAGATTAGCAAACACATTACCATGGTGGAAATAAATATACGCTCATATTTCTATGTCCACGATTCAAACACTGTTCATGGGTTCAAATATATAACTATATTTGCACTCAAAGTGGATGACATCTAACCAAAGTACCATGAATGTGTCAATTTGCTAAATGCAATGACAAACATTGGCTCTTAATCGTGTGAAATTTCATCTTGTCAAGGTTACACAAATCAGGCTGCCAAAGTTTATAAAAGTTTTGTAGACGAATGAGTGAAATGACATATCAACACATTCGATGATGATTTCGCCATTTGGTCAACGAGACTGGACATATTTATTTAATATTTGTTTTTTAAACTCTCGCATAAGGTGTTGTTGTTGTTGTTAGAACTTCGGTGCTCGTATCCTTTTTAAGGAAACTGAGAGGTTTTGCCACTGAAAGCACCTTAGAATTGTCAGATGCTTGGCATCCTAAACACATTACTGAAGCCCGAGGGATACAAAACAGTTTGGGGGTACGGGTAAGTGCCACCCTTATGGGTAGGTGTTTGGGCCTAAAATTCTCTAAACAAGGGTCCTTTTTGGTAGATTTTCCATTAACATGGGTGGGTTTGGGTGAAGGTTGGCAGTTTATGTGTATAGTGCTAAATCGTATGTTTGTATATTGTGGTTATTCATTTAGCTTTTGATATTTGCATGTCTTTATGTTAATGGTCACAGGGTAGTCATTGTCCTTTGCTCCTTGTGGTCCTGAGCCTGTAGTGTTTGTATACTTTGTAAAGTAATTAGAAAGTATCGTAGGATGTAGACGTAACTTGTATTGTCAAATTTTAGATGCATATAAAAAAAAGTTTTTCGTCAAAATTATAATCCGATGTGGGTATAAAAGCACGTTTCGTGATTAGAAGAGGGTACTACAGGGGCGGCAGACCCCGTCCATCCACAAGTCATGTACTATCCCCGGGTATTGAAGTACTTTTCGAGTGATATGATACAGGCAGCACGTTTTTACTTTATTCTCGCTTGTTTCAAACAAGCGAGATGAATAAAGTAAAAACGTGCTGGAGTTTCTTAACTTTTTGTTGCTGTGGGAGTCTGAGTTTCTTACAAGTGGTTTCTTATAGAGAATACTTGTTTAGTCAAACAAAACGTGTATAATCAATTCAAGCAATACAAGTATGAAATTTGCTCGTGATGTTATTTACGCTTGCAATTCTCTTGGCTCAAATACATAAAATCTAGACTCAGGTGTTGATCTACTTGTATCCCTCAATGAATTGCAAAGATATTCGAATTCAGGAAACAGAAGACGTTGTACTAACTGACCCTTACAAGAGCCAACAGCATTTCTCACCCATGTGGTTGGTGAAGGTAAAATTGCGGTGTTGGCACCAAGCGCTGAGATCACAGAAGTAGCCAAGCACTAATCGAGTCCGCGACCCTAGAGTGGTGGGGGTCCTACCAGATATCGACCCACTACGCCTGACCGTTCTGGCTGCAAAGTCAGAGGATTACACCACTGCGCCACAACCCCTTATCATGAAAGAATGTGGCACTAAAAGTTTTTAACTTTAAAACTTCGATGAGGATGAAAGTCAGGAACGCTTCGTTCTGCTATATCTTCTCCCTTCTTTGCATCCGAAGCAGAAACATCACAAGCAAAAATGTTACTCTTGGGTATAGCTTGAAGTCTTTCGGTTATTATTTGGGACTTCCATAGACGTAGGAACCGGGGGGCACTGGCGGCACGTGCCCCTCAAGATTTTGTAATAAACAAAGAAGTGCCCCTTTTCTCTTCACAAAATGCCCCCTTTTTGTTAAGGAAAATAGTGCCCTCCAAGTGTCGAGCCCCCCAAGTTTGAGATGCTTCCTACGTCCCTGGCGGACTTCGTAACGCACTGCTTGTTAAGAAACATTTTGCTGCTCATCATAAATAAAGTTGAGAAATTTTTTCACTTCGAAATGGCCTGAAATTGCTTCTAATATAGTTTTTAACTTGTCACATCTTTACAAGAGCCTGCAATTTTTTATAAGATTGAGTGGTTCATGAAATATTCTGCTCCTTTATATATACACCATAATTCTCCAAGTTTGCTTTTGCAAAGAAATTAAAAGGAAATTGCTGCAACAATCCATCCGGTCTACAAGGTAGCACGAAGGAGTATCTGACAAATGGTAAACGCAGTCTTATTTTGCAAGATACTGCTAGAGTTTAAGGAGCCTCAAAGTATTGCAAATTAAAACAAGAAAATAGTCTTACCTTGTGGGACCTGCCCAGGCTGCAAATTTAGACTTCGCTTTCTTTTATGGCTTCTGTATGTTGCTGTTCTTATAAAGAGCCTCTTTGATCACGTGTTACAAATAGGAATGTATTTTTGAAACGTGATTCATGCATTTCATCGTAAACTTATAAATATATTTCCTTGTCTTCAAAGTTACTTGATTACAATATCAGACTAGCCCAAGGAAATTCCTGAGAACATCTCTTGCTTCAAGTCTATTCCGTGGTTTATCAGCGCCAAGTAATACAATTACTACTTCGGGGGCGTAAGTGTCCTCTTCGAGGCTTGTGCCCCCGCAGAGGTAATTATGTTACCTAGCCCTGATAAATGACGGAAAAGATTTGGAGCAAGTCGACAACAAAGACGAATAAGAACTGATTTCGTAACAAAATACCATCAGCTGCTTTGACTGGCACGGCACCTCTAACCGATCGCCGAGAAAGGAACATGAAACTAATAGGGCAAACTATCACCTTGTACAAGCGTAAGGTGGTTTTTTAGAGAAGTAATGAGTTTATAACAAGAGAAGTGCAATAAATCTGATAAATTTGAAGATCTGCTGGACGGATTGCGTTCACTTGATTAAGGAGCGAAGCAGTAATTGTTACATTTAAACCCTTGGCGGGAATTGCAATGCATTCTGCTCGGCTTCTGAATCAAATAAACAAAATCGGGCCATGCGAACGGTTATATTTCTCGTTCTTCACAAAAACTCACGGCTCTTAGAAGTCACTTTTTGCATCGCATGAAGGCGCTAGTTTGATCCATTGGTCACACAAAATTGTGTAGATCGACTTAACAAACCAGGTTGATCAGAAACACTCACGTAGGATTCAAAAATTACGAATAGCCCGAATACGCTATTTAAACTAAGCATGCACTAAACTGCCCTTAGAACATACAACCCAACCAACTCAACTTCGTCCCAAGAGCCAGGGAATTAGGACCTTTTGTCATATTTGGAATTAGGCGCTAGAGAGACGACCATACTGCATACAACATTATTGCCAAAGCTCGCAAAACGAGGAAACATTGTTGTAGGTACAAATTTCTTCCAGCAAGCAACCAATGTTGTTTAAAAAACCAAAACACTCGTAGCAAAATTTGTGTCAAAAAAACAGTGCCAAGAGGCAAAAGCGAAACCAAGGAAGAGGTTTGGTGCATGATCTTCGTAATATGTTTTCACATGTTGTTTATAAGATGAAAATTCCATGGCATTAGCTATGCAAGCGACTTTATTCACTTTAATCAACTATACCTTGGAGAAAGGCCTTCTCAAGATAGGTATATAACTTTAGTCATTTGTGAAGCATGACAGTGGGTTGAGTCAGCGTAAGTTTTAAAACGTATGTAAGCATTTGGCCTCGCATAAGTTACGGGTGAGTCAATAATACAATCTCCATTTGAAATGCTCCTCCTCCATGGATATCAAGACGATGATATCGGCAGATATACAACTTAATGGTAGACATAAGACATATTCAAATCTACTTTTCAAAGCATGCTCAAAATCATCAGCAGATTTTCCTAACATTTCTTTCTTACACGGGCCTAACAGCTATGACTTGTGCATTCTTTATCTTTTACTATCCTCTTTGGTGGATGAAATCGTCCGCAATAATGCTGTTATGCTTCCAGGGATGAAACTTTAACCCTATCCAAACTGGGGGCTCATTTGGCCCCCCATCTACTTAAAAGAGCACTGCTTTCCTAATTGGTACATCAAGCCATCCTATGGTTTTTTACTTTTATGCTCCATTCACACTGCAAGCTAAACCAGCTTAAATTAAACCAGGTTTTCGAATAGGGCCTTCTGATTGGTCAAGTCAACACATGCAGTCCTTTGATTGGTTAAAATTATAACTGCTTTAAATAAACCTGGTGTAACTGTGTCAGTGTGAATGCAGTATTAGTTTCTATCCATGCAAAGTCTGAGTTTGTATGAAATCTTGAACAAAATTCTAACTGGGGTGGGTGGGGGCTGTTTTCTTCAAGGTGGTCAGGGTTAACTTTTGGGTAAGCTATTTTGGGATATAATTCCAATTCACATCACAATCCTTTGATAGTAGCCTTGTTACTTATTGCTATTTTGATTTGTAATGTCTCTTTAATATTTTCCAAGGAAAATGGACCAATCATATGTCACGTGACTTCAATTATATCGTCATCTTCAAGAAAATGGCAATATTTAGCCATGAGTGTCAGTGTTGAAAATGGAAACTTCGACATCTAATTGGTGTCCTGACACTCATGATTTAGCTACAATCCTGGTCAAAATAAGCTGGGACACTTTCAAATTTCGGTGTTTTCATGATGTTTTCTAAAATGTCGACACACAAACTTATGTTTAGGACCTTCTAATCCCCCTTCCCCCCCTAATTCAATGTTGAGATGGTCGAATGGCGTTTGATTCAAGCAACATTGAAACGGGGGAGCGGGGGGCACGTAATCAGAGACTGAAGTAGTGCAGTTTTTGTGACTTGTTCCAAGTATTTTGACCAAGATTGTGGATAACCTTTACAGGAATATTTTGACCGCAAAAATTTTTCAGCACAAATAAATACAGGGTGTCTCAAAAAAATTGTTCGACGTTTGATTGAATACTAAAAAATAACGATACGCCGAATGCACCCTTGGTTAAATCACCCTTTTCCTGAGATTTTACATTAATTTTTGACACAAGAATCTTGCAAATCCGCTAAAAATTCATGGAGTTACAAGTATTTGAAGTTCAAATTTGTGTGAATGCTGAAACCAGAGGCCTCGAAATGGCATTTTTGGTAAAAGCTCCATAGGCCGTCGTTTCTGTTATTTCTCAATTGTTTCAGGGCGAGCCAAGTGGGATTCAAGTAGGTTTTCCATAACCTAGCTGTCAAGTATATATAGATGCTTTGAGGAAACAGATTCAGTCTCTCGCCGATTTTGTTTTGAACTTCTGCTTTTGGACTTATGCAATGTAAGGAAATTTTGAGAATGATCGCAAGAAATAATTTACTTTAGAAGTCCTATTTGGTTTGCTCTGATATCAACGAAAAGTATGACATTGGATAAGCTTCTCTTACCTCCGCCTTCGAGCTTTTTGCAATACCAGTTTTCTGGTTTCAGCTATCGCATATTTTTGATCTTCGAGAGCTCGTAACTCAGTTAATTTTCAACCGATTTGCACGATTTTAGTCTCTAAAATTATTTCATAATCTTAGGAACATGGTTGTCTTTTCATGAGCTTGTTCACGTTGTCCTTACTTTTCAATATTTTATCAAACGTCGAACAATTTTTTGAGACACCCTGTAGATAAAAGATGATCAATGGGGTTGTTTTTACCTAATTTGGGTAATTTTGTTGCAATTTTGTGCACCACTAGTGTATTTTTGTGTTTACACATACCAAACTTTACGAAATTTCTCAAGTGTTGCAGTAACAACAATCAGCTTTTCATGCATATCGTGAGAAGCTATTTAAATTTATCAAGATATTCTCAAGATGACACAAAACTACTATCTTTAACCTTCTACTTCCCCCTCCTCCTTCCATTCCAATTTCTTTGTTAATAGAATGATCGAAAAGTCGACCAACGAGAAAAAATTGCGGATGTCAGCATTTTCACGAATATCTCCAAAAAGTTTAGTGAAAAACAAATGAAGCAAGCATACAATCATTTGTCAGTGAATAATTTTGTTTCATACAAATGAAGAAATTTTCTATTATGGAGGCATTTGTCATTTTTCAGAGAAAACAGATCCTTAATCTCTCTGTCCGCTGTCTTGGATTTGCTAAAATTGAATTTTCAAATTCATAAGTAGATTTTACCTTCTAGCAATATTTTGGTCTACATAGTTTGGCTACATGAGTCGATTTTAGAAAATGATTTAGTTTTTAAAAAGAGTTGTATTTTCTCATTGTTTGTGTACTTTTGCCAGTATGTGACGTCATAATTATGACGTCATATCTATTTTTGGAAATCTTTTATGTGAAATGATACACCATAAGCACTGCTACCTGTATGGTGATTTTCATCCAAATAAACAAAGGAATGGTGATTCTATATAGATGGCTGCCCTTAGTCTTTCAACAGCACTAAAAGCCCAGTCTGAATAGGGTTAATACTCCCAAATACGTTATGTTTTTAGTATCTTGATGCTATGAATTTTCAAAAGTGGCAACTTTTTTCTGGCTCACCCAGCATGTTGTTACCAAACGAACACGGCATGAAACTGTGTCATATTTTGCTTTGGTCAGGAGCGTTTCTGTATCAACATAGCCACAATCTTGTACGAAATGAAAACGTTATCGTGTAAAATGAAAAGTCTTCATACCCGATTGCCATCCCAATCCGATATGGAATGGTATTCAAGACAAAAATTGCCAAAATTTCGTTGTCAAATTTGCGCTCTGAAAGAGCATACGGCTCAAATCTTTCAAATCTTTAAAAAGGTGGGTGTAAAATTGTATCACATTTTTCTTTGAAGTCATGTGCTTGAAAGGAACTTTGGGTAATTTGCTGTTAATCTACCAAGGCAATTTTGTGATATATTGATTATTGTCAAAATGGCGGTATTTTTGACTTATTTTGCAAAAATTCATCGAAAATTTTGAAGAAATTAAAATCATCGTAAATCTTAAATTAATCGAGAGAAATAGATACAATCTTCAAGATAACCATAGTTTATGAAGGTCTACAACATGGTTGCAAGCAGAAATCTGTTGCTCTTCTGGTTAAGGATTTAGAAATTTGATGACGTCACAGCCTAAAATTGATAAATGCCACCATTTTGAAAGTAGTCAAGGTATGAAGAAATTGCCACGGCAAATTTATTGCGAATTACCTGAAGTTCCTTTCAAGCACTTTAATTCAAAGAAAAATGTAATAGAATTTTACACCCACCTTTTTAAAAGATTTGAGCTCTATGCTGTCTTAAAGCAAAATTTACCAAATTTTGCCTATTCTTGCTTGACCGAAATTGCTAAGAAGCATACCTTTATCCTGGAAAAAAATTGCCAAAAAGTATCTGCTTGGCTAGACTAGAAGTCAGAAAAGTATGCCGTTGAGAGCTGGCTATCACTTCTGGGTTACAGTACCAGTGACGTGCTCAGCAGAAAAAAACCAAGTGAATTCATCACTAGCATATTTATAAATTGCTCTTCTAAAAGCATTCGATCCTAGATACGACTTTTTAATATTTCTAACATTTACAACTATTAACAAATTTAATTCTATTTACAACTTTCAACACAATTCATAATATATACAACAGTTATTTAATTTCTAAAATTATTTATTTCGAATCATATTTACAACATTTACACTTGAATCTATGAACATTTCTAAACAGTTATCGATACGCTAACGTAGGATCATATCTGAGGATGTGACCAGAGGAATATCATGCTGTAAAATGGCATTGCAGGAGCTTAGAGCGAGTATAAATAGCAATAACAATTCATACTTTCTATCTGAAAATATATCAAGCGCTATAGAAAATTAACACTAATGCACTGGTCACTTGAACCCCGGAAACCACAACCCCGAGACATAGCGGGGAAGTTAACGTTTGGGCCACCTGGTTTGGGCAGTGTCACTTCCCCGCCCTTTCTCTCACTATAGGGGGTGCATTGTCTGTTATATTCCCACGCAATTCTCGATTCCTGGGTAAAACAAAATTTTCGTTTGTAAGGGGAGAGCACTCAAAAAGAATTTGATATTTTGGCTCTCTGATGATCATTCACCCAGCAGCTGCAACTGAAGTCATCGTAAAGATAGGAATCAAATGTTTTAACCGATTTTTGCTCGTGGCCCATGGCCGGAGATCTTCAAAGCCTTCATCAGCCTGTGCGCAGAAAGGAGCTTTTCCCTTACTCCTCCGCAACATAAGTAAAGTATGTGCGCAGGATACATTTTCACCGACCAATCAACGGCAAATAAGCGAAGAAGACAGAAGAAGCCTCTCTTCCTTCTCTCTATTCTTCTTCCCAATTTTCCTTCATTTAAATTTTGAGGCTCTGGTACCCAGGGTATAAAAATGCGTTATCCCACGGCATATTATTCCTTTTTAATGCCCTGTCATGTGCCGGGGGTGGGGGGGGGGCTGGGATTTCGATTGACTAGTACATAACTAAACGCATTGGGCTATGCCCGAAGTCAGAAGAAAAATATTTAGGAGCAACGAAGAATGTATCCTAAACCAAATACCAGAGAATTTCTAATTGAATGATTGCATAGAGCACGTAACGGAAAGATCTTACTTGCGAAAATTTAACGCTCAGAAGCAAAAGAAAATAAAGTTGTTAAAGGGAAATTTTTATTGTGTGCCTTCGGACCATGTGATCTAATTAAAATAATTCTTAAATCATAGATGGTGTCAACAGGGGTTGTGGAACGATTCTGTAGCTGCTGAGGAGGAGCTGCAACCTAAGTTGACATGTTTTTATATAGTTGCAGAGTATAGGCTTTACAGTCAAAGCGGACGAAGCGCACTATCTTAATCTTCAATTTTTTATTTGCATGAAAGAATCGTTGAAAAATCACAGTCATTGTGGTTTCCAGGGAAAAGAACTCCTGTTGCGATAATATTAAACAACGGAAGCAATATTCGAACAACACGGAGGGAAACAATGAGAAAATATTTGAATAATCATGCGATCATGAAAATCTGTTTTCAAATAATCTTCGAATTTGCATGCTATGCTTCTTCCGCTTTCACTGTAATTTCATTTTTTTTTCTTTGCATGACAGACTCCTCGAATTTTCTTGATAACAAAAGCAGTACTCGAATAGTTATTCAGTCATTAGGATAATTTTCAAATTATTTTCGAATTTACAAGGCACGCTTCTTCCACTTTGACAGTAACTTGAGTCAGAGACCTTGTTTAGCTCTTGATAAATGGCACAAAAAAGGCAAAATATGTGGTTGCTTCGAAAACAACACTTCTTTTGTTCTCAATCAATGTGAAAATAAAGTGGAGTTTTAATGAAAGGATCCTAGCATAGTATTGAACTTATTTTCTGCCTTTCTCGAATGGTTTATAGTGTTGTCTTATAACGTTCTAACATCTTCACAAATGTAAAAAGACTTGAAATGCAACGGGTGGAGCCCTTTCTATCAAAATTTGCATGATTTTGATGTTGCTGCAGAAGGCAACTATTTATTTGTCTTCCTTGTCGTTCCTTCTGTCACAAATCAGCAACCCTTTACACGTTTTTTCATATGAAAAGCTGGTTAATGATAAACTATTACTAGGCTGGCAAAATTTAAGAAACTTTAGTTGTTTTTGAGAAGTGCTAAGAAACGTTTAAGTGCGAAATCCAAGAAATTCGTGGGAATTTTGGCGTTGAGCCATTATTTTTTCGAGTAATTTTCACGATAACTTTTTGATCCCAAAAGGACTCTCTTTCTTGACAAAACTTTATGTCAAGCAACAAGCACGTGGCAGTGGTAGAAACCGCATACAACTAACCAGGGCCCGAGGAAGCAGCTAATGATGGGGGGGGGGGGCAATTGTTCTTAAAATAATAGATAAAAATACATCCCAATTAATGCTAGTGACGTAGCAACATCGTTGTCAAAATTATTTGGAGGGGGCTTGAGCCCTACCTGTTCCCCCGCTTCCTACGGGTTTGCACCCACAAGAAGAGAAACAAACTAAGAAACTCTTTAGTACTAAAAAGCTGAAATTTTCATTTGAAATTAAGACACTGTTGCTATGGGCCTATCCAGGTTTCATATGAAAGAAAATTATGCATTGGATAGACTTAAATGAGCAAGGTCTCAAACTCTAATTTGAAGCTTATCCTGTGCAAATATGCTAAGAACGAGACAATTGAGTCCAATAAGTCAACGACTCAATCTTGATTTTCATGACGTAATTTATATTTATGACGTCATAGTTTGAATAAATTAGTTCACGATATGTCAAAACTTAGGACAAATAGTCTTAGTTCCTTCTATTATCACCAATTAGAAGTTTAAACATTGAAACGACACATTAGAATTTAGAAATCTTAGTCCATTCAATTGCTAATTTCTCTTTCTTAGGGACTCTTTCTTAGCAAGAGTTGCAATTTGAATGAAAAAATTCCTTTGTAAATATCTTCCCCTACTCTTATTTGCTACTTTTGGCTACAATTCTGCCGGGTATCTTTTGTTAGTCTGGATAAATTTTGTATTCAATCCAGTAGTCAGATTTTGGCTATTTTCAAGTGTTTTTAGTTGCCTAGCAACTAAACACGTAACCAATGAAGCTCTATTGTAAGAATTGCAAATATTGTCCAAAAAAAACCTGAGACAGGTTTCATTTCATGTGATTTCGGAAAAAATGGTGGAGAAAAATTCCCCTCCCGGTCAGAAATGCACAAATTTCATCGCGGTCCACAGGGTTTAGAATGAAACCTTTCTCTGCTACGCAAACTTCAAACCGACAGGAGAAACTATGATCAAAATGCGTTTTCTCCCAAATCAGTAGAACAGAAAATGTATTTTGCGTTCGAAAAATTGCTCTTTATCATGAATTAAAATTCTTTTTCGTTTGGTTACACATTTCACAACCAATTTCATGAATTTGATGAATTGAATATGATGAATTGAATTTGATGTAAAATATTACTATTTCGTCGCATTCAAAACCAATCACCAAATCTACTGAACTTGTATCTCAATTTTAAGAAATTTAAACACGGTTCTCCACTGTAACGCGCCAACGGCACGAGCCAAGACCATGATTGAATGTGAAGATTTCGAAACTTCATGCATAAATTCTCGCATCCTTTCAGAATCGTCTTTCTAAAAGTATGCTTTTATCCAATACCACCATAAAGAAAAGTTCTTACCATCCAGACTATTAGAAAACCTGCAAAGCCATTATAAAATGAGACAGCCATACTTGCCAAATTGTTTCACAAAAACAGCAGTTCCTTTCAGTGTAGTCTTTAATTTGAATAAAGTTTCGCTTCGTTCAGTGTTTCGCCTGTGTTGGTAAAATTGAACAGCTGGTCAATTCCTCCAACAAACTCCAATCCTTTTGTGCTATAGCTCGTCTCTTTCATATGTTTACTATTCAGCTTTCAGTTGCTTCGGCATAAATAAGTTTCCGCTTACTGTTAACTTGTGGTAAAAATTCAAGGTATTCACCAAGATTTTTTGCCCGCTCAATCAACCCAGCGCTTGAATTTCCACATTTCGTAAAGCCAACTTTTTCATCCATGATAGAAGCAGGATTTGGTGTTGCCTCTTCATTCACTTCCCCTCGTTTCTGTTCATTGATATCAAAGAAATCTAGTCTTCGTTGAGGATTTCTGCTAAAATTTTCAGAGCAGTTGCAATTTCCTCCACACCGTCGACAAAAACCCTTTTGCGCGCGGCATTCGAGGTTCTTTTTTGGCGCCCAAGTTATCGTAGCATCACTAACATTGTGCAATGGTGAACGTTGTATGAAGTCTGCCATTATTTGCTCTCTTTGCTGTTGTTGCATCATAATTATACTTGGGTTTGAACGTTTGATAAACTTCTCGTAGCTTAAGAATTTGCGCCTTCTTCCGAAGATTCTTGTCAAGGAAATTTTGAAATTTGAATCATGTGATTGAGGTCGAACGAAACGAAGAAAAATCGACCTGATCCATCCCAACACTATAGAAAAAACCCCCGGCTTTTGTGTTCATACCAAATGTTTCTCATTTGCTAGAAGGGGGTTATGACCACTTAATTAGTTCAACCATCACAAAACCAAATAACATTTACGAGTTACATAAAATAACATATTTGGAAGTTACATAACATAATGAAAAGTCTACTACAAATGATAAAAGTTGAAAATGTAATTTCTTGGTGATATTCTGAGCCGTCAAATGGCTTCATTGGAGGAACTACAACAGCAGAATGAATCTCTGCCTTCTTTCACTATGAGCTTTGCAACTTAAACAATGTCGAGTTTCAGTAAGATGCACTCACTTTCGTATGTAACTTTTTATATAAGAATCTTGTTAACAAAAAGCGAGTACTACGATCGATAAAATTTAAGAAACTGTGGTACTGAGTTTGAAAGAACGGAGACACATTTTAATTGCTAAATTCAAGATATAATGACAACAAAGTGAACTGATATCTTTGGTAAAATTGAACCTTGGTGTTAAGCGTAGAAGTCGATGCAAAACTCTCCCAAGTCAAGGAACATCTCTGTGTACCTGTGCTAGAAAATTTCACGTCAAGTTGAGAAACATTCAGTATGTACCGTCATGTTCTCATCCAAGTTTCTCATATAAAAACCGTGTACATATGTTCCTGACAATATTTCAGACAGCACAGCAGCTTATCAAAAGTTTGTTTTGTCCGGGGGTACCTCAAGATTTGGTTCTGGGCCCCGTCTTACTCATTGACAGGTGTTTCGAAAAATGCACAGGAATGGAGAAAGTACTTCGCAGCGCAGGTACAACGCAATCCCCTTTCTGTGATGACAACGAAACATGGCGGCCACAATCTGTGATGATGGAAACTTTCACCGATGTTTTGTGGACGAGGAGTTTCATTTCAATTTAGTTAAATCTTTAAACAACCTCAAGTCACATAGAAGTTTATGCGACATTACAATAATATGTGGAAAGGAGCGAATTTCAGCACACAAGATTGTCCTAGCGGCTACAAGTACATATTTCTGCGCAATGTTTACAAGTGGTTTGTGCGAATCAACGTTGAACGAGGTAAAGTGCTCTTCAAAGGCACAGGACAGGGCTTGTTTTGTTTTTACCTTGGTTACAGTTGTATTCTTAGCTGAAGGAAATTCTATGACTTTGTCTGATCAGATCAGCCAATAAAGTCGAGTGAAAGTTTTCTTACTCGAGATGATTTTCAAGGATTTTCTTTGGGGATAATTCAAAGAAACTCTGACTGTGAGAAACTCTCATAGATCGCGAACATGTTAGGATACTGCAGTACTGGGAAACATATTTTAGGCAACTGTTTATATTAAAGTAAACCCTTATCCCTTTGAATATTTGGAAGGCATCTTTTTTTGAAGAAACTCTTGATACTCAAACAATATAAGAATTCAAAATTTAAGAAACTATCAGTACTGGCTCAAATTCTTGTTTTTGCTATAAAATAAGATGTGTATTAGCTTAAATTGTCATTTTCTATAAAAATACGATATGCACTGATTGATGTGGAAACCTGCGATTACCAGCGAAAATTAGTCAAAAATGGTTCTTGATGCAAGTGAAAAACTAAAAATTTGGCACCCTAGAACTTTTCACCTTATCTTCATTTAAACTTTCTCATCTTTCTTACTGTGCACCAAATAGACCTTTTAGCTCTTCTGAAAGAATCAGAAATCAAGCAATATTTTGCTACATTCTGTAGAATTTTCAAATGTGCACAATTGTAACAGAAGTTCTAATGCCACTTGATCAAACATCATGTATAAAAATGTATAAAAATAACGTTCAATCCAGGCTCTTTCGTAGAAAAGCCTAAAGGTCCATTAATTTTAGCTGGTGTACCTGCTGAAATCTTGTTGGAAAACTTTGTAACCTTTTGTTGTCCTGTAGCGTTTGACCCCAAGGATGAAAGATCATTTTTGTTCACTGTTACACCCCAAGACAAAATCCAAGAAATAGTAGAAAAAACAGCTATTGTGTTTGAAATGTTTTACTATGCAAAATTTTTTACTTTAATGTAAATGCAATATGTTCACTGCAACCTGGACTTGCCCAAGTCTCTCCCATGTTAAAACCCACATCTCCCATGTTAAAACCCACAAAAAACAGTCACCCAAAAGAGAATGCCTCTGTGAAGGAGAGAGAAAAGGAAAGCGGGAGTATCTCCCTCTCTCCTTCGCAGAGGTAGTTTTGGTACGTGGAAGAGACTTGGGCAAGTCCAACTGCAACCATCTTGAAATTTCCTTTGTAAAACTGAAATTGTTTGAAGTCCAAATTACAAACTTCATGCAATATTTTCTTTTCTATTACAGATTGAACTAAAGGGGCTTGAAACACAGTCAGTGAATGCACTTATCAATTACGCATATACAGGGATACTTGATATTCATAGCCAAAATGCACAATGTTTATTAGAAGCATCAGATCTTCTACAATTTAAAACAGTAAAGGATTATTGTAGTGAGTACATTGCTAGCCAGATTGACATGTCTAACTGCCTGGATGTCTATCAGCTGGCTGATAGATACTCTTGTCTATATTTGTCCAAAACTGCTTGCAGCTTTTTCAAAGAACACTTTGCAGAAATCATATCATCAGAGCATTTCTTGAATCTTAATTTCCAATCTGTGAAACAAGTAATGCAAGATGATGATATAAGCATCAAAGGGGAGATTGATGTATTGAATGCATGCTTGTTGTGGCTAGAGCATAACCCAGATGAAAGAATGCAGCATAAAAATGATTTACTAAGTTGCATCCGATTCACATTCATTGGGCCAATGGAGCTTAAAAATGCCTCTAGCAAAGAGTCATGCTTGTTGCCATTAAAAAAGAAGTCCTTCCTTCTCAAAACAACCAAATGCAATAGATACAATAGCATTGAACTAAGGATGAGAAAATGTTATAAACAATGGCTGTATGTATTTGGTGGAGAACGATCATTCCTGACAGAAATTAATGATGTGGAATGTTTCAATCATCCATGGGGAGCATGGGAGCTTTGCAAGCCTTTGAAGGGGGCAAGATCATCATTTGCAGCTGTTGTCATTGGCAAGAAACTTTACGTGATTGGTGGAATGCGAAGGAGTGTCAAACTTGGCAGTGCAAAATGCTTTGATGCAGAGAATGGAAAGTGGGTGACACTCCCACCACCTCTGAAATGTAGAGGAGATACCAAAGCTGCTGAGCTAAATGGCATGCTGTATGTAGCAGGTGGATCTGGGGACAGGGAGTCTGCTTGCAGGTAATTTCTTGATACAATTCCTTCATGATTAAATATCCACAAATTCAGGGAATTTGAGGAAATCGTTATGAATTTGCAAGAAATGTTACTAGCAAATTTTATTTGAAAACTGTTACTGGGCTCTGACCCTTCAAGGACTGTGGAGCGATCCAAAAAGTGGATGGGCTAGGAAGCAAGCGCTGAGCGAGTAAGTGCCCTTTTCATAATGACATGAAGAAACTTATACCATCATTGTGAGTAGTTTCAAGTATTCAATTTCATCTGCAAAATCATTGGATGCCAATACCCCCAATGGCTCAAGGAGTAGCAATTTGAGCTGTTTTTATGCTTTAAAATTTGACTGATTGAATCATAGATCTATAAAGTGCACTAAGAAATCAAGAGCTCCAAAATTTTTCAGTCTGAATTTGTCTTTTACGGTTCCAATTTCAGCATCTCTTTAAGCTGACTAAGTGCTAATCATTTTCAAAATTTTGCCAACAAAAGTAAGGTCATTTGTTGCCAAAAAGTGGTTGGACCCAGCCTACCCTGCTCCGTGGTCCCTTCCCTTGTAATGCCTGCGACACTAGTGCAAAGGAGTTGAAACTTGATTAATGGTGCAAAGATGCCAAATGCAAGGAAATATTGATTTTTTAGTTACTTTATTTTGAACTCAAAAATTCATATTCAAAAAATAAGATAAGAAGCGTTTAGTACTAAAATGGAAAAAATTTCATGTTAGATTGAGCAACCTTTTGCACTATGGCCTGACCCAAGTTTCTTATAATAAACGTGTATTGCTTTGATATTCAGGGAGCAATGGTCTTTCAAAGAGGGCCTCTTTTTTATCACATTGTAATATACCACAAAACTATGGAATGAACCTATGCACAGGGTAGGGCTCAAATATTTTACATTTTTCTTTGAATTGAAGATCTTGAAAGGAACTTTAAATCAGTTGTAAATCTAAGGGCAATTTTTTGATATCTTGATTAGTCTCAAACTGGCGGCATTTATTAATGTTGACGCTGTGATGTCATCAAATTTCTAAAGCTTTAACCAGAAGAGCTACAGATTTCTGCTTGCAGCTACGTTGTTTTCTTGAAGATTGTGTCAAGTTTCCTCCGTTGATTTAACACTTAAGATCCTTTCAATTTTTTCAAAATTGCCGATAAATTTTTACAATAATCAAAATATCAAAAATTGCCACGGCAGATGTACAGTAAATTACCCAAAGTTACTTTCAAGCACTTTGATTCAAAGAAAAATGCAACAGAATTTACAACCACGTTGTAAAAGATTTGAGCAATATGGTCTTACGCATAGTTGGCCAAGGACGACCAAAACTCAAAAACTAATTTTTTCAAAAGTAATCGATCATAACTCCACACAACTTCTGACACATTGCATATGACTTGGTAAACAAATTTTGAGCTTTGTAGCATTGCCTGAAACCGGGAAAAATCGTCAAACTTGAGGAAAGGTCAACTGCTAGATTTTGTGTTCGCAAAAAACAAATTTTTTCAAATATTGTAATACTTTTCTCTTGGAGACGTTGATACTTAAATGATTTTCGATTTCAGTTCTCATCTTGGTAAAGTTTCTGTGACGTTGTTGTGGTCGGACTAATAAGGACAATTTTGCATATTTTTTTACATTGCCTAAAGATTTTGGCGCAAAACAATTTAAAATTTTACAGGCTGTAGAATTCTCATGGTCCAAGGGGGTCCAAGTAGTAGTCTGCATAGAAACATTCCATATGGTCTTTTTCATGTAAACAAATGATTAGTGGTGCAAAATTTTTAAATGACCTTAAGTAGCAGACTCATCTAGATAAACTATGGACGCACAATAACTTGTATCCTATAAGAAAACACTTTAAACTCCTGTAAAGAATAGCAATAACGTAAGATAAACCTGTAGCTGGTGAGAAGCTATGTGAGCGTGTGGCCGAGTGGTTAAGGCGTCTGACTTGTAAGCCAAAGGTCAGAACGGCCGTAGGTTCAAATCCCACGCTGGGCAGTTTGGTCGCTGTCCGTAACACTAGCCCGGGTCGACCAGAGCCATGTGAGGGAAATCTGGTAGCTGTGGCGGGTAGCTGCGGCGGACTGATGGTAAAACATCCGTGGCCCCTGGTGGAAATAAGTCTCTCAGACTTTCGCGGGCTAGCGACGTTAAGTATAAATACCTACCTACCTAGAAAGCTGTTAAACCTGCAAGAGAAGCTTGTGACGAAACGTGTATTTGGTGTACGTTGTTGATAAGTGATTACTTGATTTTTTATTGCAGGTTTAACAGCTTTCTCTCCAGCTACAGGTTTATCTTACACCAACGCTGTTCTTTTACAGGAGTTGAAAGTGTTTTTCTTACAGGATGCAAGTTATTGTGCGTCCATGGTTTCTATAGATGAGTCCGCTACTTAAGGCCCTTTTTGTCAAATTTAAATCATTTGGTCTTGCCGAATCTTGCCGGTTTGTATCAGGCTACGTTTCCATTACTCCGTTTTCAAATGTCTCCGTTTTCGGATGATCTTGAACCGTTTCCATTACTCCGTTTTCGCCAAGAGTGCCTGGTACGAAAACGGGGGTGTTTCCATTACTCCGTTTTCGTTCGTTTTCATTTCATTTCTTCGCACTCGTTTTGAAACCGAGGATGTTGTATAGATTGTTCTTGTAGTGTTTTCGAATGATTCCGTTTTCGGTGTTTCCATTGAAAACGATGCGTTTTCAGATGTCTCCGTTTTTAAATCACTCCACTTTGAACAGCGTTTTCAAATTTCTCCGTTTTCGATCGTTTTCAATGGAAACACCAACCCAAAAGCGGAGACATTCCACTCCGTTTTCATGCGAAAACGGACTATTGAAAACGGGGCCTCAGTCAATCAAAGTAATTTTTGCGGTATTCGTTTGTGGTTATCTTGGAGAGAATTGGAAAGAAAAGTTTAATTTTTTGTGAAAAGATGTTATCGAGAAAATGTCGTGTCTCATATGACTGACAGCTTTTGGGGCTATAGCTATTAAGTTTCTACAAGTTGTAGGGTTTGGCCGCAGAACCCGTGATCTGACCTACCGTGCTACGTTGACATAAACCTGATAAGAATTTATCAATTGGATTGATAGACAGCTAGAGAAGAGAGGAGCTTGATATCTTAATGAAGGTTGCACTGCAAAATAGCTTGTATATGTGTAATACGCTGACAGACCTTACTCCTTGTTCAGGTATCTGGAAATGTACGATCCACATACAAAAACATGGACAAGACTGGAAAAAATGAACAACAGACGTCGAAGATTCAATTTGGTGGCATTTGATGGTTTCCTTTATGCACTTGGTGGATTTGATGATAAGCTAGGCGACCTTTCAAGTGTGGAGCATTATGACCCTGCCACTAATCAATGGACGCAAGATGCTTCCATGCTTACACCTCGAAATGACTTTGGAGCTGCAGTGTTGTCTGGCTATATTTATGCAGTTGGAGGAGCGAATGGCGCTCGTGGCTCTTTGGACCTTGTAGAACGATTCAACCCAACGGAAAATCTATGGACTCATTGTGCTTGTATGCAGAATTGTCGAGGTGGTCTTTCTGTTGCAGTTTTCTTTGGAAGAATCGTTGCCGTCACTGGTATCAATATTTACATGTCTTTAATTGAGACTGCAGAGTATTATAACGAAGTGGAAGATAAATGGCATCAATTTCCAGCGCTACGAATTGCACGATCCGGTAGTGTCGCTGTTTGCTTGCCCTTTCGAATGCCAAGTGGCGACAATAGGAAGTCATTGGAGTCGGGGGACTCTGATTTGGCATGAAGAGAATATTTACAGACCAGGTTACAGGGTAAATAGTAATATACGAATCCAAAGGCCTGATTACATTGGAGTTTTCTATAGGGCTGGGATTCTAGCCCTCTCACCCGTGGTGAAATTCTAGCTGTTGGTGGTGGTTCGCAGGTGGGTGGCGGTGGGGGTCGCTGTTTTCGCTGCATAGGCATTAACACTGCAGCGATCACACAATTTCTTTAATTTTCGTTCATGTTACGTTTTCTTTTTCTTTTATTTACTATTGATCATGTTAGTTGCATCTTGTAAAATTGTGAGCACCGTTCGCAGTGAGAACTCGATGACGTCATGTCTTTTCCCACTGCGAGGGGGAGGATGGCAGGGTAGTGGTACCATGGAACTAGAGGGGTGTACCAGGTACAACATTTTGCAAAGGTGGTGGAACCTGGCACGAAAAATAAGGGTACCGGTACAAACCTACATGAGTTGGTACCAATAACACTTTTGTCAATGGATGTTTTGGAATTCTTTGAACAAATTTTAGCTTTCAACAGTGCAGACAATGACACAAATGCGACAGTGACATGTTCAGGAGTGGTTTGGTCTTGCCCGTTGGTCTCACAAGGAACTGACGTAGACCTCTTTTCAGAATTTCTCATACTGACGATGGCCCCTAAATTGTTGGTACCAATACCTTCAATTTGGGTGGAACTTGGTACCTAACGAGTTGGTACTGGTACGAAGGACTCCGTCTGTCACCCCCCTCATGTGAATGGTGCAGTTGGTTGTATTGCTATTGATTTGAATTGAATATATAAAATACTTTTGCCTTAGCAGCATATGTTTCAAATCTTTGAAAAGCTGGGTGTAAAATTCTACAACCTATTTCTTTGAACTGAACAGCTTCAAAGAACTTGAAGTATTTTACAGTAAATCTGCCATTGCACTTTTCTTAATCTTCAATATTTTCAGAATTACAGTGCATTTTTTCTTTCTTAAGAATTCAAGAAAATTTTCAAAACTTAGAACCATCGTTAACTTTTTAACATGCAGGCGAAAGATAAAATGATTTTCAAGAAAACCATAGTTTATGGATGCCTACAATATGGTATCAAGCAAAACCCCTTCACTCTCCTGATTTAAGATTTAGAAATTTGATGACGTCACATCATAAAATGAGCTGAATTATGAAATAAGCTTTAACTTTGACAAATATTCAAGACTTCTGAATAGTCCAACGGTAGAATCATAGAAAAGTGGCTAAAGTTTCTTTGAAGTCATTCAGTTTAAAGAAATAGGTCATTGAATTTTACAGCCAACTTTTGTCGAAGATTTAAAGATTTGGAACATATACTCATTAGATGCGAATATTTTGTTTGGTAAAATCACTCTTCTTTCAGATGCAGGAAGTAGGTAAATGCCGGTAATGATTGTGTATGGGAACCACAATCCTCGCCAAAACCTCTTGACACAAAATAAGATTTTCGGTATTTTTCGAAAAAACCACAGCGCCTTCTAATTCAGCTGAAATATTTTGTAAACCCCCCTCCCCCCCCAAGTCAACGTTGTTTGTCTCGACTCAGGACACTTGCTACATGATTTTTTCCACGTTACAGAAATCAACAACATTGACTTGGGGGGCCAAAGGGGGGGGCAAAAGGGGGGCATTTGCTCTTCAGATCTACGTTTTTCCGTTTTGTGTCGAGGGTTTTGGCGAGGATTGCAGAATTTCGCTTTTGATTCTGGCCCATTAGTCACTTGCATTATTCAGAAATATTGAAAATTTTACGAAATTACAGCGTATTTTATATTTCAGCTCATTTGAGGACGTGATGTCATCAAAAATTCAAATCATAAACGATGAAAGCGACAGAATTTTTCATGATATCATATTGTAGACATCCAAGCGCTATGATTGTCCTGGAAAGTTTTTTATGTTGCGTCAAACAGTTTAGACATTATGATGGTTCAAAGTTTTTGAAAATTTTTCTTGAATTCTCCAAAAAGAGGAAAAACGCATTAATTCTGAAGATAACGAAGAATTCAGAAAAGTCCAACGGCAGAATCATAGCGAAATAGCTAAAGTTTCTTTGAAGCCATTAAGTTTTCAAAGAAATTGATCATTGAATTTTATACCCACCTGTTTAAAGAATTGGAACTTGGAACCTATGCTGCTCTTTATCCGTCCATCTAAGGGCAGCAAACTCAGTGGACACATTCAAAACACTCTTGAAGACATTTTATTTCGAAAATGTTTTAGCATAAACAAGGTATAATGTTTTATGAAATTTATCTTTTAGTTGTAAAGTATGTAATGCGCCTATGAGCCCTGAGGATATACGGCGCAATAAAAAATTTCTTTATCATTATCATTATCATTATCATTAACATTATCATGTATTGCGGTGTGAAGGGGTGTGGATATAGACTTATGACGATGAGTCCATTGTATCCCTGCGGTAAACCTTGCTCAAGAGGGACTCATCATGAAACGATGAAAAACCCGGCCCTATCTCATGCATTCGATCATGATTCGATCGATCAAATCAGGATCGAACGACTGCCGTAGCTCTGTTCAACGGTCACTCATAGGAAAGAAAATGCGATAAAAACCACGTTAAGCAGGCGCTTCATCAAAGAAACTTGGTATGAATCTGAAGAAGGAAGTTCACTTTACCTGGTAAGTCCAAAATGAGTCTTTCAATGCAACATTTTCCTTGTTTTTAAGACCAAAACAAACCAGAGAAAACTTCAGCCACCTGCCGTAGCAACTTTGTTCAAAATCTAGTCAACTGCATCATTCGAATCGAGAATTCGACATCATTGTTCTCTGCCGAATCTCGCACTCTGATTGGTACGTTAGGAATTGCGAAGTTTGGGCCTAAATAGGGCCAAGTTTTTCATAGTAATACTATGAGTCTCTTTTGCCTGAAGCGACATCATCAAGTCAAAGAGCACAGGGCAACAAGAGACTCATCGTCATCGGTTTAGTGTGGATATATGTTTATAATTATCATTATCATTTTGATTATCATTATCATTATCGTTATCATTATCATCTATTGCAGTGTGGAGGGGTGTGGATATATGTTTTCCGCCTAGGCCAAACTTGATTTAAGGACCCCTGGAGTTACGTCATGTGCTGATCACGAAACCGACTTGACACCCTTGTAAAACTTCGATCAAATGCCCCCAGAAAATGGGTGCATTAGCAGCCAATATGGATTTCACAGTTTGCGAGGCAACGCTAATCGACCGAAAATGGTCATTGCTCTATAGATAATTCTGCAGCAGATAAATTGAGAAAGTAAAAACAAAAACACTTTGAGAACCTTATTTCAAACTTTTTGAAGGTATTTGAACAATTTTTTGGGGTTGCCAAGTGCATTTAATGCGAAGATAAGCCCAGTTTGTTGGAAGCAAAAATGGGCCTAAGTAGCAAATTCGAGAAACTTTCACCGCAGCTTCGAAAACGAAATTGCTCGTTATTCTCCGAATTTTGGAGATAAGTTGAAATGGGTAAAGAATGTGGTTTCCCGTTAGGTTTGGACATGCTGCGGCCATTTACCTGGGGCAAAACGGAGTTATAGCCAATCAAATCGCTGAAAGGCTCCTTGTATCCCAGAGTAAAGGTAGAGCAACGAACTCACTCTGGGAACGATATTGACCCTTTAACAGGCCTAGAATCAAGCGAATTAAGTTGTATGCTGATTTTCTTAAAGGATATGTTTTCTTGTTTTTGAGAGTAATTATTCGTCCATTTCATGGTATGAAGACAATTTAAACACCTGTACATATTGTCAATAGTGAGTTTCGAGTTACAAATGTGTTCAATGAAATTACGTAAATTATTTACAGATATTTAAATTACTTATGAAGTGTTATGAAATGTAGGACCGTCCTCGAGTCAATTGGTTTAGTTTTTGATAGAACTGTGGTTTTTATGTGTGATGTTGTGGTAATCGAATGTAGATTTATCATATTGTCAATACACCGTATGAGTAAAAAAATACAAAACTCTTTCTGAAAAACTACTGTTCATTGGGTATCGCAGATCACGGCAATGGTATCTGTTATTATCAACATGAGGCTAGCCCTTCCTCAGGATGTGGTTAGACTTATAACCTTGAGTCCGATGTTTCTCTGCGCTCTTTGACTTTTTCGTTATTTCTACCGACTAAGTCAATAAAAACGCCCGACGTTTGAAAAAATCTTGCTCCCTGAATATCAAAGCAATGATATTGAAAACTGCCTTGTTTTATCCCCGATATGTCAAATTAGGTTCAGTAATTTAATTTTATTTAATTTAATCGGTCATTCCTTCCCGTCGCAATAGGAGACTCTCTGCCGAAAGCCCCTTCGGAAACCTACAAAAACGAGTAAAAACACGAAGCAAAATTTCCCTTTGTTCTCCTTCCTATCAATAATGACCCTTGGATGCGTTCATGTATTTTGTCCTCATGGGAGAATGGAATCCCCCTGAATAAGTTATTCACACTATAGGGGGAAGACTTTTCAACCCACCAAAAGAAAGCACGTGCCAAAGCCTGCTCAAGGTCATCGCCGTGAGGTAAACATATTAGGAATTCTTGCTTGTAATTTTAGCACGTTTTTAAGTTTTCTCAAAGGGAGTCATTTTAGAAAGTCGCTCTCAGAATCTGAACGGAGTGACCGATTTTAGCCAGAAAAATTTCTGAAAAAAATTGAACATGTTAGCTATTCAATCAGGTATTGCAAGATATCATTGCTTATATACTTAGGGAGCAGTAGCCTTGCAAACGCTGGGCGTTTTTTTTGGACTCACCCGGTACCGGATGTCCCAAAGTGATGTATTAGCATTTGCAACAATGTGACCAATTTGAATGAAATACCAATCATTTTGTTGCAGACAACGTAACTTGCATTTAGAAATTCATTTCCTAATATCGGCCAGATTTGTTTTGGAAAAATGCCGCAAGAAAAATTAAAAGTCTCTTTACAACATCTCTCCCAAGTTTGAGCTTGAAAAATGAATGCGAGTATGCTGATCTTCAAAGGAATAAAGCGTGATGGCAACTACATATTTCTTACAGTTCAATGTACTTGGGCTGCGTAGGTAAGATTCTTAAAGACGATCAATGCAATTTTCATCTTATCAAAGATAAAAATCGAATGAAACTTTATTACAATTTTTAGCGTTTCTCGCGTCTTATCAACAATAGCTTCCATGTAAAGTTGCACATGACTCTAGAACCATTTGACCGATTTTTGTGAAATAAATTTCTACATCTAAGTTAACCCTAGGGCTTCAAAATGAGAGGTGATTCATTGAAATGATTATGCAGACCTCTGCAAACGATGATACGTCATTTTGGGACACCAATTCACATCTTTGAGAAAGAAGTAGGGAAATCTTTGAACTTGCTGTCTGCCTCATCATGCTAATAATTCAAATTACTATGAACGAACAGGCACAGTTTTATGGCTTAAACTAGCGGGGGTTTTGACTTTGAACACTAAATACCATGGTATTGTGATAAGAACTTATTCACATAAAATATTGCAATTTTTTTATACATTCAATATAAAAGTTTACAATAATGAAGTTACCTACGACACTACCTACGAACTACTATAAAACAACACAAGTACGATACCAGGAGGAGCAATCTATCATGACTACCCCCAATCTATCATGACTACTAAGAAATACAACTAAATACACCCTTATATATAAAGTAATAAATATGAAAAAGAATTATATCTTTAAAAGAAAAGCCTTTTTATGAATAATCACTTGAGCCGGTTTCACATTGGATGTCAGGCCAACATAGGTGATGCTAGTGGAAAACTTCGACGCTGATTATGAAGATACATTTTGTAGTCAAGATGGATGATTGTTTACACTACATAAGACTAACATCAAGTGTCAAACGGGCGCCTAGAAGAAAAGAGGGACGAGACTCTGTGACAGACTTTACGAAATGGACTTGGTGGTAAAGTGACGGTTTACTAGCCCTACAGTGATATCGAATCGACCAGTTGCGTGGATGTACGGCAGGGTCAACTCGATTATATTTCTGTTGAGGTCATTTGGGAGATATTTATCACCATACAATAAAAGTTGCGTCAAAGCCTCATTAGAAAGATCGATATATCCATATGGTCGTAGGGCCTGTTCATATGGAGACGAGCCAGCCCGCTTACCGGGCTGGAGCTTTTTGCCGAGATCTCACCTTATCCCCAATTCCAATACAAAATTTGATTTCTGTTCATATAAGCAAGCGGGCTGGCCCGCTATGCGAGATCTCACTGGTGTACTGGCGAGATCTCGGTAGGCGGGATGAAAATTTTCCCATATGAACACTCATAAGCGTACGGGAAGAAAAAATCTAGGGGGAGGGCGGCCCGACACAAAACCCATAGTTTGCCAACATTTTTGCCCGACTAGGGGCAAAAAGTTGCCCGAAAGAGGCTGATTTTTGAAAATTTCTCCAAAGTTGGGGGGCTACCGAACCCCGTACGCTTATGTGAACACTCCATCCCGGCTGCCGAGATGAAAATGTCGCTATTGCTCATGCGCTGCTTATCTAAACAATGGGCACATGTCTCATTTTTGACACGTGTCCAATTTCTGTCTCGGCAAGCGGGCTGGAATTTCTCCATATGAACACAAGATGAAAGCTGTCTCGCCTACCGGGCCAGCCCGGTAAGCGGGCTGGCTCGCCTCCATATGAACAGGCCGTTAGCAATTCAAACACTCTAGCGAGGAGATTTCGACGTTCAACCTCAAAGGAGGGGCAGAGCAACAGAATGTGTTCTTTGGTCTCAATATCATCATTGGAAGGGTACATTGGCTTTATGGAATATTACAATAAGACTTACATTCTACAATAGCTTTCTAATTACTGTCGACACTACAGGTACGATACCATAGGTAGCGAACGACAATGACTACCCCACGGCCAATATCTGAAGACACGCAACCTTAAGTAAATACAGCTACACTAAGAACAATAGAAACTAAGGAATACTATACTAGATACTGTCAAACATTAAATGTCAGGTCATTGCAATGAATGAAAGGTCCTTTGATTTTTTGATGCCACTTTGATCAATAGAGACTCGTATGACATAGAGCCCGATTTCCACTGCGAAAAATCTTTGCGAAATGCGAAATGATTCTAGCGAAAAACCTTCAGCTCATGCGCACTAAAATTTCACGAGTTCTCTGATGAAAAATTTCTCTGCGAAAAAAAGTTGAACTCAGTTCAAATTTTTCGCATTTCGCTTGCGAAATAATGATTTGGCCAATCAGGATGCAGCTGATGACGTACTACCGCATTCCTGAAATGACTGAAGAAAAGATTTCACAAGAATATTTCACACAGAATGGAAATTGAAGAGCGAAAACATTTCTTGAGAAGAAACTTCGCGCGAAATATTTCGCTGGGAATTTTCTGAGTGGAAATCAGGCTTTACCACGGGAAGAGGGGTTCTCGGCTAAATTTCGGGTAGGGGTGTACCGCCCAGTTTCAAAATGTAACCGTTGGCTAGACCAATTTTTGTGGAAATGATACCCTTAGCTAGACTAATTTCTCCATCAAAAGTGCCCTGAGTAGGCATTTTCTAGACAAAACTTACCAAATTTTCGCATTCTCTGGACCAAAATTGAAAAAAGATCGGGTTTTTACAGGAATTACCGAATTTTGACATTCCTTTGACCAAAATTAGCAAAAAGCATACCATTGTCTAGACTAAATTCGACTAAAATTGCCAAAAAGTATACTCTTGGCTAGACTAGAGGTCAGGAAAAAGTATACCAATGCGGGCGGAACATCCCCAGGTACCTTTACTATGGAAGAAACTCCCCCCCTCCGTGGACATTACAATGAAATAATGGGCACGCTATAGGCCCTCGCCGAGTGGATCCCCATGCCCCAATCTAATTGCTAGAATAGCATGGGATTTAGTGGTCAAAGTCAAAACCCCCGCTTGTTTAAGCCATTTTGTAAAACTGTGCCTGTTATTTCATAGTAATTTGAATTATTAGCATGATGAGGCAGACAGCAAGTTCAAAGATTTCCCTACTTCTTTCTCAAACATTGACTCATTACTTCAAAGATTGAAAACGCAAAATTTTTTCACATGCTCATAGAATATCTACAGTGACAAAAATACAACACTAGGTAACCTAGAGAGCATGGTTAATAACCAATTACAAAATAACCCTATGGCGTACAATGAACTTAAATTCAGCCTAAAAATAGATATCAGGTGAAACAGTTCGGGAATCTATCGAATGCTCAGTTATGCATGGGTAAGAATAGCTACCAGTTTTGAGTATACATCACCTGATTTCTTTCTTGAACATAAGATTTATCAGCAAAATCATTTTCATCACTTGTGGTATTGAAATTTGGCACCAAAAGCAATATCTTTTTGTAACTCAGATCAAGTAGACGGATTCAAAAGTGTTGCTCATGCCTAAAGGCTCTCTTCCTCCTTTTCTTTTCGCTTTGAAACCTGTCCACAGGCCAGGAGTCAGTGCACTAGAATAATTAGCATAAGTAGGTAGGCATCAAGTTCAAAGTCTTTCCCGTTTCTTTCTCAAACATCAACTCATTACTTCAAAGATTCAGTGCAAATCTAGTATCCATATCTGAAGTAACACTAAACAAATACACCCAAAACACAACAATGCAATGTGAACCCGACTCTAGTATTTATCGGTAGAACTTGTATCGGCAGTATTTAATTGCATATTTAGATTTAGTTTTAGCTACCTGTCTCTATGTTATAGCCATACGGTTGTAGAGCGCGTGGCCGAGTGGTTAAGGCGACTGGCTCGTAAACGGGAGGTCAGAACGGCCGGGGTTCGAATCCCACGCTGGACAGTTTGGTCGCCGTCCGCAACTCTAGCACGGGTCGACCAGAGCCATGGGAGGGAAATCTGGTAGCTGCGGGCGGGTTGATGGTAAAACATCCGTGGCCCCTCCTTGCCAAAACAACTTGAAAAAAAACTTCATTTTGCTGCTTTTTCGTCTGCTTGACGATACAAAATATATCGCTGGAAACTTCATATCTTGCTTTTTTCTGCGCCCCCTGCCCCCCTGAACAATGTTGGTCCAAGAATATGATCACCAGACTTGAAGGAAAGCAATTCGGCTGCTTGCTTGTGCCCTAACCCACTGCGTAATCGCACAAGAAACCAACACTGTAAGGGGGAAGGAGAAGAGAAGTGGGAAATTATGCGATTTTTTTCAAGAGTTTTGGCAAAGATTGTAGCCACGTTAATTATGATACCTACATACCTAGTCATGGCTTCTGCTTTTCATGGCATCGTCTTTGTTGAATAGTACTGTAGTTTGTAAGTGTTGCTCTAGGCAAGTTCGTTCTTGTAGGTTTTGGCTGTGTCTGGTGTGCGAAGAAAGTGCAAAGAAATAGGCCATGGAAAGAGCAGAAATTGCGTAAAATGACGTTTTCGAGCAATCTGAGAAAAGGAGGTGTTTGGATAGATACGCTTTTTGAAACGATAAGTCAAGAGTTTAAGGTCCAAAGAACAAAATATCAAGTGTTACCGAATTTGGGATCTGTTGCAGGGAGCTAGGAGGAATCAAAGTTACGAGTTTTCGCGCATGCATGCGCAGTTTCTGCTCTGTCAAGGCTATGTGATTTGACACCAACCGTTTTAAAGATTCGAAACAAATGCTCATACCGTTACGGTTGACTATAGGAATATATCATATACACAATAACTATATTTGGGCCGACCTGACCGGATTCCAGTAGTCCCCCACTAGGAGTATTTCCTTGGTGAATTCGAAACACAACAAACCTTCTTCTCATAATATTCAGTCAGTGTTTGATTCTACTTCCTGTGCGTATTGTCTCTTGAGGCCATTGAGGTAGACTCGTAATGCTGTTTCATCAAGGGTAGAATGCTGAGCAACTTGAAGCAATCGTGTTCCCAATCTAAAGACTGCTTTTCGCTTCTGTGACTCGATGGATATTGGTTGATTGGCCTAAAATAATGCACCTTCATTAAACTCGGCTGAGGGTCCATGCCAATATTTACGGTCCAAAAATTTACGTTAAATCAATATTTGGGGTCTGTGAGTTACAACATGGACAAAAATTCATTATTTTGGGTACACAAATCTGAAAAAGAGGAAGAATCGTGGAATTTGGTGCGATTCTCCAACATATTTGACTCAATATTTGAGGTCCCAAAGCATTAGGCTTAATATTTAGAGGCCAGCAAAGAAATAGTGGCATGGATTCCCGTATTGAAAGTTAGGGATAACCCCCTGGGTACCGTCAATCTAAAAAAGGTTATTCTTAACTGATTCTTGAAAGATGGGCATAAAAATTGACCAAGAATAGGCATTTTGGTTTAATTTGAGCGGCAAAAGTGCTGCCGTCCCTCAGTTATGAAATCCATTTTATCTAACAATATTCCTTGCCAAAGGCGTCCTGGTTGATATTCTTGAGCTATTTGACCATTTATTACTTCCATGTGTATTTCTTGACAAAGCTGTAGATTTTAAGTTCATCTGATGCTAAAATTCAAGTTTTAAGGTCAAGTACTAAGATCAAATATTCTGGTTTAAGGCAACTAGTGATACCAGTTTCTTTTTCCATAAATCAGCAACTTATTTGTGATAAATTTACTCAAACTCGGTGCCAAACTCTAAGTTGAAATCTCTCCTGTTTTTTGTTCGCCAGTCGGAAAAACGGGTAACTTGTCTTTCGCATTTGCTCTTCAAACAGGCACATATTTTCGCGACACCCTATACTGTTTCCAAATAATGGCAAAATTAAACGAGAATAAACAGGTTACCTCTTGACAAAATTATCAGCGATTTTGAGTGGGAACTTCCCACTTAAGAGCGGGAAAGGGGGAGGGCTCTCGATCGTAAGTGTATTGCTACCGTGGCTTCTTCTTTCCCTCTAAATGGTCCAGCCACTTTCCACACAACGTTAGTAAAATAAATCCTTACTGGCATGCGATCGTTAGCCCTTTTCGAGAGATCCCGAGAGACTCACAAACTGGCTTGTTCATATCTCCAACAAGATCGCTTCAGATATCGAGATAAGTGCGCAGTGAAAAAATATCTATGTGATTAGAATATCAGTGTGTTTCCCTGAAATGTTTCGCACAAGAATGTTGCTGACAAAGTTACTTCGTGCGTAATTATGGATACTTTGGGTACGAGAACCAAATATGAAAAAAATATTTTCCTTTCATTTAAATTTTGAGGCTCTGGTACCTGGTACCCAGAGTAAATTATGAAGGATATAGGGCCAAAATTGTGATACCCTCCTTACAGTGCACCGGTACAGTTTTGATCCGTCCCAAAGCGGTTGTGGGTCAAAAGCATTTACACTGCCCCAGAAAATATTCTTCTATCAATGGAAGGAACAAATTTGTTACAGATTAGCAGGAATATTGTAAAAGGGAGGCAGATCCGATACATTTTTGCTACGGATCCAAAGGTGTACCGGAACAATTTTGATCCGTTACAAAGTTGGTACGAATTACGTGTCTTCAGGTAAGGAAGCGGTACGGATTAGCAGGAAGAGTGCAAATGGGAGGCTCCGATCCCTCACAACTTTGTTACGGATTCAAAGTTGTACTAGCGAGTCAAACCTTATTTCCATGGAGCTGCATTTTCCGCTTGAGCGTAAAATGATCGCGAGCATATTGTTTGATTGAAAAGAAAGTTACGGCTGAGCGACATTTTATTGTGTAAAATGGTGCTCGCTCGCAAAAGACCGTCGTTTGGCAAGAAGGCTTTACGAAACCAAGACGGCAACGCTAGCCAGCACGTCATGTGATATTCTGCAAAGCAAGTACTGTTTCCGTGCGCTACCTTTCAAATATCACCCACAAGGCCAAAATAAGGTCTCCTATATTTCAAAGATAACTGAAAACCATCGCTTTCTTTGATGACAAACATCTGAAACGACTGAGTTTTACTGTGGAGACCTAGACATGCAGTACAGAGAACACCAGAAATGCGGTTCCCATGTTGTGAAATTGAATAGGACAACTTCAGAGTTTTCAAGGGAAGCAAATTCGAACGAAAACAAAGAATGATTTGCATCTAAGGTTCTGAAAGAAAAGCAACATTGCGTTAAAGTTGTCCGTTGTCGTCGTGGTTCCGTAAACTCGCTACTGGTACAGTGTAAACACGAGAAAAGTTGTTAAAAAGCCTAATACCAAGTTACTCGCAACAAAAAGTGAAAGAACATAAACATTTCAAATTACTTACATGATGGTCTTGGTTTGTGATTTGTTCTGAAATTTCATTGGCCTTTTCAATGATGGACCTTGGCAATGATGACATCTCTGCTAAGCTGATACCTGGAATATAAGATAGAATTAATTGAAACAGTATTCAAAAGTTTGCTGAAATATGACTGAACCTTCGTTTGAAAGTAAACCAAACTATTCGCTTGAAAGGCCTCTAGTTCCTGGCCATTTACGACTAGGATATCGGTAGATATATCACTTGATGGTGGCCATGTTCAAATATCTATGTCAAAATCTACATGACTGAAATTTGCTACCAGGGCTCAAAAATGAAGTAGCGTGGTAGCAGCGCTACCAGGAAGGTAGCTGCAATGCTCAAATATCCCAGGAAGGACGAAGGGTAATATGAAAAAGAACTGAAATGAGGGGAAGAAAGCAAAAGAGGAAGGAAAGGAGGGGGAACGAAAAAAGGAGAGAAAGGTAAAGGGATAGAATTGGGTGCATATTCGAATGACCTCCTGGAGGAACGACATAAACTTAAATATATATTTTGTTTAGATAAACTGTAAATAATCTAGACATGTTTCCTTTATTTATTTATGTTGCTTCACAATTATACTGATGGAGTATCATGTAGGAAAAAGATAAAACGACAAAAGGTATATTGGGAAAGAAGAAGAAAAGTGTGTAAAAAGGAACGAAGGCGCTTGGCTTGCTACCAGGAAGAAAAACATTTTTTGAACCCCGTTGGCTACTACGTGCCAAGATTATGAGGGACATTCTCAAGAAGCCCTTTCAAGAAACCTTCAAAAAGTGCTCAAAATCAAGACCAAGTTTTAATAATCTAATAACTAACATCATTATTATCCAGTCATTATTACTTGAACGAAAATTAGCTATACTACAGGATGTATAAACAAGCTTTTCAATTCAGGCTCCCCAGGGGGTACTCCATAACTTTCAACACGGGGGGGGGGGGTTCATGCCAATATTTGGGGTCTGAAATTTTACGGTAAATCAATATTTGGGGTCTGTGAATTACAACACGGGAAAAATTCAATATCTAGGGTCGCGTCCACAAATCTTAAAGAAAGGATGAATCGTGGAATTTGGTGTGGGTCTCGAAAATATTAGACTCAATTATTTGGGGTCCCCAAAACATTAGGTTTAATGTTTAGGGGTCCGCAAAGAAATAGTGGCATGGTATTGAAAGTTAGGGAGTACCCTCCTGGGCCAGGCTCAAAGTCTGTCTCTTGCATTAGGTGGCTTACCATAGTTCGTCTGCTGTGTTTTCCCCTTGGATAATACGTGGCTAAAGATAATACTTGAATCATGATTGTTCGCTTTCTTCAAAAAAGAAACAAGGCTATTAACAAAGTTTCAAGGTTGGCATCTGAACTAAATATATTTGTCCAAGCAAAATAGTGCATTGTTAGCTCGAAATAACGCAAAAACGAAATCTGAGCAGACAACAGGCATGCTAAAGGGTGTCCCAAAAAACTGTTCAACTTTTGATAAACTTTGAAAGACAACAACAAAATGAGCATGCTTCATGGCAAGATCAACCTGTTTCTAAGATCTTAGATCATCGACACCAAGATCTCGCAAATCTGCTACAAATTCACGGAGATACAAAGTTTTGAAGTTCAAGTTTGTGCGAAATCTGAAACCAGAGAGGCTTCTCAAGAGCTGTTACAGTAAAAGTAGCATGAATTTTATTTGCTGTTTATTTCAGAGCAAACCAAAGATAATCTGGAAAGCCTCCCGTCTAAAATTTTTATGAAAGTTTCAGCAAAAATAAAAATGCTGTTGTTGTTGCTGTTGCTGTTGTTGTTGCAATAACTGGGACTATATCGTGAGTCTAGTTGTTCGACTTGATTTTCATGATTTAACATTCGAATCATCGAATGCCAAAGGCTCTTACATCATAAGAACAGAATGTTTCAAGCTTTTCCAAGGGTGGTCTTAAACTTATGGCGACGAGTGTCATGGTCTATTGGTCCTCAAGGTATCTTCCAAGCAGTGCTGGGTGCTGCGTAGTAATTAGAAAATATAGTAGAACGCAACCTGCATCGTAATATTTTGTATATGGATAGTTTGTATATGGATAAAGACAGTAAATGAAAAATATATGGAAACATATTACCTGAACGTTCATGTGATAGCTGGAAAAGAATAAAAAGAAAGGCTTGTTAAGTGAAATGAATGAACATTCAGTAAAGGTTTCTTAAAGTAAATGAACAAGGATATATATCGACACAATCTAAACTTAGCACAAAAGAGCAGAAGGCGCAACTTATCTTCTAACTGTCTTAATTGATCAAAAATATCAAATTCAATAGGTTATATTTAGGTGGATCCAGTCCCCTTAGCTAAGTTGCTTTATACCTAGTTGATTTACTTTAACAAGGGATTAATTCAACAAAAATATGAGAAATTTTTTGCTAATGCGCAGTCATTCTATTTTCTCATTCTTTCAGTTTACACAAAGGAAAGACAACACCTAGGCTATATTTTCCGCTTAGGCCAAATTTGATGTTTAGAGTGTGCGTGCAAAGGACCATGGGTAAGAATAGCTCTTTAAGGCAGCGTTTAAACGGGAGCTGCCCCCGTGGCCAAAGCCGTTTGATTCGGTTTAATTCGAGGTTTGGGTTGCTGATAGAGGCTCTCTTTTGCAACGAGGCTTATTATGGGATCATAGACACAGCTTGCAAACGTTTTCCTCTGTTGTTGCTGTGATTTAAAGCCTGGAGATTTTTTGGGGCTTAGTTTATCATTTGCAAAAGCCCGGTGGCAGCCAAAAAATGTTGATCTCCCTAATCCTTTTCTAAATGTCAAAATGGTCTGAGGTATCCAAACTTTACAATTAACGTACCTAAACTGAATATCATGATAAAAAAGACGGATTCAACTTTCAAACGGTGCACATTTCATCTACCGAGTGTCCAAGGAAAGTTCCGTCGTTTGATTGAACGTAGGGAAAAAAAGATTTGAATCTGGTGATTTCTAATCATTCTAGTTGCATAATTGACATTTCAACTTACGATTTGGCAAATCATATGAAGAAACTAGGAAGTTAAGCGCTCGCTTCGCTCGCGCTTCAACATTCCTAGCTCCAGCGGAGGGCTTTCAAAGAATATCTCATAATCCATGCCATTCATAATCCATAACTTTCAAAGAATATCTCATAATCCATGCTGAATGTACAATAAATAGTTGTAATTGTGGATGCAAACTTCTTGTTATGCATCCATCAAAGTGGAAAATTTTGTGTAGTCTGTTGTTTAAAAGGTTGATTGTGACATCCCCTTCTGTTTCTAAAATTAATGTCATGTTCTTAAGTTCATTCACAAAGCAATAATATTTTCTTGCCACAATTCACACCCAAAAATGGCTGTGATTCACCTCAACTGCCTATAAGCATATGAACATCAGCAAATGCCCAGTGCGCTAGCCTGCATGCAGTGTTTCTGTGGTGTAAGTTGAAAGAGTAAGAAAATAGGAAGACTGCACATTTGGCCAAGTGAACGATTGTTTGCATTTTGACAAAATAATCCATTGCAGTATGAACCAATAGACCATTTCGACAATTGAAATCGGAGACTGGGGAGAGCGGTTTGTTCTGGTAAATGGCGGATATAGCTCTTGTAAGTGGATGCCGCATAGTTGGGCCATTGCAGTGAATACAATGAGAACATTGAGTTTTGCAAGCTGTGGCGAGGATCGCTACCGCATCGGCACTGTTTTAGAATTTCAGTTTTGAAATATTAGTTTTGACGTATGTTCAACCGGCAGATTAAGAAAATTCGAATTATGTTTGAAGTTTTCCCCCGTCAATTCTAATAGAATTCAAGAAGGACATTTGAAGTTAAAAACTTCAGTTGAATTCCATTCTCTTGAAAGTTGCAGTCAGGGTAAGCTTTCTTATTTTAAAGACTTCAAATATATCATGTATTTCATCAAGTTATGCGGAAAGGGCCTAAACTCAAAGCAAGCATTGCTGTTTGCAGCACTGAAATAAAGGTTGAAAAGGAAATCAGTTGCGAATAGAGATAAATTGCACGTTTGTATGTATTTCGCATGGACAGGTATTTGACTACATCCTTTGACAGCTCTATTGCTGTGTTCTTATGCAGTAGCGATTGCCATGTTTACATTATTCACTTTAACGGGCTCACTCCGTGGCAGCGATTTACCAGAACTGCATCCGCCATTTACCAGAACAAACCGCTCTCCCCAGTCTCTGATTTTAATTGTCGAAATGGTCTATTACCGCCCTTTTCTGAACCACAACAAAATCAGCTCACATAACATCTTGAATTTGTTTTTGCTTGGATTTGAACAATTTGATACAACAGATTATTGTCATTAATTTCATTTTGCCGCACCAGGTATAAAACAAACCTCTTTCTGTGATGCACAGAAGTGTCCAGTTCTTTAAATTTTACAACAGAAAGAAGAATTCCTTCAGAAAGTGAAGGATTCTTGAAAATGTTAAGAATTCAAAGAATTTTTTACAATAAAGTTGATCAATGTGCTGTGGCTGGTACCATGAGCTTACATCTCACATCATATGCTTGACCTGCATATATCTATTTCATAATATTGTAACAATAAAAGAAATGCAGTGAGTTCTTGACTTTGCATCATGTTTCAGTTTGTCAGTGGAACTTCTTCACAGTATATTTTTGTCAGGCTCATCCTGAAATAATTGTTACATAAATTCTAACACTGGATCAAAGGAAAATACAGTCAATTGTTGTCAACTTATGGCTGGAATCCATATGCGGTGCAGTTGTGCACTTCAATCAGACTGCCAAGATCTGCATCCTAGTATGATCATTCCAAGAAGCACCCCTTTCCAGTGATAATAGCTTGTTTATTGTCTCAACCTTAATTGTAACATCAAAATCTTGCTAATTCAATAGAAATAAGCCCCAGATAATGCTTTTGACACCAAAATACTTCATTTTGCATCAAATGATCCCATGTTATCATTTGAAAAATACAGCCCACTTTTCCTTAAAGTTTCTTATATCAAAGAGTCTAGAAATTGGGTGCCCTGAAACCTTAGCAAGGTAGCAGTCTGATCTGCTGGCCAGCTTAGAAAACTTGCATTCATAAGGTGTACAACTTTTGCAGCTTGCAGCTACAACAAAGGTTCTTTGCATCCTCACAGCCTTTAAACTTTACTTGTGCTTGCACCTTTCATTTTCTTTCACTCATCAGTACGCAGAGGCCAAATCATGCAATGCATTCCAATCTGGTCTCCAGGAACCTAAAGGGAATGAAAAAAGTAAAATCCTAAATACAGGGTATAAACCATATAAACCTTTTGATCTTGAAATCTTTGTTCCATGAATTTCAACAATCAATAAAAGGGAGCACTGTATGGAACATTAATTTGGACACCAATGTTCATGTACATCATCAAGAAGGACAAAAAATTGTTACTGTATATTGCATATGGCGCAAAATGTAAATGGTGCATTCACATTAGACCACCAAGATCGCATAATATGCACACATTATGCATAATTTTAGAATTATAGAAATTGATAATGAAAATGGACTTATGATCTCCTGATCACCACTACACATCCCACCTCAATAATAACTGTTTGTTTATGAGCTGTTTCCATACCGCACATAATTCTTTTGCCATCAAAATACTATTTTGCATTAAAAAATCTCATCTCAATCTTAAAAATATGAAACTAACTGTTTGTTATAAGTGGCAGTTATACCAAAGAGGGTAGAAATTAGATACTCTTAAAATTGGCTATTTGTAATATATACTACTTGAGAGGTTACTCCAGGCCAGCTTGGAAAATTTCAATTAATAGACCTAATCAGCTAAGGTTTGTTTTACCCATTTCAAGTCATATGACCATGCCCATGGGAATTTTTGGTACTATGCTACTTTTTGCGTTCATGGCACAATTTTGCATGGCATGAAATTTGTCGGAGAAATCAAAAGATGCTTTATCAAGAGATTGATCACATGATTTGAAATGGGTATAAACAAACCTTAGCTGATTTTGTCTATGAGCTGTACAAATTTTTGCAGCTTGCCGCCTGCAGCCACAACAACATTAGCCTGTGTGCAGACTATACCCAAGGAAAGGTATAGTCTGCACAACACCGCTCAATATCAAGTGTTGTATGAGTCAGCATTTCATTTCAATTGCATTTTGAATGGCCCTTTCTACTCAGCGTTTGTGTATTATCTGCCCTAGGGTACTTAAAATTCCAGAGTATTGTGTTGTTAATGTAAATTGCTTAGAGCACAAAGCGAAGCCTGAGATTTAATCACACGATAGCCGTTCTCAAATCTGACTGCTTCCTTCTTTCGGAGGAAAGCGATATTATTGGCTGTTGCAACAATGCATTTTCTTTGTTATCACATAAATGCTGAAGCACGTACTACACAACAGCGAGCGGCGCTGCGCAGACTATACCTTTTCCCTGGGTATAGTTTGCACGCAGGCTACAACAACATGTTCTTGCATATCATAACAGAGTATCTATGTTTACTCTTACCCAGACTGGGAAGTTAGCCTTGCGCGGCCGATTTCTCTGCCGCGCACTTTAAATTTCAGCCGCGGTTCCAGCCGCGAAATTTTCGTTAAACAACAAAAGGAAACAATAGAACTATTGTTTAGCGACACAAATACAGCCGTGCAAGAAATTTGGATTCAGGAGAGATCCCCCGCGCATTCTGCAAACTTTCCAATCTGGACTCTTACCGCCTTTAACAGTTTACTTGCAGCTTACTCCTTCAATTTATTTTACTACCACTGCGTTATGCATATTTTTGGGAAAAAATTTAGAAAAATGTTATGATACGATGCAATCTACAGCTTTGTGTGAAATTTCCATAACCTGTGCTGGAAATACTTCTTGAAATGTTAGGGATAAATCTACTTTGAGGCAGGGGTGGCCCAGAAATCTTCTGACAGAGGGGTAGGAGCTTCCACAGCTTCCTACAGTCTTCCTACCAGTGGCTGAAATGGCTAAAAAATGCAGTTTAAGTACATCATTTTGCCAAAATTCCTCCAACAGAAACTGAAATTTCCTACGACATGGGGGGCTACATGCTTCCAGCAGCCAAGGGGGCTGTAGGTCCCTCTAGCCCTCCCCCTTGGCGCCCATCTGCATACTGTAAATTCTGTCTGCCACAAATTTCCACCATCAATTAGAGAAGGGGGCTGTAGGTCCCTAGCCCTCCCCCTGGCGCCCATAGGCTGCATACTGTAAAATTTTGTCTGCCACAAATTTCAACCATCAATTGGATAACATGAAAATCTACTCTAAAATTCTAATTAAATAATTAACCAAAGTTCCCAGCAGTTGAAACAGTATAAATTTCACACCAAAACCACTGGCGGATAATGTTCCTTCATGCCGCTCTGCCACAGTGGCGGGAGGGCATTCTGGTATTGGAATGCACACTGGCCTCTGGCCTGGCGCCACCACTGCTTTTGAGGTCCCACCATGTCATAAGGACAATCAACTGATGCTTCAAGCAATAGCATGGCCATGATGGGGCCGAGAAGCTAGCAAATCAATCAGGATTGAGAGGCGTCTACAGCAATGAAAATGTTGTCTAACATTACCTTACCTTTCATCTGCAATGTTTACGAATTTCTTCTGATCTGATAATGCTCTCTTTTGAGTTAGGCCTGCTAAAAAGGCCGACCACAGCTGTGATCGTCTCTGCAGTAATTGGAAGCCATTCTTGCACATCCAGCTCGTCATTTGCAAGGGGCACGACATGGAAAGTTGTGAAGGTCAAGGAATCCCCAAAAGGCTCCACGTCGCATGCGCATTTACGATCTATTTCGGTGACGTAATATGCAAATTAGCGGTGGCTTTTGAGAACAGTGCAGGAAACAATAGGGCCGAAGCGCATGACATCGTGAGCCCTGGTGAGCCCCAAAGCTATTGATTTTGCAGCCAATCAAAAAGTGAATAAACAAGGATATACATCGAATGGTCCCGTTGTCTTTTCGTCGAATGCCACCTTTGTCTTCCCATTGTGTTGATTGTTAAATTCACAATGGAGAACAAAGAGAACAAAGCTAATTGGATAATCGTTTACCTGCCTTATATATATAGATTAGTAATCTGAAGATGGAGTTATCAAGTCTAAGGTCCTCTAACATTTAGTTTGTGTTATCGACAGACAACAAGAGGTTACTGAGTGCCTCTTTGTCCAAAACTGACAAGTCCAATGCGGTAAAAACCCACGCATAAGAACTTTATGATTAAGAACCTACAGGCTGAAATTTTGAAATTAGATCCGGAATTTATAAGAGCCCATTAAGCGTTAAACTCGAAATAGGCTTCTCATTGAACTTGCTACAAGTCTCTCTCTATTCTCAGCACATATGGTAAGATGTACGTAGAATGTCTTGTGATGACAAGAGAGAGACTTGTAGCAAGTCCAGCTTCTCATTTGTAGAGACCATCAAATTAAATCAAAAACTCCTGTTGCTTAGTCATCAAACCTACACGGCTAGCTCCCAGCAACAGATCTCAAAATTCGGCAACACTTGATATTTTGTTCCTTGGGCCTTAAATTCTTGACTTATCGTTTCAAAAAGCTTATCTACCCAAACACTTCCTTATCCCAGATTGTTCGATGACGTCATTTTACGCAGTTTCTGCTCTGCCGATAACAGCAATAAATTTGAATTTGAACAAAAGGAATCCCTGAAAAATCTGAATAAAATTAGAACCAATTTAAGAATCCGAACAGCCTCATTTCTCAGTAATTACCAAGCACATGAACCTACTCAGGCTTATTTGGAAAATTGTAGGTTCTTATACGCGGGTTTTTACTGTAGCGGAAGGTCTCTATCTACGCTGACCAAAGAGATCTCTACGAGCATTGAAAATTGGTCTGAAATCGGTTCTGACACAAATGCACCAAAAAGTCTCATGATTATTGACAAAATAATTTTTTGATACTCTTTCCGATTATTACACTTTTTTAGGTCTTCTGGGCACGTAGCAATTTGTAAAGCTCGACATTGAGGAACTTCATGCTTACTTTTCTGCATTAGGATAAAGTGATTCCAGCTTGCATAGCTCCATGAAATGGGTCGCAAAGAATGTGAACGCCTGAAAAAAGAAAATTGGCATTTAATATCATGAATGCTAGGAGACAAGACGCAAAGCTACAGGGCTGCAATCGCATACACAACTCTTGAGATACTGCTTTTTGGAGGAAATTTCGAGTTGAGATCCCCCCCCCCCCACCACAAATTGCAATGTTGGGGGCAGATGGAGATGTCACAGGTGAGTCAGCAAGTTTGTGTTCTTCAAGCAACCAACATTTTATTGGGAGAAGGGCGGGGGGGGGCATCAGCAGTGGAAGGAAGTAGTTTACATGCAGGGAAAGCATCCTTCAACACAAAACTCAGCCGCCTCAATAAATTTGTCCATGATTGTAGGTCAGAAAAAATACTGATATAAAGGCGAATACTGTACATCCTAAATGCGACTTTGTTATATTTATATCAAATTATCAAAAACTTACGAAACTACAAGAATACATAACTACAAAATGGAACTAACTACACAAAAAACTACAAAAACACAAAACGAAACTGCATTGGGTGTGAACTAGCACATCTCCCCCTAACATTTAGACTTAGAACATAACAAGGAATACGCACAACAATGGAAATGAAAACAAAAAAGGGGGAAAAAGGTGGGGAAGGCAGGGAGGGAAAGAGAGGAGGGATGCAGCTCAGTTCATTCCACCAGATTCTAAGGTGTATTCTAAGGTTGCCGAAATGATGCGCCTATTTAGGGTGCAACTAAGCCTAGAGTCTCTATATAGCAAGATATTTAAAAGAGCACACTGAGATAAATCGTTTATGTTGATTCCTACTACAGACAGAACATCAGACACTTTTCCAAGGAGGAGTGTTCTCTGCTGATTGAAATCTTGGCAAATCAGCATGTAATGCTCAGTATTTTCCACACCATCATTTAATAAGTACATAGGGTAGGACGCATCGCAAAAGCTGTGCCGAAACTTATGCTCTCTCAAAACACTTAATCCTGTCCTTAACTGAGTGAGAAATCTAAGGCCATTAATGGCCATAAGTGCGACGGGCGCTGGAAAAGCAGTTCATAGTGGATAAGGAGCAGTTTGATGGGCCTTGATAGGTGAGCAAAGGCCGCATATTTTTCGAAACTACACTGGACTGGCGCTGCCTTAGAGCCAATAACAAGGGAGAGGATTGTTCGGATAGACCTTGCTGGCATCTGAAATGGATCACAATAGTTTAGCATACTCTTTGAACACTTGTTTGCTGTTGATTTACACAGGGCCGCCGAGAGCTTTTCGAGGCCCAGTGGCAAAACTACAAATTGAGGCCCCCTGCGAGCGGAGCGAGCAGAAAATTTTTCCGATCGCCCCCTTTAGATTGGCTTAAAATGCATTTCACAGCATTTCCAATGGTCAAAATTCTCCAATTATGAGGCCCCTTAGACCCCGAGGCCCTAGGGCAAAGTGCCCCTCCTGCTCCCCCCTCTCTGCGGCCCTGGATTTACATGGAAATGAAAACATGGATGGATAAAGATATCAGCTGAGTGCGCATGGAGGCATATCTAAAGATCAGAGAGATGGTTTTTGTAATCAACCCCTTCCTGCTTTGACTGACGCTGCACCGCACTCAGTGACCGCACTGCACTAATTTTAGAGACTCTACATAGTCGCTCTCGGCGGTAACAGGCGGAAATACGACTCTGATTTCGCACAAGGAAGTTTCTTCAACTTCCGCGTTGTCCACTTTCGTTCTGAGAACTAACCATTAATGGAACTAACCTGGTGATCAAGCAGCTAATGCATATGCAAATGAGAGCCTTTGGTATTCAATCCAAACTGAAGATGACATTGAATTTAGTTAAATTCACTTCACAACCAAGGTCATACCGCAGACAAGACATATTCTTTACGAGGGTCGTCAACCATAATGAATCCCCAAAAGGGATTCAGATAGCATGCGCAGTAACAATTTACTTCAATGATGGAATATGCAAATTAGCTTGATCGTTGCGAACACGAAAAGAAACAATAGGAGAAACAACAGCAACGCTGCGCATGGCATTGTGAGCCCCAGCATTGATTTGCTTACAAAAACGCTGAAACAGAATGTGTCAAAAGAGTTAGCAGTCAACTCTGCAACAGGCTTTCAAATTGACAGCAATCAGGCAACCAAGAACAAGTATTTATCAAAGGTTGAAGTAATCAGAAGCAGCACACGGTCTGCTATCCTGAGGTTCGAGGACAGACCCACAGGCACAGAAACAAGACCGACACTGGAACGCGGCAATACAAGTTGCAGTGACTCTTTACTTGAAGTACGTCCAACTGTATCGTCACGGATTTTAAACCGAGATAAAACCTGCACAGGCGAAATCACGTATTCTACGGCCATAACTTGCAGTAATTCGTCAAGAGAAAAATTTCCAACCGTTTCATCATGCATTTCAGAACAAATCCACAACCGGAGAATACGCGTAAGCCGAATCGACAGTGACGTCTGTTCTGTTTACTTGAGGCTCCTGGACAGAAACAAGGGGGACACACAGACACAGTTATATCTTGGAGCACTTTGGATAAATACATTGCAGCCATGTTGCTGACCAGTGGAAAATGGTTTTTGCTGTTGTTTCTGCTCAGTACAATCGGAGATGCGGATTCATGGAGAAGAAGAAGACGGCGCAGTTGCAGTGCATCGAATTGTCTAGTCACGTCTTGGTACAGCTGGGGGCCCTGTTCAAATACCTGTGGTCATGGTAAGTTTAGACTGATTTATGGCCTTCCTGCAGCATGGCTTGCAGACATTCCCATGGCCGCAGTAGCGTCCTGGGAGCATAATATTTTTTGGGGGAGAGGGGGGCAAAGGTAAGAATTTTCCGATAAAGAGGAATTTTTCCGATAGAGTTTAATTGGGAATATAACGGATTGCAGTGTTCAAATCTTTTTGAACTGTCGTCATTTCGAGGTGCCATAACAATGAAGAATCTATAAAAGTACAGGTGCAAGCGGAGGAAGGAAGACTGGGGCTCCGGGAGCTTGCCCCCGGAAAAAATTTTCCATGATTACTCCTGTAGATTGCTGGAAAGCGCCCTTTTAGTGAGTAATTGTAAGTAGGTTTTCCTGGGAAATTGGAAGATGGCATACCTCAAAATAACTTAGGATCAGATCATTTCAAAATTTTAGAATAAAAAAGGCCCTTATGATTTTCTTCGGCAGACATAAGTCAAAATCGGCATTTTCATAAGCATGCTTTCACCAAAACTAAAACCAGCTCTGTCTTAGAAATTATTTCTTTCATTCTCAAGCCTCAAGAATAATCACTTCTGGAAATTTCTGGTCATGCATCCCTAAAATGAAGCACGATCCATAAATGTAAGACATATAAGTCTACGCAAGCATACTAAACTGTAAATGTATCGTCTTTTATTCAACAAAATTTATGTAAAAACATCCGAACGCATACGAAAAACTTCCAAGAGTTGTTGACCAAAAACATTTGGTCCGAAATTTATTCGTTCGAATTTTTGCGCTTTGTACCTCCTTTTTCAAATAGAAATAGCACCTTTCACTTGGAAGGCCGCTTTTTGGTGGCAGAAGTACTTTTCGTAGAGAATCCATTGCTTTTTAGAACGAAAGACCTACAGTTTTTTCGCCAAAAAACCTTCTCTTACAGTAAAAGCTTGGGTTATTGACCGAAAAAGTTGGTCTTTCGGTTCGGTTGTATTTCTTTTCCTGTCGATGAGCCATATTGAATGTAAGAACTGATTTTTTTCAATTTTTTGGACAAGGGTGGAAAATTGTCGAAAATTCATAAAAAATTTTCACGGCGGTTTGTGTGCGAGCCAAAGGTTTGTGTGTGGTTTCTATCCAGATTTCTACAATTGCCCCAGTCTTAGGCAATCTTTTTATAAATCAAATAATTTATCAGATTTGGGCATGATTTGGGTAAAGATTTACAAACCGAGCAGAAGCTCTTTTTTTTAAGTCCCAACCTTACTCTTTAGCGATGATTCCCAAGTTTGAGTGCCATCTTTGCTGTGAACCATCAACATTAGGACACTGCTTTGTTCGAATCTTTTTGCACATTCTTTGGACTTGCTCAAGTCGCCTTGTAAGTTGTCTTTCTTCCTTATAACAAGACTTTGGCAAACCCAGGGCATCTCCACCACGGCACTAGCACCATAGGCGTAGTAGGCGGTAGGCTACAGCCCTAAACGTTGGAGGGATTTACAAGAAGTGGCAGTATTGGAGAAAATATTAGCATTAAAGTCGGATGCAATTCGCATAAGCAGTGGATCTTTATCGGGTAGCCCCACGCCCCAGATATATCTTCTTGCACATTTGTCTAATACCTTTGGATATGCTGAGCAACTACGCTTCAAATGATGCCATAAACCATGCATGGATGCGCTTGTCCAGGACTGTAACCAAGATCACAGAAACGCAAACAAGGATACCCCATAGGGATCGTTACCATACCGACGGAATAACAGGAATTGTGAGACACAACTTTCTGTGTCCAAGAATTCATTTATTCCTGCAATTTTACGTTTGAAAATTACAGGAAGAACAGCGTTATGATTGTCACATGCAGCCCCTATGACGCGTCAGCTTTGCCTTTGATAGGCTGGCTGACCATTAAACTACCATCTCTCACTGTTTCGTAATTTTAAAATTTTTCGGTAGTGAGCCACCGTAAGTGCAGAGCCACCTTCTTTACGATTAAGGTGGCTCTGCACTTAAGGTGGCTCACTAACGAAAAATTTCAAAATTACGAAACAGTTAAAGGTGGTTCCATTCCATACCAAGTAAAGATGAGTTGAAAACACAAAAAAACAACAAGTTAAGGTGGCTCCCCTCTGATATAAGTTTCAACTGCTATACACTGGGTATCCTATCGCTCATGTTCAGATTTCATGTGTTGACACAAAACTTTGCAGGCTTTATTGTGACTGTCAAATGATATCATTTCGGTTTACCAATCTTGTTTGTGTTCGATTTTTTTGCTTCTTTTTACAAGTAACAGTTTTTACGGAAGAATTACTCTCGTTTTAAGAATACGCAAATACTTGGTTAGTAATTAATTCTGGAGAGTCTTGTCTGAAGAAAATATTTTTTCATTTATGATATTTCAAGACTAACTTGGCTTGAAAAAGAGAAACAATTGTAAATTTATTCTTGTTGAGAGTTGAGAATAAGAAATTCGCCGTGTGATACAGTAGAAACCCGCATAAAAGCAGCTAGGTTTTTCTTCGGCAGCCTGAATAGGTTCTTAATTAAATGGCTGTTATTCTAAATTCCAGTTTGCAAGGTTCTTAAAGAGGTTCTTATATACAGTACTCAACTTGCACATTGTAGGTTAGAACTGTTGTTAAAAATCTTATAGTCCTCTGTACCACTGAAGAATTCTGATCAGAGTGTCTAGAATTCTTGAAAGTTCTGAGGAGTTTTGGAGATACGAAACATGTTATGTAAGAGCCTCCCCCAGTGTCAACCTCTGAGAGGTTCTTATTTAAGGGGTTCAAAATATTGAATTTTAGCCTCAAGGTTCTTATAAAAATAGGCTCTTTTATTTGGGATTCTTGTAGAAATGCAACAAATTTCAATGATAGGATAGGGCACAATTTTGTTTGAAGAAACTCAAGGGCTGGATACAGACATAAGAATTTTACTCCAGGATAGGGTTCAGTTTAGCAAATTTGACTTCAGGACAGGGTGCTAGTCAGATCTTCCAGCGGCACCTCCCCGTCTTTTCTTAGATCTAGTGCCCTCAGCCCGGGATTCAGGGATACCTCATCTAAAATAGGAAGTGGATGTGGAAATGAAATTGAATGACTTTCCATGATTAACAGGTACGAAGACGCGAACAAGAGCTGTTACAAGGCAGCCATATTGTGGTGGCAGTTGCCCTTATAGCCTGACAGATTCATCTTCTTGTTTTCAATATACCTATTACAGCTGTCAAGTAAGTCAATGGTCATCTTGGTCAACCTGCTCCAACACTTGTGGCCTAATCGGTGAGAATTAACACAACATTTTCTTCTAACGTTAACCTAAGACCATGTTTACACTGTACACGCTTACACACGGGCAGTTAAGACACTGTTGTCGAGCTTTCTGAACTAACCAAGAAACAATGATGATTCTAGCCAAGCAATAAACAACAACAATAAACATCCTAGCCAAGCAATGTTTGTATGGCGCTCCCCGGTTTGTATCCCTGGCTTGTAGAAATTTCTCTCAAGGGCTCGTCGTTGCGAGGGAATTACGTTAGGGTAAGCTTGGGAGGCGGAATGTTTCTGCAGTTAGGATTCAGAATTTGAAGCAAAGGCCTAACCAAAAGCACGATGTTGGAACGGAACACAAACATTGCTTCGCTGGGGTGAATATTGAATCATAATTTTTTCTTGGTTAATTCAGAAAGCACAGCAAAAAATGTATCGGATCGACCTCCCGTTTATACTACTCCCCAGGGCCGCCACTCCGATATAAAGCCAAAGCAAGGACAGATTTCGTAGTAAAATAGCAACTGTTGCTTTGTAATTGCAGACAAAAGAAGATCTTTCAAACAGTAAATAGAAAAACACGGCTGCAAAAGTTACCCCAAAGTAGTACGGCAAACTCACCTTGTACAAGCAAAATGTGGTTTTTGAGAGCAGTTATGTGCTCATGACGAACGAATAAGGGTGAATCTAAAGTTCTCTCATGCGGAATTTGCTTATTTGATTTGATACAGAAAAAAACATGAACCGTAGAACCGATCAGCCTTGTCTTGGAAGTGTCGAAGAATGTTTCATTATCATCGTTTTGGAGTGTTCAATGTGAGCAAAATGTGCCAGTTAGAGTTTTGTTTTCAAATCTTCCATTGTCGAAGTATTCCTGTATTTTCGCAAAATGTGCCACTTTAGTGTGAACGAAAAGCCAATTTAGTGTAACATTTTCACCGTTTTCACATTGTACCTGTATCGTGTAAAGCAGTCTAAAGCCCAAGCGACAGATGATAACTAACTAAATTCTAGATCCTCAATGAACCAAAGAAGGTATTCTATTTGTTCAGTTATGTCGAATCTTTAGAAAATTTAATCGATGTTGTTTATTGTTTTCTGTGTTTTCAAGACCAGAAGTTTCGAAAAGTTCGCTTACAGCTCAGCAAATAGAAGGCTAAAAATTGTACGCAAATTCCTGAAATCTGATTCAGGATCTTAGCCAAAAACTGAGGGAGAAATCTTCAAAATCTGTATGGTTTGTCATGGCATAAGCCGTCGATTACAGCTAAATCACAGGTGGCGGAGAATGGTTCAGTAATACTTGCACGATTCAGTAATACATATACTAAGGTTTAATCATACTTGCCAGTTAACTGTGTTAAATTTCTCTTGAATCCTCTACCAGTTACACAGACTTCCATCTCTACATCTCTGTGCTTTTGTTAGGCCATGAATTGTGTTGTGTTGTTGCAGTTGTATTGAATCTGAAACAACACAACACAATTTATGGCCTAACAAAAGCATAGAGATGTAGAGATGGGAGTCTGTGCAACAGATAGAGGATGCAAGAGAAATTAAATCTTAGTACATTTGTATGTACTACTGAATCGTGCAAGTATTACTGAACCATTCTCCGCCACCTGTGGCCAAATGCGTATCACTGGAGCCAACCAAATCTGTATGCTCCTTCTAAACACCCGGTAGTTCCTGTGAAAGATATGAAATTCAACAAGGGTAGATTTTGTAATACAATAACATCAGTTACGTTGATTCACACCTCAACTCAAAGCGAATAGCGAATGCAGACAAAAGAAATTCTTTCAACCAGCAATTCAAAACAAACATAGCTGCAAAGTTGCCCTGAAACCAGTATGGCTAACTCTTGCTTTGTGCGGCCGAAGGGAGGTTTTTAAGAGAAGTTAGGTGCTTATAACAAAAGAAGAAGAGCAAATCTAAAGTTCTGTCGGGCGGATTTTGTTTATTTGATTCAGGAGTTGAAGAGTAATTGTTTCCAATTGAGCAATAAATATGCAGGAGTTGTAGTGCTCTCTGCTCGGCTTCTGAATCAAGAACACAAAATCCGCCAGAGAGAAGTTTAGAGTTGCCCTTCTTCTTTTATCTGAAGCACAGGGCCGCCGAGAGCGAGGCCGGGGCCCCGGGGCAGCTTATGGACACGGGCCCCTTGCTTGACACTTGCACTGAACATAATTTCCAGAATTTAAAAATTGTAGTGGATCTTTTTGTCGGATGTTGAGACTGAAGTGCCACACAATGTTTCCCTGAGATTTCTTGTTCAAATGCATATTAAGAACATTTATAAAAAAGTTTTAACTTTCTAACAGAGTGTATTTTTTCGAAAACATCAGCAATGGCATGAGCAATAGTTCCTTTTGCTTAGTCTCAAGATGATTTAACGAAACAACTTTGCAATAAATTAACGCATTATTCTCCCATGCATTTTCTTACATTCCGTCTAAAACTTACAGTACGTATTGCTAAATTACTCTCCTTGTAGGGTACTTTTTAATAACTAGGGCAAGGCCACTGGGAGCAAAAACTATGTCTATTTCATGACTTTTATCCTATCACATGAAAATAGAAAAGGGACATCAAGCTACCCGTAACTGCTACAAAAGGAAGCACACCTAATAAAGGGGCCGTGGTGGCTGTGTGATTTAAAACCGAGTTTAAAATTTTCTAGATCAAACACGAAGTTAAAGGCAAATATGTTTGTTTGGACAATCGGGGAAATCTTTTCTACGATACCATACATTAAAATCTGAATTAAGAACTTGTTTGAAAGATGCGATGTCGAAGTGTTTGTAATAACGCAGAAACTCCTGTGAGAAGATCTCTACATGGTACTTCAAAAGGAGGGCAGGACAACAAAAAGTGCATTCGAGACGGTGCACTCCCGCGCATTCTAAGTTGGAATCCTAAACGTTTCTTTGGTAGAACACGGCGTATCTTATCTTAGTAGGAGTCCCTCACTCGTATCTTTATAGTAATCCAGAACCCTATGCCTTGGCAAAGCTATTTGTTAGTCATTGCTTTTTTTACGTTCTACTTTAATCAAAATGCATCGACATCTTCAGAATAGTTATAGTACAAATATATTATCGGTGATCTAACCTATTCCATATTTTCTCAAACAGACCTTTTTAGCTATTCTAAACAAGAATCTGAATCGAACGAGAGAATTTTCAAATGTTCACTATGGTTAAAGGTGCTCCAACTCAACCGAGCCTTTTGCATAAAAATGTGTGAAATATGGCTCGAGGTCGTATAAATATCTTTTCTGGAGTAGCTAAAAGGTCTTTGTGGATAGTCTACGTCTAAGTAAACCGTTTAACTGCAAGAAATGAAATCATGTTAAACAAGACATTTGTAGGTCATTTTCTGTGTATTGTCAAATAGGCAAAGAATTTTGCCGGCACGTTCGTTATTGAGCGCTAAGAAGTCCTAAAATGTCTATAGATTCACTTTGCGAGCCTTTTTTAGTGCAAAGGTATTAATTACGCTACTGAAGTCAATTTTTCGCGTAAGTTCGCTCTCGATGCTTAGAATAGCTAAGTCGTTCAATCTTTCTTGTGTCATTGTACTCCGCAAAAAGTTTTTGATGAGCTTGAGCTTGCTGAAAGATCGTTCTGCTGAAGCAACTGTAACTGGCAATGTACAAAATATCCTCAAGGCAATGCATACGTTTGGGAATATCTCGCCAAGCTTGAATTTGCTGATTTTGTTCAAGAGGCTGAATGGACTTAGTGATTCGTCTCCAAAGTTTGCGGCATGAATTGCTTTTAGGTGTATCATTTCTTCTCTCAATTCATCTTGCAAGATATCACCCTCGTATTTCTTTGCCAGGATAGCACAGGCTGCCGAAATTTGCTGCTCCGTTAAGGCAAGATATCTCCAAAGGAAACCAAACATGCCATCTATTTTGTATGCAGCATCATAGCGTGTTGAAAGGCCAGCAATGACTGCATCGACGATGACATAGAAAACATCACGTTTAAATGTTGCTTCTTCCACAGATTCAACTGCACCGCCTTCTGGAGAGACCTCTTCTTGTGTCTCGTCAAAGAATGATCTCCTTTTCGTCTTTCGTTTGGCAGGAAGATTTGGATCAGTTTGCATTCCTTCCGCAACCAACTTCGACTCATTCAAAATTTGAGGCCATTTACTGCGCAGATCTTTAAGGTCGTGGACAAGTGATTTAAGATTGGCGACCTCTATATCAATGGTTGCTTCCCTTGCTTGTATGATCTGGTTTCTTTGATCGATTGCTACCAAAATCTTCAACCATATTGCTGACATTAGGATGCAAGTAAACGAAGAGATGTACCTTATGGCGGCGTTAACTTCAGTGGCAGTCTTAGGAGTAAGATTCAGGGTATGAAGTTGCTCCAGAGCTGAACGTATACCTGGAAGATGAGCCGCAAACGGTCGCACACTTGCCACACGATCCGTCCATCTTGTACCTGACAGGCCATGCAATGAGGATCCAATGCTTCCTTGAAGTATTAACCATCGTTGCGGACTGCTGGAAAATAGGTTGTACACAGTTTGTACCATTCCAAAAAACGTCACTGCTTCTTTACAGCAAGCTGCAGAGTCTGCTCCACATAGATTCAGTGAATGGCATGCGCACGGTGAATACAGGCACAAAGGATTTTCAGTGAGGATGTGTTGTTGGGCTCCATTGTATTTGCCAGACATGTTTGCAGCGTTGTCATATCCTTGACCACGGCAGTCTGCAACTGGAATCCCAAACTGTTTCAAAGTTTCCAAGATTAACATGGCTATTTGAACACCAGTCTTCTTGCAGCAATCAACAAATGTCAAGAATCGTTCTTGGACAGCAAATTCTTGAAGCTCTCTCGTCAAATACCGGATGATGAAGGTAGTTTGCTCAACATGACTTGAATCAGGTGTTGCATCAACCATGATTGAATAATATTTTGCATCATCGATTTCATCCAAGACATGACTGCGAACGTACTCTGCACAAAGACCAATGAACTCGTTCTGGGATGAAGCTGAAAGATAATGAGCTTGAAGTCTTTCACCTTTTTCCTGGGATACTTGAATCTTTGTTACATGCTCTCGTAGAAGTGGATCATAGTGGGAAAGGAGCTCAATGAGACCCAAGAAATTTCCATTGTGAATGTCACCAATTCTTTGTGAAGATCCACGAAAAGGCAGTCCTCTTTCACCAAGAAAGACAACAACATCAATGATTCTTGTGAGAATCTTCTTCCATTTCTGAGCCTCTGAGAGAATTCTTTCGTCAGTGAGCATGTCAACTCCAGAAGATTCTTCCAAACGCCTCTCCACTTCTCGCCAGGCAAGGTAGCATTTTTTGTGCGCCGTACTGTGTTCGTGCTCGGGAAGCCTGTCGAAAAGCTTTCGCCATTTTTGTGCTGTGCTCCATCCATTTGCTGAAGCCAAGATTGACTGGGATGATCCTTGGTCCACTGCACTTGGGAAAAGTCTGCATGGTAAGCAGAATAAAGCACTCTTAGCAGGGCTGAACACGAGCCATCGTCTGGAACTCACTTCACCATTCTGTTGTTTGAATTTCAGCACAGACGTTGGAAATTTCCTGCCAGTAATATCATTAGGAAACTGCTGTGGATGTGGTAGATGGCCTTTCCGTATCATTTCTTCGATTTCCAGTGTTGTAGGAGCTGCTGGAGACATTCCTATGTCAAAACCAAAATGACTAGGCTTGGTTGTTTCACCACGAGCGAATGCAGATTCCTCTTGATTTATGCTTGCTTCTAAAGATGCTCCAGACATTGATTCATCGGGTTCGGGTTCTGAGAGTTCTGGCGAAGCTGAAGCTGTCGGTTGAGGACCAGCTTGTTCTTCATGTGCGGGGCCAGGGCCGGGGCTTTCTTTTTCAGGTTGAGCTTGCTTTTTAACACCAACATCAAATAACGTCAGTGCACCTCTCCTTGTTTCTTTATCCCTTTGCTCCTTTTCTCGTCGTTTCTGAGCACCAGACTTGTGTTGGTAGAAGGACATATCCGCTTCGATTTTCTGCTGTGCTGTTCTCTCAAGAAGGTCTCCAAATCTAATCTGAAGCTATTGATGATTGCCAAGCTTTTATGTTAAAAAGTGGCTATTTTTGTCCAAACGTTATTCCTTTTAAGGAGCTATTTGTAATATTCAATTTCGTCATCGTTGATCAGTCTCTTTCCAAAAGCAATTAAAGCAACTATTGAATACGAAAGAAACCAAAGTATAGGTCATTACAACGTAACAACAAATTACCGCCCAAAAGCATGACGTCAAAATACGCATCGAATTACGGATGATGTAACGCTTGGTTTGTTGTCACGACACAAAGTTTACTGCTAATGGAATGAACTGAGGCCCGTGATATCAATGCAGAGTGGAACGGACAAGATGAAAGTTTGATTCTTCCGGGCCCCTTGCGGGGCCCAGTTCGATAATATCACAAAAACATATAATGGAAAAACAAAGCTTAATTTTTACGGGCCCCTGGCGGGGCCCGGGCCCCGGGGCAGTTGCCCCGGCTACCCCCCCTCTCGGCGGTCCTGCTGAAGCACATAACTTCTCTTAGACCACCCTTAGCCCGCACCAAACGAGAGCTTGCTACACTAATTTTAGGGCAACTTTGCGGCTATGTTTGTTCTGAATTACCGGCTGAGAGAATTTCTTATGCCTATGCCTGAAATCGCTAATCGCTTTGAATTGAGGTGTCAATCAAAGCAACTGATGCTATTGTATTACAAAATCAACCTTTGTTATGAAATCCACTTTCGCGAACAAATAGCGAAAAGTTTTGTCTGTCAACAGGAACAAAGCGACGTACAAGATATGTGACAAGGAGTGCTTCTTGTGGAAGAAGTTGCCCATATTCCTTGTCAGAAACCAGATCATGTACTCAAAACCTTGGATCGAGCTGTAAGTTGACTCAGTGGACAACCTGGTCAACTTGTCCAACTATCTGCGGAGTGTTGGGTAAGTAATCCAAAAGTGTTCTGAAATGAGCTGTGAATAATTTCAGCTTACAGTGACATGGTCCTATTGTTTGGCTGCTTGGCAACAAATCACATGACCAGTTAACAATAATTTTACAATTAGACTCCCAAAAGATGTAATAGACCTTTTAGCTTTTCTGGGAAAGAATCCGAATCGAACGATGTTATGATGAAATTTGAAGAATTTTCGAATGTGCATAATAGTGATAGAACCTCTAACGCCACTAGATCGAACCTCGCGTATAAAAGTGTATAAGAATAACGCTCGAACCAGGCTCTTTCGCAGCAAAGCTAAAAGGTCTATTACCACGAAGTTACAAAATTATGCTAATTATGATTTGGAGACAATTTGGGGGCAATTTTTGCGACCTCCGGGAAGTGGTCTCACTCAAATCTCGCAGGTGGACAGGGGTTGAAGAAAGCTACATCTTTTAGTGCAAAGTAACCAAAACTTCTTTCAAGCAGCTCAGTTTAACACGATTTTGGCTAGGGTCCATAACTCTGCCAGGAAAATTTTACAGTCATTAAACTGCTTGACTTTCTGCAGCTACCTATTGTGCAACTTCTCAGAGAGTTTCATGGAAATTTTTCAATAAATGAGGGGGAGGGAGACAATTTTCTGGGACTGACACTCGAAAATTTGCAAATTCTTGAATCTCAGGTATTGCGAAAAAAGTAGCAAAATTTCAATATCTTGCTTTTGCATTGTAAAATTATTTGATGTATTCTATCATAATCATCATGTTTGGACGGAAATCGTGCTCCAGATTTAATCTTATCGCGGTTTTCTCAATTTAGGCAAAGTTTGCCGCTTTTTCTTGACCACCCAAAGGAAAGTATTGACGTGAGCAAAAATGATGGCTAATTCTAGGTAGATTTTTATATTTCAGAAGTACATGCCAGAGGCTATTAGCACACTGCATTTGCTCTATCTATTACCAGTAAAGAGTTAGGTTTATTTTGCTCCCTCCCCTACCCTGGGTACCAGACTCTCTCTACCCCTCCCCCCACCAATATAGGACATATCAGACAGCCCAATCATTATAGGGGGGTTGGGGGGTCTGATGATGCCTGGATGCGGAATGTAAAGTGGTCCTAAATTAGCTAGGAATAGCTACGAACATTTCCAGCCTACTCACAATGAAGATCACGAATGAATCTTTTTTCAGGGAAACAAAGAAGATACCGAGGAGTTATTAACCGACCGTCATGTGGAGGTCAATGCAAAGAAAATCTCTTCGCATCAAAGGGCTGTTACGGAGACTGTTCCATGTGTGTCATGGGGCCATGGTCTGCCTGGAAAGCATGCTCAGCACCTTGTGGTACTAAAGGTATATGTGAACTCAAGTTACATTTGCATTGCATGATACCAATGACATACGGGGATTTGTCACTGATTACTCCATCTCTAAACGTATCGGGTGAGACAAATAAAAAATTGCGCAGCGTTTGAAAGGCTACTGTTCCCTTAGTATATAGGCAATGACATTCTGCATTACCTGATTGAATGGCTAACATGTTCAATTATTTTTAGAAATTTTTCGGGCTAAAATCAGTCACTCCGTTCAGATCCTGAAAGCGATTCTCTAAATTGAATCCACTTGAGAAACCTTAAAAGACATGCTAAAATTACAAGCAAGAATCCCTAATGTGTTGACCTCACAGCGATGACATTCAGCACCCTTTAGCACGTGCTTTCTTCTTGTCGGGTTGAAAAGTCGTCCCCTTAGGTATGAATAACTTATTCAGGGGGATTCCATCCTCCCATGAGGACAAAATACATTAACACATTCAATCAAGTGTCATTATTGCTAGGAAGGAGAGCAAACGGAAATCTTGCTTCGCGTTTTCACTCGTTTTTGCAGGTTTACGAAAGGGGCTTTCTGCTGAAAATCTCCTATTTTGACTGGAAGGAATGGCCGATTAAAGCCGGGTAAATCAACGAACCTAATTTGACATATCGGGGATAAAATATGACAGTTTTCAATATCATTGCTTTGATATTCCAGGAGCTAGAGTTTTTCAAACGCCGGGCGTTTTTATTGACTCACCCTGTGGAATTAGTCATACCATTCTATGGTCATTGACTATTTTGCCTGCGAAATATTTCGAACATACTTAAAAGAGAAGAAAAGGTCATAGAATTTCGCCCTGACATTGTTCAAAGAATTGGACCCTATGCTGCTGCGACGGGATTCTTCTATTGCCTCGGGGGGGGGGGGTATCTCGACCTATCATCTGACGGGGACGTGCCATTTCGTCCGAAAAATTGGTACCATAATTCCGTAAATTCTGGTGGATTTTAGGGTCATAATTCCGAAAATCGAATGAAAATATGGGCCATAATTCTGGAAATTATGAAAAATCCCTCGAAAAGGATACACATAATTCCGTGAAATGTTTCAAACTTGTGAAAATGATACCCATAATTCCGTAACAGTTTGAAAAAAGTACCCCTAAAAAATGGCACGTCCCCGTATCATGAAAAGTACTAAGTTACCCCTCCCCCGAGTCTATTGCCTTATTTATGAGACTTCATTCAGGTAATGAAGGATTATATTTTGCAGGTCACAAAGAACGGCTCACCACATACACATGCGGCAGTCGTCACCCGGAAGTAAAACAGCATGCAGAATGTGTTGGAGATTGTTGCTACACTAAATGCCGCAAAGGATATGTAGCTGTTGGAACGTATCCTTTGTGCCATTGCGTACAAAATAAATGGGGTAAGAGTGGTGCAAGCCTTCATCAAGGTATGATTGTCCAGGATACTATCGTAACAGTCTTCAGGGTTTTCTCTAAGCGCTCCTTGTTCGGGATACTATCAGCGAATGTCTTCAGATTTTCTCCTAAAGAGCCAGACGCCTGTCGAAGCGCTTTGGATTCTGTGCAGTATCGATCTCAGGGTCATCGCCCTTCGTCCTTCCTTTCTTGATTTGCGCATGTCCCAAAACGCTTCGCTCTTCCCATTGATCAGCGAGCCAATCAGAGTTAACGTTGTTTCCTTTGTGATTCACAAAAGGGCGAATTCGCAGTATCCCGGACAACTCCGGAGTCTTTGCAGTACACGTTTTTTATAAGAAATTTGCATCAGGCCATGGTACTAAAAGTTCCTTTATTTCACATGAAATTTTGTCAATTTTAGTACTAACAGTTTCTTAATTTTTCCTTTGTGATTAAAAAAGGATAAGTTCGCAATATCCCCATCAAATGAGCTATGCAGTAAAGGGTAGTTGTTCAGTTTACTGTGAACTCCGTCTTTTGTAATTTACAATGGAAAAACGTTAAAAGATAAATCCAACGTTGGTATGATTAATAAATTACAAGATAATACAAGGTAATACTAAAAATAACAATAGTCAGGGAGTGCTGCGAGCTGGTCTTACTTATAAAACTCGTTATCAAAGCCCTTATGATTGTGGTCAACAGCTAGACTTATGGGACTTATGACGATGAGTCCCTTGTATCCCTGCGGTAAACCTTGCTCAAGAGGGACTCATAATGAAACAGTGACAAACTTGGCCCTATTCTAAAAAAGAATTACGGCCTCGAATCTCTATCCCGTGGGAATGTTTTCAATTCTTCAATCAAATCGAAAATTCTATCACATTTACACCTTAACAATAGATTTACACAAATCTCGCAATCTGATTGGTACTGTAATAAGTAAAATAAGTTAAAATGAAATGAATGAATGAATGAATGAATGAATGAATGAATGAATGAATGGCGAAGTTTGGGCCTAAATAGGTCCAAGTTTTTCAGAGTAATACTATGAGTCTCTTTTGCCCAAAGCGCCATCATCAAGTCAAAGAGCACAGCGCAACAAGAGAGTCATCGTCATCAGTCTAGTCAATAGCAACGCGCGCAGGCAAGGCCTTTATGTAAGTATCCACATAAGTCTCACAGTCATTCATTGAAAATGGTAACAGTTGCGTGACAAATTAGGCCCCGTTCACACGAGAACGAAACGGAACGGAACGGAACGATATGGAACAGTTCCAGAAAACTAAAGAATTTTTGCAGGTGTTCACACTAGAAAGACTAGTAACGTTTCGTTCCGTTGCGAAAAGTGGACGGCTCTGAAAAGTGAGCCGTAAAATGGTACGGAACGAAACGATTTAGCCCTCCCTCGTGTGAACACTTTTTTGGAGCGTTCCGTTCCACTTTGCGGACTTTTTTCATGCAATTTATACATGAGGTAATTCTAAAACTCCAAACAATAGGATAGTTTACGCATAAAAATGGAAAAACTTATTGGCGAGCTTTAGAAAATTTTTAGCTCTGAAGAGGAAGATATTGACACTTCAAATCGATCCATTGCCGTGTGAACACCCCTTAAAAAGTTCCGTTCCGTTCTGTTCCGTTCCGTTCCGTTCTCGTGTGAACGGGGCCTTTGCCTCGTTTTGATCAATACACCACTTTCATGAACAGCCTCGTTTTGGAAATTATTCAAAATTCTTTCATATGAAATTTTAGACTCCAAATTCGGATTTAGCACAGCACCCAAACTTTAGTCGAACCAAAAGTTTTCATGTTCCAAGCGGTTGCAGTGTTAAATCTATGGCGATGTAAAGTTTGAAAATATCAGGGATTTGACCGTGAAAATGACTCGGGGTGTAAAGTTTCACCCCGAATGACTTTTCACGGTCAAATCCCTTATAATTCTGTGAACTTTACATTGTCATAAAATCAACATCACAATTGTCAGCAGTTAAAAACTGTAACCAGACTAAAGTTTGGGTGCTAAATCCGAATCTGGGCTCGAAATTCTCTTATCAACAATAAGAGGAGGTTTTGACAAATTTCCAAAACGAGGCTGCTTAATTAAAGTGTTGTGTTGATGATGGAAATAATGAAGTCTTTGTTATGGCAAAATATGATGTTCTCATCATACTTTCAAAACATCGCATGCGCAACTGTCTTTGGCGACAGCAGACCGCAGCGCAATCATGATCGCAGTCACATTGCTTAAAATGCATCCTGTTCTTTTGTTATTTATTTTTTTTACATCGTTGTAATAAACTAGCTACTATATACAATTTACTGTACAAGAAAACTAATCAAAATCGATGAATATATGTAATCAATTAAAGTAGAACGAATTATCAATTTTTTTATACAATATTTACAAGCGACATGCATCGCAATTGCACTTGGGACCATCCCATTAAGTTATCAAGTTTTTAGTACCAAATTTGCTATCCAGAAACATCCACCCACTCTATCAAGCTGATGAGAATGGAGAAGTTTATTAATGCTGAGCTCTGCGCAGCAACGAGAATTACAAGATGATAAAGTAAATTGCAAGATAATACTGCTATCAATGGTGTATGATAGACTGACTGCATAACGTAGTTATCGCTATTGATAGACTGATGGAGGCTCAAACTACGACTCATGGACTTTGACACTAAAATTTGGGATGAAGTTTTCCCCTATCGATTTCAAAACGAGATATGGAAACCATAGCAACACTGTACGAACTCCAGGCAATCATGGATGGGCCTAAACTGCCGGCTCGAACCTCCAATGTTAAAGCAGCTCAGAGTTCAAGTTTACAGTGATATTAGCCATGAACAAAAGCCACAAATATTCATACAAATGTTTCCTCAATCCAAGAATCAACAAACCATTCACTGTGAAATAGAGGTTCCTCATTTTTAGGGTCAATTAGCTTCCATGAACTTCACTGGAGCACTGAGAATTTCCAACTGTCCAGGGTTGCCTGCCTCGCTTCTGAGACTACACTGCAGCCTCGTTCCAAAGGGCACACTTAAACGGGTTCATCTCCATCCGTCTTAAAATTTTATATCAAAGTCCATAAGTCCCAGATTGAGCAAAAATAGAAAATTTTGTTGTTGTTGTCATTGTTGTTGCTGTTGCTATTGTTGCGATATCTAGGACTATATCGTGAGTCTAGGTGCTCGATACATTGTTGCACTGTTCTTCGCTTTATCCTCGTTCATTGTCGGCTATGGATTTCCTCGAGCTTTTTGGGAGAAATATCAGAGGGAAAACGGGTTTCTTTCTCCTTCACTTTTCCTGCGCAGCGTCCTCTTCGTAGTGTATGCCCCGCAGAGGTAATCATTTTCCTGAGTTCTGATTTTCCACGGAATAGACTTGGAGCAAGTCTATGGGAAGGTTTCCTCGTACTTTTCATGGTGCTATTCGCCATTGCATCAAATGTTTCATTACAAAGATTTCTTTCTTTTCTTTAGGTTCCATTACGTGCCTTATCATAACGCTTATATTCAGCACCTTGAAGATCTGGTGAAATTATTTCAGTATGCTGAAGAAGAACAATTTTTCATCAACTTGTATATATGGGCATAGACCATCGTAAATTTGCACAGAGGTTGAATTAGGTTGACTAGCTAAGTTACAGTTTCCGCTGGAAGTGGGGAACAGCAATCCACGTCAATTGGGAAAAATAATAAATGTCTGAAAATCAGGCCGAAATCATTGAAAAGCAGGTGTGATTCCCGGGGTCGTAACTTCCATAAGTAGAGCAACGGGTACGTGTCACCCGTATAGGTTTTGAACCTCAAAAATCCTTAAATATAGGTCTCAAAATATAACTGTTCCACTAGGAATGGATGGATTTTTGAATTGTAGCAAAAACTTTTCGTGATATTTATTTTTATCATTGGATTTTCTTGGTATTTATTTTTATCGTTGGCTTTTCTTGGTCTTAGTTGTGAAAATTGGTTTTGGTAACCTTATATTCCATTATTACACCTTTACAGTGAAATGAAATTTGATTTATGGGAAATTCAACAGGCTTACGTCCCCTAAAATCCTTTCAAATAGGTTTGAAAATTGACCAAAAATCCTTAAATTTGGGCTTCCCCTGAAATATTGGCGGGACGTTCCCGTCATCCCAAAACTCCAGTTATCCCTCCCCCCTCCGGAGTGTGATTTCAACCTGAAAAACGTTTCTTGCTTGCACTGAAGCGATGAAGGGTAGGCATTGGGTAGCGAAAGCTATTTCTGGTTATATCATGATACCGTACCATGGCCAATAACGTTGTGTCATGGCAATACCTAGACCAGCATTAACAGAGGAGTTGAACTGAATTGAATAGCCGACACAAAAATCAGCAATTAACGGTACGAATTTCATTTTTCTTAAATTCAAAGAACAAAGTAGTGTCTTTATTTGCAGTTAGGAAACGGCAGCAGCTACAAGGCCCCCATGATACGCCGAGGGGCAAATCACTTCTCAAAATAGCGTACGTGATTTTTGTGATTTTGAAATCACATGATTTTTTTCTGTGATCTTTTGTGATTTTAGTGATTCTTCGTGATTTTTCTATGTGATTTTTCAGTAAGTTTTCAGTGATTTGTGATTTTTGGTGCTTTCTGCATGTGATTTTTTTGTGATTTTGTGATTTTTGTATGTGATTTTTTAGTGATTTCAAGGAAGGTGTACGAAAAAAAATCAGTGATTTGCCCCTCGTGATGCGCGACTGGGCCTCTGGTTATCACGATTCCGTGTGGGCAATGACGTGACTTCATAATATGATACTGTACTACATGGAATGGCCAATAATACTGCGTCATTGCAGTACAACAACAGCAACAGAGGAGTTGAACTGAATTGAATAGTGACTTTGAGGCTCGGAGAACTGCATGCAGTATTTGCGCACCTGAGGGCAATTGGAAATTTCATTGCTGATAGTGGCATAGACGACATGTGGGTAGCAGCAGACATATATGGTCCAAATGTTGTTAAACAGATCATCAACTGCTCACATATGAAACGTGCAGTTGCTGCTCATGAGATAAACCTGATCGTTATTTACCGGCTTCTGTTCCAGATGATCAAGAAAGAAGATCCTCACATTTTCTCTTGACCTTGCGGGGACATTCAGAATTTTGTACAAAGGGTTGTCACAGCATTAAAGACCAGCTCAAAATCTGAGTTTAGCGAAGCAACAACAGCAATCATGGAGCATTTGCAACAAGGTAACTATGATGCATTGCAAGAGATTCTCGAGACAAAAGCACAGAACAACAAGATGCTCCAGTTTTTCATGATCTATGTGAGAATGGTTGAGCGCTTGCTGGTCTTCATTTATGCCACAAGGAGTAAAAATTGGTTACTTCACTTGGAAAGTGGCAAAGACCTGTGCAAAGATCTTTGCTCAATGGATAGGATAAAGTATCGTCGATTATGGCCAGTCTACATTGCTAACATGATTTCTTTAGAGAAAGAAGAGCCATTAATCTGGGAAGAGTTCATGGCTGGCAATTTCTGTGTTCAGAAAAATCAAATTCCTCACACTGCAATAGGCTGAGATCATGCAGGGGAGCAGGTCAACAAGATTTTGAAGATCGAAGGAGGAGTTGTTGGGATATCAAACAATCCAAATGCAATAATGAGGTTTTTCCTAACAGCTCCACTGCTCGCTAAGTTATCTGAAGACCTGAAAGAAATTTCATCAAGTACAACGCAGAACAGTAAAAAGCATCACGAAGACAACCAGTACTCGACCAGGAGGCAAAATCAACTCGTCCTCAAACTCCACACTTATTTGAATGAGAAGGCTTTATTTCTGGAGAATGAAGAAGAGAGCAGTCTTTACAACATTGTCACGAATGTTGTTCTTCCTGAAGTTCACCATGAGAGGCTACTGAAATGCGAAGAAATCGGCGAAAATCTTAACAAGGCGTTTCTTGAAGAAAGGCTTTCACCAAATCCAAAGAAGAGTATCTGGGCACCTGTAAAACGAGCTTCCATAAAAACCTTCACAGCTGCAAACAAAGTCATCAAGACCGCAAAGGAGCAGAAGAACCAGGTTGTTAAGGAACACAGAGGCCTATTCGGTAGAATGGCAATAATTGCCAGAAGCCAAAGACACATCGATATGAAAGACGTGATCAGCAACTTTGAACTCTCCGTAACCGTAAGAAGCCTCATGAACAATGATGGTTCATTGATACCGGGACATCTGGGAAAATCAAAATTGATGCACTGCCTGTCAGATGATGTCGCAACAGAATCTATCAATGATCACAATGGCCCTTCATGTGCAATAATTGATGCAATGGTAATTCTGCAAACGATCAACACATCTTCATCAGAAATCAGCAACTGCAAAGATCTTGCTGATGCTTTCACAAGAAGAGTTCTGCAGAAACGAGGAAACAACATGGAAGTTCGATTAGTTTTTGACAAGTATAAGGAGCATTCGCTGAAAGAGATGACAAGGAGCCATCGACGAGGAAAGATCGCCCCAACTATCTTTAAGATTGAAGACAGCACAAAGATTAAAGTTCCTCTTAAGAAATTTCTCTCACACGACCAGACCAAGAGAGATTTGGTAACGTATTTAGCAAAGAAGTCAGTTGACCACCTACAACAGAACAATGTTCCATTTCTAGTGTCTGTTGACGGAGAAACACATGGATCTGTTGATGGTTTTCCTTCACAAAATAATCATGAAGAAGCGGATACGTTGATGGTACTTCATGCTGTTAATGCTGTTAATGTGAATCCTGGAATGCAAGTAGTTGTTTATTCTCCTGATACCGATGTGCTGGTCATTTTATGTGCTTACGCGCCTGTCCTTTCCGAAAGAACATATATTTGCCTTGCAGCTAACAAATTTGTTCGAGTACAAGATATTCAAAATGCCATTTCACTCAATAGATGTGTTGCCCTGACAGGATTTCATGCATATACTGGTTGTGATGTGACAGGGAAATTTCGTGGGAAAGGGAAAGCATCTTGGTGGCAAATATTCGCAGATGCTGAAGATGATGTCATCGCTGCGTTTATTGCTCTTGGTCGTGATGACTTAAGCGAGGATAACTTACGTGTGTTGGAGAAGTTTGCATGCAAAGTCTTCTGTGGTGCAAAAACAAGAGTTGATAACCTTGCTGAAGCCAGATGGAATCCTTTTTGCAGATCACCTGATGCTTGTGAAATGCTTCCACCAACGTCTTCTGCTCACCATGAGCACGTACGAAGGGCCCATTATACTGCTGCTGTATGGAACAGTTCCCATCAAGCGACTCAAATTCTGCCGAACATTGAAGAGTTTGGTTGGCAAAAGGACAACGACACAGGCATATTCATTGCTAAAGCCACTTCAAGCCCAATAGCACCAAAAGAAATATTGGAGTTAGTCAAGTGTGGTTGCAAAGGCAAATGTGAAACAAGTAAATGTTCTTGCTACAGTAAGAGATTATCTTGCACCGAAATGTGTCATTGCGCTGAATGTGAGAATACTGATTTTAGCACTGAAATGCAGTATCAAGATGAGGAAGAAGACGAAACTGATGATTAAGATAACTAGTGACCACTGAGTTTGTAATACTCGATTTCTTGTTGTTATTTGATAACTGTTAAAGTTTGGTTGTTAAAGTTCATACTTGTTACTTCGTTGTCTATCTGACGTCACCATGACGTCACGTTACAAAAGAAACAGTTCGCAAATATTTTTATCTAGAATCTTTTAAGATATATATTGTATCACTTTTCTGCGTAGACTGCATCATAATTCTTCAGAAAATTGCCTTGCTTTGTCTGGCTTGGAAAGAATTACAGTGACTGACGTCACGCCTATGGCCTGTGACGTCACGCTGACGTCATTAAGAATTTGATCTGGAGACATCGATTTTTGAATTCTACACGAAATTTTGACCTAGGCCATTGTGGAATGGAAGAATTAACAAAATGTGAGAACGGAATCGGTATTCTTGACAATAGAACCCGGACTATAGCCGATGTTGTCATAGCGGCAGGATGCTGCAATGATTTCATCAGCAATTTACGGCATGAATGTCATTTTTCTTCAATTTTAAAAACAAGTGGTGCTCAAATACCGAAAAAGAACATTTCAAGATCAGTTACATGATCAAATGCTGATGATCTTTGAAAGGTGTAAGTCTATTTTTACTCAATCAGTATGCGATTACTCCATTACTTTTCCCAACTTATGTACTAAGAAGTTTTTCTTTCTTGAGTACTATCGCCCTAGTCGGACCATTTTTCAGAAATTAAAGATTTCCAGAGAGGTCAAAGAAGCTTTGGAAGTGAACTCGCCTTGAATAACCTTCTCAACTCTTGCTAAAAACCTCAAAATGAGATCTGTATCATCCATTTCCTTGCTGTCATGCTGGGACCGCACAAATATGGGCAGGTCTAAAGCCAAAAGTTATTGGACGATTGATCAAAACCTAGATATTTACTAGTAAAAGGCCCCTCCCCCTCCCCCCAGGTCAAGGTTGTTGCAAGAGATTGAACGTGAAATCAGTTCATAAACCATCTTGTCATGGAAAACTACAACATTGACCACAGGTAGCGGAGAATGGTTGAGTAAATAAAAGAATGGTTTAGTAAAATAAAATCTAAACTTACTTGCCAGTTAATCGTGTTATTATTATTATTATTATCATTATTATTATTATTATTATTATTATTATTATTATTATTATTATTAACACTTTATTTTACAATGTTGGCATAAAAAAGGTATAAAATAGCTACACATGCATAAAAATATTTACAAGTATAGCTAATAAAAGCCAACTAATTCAGATAGCAAAAACAGAATGGATAGAAAATATCATGTTGAACAAACCTAAAACCTAAAACTTATATAAAACCTAAAAGTGGTATGAAATTTCGGCAGAGCCTACATTGGCATTGGCATTGGCACTGGCACTCATTTCCTTTCCAAGCTTTGATTTTGGTCTTAAATTCAATCAAGTCAGTTGAGTGTCTAATTGAAACTGGAAGTGTACACCATAACTGTGGACCCCTATATCGAACAGTTTCTGAGCCATACATTACTGATCTCACTCTTGGTAAGTTAAAATCGCGATCATTTCTGAGGCTATACTGGTTGGTTTGTGGACAAAATATTTCTTTCATAAAAGGAGGATTTAAGCCATGCTTTGTTTTGAACATTTCTATCATTAATACTTGTAAGTTCTTCTGGTGAACAGATACACTGTTATCATGTCCTAAGAGATCTTCAAAACTAGACTCCTGATGTCTATACGTTATTCTAAGGGCTCGCTCGTGCAGTTTGTTGATTTTAGTATTTAGTTTCCTACTATGGAACATCCATGCCAAAGGACAGTATTGAAACTGGCTATTTATGAATGATGTCATCAACATCCTTAATTTAGCTTGGTCCATATAGTGTGCAATGCGTGACAGAGCATAGAACTTGTTGCTGACCTTTTGACATAGATTACTTACATGTTGCTCAAATGTAAGTTTGCTGTCTAAGGTAACTCCTAGCAATTTTTCTTCAGTACTATTAGCAATAGTAGAACTGCCAATTTTAACCGAAACAGAATCACTACTCATATTTCCAAACGTTAATAGATGACATTTGTCTTCATTGAGCTTCATATAGTTGTCAGAGAACCATTTGATTGCATGGGCGGAATCTATTTCTAACCTAGCAACAACATTATCAGTATCAATGTCACAAGCAAATAAAGTTGTGTCGTCGGCATAATTGCATACATCAGTATTATTTAAGGAAAGAAGCAAATCGTTGATATATATATTGAAGAGAAGAGGTCCAAGGACAGATCCTTGAGGCACTCCTAAAGTCAGTCGCTTCCATGAGCTAAAAGACCCATTGACCTTGACCCTTTGTTGTCTGTTATGTAAGTAACTATAAATTAGAGACAATGCATCGTGACTAAAGCCGTAGGCATGCAATTTGGCTATAAGGAGATCATGTCTCAGGCAGTCAAAAGCCTTAGAAAGATCCATCATGACAGCACCAACTTTCCCACCTACGTCAATACAAAGCTTAGTTTTTTCCAAAAAACGCACTAAGGCTTGTTGAGTGTTATATCCTTTGCGAAATCCACATAATAGTATGGACAAATACGGTTCTATGTGTTCTTCCACTTGTTTGACTAGAAGCCTCTCGAAGACTTTTGAAACAGTTGGCAGAACACTAAGTGGCCTGTAGTTTTTCTTAACTGTACTTTCTTTTTGTTTATGAAGAGAGGATACGTCTGCACACTTAAGCTCATCAGGAAAAGTGGAGCTTCCAATGCAATTATTAAATATTTCCCGTAAAGGTTCGGAACATATATCAGAATTATTCTTAAGAATCTTTGGCGGTATATTCTTGAAAGTTGTGGCCTTCTTGGGATTGAGCCTTTTGATTTCAGTTTCCATTTCCTCTATTGAAACAGGGTTGAAAGTGAATGATTCTACATTCAAAAAGTGGCTCTTAATTTTTAGTATGCTGGGATGATTAGAGTATCTTTGTACCGACTTTTCGATAGGATCTAATATGCCCTCAGTGTCTGAAATATTATCATTATTCTCTTTTATACCAAGGGACTCTGTTACCGTTACAAAGAAACGATTGAAAATCTCTGCAACTTCAATATCATCAGATATAATCTCATCATCTTCGACTAAAACTATCTTGTTATTGCTCTGACATTTGTCAGACAGAGCAGGCTTCACTGTTTTCCAGAATTTCCTATTATCGGTGACCAAATTGATATCTAACTTACTGTAGTAGTCTTTTTTTAGCTTGCCTGAAAAGCTTAACGCAACGGTTACGTTGTTTACGATAGTTGTTCCAATTCTCAGCCGTCCTAGATTTGTTATGTTTATTTCTAAGTCTAGAACGCAACATAATTGCTTTGCGTAAAGCTCTCGTCATGAACGGGGCATGGTTTGCACGTACATATTTCTTTTTAGTAGGGGCATGCTTATCTAACACTTCGTTGAATACATCTTGAAATGAGACATAGTCAGTAGGGTTGGAATTACTCATAGCCTCACAAAGATCTCGTTTGAAGTCTGATTCGTTGAAATTTTTTTAACTTCTATAGTTTATGACAGATGGACCTATCTTCTGATATTTTGTTTTTAAAACGGTAAGAATCATTTTATGAAAATCAGAGAGCCCTGTTTCGATCGTTGTTGTACTGTGGACACTTCTGTCACGGTTGGTCAAAATAAGGTCAATGCATTTAGGGTTCTCCGACTTGAAACAAGTTGGTTCTCTAACCATGCTCTTAAGACTATACAAATCTAGAAAGTTCTTTAATTCCCCCTCATTTACGGTCATGTTAAAATCACCAAGAATAATGAAATTCTCAAATTCTCCACTATATTTGTCAAGTGCCCTTCCTAAGTTATCTAGGAAAATCTCTTCTGACTGGGTTGATGGACGATACACACTAAGCAGAATCCATTTCTTTTTATTCAAATTGACTTCTAAAGAGATACATTCTATCCCTTCCGCAAACGTGAAAGAGTCAAGTTGATGGGCGACAATGCCATTTCGAATGTAAACTAGCAAGTCCCCACCATCCTTGGTTCTATCCAAGCGGAGAGGGACAGAGTAGCCATCAATAACAAACTGCTGTTTTGGTGTCTCATTTCTTTTGTCACTCTTCTCACAGGAAGCCCATATTACAGATTATTAGAAAGATATTTTGTTCAAGAAATTATTTTCCGTTCTTTCACATATCACTGTGTTGTTCTCCTTTTGTCCTTTCGTTTACATTCACATCCAAATCCGTGTTATTATCCGTGAAATAAAAACTTTTGAAAAGAGCACAAGGTAACAAGGGAGCGAAAAGTAAAGCGAAAAGCGAGGAGAAAGAAAAATGAACAAGGACTGCAGCTTTCTTAGGCCAGTAATCACAGCGACAGTTTTGTTTTCGCTCATTTCCCGATTCCTTTGTCTAAACCATTTAGAAAAGTCTCTGAAATCAAAGACCATACCCTATTCAACATACCTGATAGGTTTACTTTGAAAAGGTAACACTTTTTCAGCACAGAATTGAAGCAGATATCTCTCAATATCGACGACATGCATTTTCTCATCACTCGTGGAATTTTCATCCGGGCCAAATCAAAGGACGCCGACACTTCCAACGATTTTCTGATTTGAACAATCATCCCCGTCTTTTGCGGTTGTTGATGTTGTTGCAACTAAAAAACCGCAAATTACTGGCCTAAGAAAGCTGCAGTCCTTGTTCATTTTTCTTTCTCCTCGCTTTTCGCTTTACTTTTCGCTCCCTTGTTACCTTGTGCTCTTTTCAAAAGTTTTTATTTCACGGATAATAACACGGATTTGGATGTGAATGTAAACGAAAGGACAAAAGGAGAACAACACAGTGATATGTGAAAGAACGGAAAATAATTTCTTGAACAAAATATTTTTCTAATAATCTGAAATATGGGCTTCCTGTGCTCTTCTCTACCACCTCAGTTTAACCGCCACATTTGCTGTCGTTTACTTAGGCCACATGATGTTGTTGCTGTAAATTCCGCTTTTTTCTCGTTGGAGTCTAGGTTTCCTCCTGTGCACAGCTAGCTACAATGTTTTGCTCTCACTCTGTTATTTCGATTGATCTAGTGCTGTCGATAGTGTAAATTAGGGTTAGTTAGGATAAGTCAGGGTTAGGGTTACTTCGCTCAATATTTGCACAAGGAATATGACATTTAACACCATCTGCTAAATTGCAGTGCTCCCAAATCTTCAAGTGTAGATTCAGCTACACAGTAATTATTTAACATCTTAAATACCTGCACTCCTTTATGTCATTCTTTTTAAACATTCAAAAGATTTGCACTGTCGGAGGTGATGTACTTTTAATAAAAATGAAGGTGAAGGTGCGTTTTTAGCGCCAAGCGCTGGGATCGCAGAAGTGGAGCAGACCTAATCGAATCTGTGACCCCTTGTCATGACGCTCCAGTGGTGGGACCCTACCGGGTATCGAAGCCAGTCTACCTGCAAAGTCAGTGTATTGCACCACTGCGCCAAAACACCTTCAATGAGCACCTGTCAAAGTTAGGAAGATCTTCAAGTATAATTCAGCTATACAGTAATCATTCTACATTTTACACACCCGATAAATATTTTGAAAGATGAAAGATTAGCGCATTGAAAGAATAGGCATTGTCAGTTAAGGGTGGTGTATTGTTCCGTTGCATCCGTTGAATGTAATGAATTTCTTTTCAGATTATGCGTGATTTTAGCCACCCCGGTTTTTGGATATAAACAATCTGACAGAGCAGGATAAAATTAGAAGTTACTGACTTCGCCATAAGCGTAGTGCCTCAGTCGGCATTGTTCAGCATGGAAGGTGAAAAGTGACGGGGGCTATTCCGTCGATATTCAATGCTAACAGATGCTAACAGATGTTACTGTACATAAATCGAGAAGGCTTGAGCAGTCACAACAGCTGCCGCTTTGGCTGATGAAGAAATAAAGCACACGTCGATAGCTGTGGCTGCTTGACTGGGCGGAGAACGGGAGCGTAAGCCTATGGGAAGTCTATAGCCGTTGTTGTTGTGCAAGGCGGAGAAAGAAAGAACAAATCGATAGCTATTGCTGCTTTGGCTTGGTAGAAACGAAGACACAAGTTGATAACCGTGGTTGCTTTGGAAAGGCAGATAAAGAAGGAGTGAATCGATAGCTTTGACTGCTTTGGCTGGGAGCAGAGAGAAGGCACAAGCTAACAGCTATTGTTGCAGAGTATATCTACACCGAAGCGTGTGTAAAATGAATTTTATGCATTTCTTCTTCCTATTCTTGCAATTAATAGCCTTGATTGTTATTGTAGCAAGCTCAAGGAGGAGGGCATCAATGTCAACGAGAAGGGCTCCACCGATCACAAGACGACGAAAGGCTGTTGTTGTTGTTTCTGTGAGGCGACGACGACGTTCATGTACCAGAAGGGACTGCATGGTTTCTAACTGGGGCGACTGGAGTGAATGTAATGCTTCTTGCGGAGAAGGTAACTGATAAATTCTTTATTCGCATGCAGGCCACGAAGCAGACACGTAGGAACCTGGAAGCAATGGGGCATGTGCCCCCAAGATTTTAGAACAAACCAAAACGTGTCCTTATTGTTTCAGACTGCATCCTTTTTAAGACCGATGCGAACAGAATGTCGTTTTTTAGTTTTGTTATTTTCTTCAGTGAAGAACAATGCTGTTATTACTTGGGGCAGCTAATGACAGCAGCTAATGATCAGTCGAAGTAAATAGCAAGACGAAAAGGACAGGGATGGGCAAGCTTTGGAAGATATAATAACATACTAAGAGATACAAAATACCTATTAGCCTCAAACGAAAGATGATGTATAACATAGTATCCCCAGCTATGACATGCAGTGCAGGAAAGTGGTCATTAGCCAATAAACTGGCATCAAAATTGCAAGTTGCTCAGAGAAGCATGGAAACAGCAATGCTAAATACTACATGAAAGGATAGGAAGAGAAACGATGGGTACGAGAGCAAACAAAAGTTTTAGAATCATAGCCAAGGCAAAATCATTGAAATAGCTGCATTTCCACAAACAGTAAGTGAGAAAGAAAGAAAGTAAGTAAGAAAGAAAGAAAGAAAGAAAGAGAGAAAGAGAGATATCGCAGCTTGCTGATTCTATTGAAATATTATGGGACTAACGCTGCAATTATGTAAAGTTTTGACTTGGCCTCTCATAATTAGTTTTGAATTTCCCCATCCAGGCAGGAAATCTCGTGCGAGAACAGTAACCCAACACGCATTCTGCGGGGGTACAGCATGCCCCCATCTACAAGAGACAAGTCGCTGCACTGTCACCGAAGATAGGAACTGCGTAGTCGGGCAATGGTCTCCTTGGTTTCGCTGCTCAACAACTTGTGGAGAAGGAGAAATGACACGAGAAAAGAGCATCATTAAACAAAAGACGTGCAATGGCTTATGTGTGGAAACACTATCAGAAAAGAAAAACTGCTCCCAGTATATTCCTACGGATTGTAAATTAAGCGCTTGGACGCCATGGACAGAATGCTCAACAATTTTTTTTTTTTTTTTTTTTATATTCCAATAAAATTTTACAGTAAACAAACAAAGGTTACAAGACGATGCCACGAGGAGCATGGAAATACATAGCAACCCTGTGACCATAACATTTAACATAGATATTCAAATTGATATTACATATAAATATTACAAATAACATATTACAAAAGGCAAATAGGAAAACAACAATTACAGATGATTCCGACAAAAAAAAAATTCACAAAAAAAATAAATGTACGAAAAAACAAAGTACAAGTTACAAGAGAGAGGAGACAGCAAACTTACGAACTCATTGAAACCGTTCTGAGGCGTGAATGTAGTTTAACGTTGCCTCAAGAATTTTTGCGTTCAAATCAAAGGATAACTTTTCGTGGCCATACAGGAGGATTTGAAGTAAGGTTTCATTTGTGAGGTTTGTTAATCCGTGGGGGCGCAGTATCGCATTCACACTGTTGAGAAGATCACGTCTTTCTTGGTCATAAGCATGGCAGAGCAGCAAAAAGTGTTCCGTATCCTCAATACCATCGTTTATCGGGCACAAAGGATTTAAAGTATCGCTGAAGTTATGTTTGAATTTGTGAAAATTCAGCCTGCTGAGTCCAACGCGAAGTTGTGTTAAAATTGATAAACCTTTTGGGTCGTGAATGTTATAGATCTTTTTTGAAGGTGGACGGATCATTGCTAATAGTCGTTTCTTGAAAACATTAACTGAGCAGGATTGTCTAATCTCAGGGTCAAGCTTTTCCCATTCCGACAAACAGTTAGGATAGAAACTTGATTTGAATCTCTCCGTTCTCGCACGTATTTGCCCTACTGCAGCTCTTCTGCGAAGACTGTAGTCAGATTCCTGAAGCTGAGGTACAGGACTCCTTGTGTAGTCTGGAGTCAAATTATTTATAATCTTATAAAAAAGAACAAGGCGTCTACTCCATCTTCGGAAGTTGAGCGATTCCCAACCAAGTTCATCATAGATTTTCTGACGAGATGTGCCCTTCCAAGCGCCGGTCACAGCTAAAGCAGCGGAATATTGAACCGATTCGAGTTTTTCCATTAAATTAGTCAAAGTGACAGTTTGACTAAATTCACATATATTTTGGGGAATGTGATATATTATGTCACCATAATCCAGGTGCGGTCGAACATATAGCTTATACATTTCATTAAGCGTGTGTCGGGGCAAATATTTCGAGAGGAATCTCAACATCCCTATTCCTTGTCTACATTTGGAAATAACTGACTGAATATGGCTCGCGAAAGACAGCTTAGAATCTAGTATGAATCAACTTAGAATCAACAATTTGCAGAGTCCCAGGTAAGTGAACTGCGACGGGTAGCATCAGCTGCTTTTCATTGATACTACAATTCAAAGCGATTAGCAAGTGCTTAAAAAAGAAACTCAAATAACCTTGAATTTGTCAAGAAAGGCTTTCACTAGTTCGCTCTGGGGGCTTGGAACGATATTCCCATCAATACCAGAGAGCTCCCTATACTTAGTAGACTCAAAAAGCAATTAAAAAGTTATTATACGAGCTGAACACACCATAAAATACGACTCCCTGGAAGAGCAGCTGCTATTAGACAGGTTACTGTCATAATTTAGACATAACTGTATAGATTGTATTAATGTAACTAGAGTATTGATTTTCTTATTTGGTATTGATTTGTAAGCTGAAGGGATTTTTGTGTATAAAGAATTTAAAAAAGCCGTAAATCTGCCTTGATACGCAGTGGGGCAAACTGTCATCTTGTGCATACGAACGATAGTTTTCTAGGGACTTCATGATTCAATAACGAAAGAAGAAGAATAAATTTAAAGATCTGGCTGCCAAGGGGGGCACTCAGCACATACACGTTTTTCTTTATAAGAAACTTGGATCAGGCCACAGTACTAAAAGTTTCTTAACTTAACATGAAATTTTGTCCATTTTAATACTAAAAGTTTCTTAATTGGTTTCTTATTATTTGAATGCAGAATTATCGATGTGGTCGCTAACACTGCTGCAGAAACGTTTCTTGAAATTTGAAACACCATAGGAATAAACAGTGTTCTGTCATGATGAAAGCACAAATGGTTCGTTGATATTGCAAGAGAATAAAGGTTCAACAATCTATTTATTATAAAATCCATACTTTTAACTTTGAAAAGTTTCTTAATACTTCTCAGACATAGTATTAGAGTTTCTTAAAATTTCGGCCATCTTAGTACTAGTTTCTTATAAACCAGTTTCTGTATGTACGTATACAGGGAGTCAGTCCAAGAGATTTTTCAGGTAACCCAAAAAGATCACTCAGCTTTATTGTATACCGAAAAATCAGCTCAATTCATCCTTAGAAACCCGTGCATGAATATAATATAAACTATCCTGAAACAATGCAAATAGAGGTCAGGATTGCCTCTAACGAACCCAAAAATATCAATTCAACAATGTTTGATGTCAAAGAATATCATGAACATAATTTCAGTTTTATTTGGACCGAAAAATATCACTATTGGCAACATTCTAGCCCAAAAAATATCGGACTTACCTTCCCGTGTGTGCATGTGCTGAGTACCCCCCCCCCTTGATCTGACTGGCGGATTTTGTTTATTTGATTCGGGAGTTGAGTAGTAATTGTTCAATGAAGAAAGAACCTGACTCTTAAAAACTCTAGCCTACGAGCACCCTTTACTGTTTCCGTAGAGTTGAAATTTCCCGTTGAATTGAATTCATTTTCTGACGCCAAGACCTACTGGCATCACAAAATGAATTCAATTCTGCGGGAAATTTCAACTCCACGGAAACAACAGGGGTTGCACGCAGGCTAAAAACCTCTCGAAGACGCTTTAATTCAAGGGTGAAAAATCTTCTCTTGCAGGAACCCAGAACCGCAGCCGCACTGTTGTGAAACGAGCTGAGTGCAATGGTACATGCCTGTACGCCTTGAATGAGTCAAGATCGTGCGCAGGACACCTTGGGCCGTGGTCTCAATGGTCCAGTTGTTTGGCAGGCTGTGGCCGCACAGGTATGGTAATTGCAGTGTCAATGGGGCATTAGACCGCGTTTTCACAATACCGGTACCGTTTAGATCGGCTACAAAAGCTGTTACGGCCAAAAAGCGTAAACTACTTTAGAATAAGGCCCCGTTTAAACTATACTGTTTTCAAATGAAAGCGGCATGAAATCATGCCGTTTTGGCCTTCCGTTTACGCTAAAACGTTTTCATAACCGGCATCAAATTAAGACGATTTTGAGAAGGGCACGATTTGAAAACGGCAAGAAACGTTTCAGTGTAAACGCTTGAAAACGGAACGATTTCGTTACTGATTGAAAGGGAGGCAAATTATTTCTTTGTCTCTCTTATATACGAAACTATATCGTTCCGTTTTCAAGCGTTTACACTGAAACGTTTCATGCCGTTTTCAGATCGTGCCGTTTTCAAAATCGTCTTCATTTGATGCCGCTTATGAAAACGTTTCAGTGTAAACGGAAGGCCAAAACGGCACGATTTCGTACCGTTTTCATTTGAAAACGGTATAGTGTAAACGGGGCCGAAAATCATTTCATAAAGAGAAGGATCAAAGGAGTTTTGGTTAGCAGGAACGAAAGGCTGATCCATTACGGTTTTGTTAAGGGTCCAAAAGTGTACCGGTGCTTACAGCGTAAACGGGGTCTTAGATCTTTATCAATATTTTTATTTTTTCATTCATTTAATTTCATTTTTCATTCTTTATCCACGGTAACCTCGTCGGCAAAGGCCGCTAACTATTTATTGCAGGGCTCCGTTAAGCCAGCTTCTGCTAAAGGACAACTAGTTAAGAAAATCTTGAATGTGAACTCTCGACGACTTTGAAAAACATGTCAGCTTTAAATTTCGATCCGGCAAAAGTATCACATAATCTCTGCGATCCGTCTCTTCCTATGAAGGGACCAGAACTCTGGTATAGCCTTTAGTATTCGTATTTGTTTTTTGTTAAAGATCATTTAGGGTAGCCATGCCTATCATACTTCCAATGATATCGTTCATGTAAATATGTTTTGTTAAATCGTAAATTTTTAGATTGTGTATATCAAATAAGACTGATGATTAAGAAAGTGATGATAGTAAATCGCTCAGCGGAAACCAGCCTTAACCAACAGCAGTGATGGAATAAACATTTGCCTTCTAGTCTTCCTTATCTTATAAATTCTCTCCTGTGCCAGATTTCGGCTGAACTATTGCACAACACATATTTCAGAGTTCTCAGACACATCTGGTGTCACTAAGAATAGTTTTTTACATTCAAATAAAAACTTACAATACGAATTTACTAGTTACACCATTTACGGAATACTTAACGACACTATGCGGACGATGCCACTGTGTACAAAATACTATGACTACTCCATGGCATCACAAAAGAATTAAGACGACTTACATATGAATTACGAAAGGAAATAAACACAACGCATGAAAAAGAAGCAAAGAGCACTGCACTCTGTCTCAAACTAGATGTCAGGTAAAAAATGTCCGCGAGACATTACATATGATAGTTAACTAAATAATTGTTGGCTTACTAAGGGGGATCGGGGCGAGATACTTTATTCAAGGCGACCAGTACTATGTGATTGTTTGGAAAATCCTTATCGCCGTCCAGTAAGATTTGCAACAGAACATCATTTGCAAGATCTACATATCCATATGGTCGTACAAGAGTGCATATTCCAGCGAGGAGATCATTCCTTTGAACATCGAACACCAAAAGAGGGGCAGAGCAACAAGAAATGGAAGACTAAGAATAGCCTACTGTTATAATAAGGTTTCAAGAAGCCAACAAGCTTAACATTTTACAAGTTATCATGATTTGATCGCTTCATAGGCAATGAAACACAGCAATTGTGCTGACATGACCTGGAACACTGTGTGTACAATGTATCCATTAGGCACAGGAATAGCTCTTGATAGCTTCTTTGTAATACACAACCGTAAATAAAAAACGTAATCTAAATATTGCTCTCCTCTTCATTCTATTGTCTCCTTTCGTTATTCCTTCCTTCCCCTAACTATTTCAGTTTCTGTTTTCACTTCAGTTTTCTTCATTCCATCAGTCATTCTTTTGTTTCCCTGTTTTCTTCCTTTTTATTTTCATGCCTTCTTTCCTCCCTTCAGAGTTTCTTATTTTCCTCTTGCCATTCCACTGTCTCTCTTTCTTTCCCTTCATTTTTTCTTCCTTCCTGACAAGCGAGGTTCCTGCAAAGCCGCTCCGTGGCCTTGCACACTTTTTCCACCTCTGACAAAGGGCGATATAAATGCATTGTTCTATTCCTTCAAATCCCTCTCCAAGTCGCCAGATAACCCCTTAGAATACTGCGAGACTGCTGCGGAGGAGCGAAATGAAAGCAAATTTGGGGCCAGGGAGCGCCGAAGGCGTATTCTTTTGGGCGTCTTCTGAAAACGGTAGAGTTGGTAGAAGATAAAATCCCATTCTTTTGGTACCCTTCTACCGAAAACGGTAGACTTCGCAGACTTTAGATCGCTTTTTACAAAAGTCCATTCTTTTGGTCATTCTGTTTTCGGTAGACTTCCGAGAGATTTTGACGTATTCTTTTGGGCTCTTCTGAAAACGGTAGAGATCCGAGGCTTTGGAAACATTCTGCTCCTCAGAAGCTGGCAAACTTTTTAACGGTCGCAGAGAGCATTGTTTCGTGAATGAAAGTTCTCAAAAATATTGGAAAAACAATGACACCTCGCAGATCTTTTCTCTTGGGATTGGCATAACAAAAAGTGCATTGCATTGCAATGATTTCAGTTCGCTCGGTCGAACTACTATACAACATTCGAATTCTCATTTCTTCAGCATTCCATTCCCATTCTTTTGGCATTCCCACTCTGCTAAGTCTGCCAACCTTACCGTTTTCAGAATGCGTATTGCGTATTCTTTTGGCATTTTTCTCTGCGAAGTCTGCCAACTCTACCGTTTTCAGAATTGTCATTCTTTTGGTAACTGAAATTTTTCTCTGTGAAGCCTACCGTTTTAAGGAGACTTTGCCGACTTCAGATGCCCAAAAGAATACGTCCTTGGGAAGCGGCTGCAGGAAAGTTTGCCGCTACGAAAATAGGACAGCAGGTGATTTGAATGAAATGAAGATTAGAATGTCGGGGAAAGCTGAAGCGCATGGAAAGTACTGTAAGGTGTGACTCATATTCTCAACAAGGACAGGTACTGGTTAAGCACCACGTCAGTTAATGTTCTTTTGCATTGTAAATTCTGTCCGACATCAGAAGTCGGGCACTTGAATTACTTTAAATCACAACTCATTACAATGTTATGAGTTGTGCATGTAAACTAATCGCAACCCTGACCTTGCATTTGATGTGGGACGGAATCTAGTAATGTAATATCATCCATTAGATATCGAATTATCCGCAGTGTTTGTTGTTTTTATATTAACATTGGCCATGGGGTAATCATTGTCATTAGATCCCCATGGTATAGTCCCTGTAGAGTTGCATAGTATCGTATTTAGAAGTGTAATCGTAGGGTAGAATGTAGAATTTGTTGTAGTATTTTTAATGAATAAACAGGTACTGGTCTGGACCATATGTACGTATTTCATGCAACCCTTGCCTTAACTACCTCAATTTTTCCCTGATGAAAGGATCTCATGAGCGACACACAACATTGGACTGCGGCCCAGGCATTCCAAGGTCGAATGAAACTGACTCTTGTACTGGAACATGTTGCGGTAAATCATGCAATGATGGTTTGGTTTACGCTGGCACTTACCCGGACTGCAGTTGCAAGAAAATCAACCATGGAGTTGTTAATAAAGGTAAGCCATGTTAAATATCCTTTTGGTTTCACTGGAAGGGTTTGTGTAAGGTTTAAGTTTGCATTTGCAAGTTTACACATGGGCAGTAATGCTAGACTTATGACGATGATTCTCTTCTTTCCCTGTGCCCTTTGACTTCATGGTAGCATAGCACTTCAGTCAACAGAGGCTCCTAATATTACTCTGAAAACCTGGCCCTCCCTGTTTAGGCCCAAACTTCGCGATTCCTACAGTACCAATCAGTTTGCGAGATTTGTGAATTACTATTGTTACTGTTACGGTGTAAATGTGATAAAAATTTCGATTCAATTGAAGAATTGAAAAGACTCCCACGGGATTGAGATTCGAAGCCGTGATTCCATCATCATTCCATTGATGATTGAAGAAAACAGGGCCAAGTTTTTCACTGTTTCATTATGAGCCCCTCTTGAGTAAGGTTTACTGCAGGGATAAGAGGGACTCATCGTCATAACTCTACAGTAATGCACCGTTGATATGGTTCGAACTTTACTTGAATAATGACAGCACTCATCCGAGTTGTGTGCGACGAGGAGAATGAATGAAAAGCCCAATTATCAAACTTTTCCTGCAGTCCCGTGGAAGCGAAACAACACAGTGAGTAGGAATATAACTTTACATAGGCCACATCAACGGTGCATTATTAGCCATGGTTTGCAAGGAGCAAAGAAATCTGAAAATATCGCATTAACTGTAATCATGTCATACCCTCTTGAGTCAACTAAAAGGGTCTGTTTCATCCAGCATTCCTTGCGCGTGTCGTCTGTTGGTTGGCCTTCGTTGTCGCCATTTTCATGGCCCATGGAAAAGGCGACAACAAAGGGGGGGGGGTCTTTGGGGTTGACGGTATCGCGGTTTTTGTCTATTTTGACGTCGGTTAATCGGTAATCTCCTTAAAATGGTGCGGTATTTCGGTTTTGGAGAATTCAGCGGTGAACGGTTTTTAGTACATGGAGGCTTGGTATTCGGTATTGCCAGAGAAACTTTGGAATTTTCGAATGAATCTGATGTATTTCATATGAAAGAAGTGAAGTGGTGATGAAGTAACCATATGAAAGTGGCAGCGAGCGCCGGCTAACTTTCTGTTTGGCTCATGCTCTAGGTATAGTAGGTAGACATAAGATTTAATAAGCGGCCAGTCTGAAGCGAATACTCTTCAAGGTACAGTATATTGATGTTTTTAAGATAGCCCATACATGTCTGATCTCACAGGAATCGTAGTCACGGGGCATATGGGGGCAATCACCCCCCCCATCTTATTGAAAGATGGTTTCTTTATTATCATCCTCAAGATTTCTTTAAAATTGAAGACAAAATGGATGAGCAAGAACATTTTCGAGAAATGCTTGAAAACGCGCTTGAAACATAGAGAGAAATGCAAAATGGCAAGAGGCTCATATTAGCTCATGTATATGTTGCCTAATTTTCAAAGCTTCCATTTTGGTATTGGTAAATCTGGAATCAGGGGATGACTTATAAGCCAAAGTAACGGCTGTTTCTTCAAACAAATTTCTTCTTGATCTGATTTATAGAATAGCGGTCACAAGACCATCAAACTTTCCTTGTCGCTTTTGGCAAGCATGGCATTGGGAAATGCATTCTAAGCCAAAGCAAAGGGCGTGGTCCCAAAAATTTTCCTGGGGCTTTGCCCCAGACCCCCTGATTTCCATGTCCCTCACATAATGTCACATGGACACGCCGCTTGGCGGATTCTACAGATAACAGAGCAATGTTTAGGTTAGTAGTGCAAATTACATTTCATTTCATTTTATACATTTAAGGAGGGTTGCCCTTCAACAAGTTGATTTTCAAGGGGCCCTCCGATAAAAACATTTAATTACAATTTAGGAAAGAAAGTAAAAAGCTATTAAATAAATTAAACTATAAAACCTTACTTACAACGTTCAAAACCAATTTACAATGAAGTTAAAAATTCAAACCTAAAATCAAAATAAATGATGGGGAACACTTTTTAAACAGTTTTCTTGAAACTATACAAGGAAGTTGCCTGCTTTGATTCGGCTGACAGGCCATTCCATAATTTTGCACCCCTATATGAGAAACATCTCAGGCCATTTGATGACCTTTTCTCCGGTAACCTTAGGTCGGTCCCCGTATTTCGAAGGCTATATGATAAGCAGAGCGAATTTCGAGTGAAAAGGCCACAAAGGTATTCTGGAGCCAGATGATTCAGGGACTTAAAGATCATTGACTTAGATTCACACGTAATTAGTTCGTCAATGGTCTTCCACCCCATCTCTTTGATAAGAGGTTTGCCTGGGGCATCAAAGCTGCTATTTGTTATCCTAGCAGCACGGTTTTGAAGCTTTTGCAACTAATTAATTTCAGTTAAAGCGGCGCAGCCCCAGACGGTACAGCAAGAGGTTTCCGCGATGCCTAAGCTAACATGCTTGCTGTCAACATTTTTCTCAAAGTTTTTTGAACAATTGCAAAACTAATGTACTAGCAAGACAATACCTTTCATATGGAGTTAACTCCCTCCCCGTTGAGCTGCAAAGAAATGGCACAAAACTTTTGGACTGTCTCCATAATTCTCTAACTTGGATGGGTCCATGGGACGAGAAATTTGTACAAAATAAGTAAGAATATGGACTGTTCATTCACCTTCCATAGCCAACAATGGTTATAGTGAGTTTTTCTTGATCTTCGGTAATTGTCAGTTTTAAAGTGCGGTATTGCGGTAAAAGGGAAATTTTCTTGCGGTTTTGCGGTATCACATACCCCCCAAAGACCCCCCACAAAGGGAAACCAAGAGATGGTGCGTGCAAGGAAAGCTGGCTGAAACAGGCCCTTTAAAGGGTTTGTGAATGGTTGGTGTTGGTGCATTTGCCAGGACCAAAACAAAGCTACAAATACCGTGTGCTCTAAAAAAGTACTCCTTTTTGAAAATCAACAAAATTTGATCACACGGCCGATCTTCAAATTCTTTTTATAACCAAACTATTTTTCAAGGTATAGCCGATCTTGCAATTGGGTGTGAAATTAACAAATTCAAAAGATGATTTCCAAAACTGATGCATTTGCAAGTATAATGCTTACAATATTCAGAGGGCAGTGCCCTTCCAAAGGAGTATTGGTGTTTCACCCTCCCCTTCTCCCCCGGTATGAAAGAGTCGGTTGGTCTAAATTCTTTCGTAGATTAGCAAGGACGCTTGATATGATTCAGTGCCTATCTACAGGGTGCAGTGCTTCATCTAAACCAAGGTTTCTCATGTAACCCTTCCCAGTTTTTCTAGAAGATCTTTCAAGTTGCCGTCGTGACACTTGCAACTCAATAAATTTATATTCTGGCTACGATTTCCTAAACGACTTCCCAGTTTTAAACTCAAATATCTCTCGATCCACTGCCCCCGTTTCGGTTTCCGTTGCTCAATTTGATCAAATTAGTGGTCATTTAGTAACTTCAGTACTACACCAGAAGAATTTTTTGTTTTACTATGATGACCGGTCAAGAGATATTTGAGTTTACAAGGAACCTTTTTATGAGACATACCCTTTGATGTAAATCTATGTATTCTCCTAACAGGTTGCAACGCAGGTTTGATTGCAATGATGTTGGCTTCTTTGCTTGGAATAGCGATGTATTAGAAGAGCACTGATAATGCACACTTGCAAGTCTGAACGTTAACAAAAACTGCACCGTCAGACATGATCTCGTTTTAGTAATCGCCACTATTTTATGGGAAGAAACATTTGCATTGATTGCATTATTATTGGCTGAAATTCGCGAAAGTATATTCTGCGAAATGTTAGACGCAAATATTTATGTAATTAGATTCTTCTTTAAAAAAAGCATTTTCATTTTTTATTTCATTTCAAATTATTTAAACACAAAATCCCTTCAGCAATAGAAAGTAACAAAAGAAAAAACCTAATTACAATAATACATTATAATATATACATATATAGTGTATCGCTCTAAAAGCTATTTAAGAGCAGCTGCTCTTCCAGGGAGTCGTGTCTTTATTTTCCCTCAGCTCTTGAAATAAAATTTTAGTTGCTTTTTTAATCTACTAAGAGTAGGGAGCTCTCTGATGTTAATGGGAATAGCATACAGCTCAAATCTTTCAAATCTTTAAAAAGGTAGGTGTAAAATTGTATCACATTTTTCTTTGAATTCATGCGCTTGAAAGGAACTTTGGGTAATTTGCTGTAAATCTACCGTGGCAATTTTTTGATATATTGATTATTGTCAAAATGGCGGCATTTTGACTTATTTTGCAAAAATTCATCGAAAATTTTGAAGAAATTAAAATCATCGTAAATCTTGAATTAATCGAGAGAAATAAATACAATCTTCAAGATAACCATAGTTTATGAAGGTCTACAACATGGTTGCAAGCAGAAATCTGTTGCTCTTCTGGTTAAGGATTTAGAAATTTGATGACGTCACAGCCTCAAAATTAATAAATGCCACCATTTTGAAAGTAGTTAAGGTATCAAGAAATTTACCTGAAGTTCCTTAGAGCACTTTAATTCAAAGAAAAATGTGATAGAATTTTACACCCACCTTTTTAAAAGATTTGAGCCCTGATGTCAATGGGAATGTCGTTCCAAGCTTTGCAGTGCCGAATGATGAAAGCCTTTCTTGACGTATTCAAGATTGTTTCTTTCAAACTATATGGACGATGTGGAAGAGTCATTGAGGAGTCGAGGAACATTTGAGACATTATTGAAATTTGATAAGAAACCTAATTCGCGAATGTTAATTCCCGCGAAATTTCACCGTTTGGTCCATTCGCGAAAGTTTGCCTTTTTCCAACTCGCGAAAGTTTCATCCCTCGAAGGTAACAAGGACAGATTTCGTAACGTAAGAGCATCAGTTGCTTTTTGATTGACACTGCACTTCAAAGCTATTTGTGACTGTAAACAATAGGAAATCTCAAGAAATTCAAACAAAGGCGCCAAAATTGCTTTGAAGCCAGTAAGGCAAACTATCACATTTGCCACGCGAAAGATGGTTTTTAAAGGACAAGTCCAGGGTTGGTATAAATGTTGATTATTAAAGAGATTACACTGTTGTGAATGGTCTGTAATACTTTTCTTCAATGTTGTTTCTCTTTTCATCTGCGAAACTACATATTTCAATCTGATAAGAGGTGCAAAATGACGTCGTTTTTATGAAGTCATTTCACGTTGACCTGAATAAAACTGCCAAATGTGTTGATATATTATACCACACACTGCTAGCCTCCTTATCGCGCCTTCGCACACAAGTACAAAATACAAAATGGCGACGATATTTGGCCTAACTTACGAAATTTCATTATCAACCAATTTATGAAAGCTGGAGGCATCAAAACTTGGAAAGAACTCACGACTGGTGTTCAGCAGATGGTAAGGTTGCTTTTTAACAACATACCTGGATAGCAACAGTCATTCTCGATAGCAACGCATAGGGATGGCTAGGTTTCGTGGCGAGGTTTTGCGGCGAGGACGAAGTTTCAGCCGCAACTTTCACATTGTTACGGTACTCTTCAGCTTTAATTCTTCCCAACTTACTCAAAAATATTTTGACAACGTCCAGTATCGCCAAATGTTTTAAAGATCCCCTTTGATAACTTTCAATGAATTTGGAATAGATAGGCCCAATGTCAACGGCGTTTGTCGGATTCAATGAGGACGTTCTTTTTCGATAGACTCTGGTCAGACAGATGTTTAGACATGTCCTTCTTCTTTAAGGCTGGTTTTCATATGTCGCATTTCATCGCATTTCATCGCATTTTATCGTAATATATCGTAATTCATCGTAACTTATCGCAATTTATCGGATGTAAATAATAGCGATTGTCAAATGATATGAAAATCGAGAATCTTAATTCATCGGAAATCGTCCTATTTTATCGCAGAAAACAAAAATTTTGACTCGCTGGGATCAGCTGCAGCGAATTACGATGAATTGCAACGAATAAGGATGGATAAGGATACCTTGTTTTGCTTGGTTTTCCTATATCGTAAATAATCGTAATAGAGGATTGCCCTACAGATGGCGGCGAGGAATGTTTTACCGAGATGCATTGCGTTCGAATTAAAAATCTTTACAGATTCTATAGGAACTCGATTACAGAACGCAGTGCATCTCCGTAGAAAATTCCTTGCCGCCATCTTTAGCCCAGTCGTCTATTGATCGTGGACTCAGAATTCCGAAGAAATGCGCTGAAATACGATTAAGTACGACATGTGAAATCCAGTCGTTAGCTATAAGCTCGTGACCCCGGGGGGTACATGACTTGCGGGTGACGGGCGTCTGCCGCCCGGTTCTCAGAAAGCTAACTTCTTCTCATTACCGACAGTTGCCGTCATACCCACTTTCATGATTAATTTTGGCGGAAAGCTACTCATTTTGACAATCTTTGCCAATTTCTGGAAAACCCATCCATGTTTAAGCTCTTTAAGGAAAATATGCCGAAAAAGAGACCCTTGTTTTGAGCATCAGAATTTTTAGTATTTACAATGCAACGAATTTATCTTTTAAGAACCCAACCTGAGCCACGAAAGGTCTACACAGTTTGCAGTTGCATCCTCTCCTTTCCAGGTTTCTATTCTCCTTTTTAAGCTGGAGAGGGTACATGATTGTTTCATGCGGCGCTCCCTGGCTTCATGTCATTGGGAGGTGCCTGCCATAATCTACTCCCTAGAAGCGATATCGTCTCTAAGCCATAGCACGTAGTGCGCGCTTGTGGCAGCAGTAGACTATGGTAGCTTCTTTGACGGTGCTTTGATAGTTGGACAGTTGAAAAAGTTTGGTTAACACTTAAGTAACAAGAGAGGTATTTCATCAATTCTTAAACTAATTTTCCCCCACCACCGGTGGCATAATAACAAACCTTGAGTTGCAAGAGGTGCTCACACATGCTGTAGCATATTCCAATTCCTTCATCAACACTTGTACCTGAAAAAGATCAATCTCTTTTGCTCAGATCAACTTCAGGTTCTAGAAACTATCGGGTGAGAACAAGGGTAAATTTCGCAAAACAAAGGATTCAAGACTAGACAAGACAAAACGCTTTTTACGGCTTCAAGAGTAGATTTCATATCTTCTGCGCAACCAAGTACAATGTAGACGGAACGCCCGCTGGAAATCAGCATTTGCTGAAGGGTTACCCTCCCTAAATAGATGAAATCAAATCGATCAAAAAGACAATTTTCACCTGGAGGAAAAGGGTCTGGGGAGAGCAATATTTTCTGGTAAATGGTAACATTTCTTAAATACCATAATAGTTTTCTGGTATTTTTCTGGTAACATTTCTGGAATTTCTATCAAATGTTTGTTGGTACTTTTGTCAAGGGCGTTCTACGAAATATGTACAAGCCTTACCACGTCCTAATTCATCAACGATTATCAGCGACTTTTCACTGGCATTCTACGATGAAACAAGATCTATTTTCAGTATAATTGCTTCCTGAAGCGTAGAACGAGGATAAAGACGACAATCATGTTCATGTTTTTATTATGCGATGAATTATGTGACATATCCAGTGGTAAATAAGGTAGGCCAAAGGCCTGAAAAATTCGACTCAAATCATTTATTAATCATTTTCAGAACGTTTCGAATCAACCATGATTCATTATCAACCCATGAGACCTAGAGTAAACAAGTTATTTATAATCAACATGTATTATCAAGAAAGATGCAAAACACTTTAACTTATGTAATTTAATTATCAAAGGAGAAAAACACCCAGAAAGAATGTACCGTGGGGAAAAATGACAGAGTGGAATTGACGATTGTTGGGAATTCAATGATGGCCGATCTTGTGCTATTAGTAAACTCTCAAAAATTAGTAAGTCAAACTCCCTAGAGGCCCTAGCTATGATGCTAAAATCATCGAGGGAACCGGCATGTCCGCTTCCTGAAGCGTCTACACTGTACCCTTTCTTTACACTATTTTAGAAATCGGGGTGTTGGCAGGAAAACGGAGCTTGATTATAAAACGAAGAGCAAGTATTGCGACGATAATCATGTTCATTTATGTCATTATATATTTCATTCCAGTTGACAAATCCAAGTTAATATTAGTACGACAAATCCATGTGAGACAATCTAAATGACAAATTATATTAAAAGGCTAGGCCATATTTATTGTCTTTGACGTTTCGAAGCAAACCTGCTTCATCATCAGAATACCTAGTTACCAAAAGCACGAGGCTATCTGTGCTACACACGTTCGTATTTGAAAATATTTGATAATACCGGGTGGGTGAGTGTTTACATTCTTTTCTGATGATGAAGGCTATGCTTGATGATGAAGGCTATGCTTCATCATCAGAATACCAAGATTCCAAGAGTGCGAGGCCATATTTATATCCATTAAGACAATAAGTGCGTTTTTACAAATCCTGAATTTTTACAAATACTTCGTAGAAAACTAAAAGGCGAGCATGATAATCCTGTGTCTCTTCCATGTAAATGTAAAAAGGGGTTGTTTATCTAATTCCTAAGAAGAAAAAGATAACTTCTTATCTTACTAAAACTGAAAACGGGACGAATTTTGATCGTTATTTGTAGCTTTCTCGGGCGTTCTCAGAAAAATAGCTCCCAAGCAAAATTTTCAGACTAAATATGACTGAATACATACTCTGGAGTACCGAATAAACGGGGGGAGGGTGAGAATAATCGGGGGGAGTTGGAAATGGTTCAATATAACAGTAATCGGGGGGTTGGAATAATCGGGGAAATAGAAATAGAGAAATAGAAAATAGTCATTTTCTTAGGTAAACTCGTCTCTTATATATATTTATGTGAACAGTGATGTCACTAATACATTTACTTTTGAGTTCTGTTTCTGTTGAATGCACTTCTTGCGACTCTTTCTTGCGTTTATTCAGAAATTATGTTTACTATCATTTCATTTTTCCAAAAATTAATAAAAGGGGGGTTGGAATAAGAGCGGGGGGTTGGAAAATTTTTCAAAAATAAATAAGAGGGGGGGGGACGATTATTCGGTACTCGAGAGTAGGTTCCAAACCATTAAATAGGCGTGAAAAGGTGGGTGTAAAATTCTATGACCTATTTCCTCTAACTGAATGACTGAAAAGAAACTTTGTTTACCTATTCATAACTCTACCGTAGGACTTTTCAGAAATTTTGAATATTTTTTGAAATTACAACGTATTTCATATTTCAGCTCATTTAAAGGGGCAGGGTCACGTACTGTAAACAAACTTCTTTCGAAATGACGATTTTGCAGTATTTTTGAGCGGCCATATGGCAGAGATCTTCAACTACTCTCTGGTCTCTAATAGACGTCCCCCCCCCCCGCTTATTAATTTTTAGAAAATTTTCCACCCAGGACATTCTTATTCCAACCCCCCCCCCCCCCGCTTATTAATTCTGGCAACGAGTTCCAAGCAAGACAAAAGCTACACAACAAAGTTCCATGCACCCAACTAAGGTTAAGACTTTCGAGCGAAATCTGCGATGTCATTGCATTGTATTTTTAAAGCCTTACCGTCACTATATAAAGAAAGTGCGAATCACTTAGATTTTTTCCAACCCCCCTATTATTCCAAACCCCCCCGGCTATTAATTTTTGAGATTTTTTCCAACCCCCCTACTATTCCAACCCCCCCCGTCTATTAGAGACCAGAGAGTATATTTCTCAAAATGACAGTGCTATTTTGAAGATGGACTCTTGAGCTTTGTAGAGAAACAAACGAAACACTCATATGTTGTATGATTGCAGAGATATTGGTGGATTTTTTGAAGTAACTTTTTAAAGGGATTCACACCATCCACCGAAATCTTTGCAGAACACAATGGCCACGTGTGGGAAACAATATAGATTATAGAGATAACAGCTTTGCTTACGGTTACGTGACCCTGCGCCTTTAAGAATGTGACGCAATCAAATTGCTAGATCTTGAACGACAAAATTTGCAGACTTTGGCCTGATACCATATTGCACACATTCATTAACTATGGTTTTCTTGGAAATTATTTCATGTTGCGTGAAACAGTTTAGAAATTACAATCGTTTAAAGTTCTTTTAAAAGTTTTCTTTAATTCTCGAAACAGAAGACAAACTCTCTTCTGAAAATAGTGATGATTTATGAAAAGTCCAATCGCAAAATTATACCAAAATAGTTAAAGTTTCTTTGAAGCCATTCAGTTCAACCTTAACTAAATCATGGCCTTACTAAATTATGCTTTATCCAAAAGCACATAAAGTCATAATTTTTACTATGTTTGCAACCACCTTTAAGGGGACCATTATGGAAATGAGGTCAACTCGATCTTTTAATGCTATCCCTGCCACTTTAACTAGGGGTGTTTTTAACTTGTACTTAACAAATTTGCTATGTAAATTGTATTGTAAATATTTATTCATTCTTCGTTTTTACCATTGTAAATCTTTATTCAATTTGTGGCAAACTTTTACCTACCTACATACCTTCAAAGTAATTGGTCGCTAAATTTTACACCCACCTTTTTAAAGATTTGTAACTTATGCTATGACCGACTTTAGTAAAAATAAATTCCTTTTTACATCAAGTCAGACGTTGTTCTTCAAAAGAACTGACATTTCATTGATGTCAATGCATAATTCATGATAAGAAGACCCCTAGCTATCTTGAACTATACTGAAATATATAATTGATAGAGATTGAAACTGGATCACTGTTAGAGTTTTTAAACATTTCATATAATTACCTTCAATATGTAATTCATTTCTTTCATCTGCGAGAGATGGTATGAGATCAAAACATAATAATACCACCTGTTGAAAAGTCATAATGCAGAGGAGATTTTGAACAATTCGAGCTCCAGAGGATAACTGAAACAATTACTTGATTTTTAGAATATTTGCTGAACAAAGTATGTAAGATTTCAATAATTGGCTGGGCAGAATCGTAATGGTAGAGTAGGCTCACCACAACTGAGTAGCCTGTGAAGAAGATGGCGATTCATTTTGTAAAGAAAATGATTCTAATAAGAAGGAAGGCGATGGAAATCATGATTAAGTTCAGTCCAGCAGATATGTTGAGAAAGATGACAAATTCATTTGACCATTTCCCGGTTGATTAGGATGGGTATTCAAAGCAAACTGAGCCAACAAACGGAAAATAGTTGATACTAGGCCTTTCTTGACCTGTTTGCAGCACAAAATGCAGGGATCGGTGCATGTCTTGCAACAGTTGATTCTGCAAGTATGCCTGTCTCCCCCTATCTCAAGAAATTCATCTGCAAATTCAATTTATCCGTTAAAGCTTTTGGCGATGACAACTGAAATCATTCCACAACATTCCATAAAGCAACAGACAAATAAAAAAGGCTTTATTACAACTGCGTTATGACTGCTTCATCACAATAGGTCACTTAAAAACAATTTCCTTCTAACCTCTGCTGTTTAGTCTTAGCGGAAAAGACTCTGTTGCCAAACGTCTCCACGTCTATACATACATGTGGACATCGCTGCACCATTTCGTATCGGGCTCTGTTTCGTCTCCATCCCCGCAATCACTTGGAAGCTTCGCAGGAGAAAGCCTTGTTTTGAGAAAGATTCGTTTTGAGGAAGGATTTGAACGCGGATATCGCTAGGTTTGATTCAATTTGAAATATTGTGCCGCTTCGCGACAATAAATGACACTCCCAGTTCGTTAATGAGACAATTGTTGGTTATGAAGACTAGGCCATCACAAATAATAAATAGCGTTCGCAAATGATAAAAAAATTGGCAAACTGAGTTGACTAAGTCAGTTTTTTAGACAGCTGTAGCGATTGATGAGGCCTAGAGTCTTTGCAGCCGCGGTGGATCCATTTTGTTTTTATAAAATAAACTTACTGCCTGAAAGATAAGCATTTTGCGATTTGTAGATCAAGAAAACCTCATTCTTTGTACCAAAATTTTCATTTTCAATGTTCAAGCTCTCTAGACAAGACTTTGAAGCGACTCTTGTTAAGTGTGCGAGAACTCCCACTAGTTTAGGCCATTTTGAAAAAGTGGGCCTACGTCTCAAGAGTAACTATATGCGTCCCTATTGACCAAGTGATATCAATATGTCAAAGACCGCGTGGAAACAAGGGACGAAAAGGTACAAGTGTATATATACTCCGGGTGACCCGCGGAATCTATGAGATCCTTGATGGTCGAAGGAACGACTTTTATACTTTCTATGACTGGAAGATGAATGACGATGTAAGAAAAGCTGAATATTAAGGACTGATGATCCAGCTCTCTCGTGAAAAGCGAATACCCCAGACCTTGTTGCAAAACTGAGCAATGAATCGTTTACCTCGAGTGTGAAAGTAGATGAATTCGTCTCAATGTCATCATCTGTACCAACCCTTGCGAAAATCTGATCTGCAAGTCTAAAAGATGCATATTCAGCAGGAACAAAAGAGCCAACTTGCGCCATGACATGTAACAAAACAATTTGTTTCAGGTATGTTGATTTCCCACTCTACAAAACAAATGGCAACTTTTTAATGAATAAATTCTAAGATGACAGAATCTTTTCGTCAGCAGGGAAGCTGGAAGTATCAAAAAATTTAACTCGAACTTATAAACTCGTTATGGCATTCTACGTGTACATTGAACTTTTCATCGTTCAATCTCATTTCTAGCGGTGATCTAAGTCTAAGGAACAGAGATCAGAAGACTAATGCAAACTCAACAGCTCATGCAGTACGGGCTATAATACGTCAGCAAAGGATGCAAGAAACTCTTTGCAGGGGCATAACTGGTGTCCATTTGCCAAAAATTTCAAATAGCTCCGTCTCATTTTGCGGTAAGAGTACACTATACCGGTACAACGTTGAATCCGTAATAAAAGTGTGAAGGACGGACAAGCATCCCGCTTACACTCTTCCTGCGGGACAATAATGTATATTCATTAGCAAGATATTAGTAAATGATAAAAACATACCATATTCGGACCAGTGAGTATTATGAAGTTGTTAGCATCAGAGGCAAACTATGAAAACGAACAGAGGTAGCTGAAATTTTACTGTAAAAATCAGGGAGCTCCGTGGTAAAAATAGTCTGCACAAGAATAACTAAAGGGCTTAGGAACACATTTCTAGCTGTCACTCTTGACAACTACCTGGTAAGCAAAATAGTATTCCTGGTTCAAGAATGGCAACAATTTGGCTGCATCGGAGCTGGAAAAAGTGTGTAAAGCCAAGAAGTAGCTTCGCAAGAGGTTTGTTTCTTTGGAGGGAAAAAATGGCAGGAAGGAGAGAAATCATAACAGAAGGAAAGGAAAGAAGGAAAAGGAGAACAAGTAGACAAAGAATTAGGAATAGAAAAAGGTATGATGAAGGAGAAAACAAAGACTGAAAATTTTTAAAGGAAAGGAATATCGATCGATTGATCTTAAGACTACTAGTCTTGGCAATAAGATAAAACAAAATCATTTTCCCAGGCACAGATGATCTTGTGATTGGCTTTAAAATTAGTAAATTTAGCTATTTTTGGGTCCGCCCAGTTTTGAAGCATACTCTAAAAGGCACTGATGATTAATTACCAGTTTAATTTCTTCTTGTATATTAAGTTTCTCGTTTTGTCTTAAATGTCATAAAGAAACATTAACTATTATTGTAGACTTACAATGAAAAATCTCAATATAATGAAATTTTGGTAAGATCAACGATGTCCATTAAAGAGTATGGCTCACAATGAGGTTTTTCATTGCGTTACTTCATATACTCCTTGAGAAACAAAAGCAAGCATCTATTCAGACAGTTCTGGCTCATTGAAAAAATGGATCAAAAAGAAAATTTTACGATTTAAAGGTTTTATCACCTTTAAATATTATTGTGTTGATCACAAAACAAATCAAAAAGGCTGTGTTAGCATAGCTTTGATAATAAAGTTTTGATGATCTCTTACATGGAGTACTTTCTTTGGGACACCCAGTTGGTAGAAGTTAACACTTGTAAAATACAGCAATTTTTGATGTGTTGACTACTGTTGGTAGGGTAAGGTGGGGTTATTTGGATGCAAAGTGGGCATTGTTCGAAATAACCAGAGTACCCTTAATAACTTGCTGAAAATATTAAAGATCCCTTTCCAATTTTTTACAATGAACCTCCTGTGATTGGTTCTTGGGAATTTGCTCAGTGCACAACAGAAATCAATAATCGTCTCACCGACATCGTGTTTTTGTGCAATGTATACTCGTCCTATTGTTCCCCTGTGATAATACAGTTCTCTGTGAAGCACTATGCGCAGTCAGCGAAGGAGGCAGTCAAAAGAGGGCATTGCACAAAAACAAACTATTGGTTTGTTGGTGAGTAAATTATACCTTTCTTTTCTTGCGCAAGGAGTTGTTAATCGAGAGTGTCAACTAACGGTCGGTTTAATAGCGAATAGGCAAATAGATCCAAATCACTCCATAGACCCAAATTACCCCCACAATACCCCGTGAGAACGCTGTCAACGACAGCATTCAAGTCAATGAGCACATGAGAACTTGGAACTCAGGTAACATATCTATTACGACACTTACAATATCATTTGGTATCATCGATCCTGGAGCTGATATCTTCTCTAGAATAGGATGTCGTCCTTGCTTTATTGCCAAGGTGTCAGTGAACTCTGGTCGAACTACACAACGAGAGGAAACAGAATGTGGTGTCTCGTTCAATTTCTACCCGGATCATCCCCCGGGCAGCCCGGGGCTCAAAAAATTTCCTGCACAAATGATCGAAGGCGAGGCAACTTTTTTCAGCGAATGCTCGGGGCCGACACTGAGAAAAGGCTTTAGTAACTTGTCAAATATTAGTAACTTTATAAGCAAATACTCCTAGCATTGTCAAATACGCCGGGGGACCGGGAAAAACTGGTAGCCAAATGCTATAGGGTAGGGAATATCTAATGAGCAAATACTCGGGGTGTCCCGAGGGGATTGCTAGGGAAGGAATTGAACGAGATATTGGAAAATGTTATTGTTCATGATAGGGTCTACTGATGTAAAATGGGTAGGCTGCGGTAAAATGGGTGTTGTTGACTGCTGGAAAACAGTAGACTTAGAATTGATAAATCAACATCCACTATGTCAAGGAAGTTAGTTTCTAGCGGTTGTAGCTGGAGGAATCCTATATGAACGAAAATTTTGGTAAATGTTATTCAAATTTTTCACCTTACCCATCCTACCCCGAACTTACCCATTTTACCCCAGTAGACCCTACTGAAAAGAATAGACCTTTTAGCTATTAAACAAGGTGTCCCAGAAATTTCTCCTGGTATATGTGGCTGATATGAAGGATCCATTGGCATTGCACTGAATTGCATGGCACTTAACTTGACATTGCTTGAGAACAAAATTACTATGAAGGTGTCGTGGCGCAGTGCTGTAAGTCTGGATTCGATACTCGGTAGGACCCCACCGACTGAGAGTCATGACAAGGTATTGCGGACTGGGTAGTTAGTTCTGCTCTGTTTCTGCGATCCTCGCACTTGGCGTTGCAAAACACAACTTCACCTTCACATTCACCTTCAACTGTACCTTGAAAAGAAGTGATGATTTAGCAGCAACTACTAACTTGCGAGACAACATGTACATGAAAATATTTTCTAGTTTAATGTCATACAAGGTTGTACGTACCATACGTGGATATAGAGCAGGCATGAGCAAACGAGACCACCATGTCGAGAACGGACACTCCTTCTGCCAGTTTGTGCATGCAGCCAATATGCTCTCTAATGTTTACCATCAGTTCTGATACAACCCTGAAGGTAACAATAAATTTAGTAACATTTCATTTCTGAAGGGTGTACGGATGTTAGGAATTGAGATTCCTACCAAAGATCCCTTGGGCACCTAAAAAGGAATCACTGTCAGTAAAACTATCAGATTTTGATGACAAAACTAACAGAAATCTGTAAATTGACCGTTTTCTAGAGTCGTCTGTATTCGAAGAGCGTTTGAAATTCTGTGAAACACGTCAAATTTTTGCCGTTCGCGAATATTTCGCTCGAAATTCATTCGCCTGAAATTTTTACACTTAACGTACATCACTCTCCTTTATCGTCTGCCCAGAGGTCCAAATTTGCCGTGTCGAGCTTGAAAATTCCTTTCAAACAATAGCTAATGAGATCTTAGTGAAACGCAAGATTGTGTGTCCTCAGTCTTAGCTCTAAAGTGCATTCCACAATGTGGAGCAAAGTTACTCGCTGTGTTTTTCATCGATTTCAGCAAGGAGTTTTATCATGGCTAATCAAAAATTGTCAACATGTCACAAAAATAAGAAACAAAAACTACTTACATGTTTGTGAGCAAATAAATTTCATTAAGAGCTTCTGTAACTCGACCTAAATGAAAGAGAAAACATGAAAATACTGACAAATGGTCAGGCCCGTAACGTTTAGTTCTTCAAGCTCTAGACTTTATACTGTATTTAAAATTATTAATATAAAGGTAGCTTAATCAATTTTTTTTTTTATATTCAATTAAATTTTACAATACAAGTTACTTATCTAACGCTACTCACAAACTACTTTACTATACTACAAGGACGAATACCACGGGGAGCAAATATCTATGGCAACTCCGCAGCCTTAACATAGAAAAGAAAAAAAAAATTTAAATATAAAGAAAAGACAAAAAAGAACTTAAAGTCTACCTCAAATTAGACGTCATAGATTTTGGTAGGAAGCAATCAAATTTGCTCCCTTGCGGCAAGTTTTCTTTGCCCTTTCACGTGTAGCGCCCAATGTAAGATAGACTTTAACACTACAGATAATTACAAGAAACGACTTAATCAAGCGACAAAAACGACAAAAAGATAATCAATTTGAAAATGATTGAGAGTTTTGAAACTCTATCCATCGGAAGGCCTTGACAAGGCTACTTGTTCGGGGGACACCTTGGTTCCTGAGGCAACATGACCACATGGAAACAATCTGGAAGCGTGCCCTTTTTCTTATCTCGACCCCTGCCCTGTAAAATCTCTGGTTACGCACCTGATCGAGGCAATGCCATTGGCAAATACATTGCTTGATAGTGGAAATATTTAAGCAAAAATTTAACAAATCAATCCAGGCGTTTCTATCGTCCCAAGAGGATAACGGATGCTTAAACGTGCTCAAGTCATTGCTATGAAGAAGATGTTTCACGAAAATTTTACCGTGGTTTTGGTCCGGCGTTAAAGGTTTCTTGAAGAGGCCACGTGAAGATTCCTCATAATTTGGAATGAAGAGGCAAATTGGTAAATTAGGATAAATTTGGTAAATTTTAAAATTCATCTTTGAATATGTTCGCTACCAACTGATTCATCTGCCAATATTATTCTTTCGATATTCAGCGAACAGAAGCCTTCGAACGGGGATCGTTTTTACTCCCAGATGCTTAAAAAGATGGGTGTAAAATTTTGTCCCTTTTTTGATGAACTGAATAACTTAAATGAACTTTGAGTAATTTGCTGTGAAATCGCCATGGCAATGTTTGGATATCTTGATTATTTTCAAAATGGCGGAATTTAGATTATTTTTGTAAATATTCATCGAAAATCTTGAAACAATTAAAGTCATCGTAAATCTTAAATTACTTGAGGAAAATTGACAAAATCTGCAAGGAAATCATAGTTTAAGAAGGTCTACAATATGGAGGCAAGCAAAAGTCTGTAGCTCTTCTGGTTGAGGATTTAGAAATTTGATGGCGTCACAGCTTCAAAACTAATAAATGGTGCCATTTTGAAACTAATTAAGATATCAAAAATTGCCACGGGAGATTTATAGCAAATTACTAATAAAAGTTTCCTTCAAGCACTTCAAAGTAAATCAACGGGGTTAAAAGCAAACTTAGCTAAGGGGACTGGGTAATCTAAAAATAACCTATTGTATGATGTTTTTGATCTATGAAAACAATAAAAAGAGTAGTGGCGCTTGCCGTTTTTTGTGCTATGTTTAGATTATGTCGCTATATCTTCGTTCATTTACTTTAATTCAAAGAAAAATGCCTCTATGCTCTTACTCCCCCGATATGTATATAACCAAATCATGGATGCACCCCCTTTGAGATCACTTCTACCTATATGGAACAGCATCTCATATGACTTCTCAACACTTAAAAGAGACCACTAAACTCTGATTTGACATGGGAAAGATAGATGTTTTTCTCTGACTGTTACAGAATGAATGACCTCGTTCACTCAAAATGAAATGTTTTTCCAGCAAAATTTTCCATTGTCTGTATCAAGAAGCAGCTTTCATTGCCTTGCAAATTGTACTCCCCACATTGTACCGTATGTCAAACAGAGGTAATTACCAAAGTCAAATGTAACAGTTATCAGAATACAGTCGTTTTAATTCTTTAGCTACCGAAAAGTTCCATATCCATTAACATAAATTGATACCCTTACTATGAAATTCTCTACCTTTTAAAGGGGCAGGGTCACGTAATGTAAACAAACTTCTTTCGAAATGACGATTTTGCAGTATTTTTTATAGGCCGTATCACAGAGATCTTCGACTATATTTCTCAAAATGACAGTGCTATTTTGAAGATGGACTCTTGAGCTTTGTAAGGAAACAAACGGAACACTCATATGTTGTACGATTGCAGAGATATTGGTGGATTTTTGGAAGTAACTTTCTGGTCGATTCACCCCATCCACCAAAGTCTGTGCAGAACACAATGGCCAGGTGTGGCAAACAATATAGATTATAGAGATAACAGGTTTGTTTATGGTTACGTGACCCTGCGCCTTTAATGAGAAAACTAACCCATTTTTATGAATCTATGTCCTTGTATGCTTGGTTCTAGAATACCTATATGGAAGATGGAGGAACTCGCATGACATACACATGCATATAGAAATGATCTGAACAGGAGTTGCACAGCCACTTCACAACCTGTTCTATGTTCTAAATACAACCTGATTGTTTCAGACTACTACATACTGCATGCAAAGTAGAACATCTGCTTACCGTTCATTTTAATCTGCAATTGAAGAAAAAATTAATGACCTTATGCAAATTTTCAGTTAATTATTATATACTACTATATAAACACTAAATATTATTTACTAGCTAATGCAAAATACCAAAACAAATCATCTTAAAATAATTTAACAGAGCTCCATAAGTGAAAACAGCTGGCGCCTAATGCATGATTATGAAAATGATTTATGAAACCGATTTCAAAGATTCTAGGCTGGAATCAGCCCATTGGAAGGGGGGCCACTATCGGGTGAATCAGAAAAAGTTTACGCGTTTCGCGGACAAAAGAATAATAAGTATGTGACCGATATTTGAAACTTAACTGTTAATCGATCAGTTCAAGAGGGCTAACTTAGATGTGAAAATTTTATTGGTAAAATCAATCATCATTTAGACCAGAAAGATGCTGATAAAGGGCATGTTTGGTTTCTAAGCAATTTCTTATAAAAATTACATGTGTACCGATCGTCTAAAAAACTATAAGCGTTTGAGCAGTTACTGCAAAGGAGCCTTGAGTTCAATTTTTTCATTTTCAGTTTCTGGTAATGAGATCCCAACTTAGATTTCGCGACTTTGAATGTTCAAATCAAGTCTGTATTCGCAGAGTGATTCATCTAAACAGCCAAAATTTTGAGGCAGACTAAGACAAATGGTTATTGACTTATGGTACAAATATCTATGCGGCATTTGAAGAAAATTTTTAGTCAGCTCAGCCATTAAAACTTCTATTTCCAGAAATTTCCTGATCAAATAAACTATCACGTCGATGAAACAAATGTTAAAAACAGATACCAATACATAAAAAACTGCAATGCACAACATAATAATGATAACATAAAATATATTTCGAACTTTGCGTTCATCATCAGTTAAAGACCCAGTGCTCCCCATGATCCTTTCTGGTCTGACAATGAATTTCATACTGGGTGAAAAATATTATGGCCTAGCAATCGCAAGGCTATGCATCGTCGTTTCAACCTTCAAATGAACGTTATGAAGTCATCGCTTCAAACTCAAACAAAAGACATTCCCAAAAGTAATTGAAGGATTCGGGAATCTTTTCTCCTGAGAGCTATTCATTTCCTCATATTCTGTGGTCGAAGTGCGTTGTTTGCAGTTTGCAGTAACTGTGACGTTTTGCTGGTTTGTGTGCATACATAGGATCATGGGGAGCACAGGGTCTTTAAAATCACAACAAGTAAACAGGTACTTCTTTATACAAAATGCTATAGTAAACAAGAGGTCGTTAGAGACTATAAAACAAAAGGCAATCCTTAAAATACAGTAAAACATTAAATGGAGATAAAGTACACGATTATGTCTTTTTAGGTATATCTTGATAATTAACTCTATGTTCTTAAACTCTTCCTGTGTGTTCAGTTCAGGTTTCAGATCCCTGATGTATAAGGCCTCCAAAGTAAGCAGATCTTAACAGTTCACAACACAACCTTCTATGACTGAAGGGCAAAAGGAATAGGAAATGTGTCAAATACTGTTCAAATACTGAAGGATCTATCTCACCCAACTATCGCCACTGTTGTGATTGTTCAGTCAAGTTGGACTTTTGAGTTAGTGAAGAGTAAATTTCATTGTCATAGCTCAACAAACTTCCAAAAATAATGTGTTGTTGAGCTGCCCAAAATGCTTTTACCAAATTACCCATAGATATGTCTCAGGCTACTTAAAAAATCCTTCCCGGTTAGGTGAGTTAGAGTTATTCTGTGAAAACAAACCTGTTTGGACACGCAAGGTGGCAACATCTAAATTAAGATCTCTTTAATGCCATAGATTGAAAATAAAAATTGTTGAATCCAAGGCGCATTCGCAGCAACTGCCCAAACGCTATACTTTTTCAGGGACACCCAATACTTCGTGGGCTTCTACAGTTGTCACACTGATTAGCGTTTGTTATCTTAGCCTACGAAAAACAACATCAATACAAATTGGGATGATCAGGTGGACTAATACAGAACAAAACAGTTCTTGATTGTTTCATAAGCAACTAAAGCCTACGGTAGAATTAAATTTCATGTGAAACGGTCAGCGAATAAAAACAACTTTTAGAGTTTATTATGATTAATTTAGTGTTATCGCCAACTTGAGATAAACTCTAGTCAAAACACATTCAATAATTCATAATATGATCCTACGGGGAATAAGTTGAGTATGAACTGCAGACTTGATTGCTCAAATCTGTTTTCTCTTCCATCAAGCTGGTGTCCGAAGTGATGTATTGGAATTTGCCGATTTGTGCTATTAAGAATCGTGAAGAAATCCAAATTAACTGAGAATCATTTTGTAAAGGAATGACCAACTTCGATGTAGAACTTTACATAATTAAATTCTTTGTACCACTTTAGAGTTCTAAAAATTTACTTTGAGATTATTTAAACAAATGATTAGTGGTACAAAACGTTTCAATGACCTTAAGTAGCGGACTCATCTGAATAACCATGGACGCACAAAAAACTTGTATCCTGTAAGAAAACACTATCAATTCCTGAAAAAGAACATCAATAATATAAGATAAACCTGTAACTGGAGATAAAAGTTTTAAACATGCAAGAAAATCAAGTAATTAGTTATCAACAAAGTTATTACACCAAAATACGCGTTTCGTCTCAATCTCATCAGTATGGTTCATGCGAAGAACAGACAAATGACACGACCGGGCTGGATACAGTTTACTAAGCGTCCATGGTTTATTCAGATGAGTCCGCTACAGACTATTTTGAGACTATTCTTGGAAACCTTGAAGGAAAAATGGAGGTTACAAACATAGTTCAATAAGTTGTTAACCTTTGACTATCAATCTATGGTTAAGCCAGCTGGTAAGGGACCTGAATAAAAAATTCAAGCAATTTCACTGGTCGGAGATACATATTTTGGTACATGATGCACGCACACTTAAGTCACTGAGTCAATAAGCCACTAAATGACTACCCTCGAGTACCCAATGATCGTCCCTCCCTCCGCTTATTAACTTTTGAAAAATTTTCCAACCCCATTCCACATTTAATCTGACCCCCGTTTATCAATTCTTGAACAACTGAAATAATGGTGAATATGATTTTTGAATAAATATATAAAAGTACGTTCTTAACTAAGAAAACAACTATTTTCAATTTTTCAAACTCCCCCCCCCCATTTCTCCACCCTCATGATTGTTAATATATCGAGCCATTTCTAAACCCCCGACTATTATCATCCCCCGTTTATTGGGTACTTGAGAGTATTTTTGTCACACAGTCTACAAGTCCTTCTGTCTTTTTCTTTCTAGTTTGTTCATACGTCTGTGCTTCACTGTTGATGCAAGGCATATATTAAAGTGAATGGTAATCCATCCACGCCACAGGATGTCCAAGAAAAGGTATAAGCGTTTCAACAGTTCCTGCAAAGAAGCCTTGGATTCGAAAGTCTTTATATTCTCCTCATAGTATAGGTGAAATCTTAACTTAAATTTTGTGAACTCGCATGTCCAAATCGCATCTGTATTCCTTGAGTAACAGACCATTTGCCTCTTAGGAAAAGGGAAGGGATTGAGGCGAGCGCAATACGATCGATGCGATCGTAATTGCATAAGGAAATGCCTTCTGACCTATGTCATTTCCTCCACATTTTCAGACGGTGGAACAAGGAATACCCTGGGTACAAGACTCTCTCAAAAAAGAACATTATTGAGTCTCGTCCTATCTCACTCAACTCAGAGTTGGTCTGAGCAAATTCAATTTCACAAATTCAAGCAAAATTTTAGGGATACCATGAACCCCATGCCCCCTCCCCCCAATGTGTCCTAAGAGTGATAATATCGAAGAACACTTTTTGTTGTTTGGTCCTTCCTTTGCAGTGCCATATAGAGATCTTCTCGCTGGAGTTTTACCTTATTACGACCATTTGCATATACAAATATCCAAAGTGGATGCAGATTTTTTTTTTGTAAGGTGATAAAAATTTCCCAACGAACTTAATAAAACTATTCTCCTCCTAACTCTACAATCTACCCACAAATCTGGTCGATTTGATTAGAAAATTTCTTACCCTGTCATAAGCCAAACAACCGCAACCACCATGTCCCTTTTAAGTAAACGTGTTTTCCTTTCTTTTCTTGTATCTCTGTGTTCTTTTTAGTCGTATATCCCAAGTTAAGTACCACTCAATATTTGCGATAATGTCTAAATTACCCATCCAAACACTTAAGTTGTTTCGATTGCAGACATTTCTCGTGGCACGTAAGTTGAGACAGACTGCAATATGTCCAAATGGCCTCGGGGTAGTCATAGCATTTTGCTCCTCGGGTATCATTCCAGTAGTATTGTATAGTTGCATAGTAATTTTGTAAAGTAGTGTAGCTTGTAAATTTATTTTGCTATTGTTTAGTGGATATAAAAACATGTACTGTAAAATTTTGGATGAATATAAATGTAAAAATCCTAAGTTAAAATTTCCAGTCCTTGTGGGACCATCAAAAACTAAAACTTAAAACTTACCAAGTCCTCAGTTGTACATGTAATAATACTTTTCGGTTTGACAACCTTGATGAAAGAATCTGGCAATGAATTCACCGACACGTTTTCAGGGATTTGGATGAAGAAACCACGAGTGTTGTTATAGGCTGGCTTTAAATTGAGGCCATGCTTCTCGGATAGCTGTTTGATCAATTCTGAAAAGGAAAACTAGGTTTATATTCAAACAGTATCCAATCACAGCTAGCAAAGAGGGGCAAGTAAGAGACTTCTTTGCCACCAAACGAGTCTGGATCGAATGACTCTTTTTGTACACTTTTATACGCCTAGTAGGATTGAGTGGCATTAGAACATAGACCATTATTTGGCACATTCGTCTATCTAACTGCCGGGTTTACTTTACCTAGCGAGTGCAAAATTATTCTTTCAACGCTACATTCTCCATGTTTTTGAGACCAAAACAAACAAGAGAAATCTTCAACTACCAGCTGAAGCAGCTTCATTCAAAATCAGTCAACTGCATCATTCGAATTGAACATTCGACAGGATTATTCTTTGCCAAATTTCGCAATCTGATTGGTACTCTAGGAAACGCAGAGTTTGGACCTAAATAGGGCCAGGTTTCTAAGAGTAATATTATAAGTCTCTTTTGACCGAAGCGCTATCATCAAGTCAAAGAGCACAGGTAAACAAGAGACTCTCGATCATAAATTTATCAGCTACACAAGATATTCCTTGAAATTTTCTTGCGATGCTCGTCAGGCAGGTTTTTGCCATATTCTTACAAAGCTTCAATCACTGTAAATTTTTTTGCAAATAAATTGATTCAACAAATTGATACTTTGAAGTTAGCATGGGTATGACCAATTTAGTGCTTACCTGTACATAAATATATACACACGTAATCAAATCTTGGCATTTTTTCAAACAGGAGTACAGTAAGGCCCCGCATTTAAGAAACTACGCAAAAGAAACTTTTAGCCTACTGTAAAATGATTAGCCCATTACCTACAAGAAACTCTTGAGGCTCACATCCGAAGTAATGTTTCTTGTATTTTGAGTGACACCAGTAATGGTCTGATGGTCTGGAAGCATTAAATTTCATAAAGGGTTTATAAGAAATTGCTAGCAAGATAACTTGGATAGGATACACATGTATCTAAATATGACAAATTTATCTGCAGATAACCCCATTTTGGTATAACTTATTTTTCTAAGATTTTAGAAGGGACATTAGAAACTTATATAAGAAACTTGAGCCTCAAACTATGACAAGTATCACAATTAGGAAAACATTTTAGACTAAGGTGTGAAAAAGTGGTTTCTTAAATGCGGGGCCCTACAGCATCTTTTATTTGAACACCTGGTACCTCAAATACATACCCGTGATGTCATCAATGCATTCAGTATATACTCTTCTCACAACATCAAGCATCCCTACGAAAGAAAAATGGCACATATGAAATCTCAATAAACTATACACACTTGTCTCGACTGTTTTCCGAAAAGTCTTAATGGATATGATCGCCCACAAAAAAATAATGGCCTGCAGGGTGAGATGGAAGAGAATTTGTATTTTTGTAAATAAGAGTAATCGAATTGATTAAGAGCTGGCCCGAGCCAATGGAGACGTAGGACGTAGGCATTTTCTTTTAGCCTATGTATAACGGCAGCTCAATATAACGACGTCTAGTCCCTTTGAATATGTACCGGGTGAGTCCAAAAAACGCCCGGCGTTTGAAAGGCTACTGCTCTCTGAATATATAAGCAATGATATTTTGCAATATTTGATTAAATAGCTAACGTGTTCAATTATTTTCAGAAATTTTTCTGGCTAAGATCGGTCAATCTGTTCAGATTCTGTAGGCAATTTTCCAAAATGATTCCCTTTGAGAATCCTTAAAAAAGTGCTAAAATTCCAAGCAAAAGTCCCTAATGTGCTTACCTCACAGCGATGACTTTCCGCTCTCTTTAGCACGTGCTTTCGTTTTGGCGGGTTTAAAAGTCTTCCCCCTAGTGTGAATAACTTATTCAGGGGGATTCCATTCTCCCATGAGGATGAAATACATGAGCACATCCAAGAGTCATTATTGCTAAGAAGGAGAACAAAGGGAAATTTTGCTTGCTGTTTTTGCTCGTGAGAGGACTTTTCAAAATGCTGATGGTTTAATCGAATCTTTTTAGCTGTCAACTTTGAAACAGATTCTTACATTCATAATGCGTTCATGACCACAAAGAACAGAAGGAATAAAACTTGGTGCTTATGTTAACATACAATACTAACCATTTACTCCAGGCTAAGAAAGAGAAATAGAGTAATTAATCAGTTGAGATCTATTGTTAGAATGTAAGCTTATTAGACAGATAAAATTCATACTGCGATGGAAAAACCGTGGCCAAACAGTGCAACATAGAATGATAAGCAACCAAGACGTATCTCAGTTCAGCCAAATTCTATCTAACAGTGTCTTGATAGGCGAGGAAGGCAAATTTGCTGGCGCCAAGCACTCGGATCGCAGATATAGAGGAGACGAGACCTAATCGAATCCTCGAGCCCTTACATACGCTCAAGTGGAAAGGCTATATCTGGGACTGAGCCCTGTCTGCCTGTCCATTCTGGCTGTAAAGATAATTACATCTTGTTGCTGCAACATCTTTAGGAAATGTGGCAAATGATTTGCAAAAACATCCAACGACAAATTCTGGACGTAAGGTCTATGCACACTCCATATGAGAAGGTCAAGTTCCATACCAAACGGTATACACAACTTCAATTAATAGCCTCGTTTTCGAAATCATTCAAAGTCCCTTCATATGAAATTTTAGAGGCCAATCCAAATTTAGCACCCAAACTTTAGTCTAACCACACGTTTACATGTTGCTAGCGGTAGTAGCGTTAACTTCATGCCGACTGAAAGTTCGAAAAAGTATAAGGGATTTGAACATGAAAATGGCTCGGGATGTAAAGTTTCACCCCGAACGATTTTTCACGGTCAAATCCCTTATAAATCTGCGAACTTTACATTGTCATAAAATCAACATCACAATGGCCAGCACTTTGAAAACAAGAAAGTAGACTAAAGCTTGGGTGTTAAATCCGAATGAGGGTTCGAAATCTCCATATGGACAACAGGAACAAATTTTGACAAATTTCCAAAAGAAGGCTGCTTAACTGAAGTCGCGTATTGACACAACATTGTTAGCAAAAATACCTTAACAAGGAACACTTTTTGAGTTCTCATATTTAGCGTTCCTTTTTGCACCACGGTATCCTCATTTATTACTTCCTGTATTGTCTCAAGTAGCAAATTGAATCTGTTGTCCTCAAGGGCCTGTGAACAAAGAAACACACATTTAGCCTAACTCTTGTCTGTATTCACAAATATGATTGTCAAGAAACGCCTGAAGAGGTCTTCCGATAATCTGCAAAAGTAACAAAAGTACTGACAATGCTATCATCTGCTTTTCCGAATATAAGTGTACTCATTTCCTCTGGCCGACAGCATCCCTTTGCCCACATCAGATTGAACATCTGACTTTAATTGAGGCACTGGTGCTAGCAATTAATGTAGAACAATGTCTCGGTCATGTTTGATCTAGTAACTGCTCCGAAAAGCCTACAGTTTACGGTACCCGGTTCGCCGAAAACGTGTCTGTTTGAAAGCCAACAAATACTTTCATAATAGCTCAACAATGCAGAAAATAACTGAGACATTCGATTATATTTCTGCTAGTATTCCTGGTTAAAAGATCAAAGTTCCTTAGAGAGGGATGTCTAAGAGAAACATTTTTGTAATCACGAGCGTTGAATCAGTTTTCTCTAACAGGAAGATTAGCGTGGCGTCAATTGCCCAATCTTTAAGCTATTCTGAAAAGAGTTTAGGTTGAAAGATGATTTTTATACATTTTGTAGATACCTCTGGAATTTTCGAATGTGCATAACAGTGAGAGAGGCTATAACTTCGCTAAAGCAAACATCTCGTATGAAAATGTATAAAAATATCACTCGATCCAGACTCTGTAACAGAGTAGCCAAGGATTCTATAGAGATATCAAGGGGAAGAGGTAAGACTGTAGCTATTTTCAATACTCGCAACTTCGCCTAGGTATATTCTTGTTAAATCAAAAAAGAAAAGGCCACGATATAAACATCGCTCGTCGGATCCGCAGATGCTTGCGATGATGGATATCGAATGCAATTGTAGGTAGTAACACTGCAAAACAACGAAAAACAACAGCAAATGAGTCGGTTTAACGCGTATACATTTGAGTATATATGTTTTGCCTGGGTTAGGGTTAGGGTTAGGGTTAAGGTTACGGTTACGGCATGCTATATTCTTGTTAGCGGATGATAACAATTCTTCTTACCTTGGCATACGTGACAAATAATGGATTCTCCCCCTCTTTGATTGCATCTGCTAGCGATTGAACTAATTCCAGTGTGTGTTTCAAGTATATGATTTCTGTAATCCTTGCTTCGGAAGTTTTCACATCCTCTTTCTTTGGTATTTGAATGCACAAGGAAATCAAATGCTCGACATCAAGGAACTTTGACAGAACTAGATATGAAGGAGCGCATAAACAATTAGGATTGTAAAAACGGTTTAGTCCACAGGTCGCAAACTTTCCAGAACTCAATTTAAAAGTGGGTATCATAAAATTATCCTCTTGGCATTCCCTACTCTACACTTTCATTCTATGATGTTCCGGAAAGTTGCCTGTACTAAACCTGTGGATGTGAGGCAAACAATGGAACGAGGAACATATGCTCATCGGAGAGGAAAACTGCAAAAAGGATGCTAAAAACCAGTTCGTTCTGTTCAGGAAAGTACCCAGTTTATCAGAAAATGATAAAACTTTTTCCGTGGAATAGCCTGTTGAAAAAGACTTGCAATGGATGTATCGTTTAGAGAGCTAACAGCAACAACTGAGAAGCAAATTTAAAAAATCTTTCATTTTCATTTTCATTTCATTTTAAAATATTTATACAGGTATAAGTTTCATATATTTATACATGTTTTTCAAACTGACCTGTTAAAAAATAACATAAAATAAAGGAAAATAGGCTAAACTAAGAACAAAAGAAATTTATATGCCTAATTTACAATATACAATGCTATAATACCTAATTTACAATAAAACATAATAAAAATGAAATAGAAAATAAAGTTACACCGCCCTCATAGTCGTTCCTTGAAAGTTTTCAGGGAGGGTGCCAATCTTGCTTCTTTTTCCAAACTGTTCCAAAGTTTTGCACCGCGATATGAAAAAGCCTTTTGGCCATTGACAGTCTTTAGTAACGGTAACCTTAGATCAGTTTCTGTTGAGCGCAAAGACCGTTCTCTATCATCTGAATATTTTGTAAATAGTTTTCTCATGTAGACTGGGGCAAGTGAATTCAAAGATTTATATGTTAGCGTGGCGGTCTCTTTTCTTATAAGATTGTTGATAGTCGGCCAGCCAAGGTTCTGAATTAGTGGAGCAGCAGAGGCATCGTATGGGCTATTTGTTACAATTCTTGCAGCCCTGTTTTGAATTTTCTGCAGGACGTTAATTTTTGAATTACTACAGCAGCCCCAAACAGAGCTACAGTAACTCAAATGGGGCTCGACAATCCCTCTGTACATTTTGTTGAGCACATCAGATGTTAGATATTTCTTAGAATACTTAATAAGTCCAAGGGCTCGATTAGCCTTGGTCTTGATAGTATCGACATGTTTGTCCCAGTTTAGTTGACTATCTACTTGAACACCTAAGTATTTTGCATTGGCAATCATTTCAATTTCCTGATCACCTATTGAAAAAGATGGTTGAGCATCAGGCTGGCTTTCTATCTTACGGATGTTTGGTCCAGAACCTATGATAAGCGACTGCGTTTTCACAACGTTCAAAGAAAGTTTGTTTGCATGCAGCCAATCTTGTAGCTTCAGAAGATCTAAATTTAAGTCATTTTGCAGGTCACCAATGCTTTTTGAAGAGAGCGAAATGGTCGTATCGTCAGCATACATGCTGACATGAGACTTTTGCAGGGAAAAGGGCAGGTCATTGATGTAGATCAGGAACAACAGTGGACCAAGACAAGAGCCTTGAGGAACTCCACAATTTATTCCCTTCACATCAGAAGAAGAGCCATTTATCCTGCAAAATTGTTTACGATTATCCAAGTACGATGTAAACCAGTCATGTTCCAGGCCAGTCACTCCATACATTTTGGAGATGGAGCTGTGCGTTTTAGCTCTAAGCACTGGGATCGCAGAAGTATGGAAGATCAAACTGAGTCCACGAACCATTCTTGTGACGCTTAAGTGTTCGCGTTCAAGATGGGCTTGAAACCTGATCACCAATTTGTTGTGGCTGCAAATTCAAAGGATTACACTACTTTGCTGAAACACTTTCAAACTTGCTCACTTATAGACACTGCTAAACAGGTTTATTTGCAAGTAGATGAAAGTATCAAAGTGGATTACATACCAGATTGCAAATTCAAGAACATGTCCTAGAAAGAAATATAAGAAGATTTTTGAAAACTCAACTCAAGAAAACAATCAACAATAAAAATGAATATATAAGCGCCATATACCCTCGAGTACCGAATAATCGTCTCCCCCCCCCGGTTATTAATTTTTGAATAATTTTCCAAACCCCCTGCTCTTCTTCCAACCCCCCTTTTTATTAACTTTTGGAAACATGAAATAAAAGTCAACACGATAAACACAAGAAAAAGCCTCAAGAAGTGCATTCAACAGAACCAGAGTTCAAAAATAAATGTAGCTATCAGTAACATCACTATTCACATGAATATAAAAAAGATACGTGTTTACCTAAGAAAACGACTATTTTCTATTCCTCCAGGCACCACCCCAATTATTCCAACCTCCCCATTATTGTCATAGCAAATCATTTCCAACCCCCCCCCCGATTATTCTCACCCCACCGTTTATTCGGTACTTGAGAGTACAGAGCAGAAACTGTGTAAATTTATGTCATCGAGGACTTTGAGGTAAAGAAGAGTTTGGATAAGCTTTTTGAAATGATAAATCAAGATTTTAAGCCCTGAGGAAGAAAATGTAAAGTGGTGTCTAAATTCAGAATCTGTTCCAAGGAGCGAGGGGGGCTCAACTTTATAAGTTCTCGTGCATGCGTGCGCAGCTTCTGCTCTGTCAGCGCCATAGCGAAGTATCGTCAACATATTTCAAATACGTAAAAAACAATCAAAATTCATGTATTTTTCATAAAGTATATGCACAGAACAATATTGAATGACGTAATGGTAGAAGATTATACAACTAGAAAAGATTCATATGAATAAAATCATTGATTATGGTGATAATGAAATCAAAGCAACGTACCTCTTTTCCAAGAAGCTCTGGAGATACATAGAATAAAAAAAAATTCGCGAGTTTAAAATTAGTTCTATTTTCCATTTGTTTGTATACTTGATGCAATAATTGTTGTTCTCTTGCACAAAAAGAACAACGTTTAGTGTAACGAATGATCAAGCTAATGACACGTAGAGCTGCTTCAAATACAAATAATTGAGGGAAACAAAACTTGGGATCAGATCTGAGTTGTTTCGAATAAAATACAACCAAAGGAAAGAAAAACATTGGCTGCTGTCAAACTTGAGTCTATTTTAGAAAGTAAGGCATCATAACTATGCAAAGACACCCGGTCACACTGTGCCGGTCTGTCTTTTGCAAAGCTACCTGTGCTGTGGTTATTTTGTTGGCGCGAAAGTAATCCAATGTGATTGCCTTGGCAAATCATGATTGATTAATTCTGCTTAAACAATGCTGTAATTTAGGTCAGCACTTTGTTTATCCCGTTGTTTTTTTGACGCTATAGCTTTTTAAAGACTCTTGCCCAAGCAACGAAAGGTTGTGACAGCGTTGTATTGAACAAGAAGAGCGGTCACATATAATAGCGTTGAAAGCCCGTTTTCTCAAAAGGAAAGGACGGTATAGAGAGCCCAGTGTGGCCACGACTAATATTGGTCTGTAACGGGTGCGCCAAAGAAGTTCACACGTTTGAAACTGTGGTTCCTAGAGTGGAGGATGTATTTAAATGGATCTAAAGATGATTGATAGCAAAAAGACTGAAATACGTTTTTGCGATTTTTCTTGCATTCTTATAAGAAAGGAAAGGCTAAGTAAATTTGACTGTGGGAGGGAAAACTTCTTGGTTGTGGAATGGCTGAAGAATGCCTAAAAAGTGCGATCTCGACGGAGGCACTTGGCACGAAGCAGAAAATGCATTGGTAAAATTGAGAGGATCAAACCCAGGTCACAATGAATCGAAAGATAGGACCCTATGAAAAGAAACGAGACAACACATAACGAACACATGAACGTTTAGTGTTGCCGTGTAAGGATTATGGGAATGCTTACCTTCGATGCAGCTTAATCTCACATTTATAGTTTCATCATCTTAGGAGAAGAAATTGTTATTACATAAAGGAATGAAAAGATTTCACGTACATAAAAGCCTATGAAAGAGAATTTAAACGCTTATTTGCTTGAAATAACATCCCTCTGGAATGAAACCTTTGAATAAGATCCTATGGAAACGGTAAAAACAAAACAAAAAACAAAGATCGAGAAAGGAGGAAAAATTAGAATCCAAATAAATAAATCCAAAACAATATGTCAGTAACACTGAAGCCAACAACTGGCTGAAGTCAGCCAACAGCCGTTAACAATCAAAGCCCTTGGTGCCAAATCAAAAAATTTGTAGCATCACAACAAACTCCTTCTATCGACAGAGGGAATGATCTCAAAGTTTGATAAGCGCTGCTTATAGACAGTCCGATACACCCCCCTTTAATTCTCGTCCAGATCTTAAGTCTCTTTGACTCTAGTCTATCTAACTTTCTATCTTGTTGAGACTAGGAGGTCTACAACGATAAGTAACAGTAAGATACAAACCGCATGGAGGCTGCAAGATGTTAGCTCTCAACAGTCTGGCTGGAAGGCGAGAGAGATACCAAACTTTATATCAAATCTACACTTTCAAAAGGTCTTGAATTACCTACAGTACTACAGAGAGGGTTCAATACGGTAAGAGCATGTGAGCTTTTACGGTAAGAGCATGTGAACTGAGAGGATTATCAAATTACTTCCATAACACAGATAAGTTATAAATACAACAACAACTGAAAGCAAAAAATAAACTTACTTCCTCCAGGTGTCTTGGTGTGGTTCATGATTCCAAATAGTGAGTGGTGGCTGCGAGGGTCCTTAGCGTTTTGAACCAGTTCTAAATGCTTTGCTACTGATGTATCTAAAAAGAAATTTCGCTGTTATAGAATAAAGAGGTAGAGTGGATAAACTTAGAATGGATAATGGAGAACGTTTCAGAATGTTATTTGACAAGTTTGTTCCAAACATATTCCAAGCACAATTAGCAAAAATTTTTTAAATGGTGTGACTGCTTTCGATCTTTAAACGTTCTTCAAAAAGTCGTTCCTCCATGAATTGATAACTGGTTCGTTGAAAAAGGTGCATACCGCACAGTTGTACATCTCTGACAAATGCTAAAAGTCTTACTCGCTTGGTACTTTAGACTTTAAGACGCGTCGTTCTCTAAAATACATAGGGATAAGAATTGCACCTCGGTGACCACTGGCGTTACCAAATACAGTAAAACAGTTAAAAAAACGGTGGTTGAAGAGCCTCAACCTACTTGTTTTGCAATTAGGTGAAAAAGGTTTTCTTAACAAGGAACTAACAGAAGCTGTGAAGATAGGAATGTTCAACTAAGGTAAGGAGCTTAAACAATGAAGTGACAATGTCTTGAATGGTTCGCTTATGGGCAACATTTTATGGCAGCTGTACAAGTGGTTGGTGCTTGTTTGTGCCTGGCACTCTTTCAAACCTGCGATGGTACAGAGCAACGAGACGGTTTCATTCTTCAAAAAAATGTACAATAGGCCCTACCTATAAGTGTCGTATTTTCGCTTCCTTTGAACACGATCTTTAGTGAATTCGGTGCATAAACAATGTTTTGAATGAACTCCACGTACTTGAGTAAGGCCTTCGAAGTAATGCATGTTGTTAAAGATCATCTGTTAGAAAATACCAGTTGAGTAAAAAAATTTTACACGTTTGGTAGGCTATGAAATAAAAATTATGTGACCGATATTCAAAACTAAATATCAATCTATCAGTGAAAGATTAACTTAGATGGAAAAATTTTGTTTGGTAAAATCACTCATCATTTAGAAGCAGAAATTAGGAAAATCCCGGCAAGGGGCATGTTTGGGAAGGAGAATTCCTCATAATATTCTGGTCCATAATCTACCTGCTATTGAAATTGATATTCTATTTCTGAAACTTGCAATGTGAACTTTAATGCCACATAAATCAAGGACCAGAATGGAACGTGGAATTTTTGATTCCCACACAAACCCCTTACAGGCACTTTCTAATTTTTGGGCCTTAGAGATGTGTGATGTTACCAAACAAAATTTTCAAATCTAAGTTAGCCTTAGACTGATAGATCAACACTTAAGTTTTGAATATCAGCCACATAAATTTTATTCCACAGCCCTCCAAAGAATATAGATCTAGGTTCTATAGTCTAGGTTAGCCTACGATTTCCAATCTTATTCACAAAGAAACAGCAACAATGATTTATAAATCTCTGAATGAGCTTGCACCCGAATACATGCGAAATCTGTTCACAAGATGTTTAGAAAGCAATGGTCGTGTACTACGGTCAGCTGATACAGATCTAAAATTGCCACTTTTAAAAACTAGCGCTGGTCAGAAGTCATTCTCGTATCGAGGGGCCAGACTTTGGAGCAGCTTGAGTAGGGAAGCTAAAGTGGCAATCTCCCTCAGTGCCTTCAAACGGCTATCAAAAAACGATGTCGATGCACTGAGCCAGAGCTAATGATTTCCTTTGTCTCGTTTTCTTCTCTATTTTATCAAATGATTGTATTAGGGCTACTCTTTTGTAATATTATATCTATTAATTTGTTTTTAACACGTCAGTTTGAAAAGCAGTATTTATAACTGAAACTTTTTACGTGTATAAACATCATAAAATGAAAAAATGAAATGAAAATAGATACTATAAGAGGCAGGTGCAAAAAACGAAAACTTTTCTTAGCACACTAAGGCCTTTCAAACTTAAGTTATCATCAGAGTTACACACATACAGAGTTAGAGTTCTTTGCTTGGTATTTTCTATCTTGTTGCTTTCTTTTGACCAATCATATGAAGGTCGTCTTAGTTTTCTGTGATGCAATAGCACAGTCAGCATTTTGGATGCAGTCGCATCGTCCTGGTAGCGTCATCAAGTAATTTGTATAACAGTTTAACTTTGATGTTTGCATTGTAAAGTTTATTGAAATGTAAATAACGAAAAGAAGTCTGTTGAAATAATTTCTTGACCGTACAGAAGAAATATTTCTTCTTTCTCTCAGACACCTGGTATGAGAGAAGCAAACATTTATGGAGGGTGAGTGAAACCAGGCAAAAAATTTCCAGTCGGTCTTCTTAGCTGGGTAGGCGACCTGTATTTCTTCAAGCAAACAGATAAAACTCGAGAACAAATTAGTCATCATAGCTAGGGCCTCTAGGGACTTTGACTTACTAATTTATTAATTTATTTATTTGTTAATTTATTAATTTATTTATTAACTTACTAATTATTTGAGTTTACTAATAGCACGAGATCGGCCAACATTGAATTCCCAACAGTCGTCAATTCCACTCTGTCTTTTCTAGTTTTTCCCCAGGGTACATTCCAACTGAGTGTTTTTCTCCTTTGATAATTAAATTACATAAGTTAAAGCGTTTTACATCTATCTTGATAATACATGTTGATTATAAATAACTTGTTTACTCTAGGTTTCTTGGGTTGATAATGAATCATGGTTGATTCGAAACGTTCTGAAAATGATTAATAAATGATTTGAGTCGAATTTTTCAGGCCTTTGGCCTACCTTATTTACCACTGGATATGCCACATAATTAATCGCATAATAAAAAACATGAACAAGATTGGCGTCTTTATCCTCGTTCTACGTTTCTTAACTAAGTCGCGCTTTCCTCCTGATACGTTAAAATCATACTTACTGCAGCTGTAGCAAGGCAATAATACCTGAAAGATAAAGAGCAGTGTATTAACAGATTTATAACTCAAAAGAACATCACAAAGTAAAAATGCGGATAATGGTAATATTGAAAATTGCTTCGCGTATAACGAAACTCACTTGCTTCTAACGGCAATTTCCACTGTCTGGTACTCTGCTGCACATAAATCTTTCACGTATTGTAAGCCTGTCAAATCAAAGAATAATTAACTGACTGAAAGAAATAGCTGACCAATTCAACCTACTTCCCAGGCTCTAACTGGCCTTCTCTCAGTTTGCATTGTTGACAGTAAGAGTAATCAGGGCTGTAGGAAGCAGTTGCTAATTGGGCGGGGGGGCAATTTTTCTTAAAACAAGAGAGAAAAATAGATCCAATTATTGCTTGTGGTAAGCCCTACTTGTCCTCAATTCCTATGGGCCTGGGAGTAATGACCATTGTAGCAAGTACCAGAAGGCAGGAACACCACAATACGACGCAAAATAAATGACGACTATTATCTGGATTGAATATTGATCATATATATGCAATACATAATCAATATTCAATCCAGATAAAAGTCGTCATTTATTTTGCGTCGTATTGTGGTGTTCCTGCCTTCTGGTATTTTCACTCGTCCTTCGCTGCAAGCATCTTTCGCTCATGGAAGATCCGACGCACAGCCTTAGTAATCGCTACCACCCACCACCCACCCCCGTTCATACTAATGTAGCAAATGGGTGGATAGGTGGGAGGGGGTGGGTGGGTGGGTGGAAGCAATTACTAAGGACTCAAGGTAATAAGTCTAGCACAGCCTGCCATCGTGGTTTTTTCTTGATACAATTCATTGTAGCAAGGTTGTGATCCACTAGCAGTTCTAAAGCAATACTACCGAGAGTGAGTCAATAAAATGGCTACAAAAATGTTACTTCCTGGATATCAAAGCAATAACATTGAAAGATGTCTTGCCTTATTCCCAATATGTTCAGCTATGTTCAGTAATTTATTTGGCTTTAAATCGACCATTCCTTTCCGTCAATATTAGAGATTTACTGCAGAAAACCACTTCCAAACAACTGCGAAAAGGATTTAAAACGACAAGCAAAATTTCCCTTTTTTTCTTTCCTTGGAATAGTGGAATTTACATGCAATTATGTATTTTGTCCTCTTGCAAGAATGAAATCCCCCTGAATAATATATTCATCTCATATTCATACTCTGGGCAAGACTTTTTTCCCCAACATAGCACGTGATAAAGCGTGCTCAAGTCATTGCAGCAAGGTAAACACACCAGGGGAACTTGCTCGTAATTTTAGCGCATTTGAAAGGTTTCTTGAAGGGACCTTTTAGGAAATCAACCGTAAAATCTGAACGGAGTGGCAGATCTCAATCAGGGCATATTCTCAAATAACTGAACATGTCAGCTATTCAATAAGATATTGCGAAATATCATTGTCTATACCTTGAGGGAGCAGTAGCCTTTCAAACGCTAGGCTTTTCTCAGTCAACCGGTAAATAAATGCAAAGCTGGTTTTGGACTATCAAATAAAGCTGACAGGTAATTAGGCTGACTCAAGGCCCCGTCCAAAAGTTATTGCAGCACATTTACTTGCACTATAATTATCAAAATTATTTCTTCTAATAGTTAAAGGAGTATTTTTGCATTTTTTTGTAATTTTCAAGATAGTGTTCTCGTGGTAGCTTTAAAAGATTAAAGAACTTAGTTCACAACATCCAGAAAATGGCCTAAAAACGCATCATCAAGGCATCTCGATGGAAAAGAAATGTAACCTGTAACTTTTACCATTTTCGCCAATCCTTTTTCAGAGCAATAGATGAGATATCAATGTCAGTTTCCGTCTCAGTTTGAGTTCATCAGATTCAGACGATATGAAAGACTTGATCGCGCCTTTTAGGCCATTTTTCCAGCTGTTCTTAAAGACTCAAGTTTAAATCATTTGGACTTCCCAGGAGATCAATGCTTTGAAAATTACCAAAAAGCAACATATTTCAATCTTTAAGCTCTCAGAGAAAAAATTCATATAATGATCGTGCAACAACGTTTGCTGCAATGATTTATCAAACGTGGGGGACATTTCAGAGTCACCCTGTTTTCTACAGCAATCCCTTCCAATCTTGCTGTCAGCTAGCCTGCGTGCAGACAATACCCAAACGTATAGTCTGGGCAACACCGCTCAATATCGCGTATTGTATGAGTCAGCATTTCATTTCAATAGCAGTGTGAATGGCCCTTTCTACTTAGCGCCTGTGTATTGTTTATTTTAGGGTTCTTAAAATTCCAGAGTATTGTGTTGTTAATGTAGTCTGCTTAGAGAACAAAGCGAAACCTGAGATTTAATCACATGATAGCCGTTCTCAAATCTGATTGCTTCCTTGTTTTGCAGGAAAGCTGTTTTACTGGCTGGTACAACAATGCATTTTCTTTGTTGTCACATAGATGCTGAAGCACGCACTACACAACAGCGAGCTGCGTTGCGCAGACTATACCATTTTCTTGGGTATAGTCTGCGCGCAGGCTAGCTGTCAGCGTTTTCAAGGCAATAATTAGGTTTGCCTATCCCCTTCGCTCTCTTCGCTCTCCCTCTGGGCAAATTTTCAAAATTTACTAACTAATAAAAACGAGAATAGCATTATGACGGGGATCCATTCTCCCTTGTCTTGCTAATACAACGCATGAAAAATGAACAAAAAGGTGGAAGAAGAAGCGGAAGAAGTCTTGCTTCCCCTTCACGTTGCATATTGCACGTCTCGTATTATTATTATTATTATTATTATTATTATTATTATTATTATTATTATTATTATTATTATTATTATTATTATTATTATAATAAACGGAACCACCATCAAAAATTAACAGAAAAAATTAAAAAGAAAACACAACTGCTAAAATTCGGACGTTTCGATAAAAATCTTCTTCAGCACAAACTTTCCAAAGGACAACCGAGAATTTATAATACATGATAAACAACCTAACTTAAAAATAAAATTACAATTACATTTTGTAAAAAAGAACCCCATCCTTAGTAAACATGACTGCTATTGAAATTAAATTCTAGTGGGAGTGAAAAATCACGTTTGAGTTCAAAGTGCTTGGTCCCCCGGGCCCCCAAGGCCGCCCAGAAGGACCCAACGACAAAGGACCCAAACTCTGAGTCCTTCTCCCCTGAGTCCCCCCGAGCAACCCAACGACCCAAGAGACCCAGCGCGATCCAGGCTCCAAGCGTAAACAAGAAAATGAAATGTTTGGCTGATTAGCAATTATTTCCCCCTTTGAGACCAGATAAATCACAGACCAAACCCCCGAGGAATACAGCCGGCAACCCCGCAGCCCTCCCATATGACCTATCCCATATGACCTATCCCATATCCCATATGACCCATATGACCTATAATTATTATTATTATTATTATTATTATCATTATTATTATTATTATTATCATTATTATTATTATTATTATCATTTTCTTTAAAGTTGGCAACTTACAATAGCTAAAATATAAAACTGCTAATTTAAGCCAACAAATTAATTACAATAATACAGAAAATAGAGAAATATATGCACATAAAACTAGTAGTCAAAAGATTACAAAGTTCATAAAATCTATGTAACAAGAAGAATAAAACCGAGTTGGAAGAAATCTATATAACAAGAAATCCGAGTTGCGGTATATATTGTTTGCAAAGTCTGCAGTCACAGTCATCATTTTTCCAAAATTTTATTTTATTCTTAAATTGCTGTACGGAGCCTGTATCTTTGATTTCCTGTGGGAGAGAGCGCCATATACGCTGCCCCCTGTATCGGACTGTTTCGGTACCATAATTAACAGTATGTATCCTAGGAAGTAAGAATGTATTTGTGTTTCTCAAATCATAGGGAGGAGTTCTTTGGATGAAAATTTCATTCATAAAACTGGGGTTTAGGTTATTTATCGTTTTGAACATTTCAGTCATTAGCAACTGCATATTTTTCTCATGTATGGTTACAGATCTATCTTTTCCAGCAAAGTTGCGAAGCTAGAACTATAGTCTTTATATGCTATTCTCAGGGCTCTCTCGTGCAGCCTGTTGATTTTGCTGTTCATTTTTCTGCTATGAAACATCCAGACCAACGGACAGTATTGGAATTGGCTGGTTACAAATGCTCGCATCAAAAGCCTCAATTTATCAGTGCCAAGATAAGCTGACATACGTGACAGAGCAAATAATTTGTTGCCAGCCTTTTGACAAATATTGCTTACGTGTTTTTCAAAGCTAAGATTTGTGTCAATTAAAACTCCTAACAGTTTTTCCTCTTTTGAATTACTAACGACACAGCTGCCAATATTTATGCTGAGCTCTTCATTCGTACTTTCACCAAATACCATAAAATGGCATTTGTCTTTGTTGAGTTTCATGTAATTGTTGGCAAACCACTCTATTATAATTTTGGAGTCATTTTCCAGCCTAAAGATAACATTTTCGAGACGCATATCGCACGCATAGATGGTTGTATCATCTGCATAGTTACATATCTCTGTCTCTTGAATCGATAACAGACGATCATTGATATAAATATTGAAAAATAGAGGTCCAAGGACGGATCCTTGAGGAGCACCAAACTTTAGATATTGATAGGTGCTGAACGATCCATTGATTTTTTACTCTTTGCTGCCGATTTTCCAAATAGCTATGAACAAGCAACAAAGCTTCACGGCTAAATCCGTAAGCATGTAACTTAGCAATCAGTAAGTCATGTCGAATGCAGTCAAAGGCCTTTGAGAGGTCCATGAAGATAGCTCCTATTTTCCCACCGTTGTCCAAGCAAGCTTTCCAGTTTTCAATAGCCCGCATCAACGCATGTTGGGCATTGTAGCCCTTGCGAAAACCACAAAGCAGCCATGATAAATACGGAGACATATGTGCAGAAATCTGCGTATCCATGAGCCTTTCAAATACCTTTGAAACTGCAGGGAGAACACTAATTGGTCTGTAATTACCCTTGAAAGTTTTGACCTCTTTTTTGAAAAGAGAAGATACATCGGCTAACTTCAATTCATCCGGAAAGGAAGACTGTTCTACTGAGTTATTGAATACTACTTGTAAAGGTACAGAAACTAGATCGGACTGACTTTTTAACAGTTTTGGAGGAATACTCTTGAAAGTGGTAGACTTAGAAGAGTTTAGTGCATCGATTTCGTTTTTCATATTGTCTGCTGACACCTTTTCAAATGAGAAGGAACCAATGTTCCCATTCAAGGAGCGGATTTTTTGAATACTTGGGTGTCTTGAAAACTTAAATATTATTTGATCAATAGGATCGCTAATATCCTCAGAATCAAGAATAATATTCTGATTTTCGATGACACCAAGAGACTCGGTGATTGTGACAAAAAAATCATTAAAAGTTTCAGCTACATCAGACTCGTTCGACACAATTTCCCCTTCTTCGATCAAGGTTATGCGCGATTTTGAAGAGCTTTTATCTGATATAAAAGGTTTGACAGTCTTCCAAAATTTTTTGTTGTCTGTAACTTCTGAAATATCGAGTTGATTATAGAAATCTCTTTTTGTCTTACGGGATAATTTAACGCAAAAATTACGCTGTCTACGAAAAGCGTCCAAGTTATCAGCCGTTTTATTCTTATTATATCTATTTTTCAGTCTTATGCGTAGCATGAACGCCTTGCGAAGGGTTCGGTTCATAAAGGACTGTCATTAGCACGAATGTACCTCTTTTTCATTGGTGCATGTTTATCTAAAACACGTTGAAATGTATCTTGAAAGGACGTGTAAGTCAAGCCTTGCACATTAAGGTCAGCAAGTTCTGTCTGGAGATCAAGTCGAAAAATATCTACTCGAAAGTTTTTATAGTCTCTATAGTTAACAACATTTGGCCTTTGCTTGTCAAAAGAAGTTTTCAAAACTGTGACGATCAATTTGTGAAAATCAGATAACCCAGTTTCAATGGCAGTTGTATGTTGAAAGTTCCGCTCTCTATTTGTCAATAGCAGATCAATGCACCTAGGGTTACCGGACTTAAAACACGTAGGCTCTTTTACCAAGTTCTTTAGGGCAAAAAGATCCATGAAGTCATTTATATCCTGTTCCGTTTCTCGTGCTGACAAAGATGGTGAGCAGGGTGAGTGGCCGAGTTATAAAGTCTTCATCAGGTGGCTGAAGCTAAGCTCGGTCGAGTGAGGTCAAACTCCGGATGCGGAGGCCTGACCTCACAACTCACATCGTCGTCCTTTGGAAGAGACGTTAAAATAGGGGTCCCATGCCTGGATGCGGCATACACAGTGGGCCTAAAGAAGCATTCAGAAGGTAGAAATCCTGACAAACCCATTCAAAACAAATTGAAAACAAACAAACAAACAAAGATAATGGTTCTGACAAGAGGGAAAGAGAGACTTATAGCAAGGCCAAACAAGGATATGCACAAGAACCGTGCATAGCTTTCTTTGACTTGACGCGTCACACAAAAATTTAGTGTACCTGTTGCTTCACTAAAGTAGCGTCTCTGCACTGTTGTCATATTTGAGTTCGGGCATCTATCTCTAATAAGCTCAAACAGTGTTGCCATTTTACCATTTTCACAGGCAGTGCTGGGCATTAGAATCTAAAGAAAAAACTAGCTACATTTATTTTCGAAAGATGGATACAGGACGCTGTTTCTCGCAAAAAGGAGGAGAGCGAGTGATTAAAGCAACACACAAATTAGATGAAACTAGCGAGAACAGAGCACTTTGACGAAAAAAAACGTAAAAAAGTGCCCTTCTAAATAGAAAGATTGGTGGAATAAGGTGCGTGGTATTCAACTGAAATGTTATCTCTGCATAAACTAAGTACGAAGACAAAGATTTTCACCATTAGGTTGGTGCTTCGTAGAACTGGACGCTTTGACCTGTCAAAAATGACCTTCCTATTACGCATCAAGAAGTCTCTCAATGGAATTAGTTTCAGAAATTTCCTTGGACATATTCATCAGTGCAATCTTCAAACATAATCGTCGTTGAAACAAACAACAACAACGCCGAATAAAAATGAGTTTGGAAAAAGATAACGTATTACTTTGCGTATGAAACATAGCGACTTACGATAGACGTAGCGATATTTACTTTCAACACCAATAAGAAACTGTCTTCCCTTCAGGATGCACCAGAAGTGCCAGTACTTACTTCTTTTCCAGTGCTTACATGTCACCTTTTTGCAGAGGCCATCACTGCTTTATAACAGTGTAGCTTCAGGATAGTATGATGTGTTATCAGTTCAGTCATTCTCTTTCAATACCTGCCAAATTTAAACCAATCAAATCGTGCATGGCTTGGCATAGCCACTGAGAAAATTTGACATCTCAGCACCAGAGCTTTGGTGTATCCTAAAGATATATAAGTTGAACAAGCAGTGAGGGATTTGCATTTGCTAATTGTGTTCTATTTCAAAGATACGATTTACGGAAGTCTATTGCTTTCAACCCATCTCTGTTTCCTGTGCGTTAGTAATATTCTTTTGAGCTAGAATTGACACTGTTTAACTTTACCTCAAGTGGTGTCATAATGTTCAGCTTTGTTAGCAACTTCATGTATGAGGCACCATCCGAAAACTAGGACAAGAATCATATACCGGTTTAGTCAAAGCAACGTTTACGCGTTTAACAGGCCGTGGGGTAAAAAGTATGGGGCCGATATTCAAAACTGAAAATGTCAATCTATCAGTCAAAGGCTAACTTAAAAGAGTAAATTTTGTTTGATAAAATCACTTACCTTTCAGAACCAGAAATTAGGAACATGCTGGTGAGGGTATGTTTGGGAGCGAGGATTCCACATTCCACTCTGGTCCATGGTTTACTTGCTGTTGAAATTAAAACTCTATTTCTGACACTGGTAATGTAAATTTCAATGCATCATAAATCTTAGACCAGAATAGAACATAGAATTCTCGAATCCCATTCAAACCCCTGATAAGCTATTTTCCAATTGTTGGACCTTAAAGATGTGTGATTTTACCAAACAAAATTTCTCATCTAAGTTAGCCTTTGACTGCTTATCTAAGTTAAGCTTTTAGATTAACATTTTAGTTTTGAATATAAGTCGCGGCGACTGATAGCGACTGATATTCAAAACTAAAATATTAATCTAAAAAGGTCTGCTAGGATTGCTTATCTAACTTTGTAAAATGAAAATACCGGGTGTCTAAAACAAGTACCCCCTATTTGACTAAACAAAGGAGTGAAACGATAAAGTATGGGGACTTTTTGAGTATATAGGCATATGTGCCGATCTTAAACTTAAATGCACATACATAAATACCTTGCACTTTAAACATCGTCCTCCCAACACTGGAGATATGGGTTCAAAAAGTCGAATTTTGGCGTGCACTTGAAACCAGAGGTTTTGTAAACAGACCTAGCCATGATTTGACATCACAGGCATCTTGCAAAAATTTCAACTTTGACCTTTAGCTTTTTCTTTTGAAAAGAATTATACCTTGAAATGCTTCAGTTGTTCTACCGATAATTATTCCTTTGAGGAATCAATCCGTGCATTGAATTTCATCCCAAGTGTCAAGGACGAAGAAAAGGAGCAGATACACGCGCTCATTTTGGAGATGTGGCACGACTTTATCATTTTTACCACATTGTCATCATATCTGTTTAATCGAGGCGATGTCACGAGTCTTCTATTCTTTTCAAAAGCGAAAATTGAAAGGTAAAGCTTACAGGTGCGTTGGAAAAAATCTATGATACAAATCATGGCTAGGCCCTTTTTCAAAGCCTCTGGTGTCGGGTGCACTGTGTATGTGAATCTAAACTGAAGATTGGTAAATTCAACTGTCCACTCAAAGAGCGTCTTATCGTTTCGTCCCTGTTTCCAGCCAATTTTAGACACCCGGTAGTTTCAAATTAGCACCACAAAGCTTCTTCAGAATCTTTACTTCAAATTCAGTAGTTAAAAAGATTTCAAAAAGATGCCCAAATAGAAAGAAGAATTTACCTGAAAAAGCGCTAGCTCAGATCCTTTTAGATCTATAGCTGCCATTCCAATTTCACCTTTTGCCAAGCCTCTCCCCTCTACAACAGCTGCAATTAAAATATACATGTTCGGAGACTTAGACTTGTTACTGATCAACAGTAACATTAAGATTGCAAAGATTGAGCATGTTCAAATCACAGCTCACTCGCAACTTTGGAAGATATTAATCATTAAATCACAACACATTGATTAATCAGGCATTAGGTATTTAGGCATCATTAAATATTGCTGTTATTGATTGTGCTTGAGCACAGGCAATGGGGAAAAATTAGTAACAATAACAAATAAACCTCTTTTACTTCAGTGTTTGCCAACTTTAATGTAACTACCAACTTTAATGTAACTCCTCCATAACAGCCCCGAAGAAGTCCTGCATGGCAGGACGAGATATTGGCAAAACATATATAATCAAATAAATACGCGTTAAATCGACTCATTCTTTGCTGTTGTTCCTCGTCGTGTTGAGGTGTTGCTGCCTACAATTTTTGCCAATTTTGCCAATACTGTACAGATAAGGCCAAGCACGACGATGTTTCTGACGCAAACATTTACGGCTAATACTGCCGAATTTGCTTGCATCAAGAACATCGTCGTGGTTGGCCTGACGCAGACAAAATTGACAAACTTGGCAAACACTGAAGTAAAAAGAGAGGTAGTTGTTACTTCAAGCTTAAGAGAAGGCAGTACTTACCAACAAGAATACTGGGATCCATTCTGCCAGTACCAGGCGTGGTTGGATGGTGAGGCGTTCTTGATGAAGATCCACGTGATGTTCTATTAGTAGAGATATATGGAGTAACAGAACTTCCTTTTCCAGTCATGGATGATATTGATCTTCTCTGCTGTACAGTGCTGAAAGTAAAACTCCTGCTAGGTGAGTAAAAATAGCCCGGCGTTTGAAAGGCTACTGCTTCCTGGGTGAATAAGCAATGATGTTTTGTAATATCTGTTTGAACAGCTGACATATTCAATAATTTTTGGAACTTTTCTGGCTGAAATAGGTCCTTTCGTTCAGATTTTACAGGGGATTTTCTTAAAGAGTGTCCTTTCGGGAAACCTTGAGATAAATGCTAAAATTACGAGCAAGCTTCACAGATATGTCTCCCTCACCGCGATGACTTTAGTACGCTTTATCACGTTCTATCGTCTTAGGGTAATGAAAAAACCTTCCCCTTAGTATAAATAACCTAGACAGCGCTCACATAATGCCGGTATTGAAAACGGTGAAAAAATGTGACGGATAGGCCTCCGTTCACACAAAAACGATATGCTTTTTGCCGGCAGGTTTTGAAAACGGTAGATTTTGAAAACGGAACTCTAACGGGCACATTTTGGAAACGGTATCAAGTGGAAACTCGAAAATGTTACTAACAGAACATTTTTCGAAGCTTTAGGAAGGGGACTAATCAACCCTTAGGGTGTATGTGCATTTCTTTGGCACCAAAGTCTTTCACTGGCAGATTTCCTCCCGTTTTCAAATTGTTCTGGCATCGTGTGAACCGTGTGAACGCTTTCTCAAATAACGATTTCCGACTTGGGGGCGGGTAAACGAGTATACGATTTTAGTCAGTTTTTTGAAAGTGGGGGTGTATTTACCCCCTCACACCCTCCCCTGGCTCCACCACTGAGGAGGATTCCATTCTTCTAACAGGACGAAATACATTAACAAATTCAAGTGGCTTACACTCGTTTGTGCATATCTTCGAAAGGGGCTTTCTGGAGAATATCTGCCATATCAAAAGGAAGGAACGGCGACTTGAAGCCACTAAAATACTGAACCTAATTGGACATATCAGGAATAAAACAGGGTAGTTTTCAATATCATTGCTTTGATTTTCAAAAAGCATTATTTTTTAAATGCTGGGCCTTTTCAATACAGTAATTATTCCATTTAGATTCTACTCAATAACAAGCAGCTTATAACACGTGGTTCATTTGGATTTTACTACAATAAATCTCCCCACTTCACAGGATGTTTTAAATCAAGGCAGTAATTTTGTCACAAAAGATTGGCAAAAAAGACTTTCTTAGCTGCAAATGAATAAACCAGTATCAAATTTATTGTGTACATTAGCTTCAGAGCCATAGGAAACATCTTAAACATTGATGGCACGAGACTTCAAGGGTGCTCTTTTCAAGCTAAGGAAGGCTGGACCTCCACTGAATAAGAAGGGCAACTTTTGTTTATTACAAAATCTTTGGGAGACATGTGCCCCCATAGTGCCGCCATAATGTCCCAGTGCCTGTCTCTGATAATCATTTTAAGAGTAGTTTTATCATGATAGGGACGTCTCCACAATTGTCATCATCACCACAAATGAATGAAAATCTGAAATTATGAACAAGTTCTTCAATATCTCTGTAATGACAGTTCATGTCTTTGGAACTGGTTCAACAAATGATAAATATGGATGTATCTTCAACCAGAAATATTCAGGAGGTGTAAGAAAATGTCATTTATCAAATGTATACCTTGGAATTCTTGCACTTCTCTTGGCATTTGTTGATGGTGTTGTAAAGTCGAAAGACGTAGCATCAGTGGATGTGCTTGTTATTTCTGATCTTGAAGTTGTCCTTGCTGTTGGTGTTTCTAGTTCAAAAGCTAGAAGAGCAAATATTGTTCTCAGTGGAAACCTTCTCGTTGAATATGCAGTAATAGCAAGTGAAAGAAACTGAAAGGTGAGAGATTTGATTGCTTGGGATATTATCAGCATAACTCAGAAGGGGTTGCTCTATGGAAAGGGCGAATCCCCCATTTAAGGTCATTGGAGTTTGAACAGTATGTCTTTCAGGGTAATTTTTGTTGCTGTTGGTCATTGGTCATCATTCAATCAGTTGATCAAAGTGAAAGTGCAAAGATCATGCATTTGTCAAAGATCTTTGGCTAAAATGAATGGATGAGTTAGTTAATGAGGCACATAATGAACAGCTTTTCATGTGCCAACTCTTTTATGGCTGCAAGCTGAAAGCATAATGGACTGCACACAAAAAGGGGCATTAAATATCATGATGACCAAAATAGATACATATTCAGGGTACATGTGAACCCCATCAGCCTGTGTTCCAGACTGCAAAGTTTGCTGTGCATATGCAGAAAACGTTCATCACTCAAACTAACAAAGAACTTGTTACATGTTCATTCAGCAGTGCGGCAAGGGTAACTTAGGTAAGGGGATTGAAATGAAGGAATACTTGGGAATACTTGCATTCACTTGCAGCTCAAAGACTACCGGATGAATAAAAAAAGTTTAAGTTTACCGGGTGAGCCAGAAAAAAGTTCCCACTTTCGAATATTCATAACACCAAGACTACTGCATGGATTTGTATCATTTATGTTCTAGTTAAAAGTCAAAAGATCAAAGTATTTTTTTTTATTTTTCTTGCTGTCCTACGAGCACTAGAAGTAATGGTAAATTCAACTTCATAAAAATTACATGATTGCAAAATGACGGAAAAAGGGCTTGAAACATTGATCAAATTGTAAGGAACCCATTCACACCGAACAATAGGCCATAGGTGTTTCACTTCCCTCAAGAGTTATAAGACATCGATTTTCAAACAAATACGAGAGATTTTCAATCCCATGGCCATTAAATGTACAGAGGATATCCCTCACCCATGAGAAGTTGTATTTCCTTGATTATTCTCTCCAAGAAGTCATTTATAGATTGATCGATGCTATGGGCCATTTTTCACTCATTTTGCAATCACAATATTTTTGTAAAGTTGAATTTACCTATATTTGTAGTGCTAGCAGGACAGCGAGATAAATCACAAAAATACTTTGATCTTGGGGCTTTTAACTAGAAATTGAATGATTCAAATCCGTGAAGTAGGCTTGGTGTTATGAATTTTCAAAAGTGGGAAGTTTTTTCTGGCTCACCCGGTATATGACAAGCTATGGAATAAAAATGATGTGACCAATATTCAGAACTAAAATGTTAATCTATCAGTGAAATGCCAACTTATATAGATGAGAAAATTTTGTTTGGTAAAATTACATCTTAAAGACCCAAAAGTTTGAATGGGAATAAAAAAATCCATGTCCCTTTCTTATCTATGATTTATGTGGCATTGAATTTTTCATTGTCACTGTTTTCAGGATCGAATAGACCTTTTAGCTATTCTGAAAATGAATGTGGATCAAACGATACTTGATTACAATTTGTAGAATTTTCAAATGTGCATAATTGCAACTGAGGCTGTTATGCCACTCTATCAAACCTCAAAAATATTGCACAATCCAGGCTCTTTTGTAGAATAGCTAAAAGGTCTATTTTGATTTCAATAGTAAGTAAATTATGGACCAGAATGGAAAGTGGATCCTTATTTCTAAACATACCCTGTACAACCATTTTTCAAATTTCCATGTCTAAGTGATGAGTGATTTTACCAAAACGAAATTTTCTCAGCTAAGTCTTCCATTCATGTGCTTGCCATTAGCAAGGAGGAAACTTCTATAATTCTGTGACAAAGTTATTCATAAAAGAAGAGCATGAGGAAAATATCTGAAGAAACATCCTTGGCTTATGGCATCCATATTTACCGGCACTAAAGTGCAGTGGCAGATCCAGCTCTGAGTTGAAGGAGAGGCAGCCTGCAGAGAAGGCATCTAGAGCATGATAGAAAGCAAGTGCGCTGCAGGCACATGAAAATTTTGGGATTCTTGATTGAGAAAATTTGTTGGTTTTTCTACTAAAGAACTTCTTGACTTATATGCTTTTCCTTCATTCTGATCAAAATAGTTAGGAAAAGAGTCATAGGGTGATGATGAAGGGTGCACTTCACACCAAATAGGGGGTGCAAAGCCAACTTTCACCATTAAGGGAGGAGCAGTTGCCCCCATTTGTCCCCCCTTTAAATCCACCACTGCTAAAATGGAAGCTTTGACAACAAAATTCAATTATGTAATCTCCAAGCATGTCTGTGCAGAAATTTCTTACCCAATCTTTACCCACTGAATTCTCTTCAGTTTTAAAGGATTCTTGAGGGCCATCTTTTGACAAAAGAGGGACCATACCCTCTCCCTACCCTTTAGAAAGTAAGATACAACAAACACATCTCTCTTTCCAAAGCATTTCATGCACTTAGGCCTGAAGATCTTTGGCGTAGAAATGACTTTTTTGTTGGCATAGCAGAGTCATTTTTTCAGTAAAATTAGTTTTTGGGGCAATGGCATTTCAAAATCTGCTTACCTTGACGTGATTGTGAAGTTGTCCTCGATCTTTTAGCAGTTTCTTTTGATAATAAATGCATTTCTTTTATGAGAAACTGAGAATTTGGGACAGAACTCAAAGTTTCTTAAAATCATCAGTACTCAGATTCTTGGCAGCTCTCTTTCCCTGAAAATGCCTGGTGTACGAAAGCGTAGGGATCGGTGTACCTTCGGCATAGGTCTTACATGGAATGCACCCTGGCTCTCTTTAGGGGTCAGTCATATGTCAATTTTTTCCTCCCTTAGCATCATTTAGACGTTAATGGGTAGGGGGGTCAACAGCCTTCAGCAACAATGATGCTAAGAACAAAAATTATTTACATCGATTTTCATAAAGATATATTTCTGTAATATTGTTAAAATTGTGTTAATTTATGTTTTATTTTCTTTCCTCAGCCCATTTTCATGTGATCTGCTTGGCCGGAGAATGTTCGCTGAAGCTTTGTTGGAAGCCAGTCCAGACCGGCTTCCCTTGCCTTTCTCGTAAGGTCTACTACAGCCCTTTGTCAGTTTCAATTGGACTGACCCTGGGTGGGGGTGAGGGGGGCTGAAAGTAAGCATCAAAATGACGCTAAGAGGGGACAAAATCAATATACTACTGACCCCTTATTAGGGCAGCAGCTGCAATATAGTCCTTGCATACAACTGCATCCTGGAAAGTTTTCAAGTCTGGCCAGCTTGCGTTGAAAAAGTGTGAGACTGGGCCTACTTGCTATCCGATATCAGAGAAGGATAGCCCAAAACAAAGGCAAAATAGTATGGGCAATACAATAGTTCAGTTGCCTTTACTTCTTGTTTGGGGGCCAATTTCAAATAATCCAGACGACCTTGAACTTACCGTACTTTTGTGGATTTACCCTTTGATTAACAGTATTCATGATTTCTTCCACTCACGTCTTCTGACTTGATGTTTTCTTTCTCTGCAGCTGTCTTCCTTTCCTGCCTTCATCCACGTCAGGACATTAAAAGTGGCGCGAAAATGTCGGCACAGGGAACCAGGAGGTACTTTCCTATGAAAAAATTACTTGAAGTACTTGCTAGGCCCATTGGATAACAACATTCAGACGCGAAGCTTCTGTATCGATGCCGAAAAAGTCGAAGAAAAAGGCAACAAAGACAGGAAAGAAGCACGCAGATCGATCTCATCTTACCACATCAGTCCACCTTGGTCTTATGGTAGGAGAAACAAGTAGGTTCGGGCGCTTCTTCATTCAATCAAACAAGACACAAGTCAAACTCATCTCAATCAAGTGCAAGTGTCGGTGTCGTCTTTCCAAGTACTGTAGCAGTGTTCGTCATCATCATTCAAACTAATGTGAATTTCATTTTCTAAGAGGGGAAAGGGGAGGGGCAACAGTGCCCTTTTAGTTTAGTGGAAAAATTTCTTCGACAACGTTCAATTCAATATTATAAAAACCATGAATGAATTTAACCCTAAAACATCATTTAGGCTACACCAGTTAGAGTATTCTTAAATCTTGATAGCATTTAAGCGGTAGGTTCTACCAGTTGGCTTCCTTCATCATCTGTCCAGAGTGCCCTTGTCTTTCTATTCCACCCCCTTGCCCTACCATCGCTACGGCAGCCCTGGTTTCATTAGATGACCACCGATGCATGCCAATAGCCAGGTTGGAAAACATTCATTCAGTACAGTATTGCCATGAAATTGTGTAACTTTCTCCTTGCAACAAAAGTAAAAGATTTTTGCAGCAAAAACAAAAGACCTATTATTCACGTCTCTCATTTGCTTTTTAAAGTCTACTTGAAGATGGTAGTGGGACAGTAGTGCCAGGGTGCATTCCATGTAAAACTTACGCCAAAGGTACGCCCAGCCCTGAGCTTTCATATGCCAGTTATTTTCAGAGAGAGAGAGAAGCTGCTAAAAAATCGAAGTCAGATAATTTCAAGAAATGTTCAGTACTGGCCCAAAATTCTTAGTTTCTTATTAAAAGATCAAGGACAACTTCACATTCACGCCAAGGAAGGCATATTTCCAAACACTGTCATGTCAAGAACTGATTTTACGGAAGAAATGACGCCACTACGTCGACAAAAAAGTCAGGTCTACGCCAAAGATCTTCAGGCCTAAGTGCATGGAATGCACCCTGGCAGTAGTGGTGTAATCCTCTGACTTTGAAGCCAGAACATTCAGAGTGGGTTTGACACACAGTAGGACCCTACCACTTGAGCCTCATGATAAGGGGTTGCAGACTCAATCAGATCTGCTCTATCTCTGTCATCCTTGCACTTAGGGCTGAAAATTCAACTTCACCTTCACTTGCAGCTAGCACCTTCAAGTTTTTTCCACTTGCTATACTATGTCTAGGCAAGGTCAATAAACCATGGTCTAGGAGACCAAATCACGCATGTTTTCCTGCCTGGCCATTGATGCCTGTCTGCTTTGGTTGTGGCATTATTGTCTCAAAAAACAAGGCTTCTCAGTGATGAGTTAAGATCTGTAACAAGCTTTTCCTGACTGTGCATGCAGGAAATTTGTGATTATTAATTTTCATCTAGTTTTGAACAATTACTACTATATGACAACACAGTTACTATCCACACAAGAAATTTACGGCAAGCTCTTCACCATGAAAACCCAAACCTCATGCAAAACATTTTTAACAAAAATCTTTTCATTGTGCTGTGCTGAAAAAAGTTTGTGTTTATTGTTACTATGCAAAAATATACTGTTTCAATGTGAATCTCATTGTTAACATTTTATCATTTTTCCCCAATCTTACTGTAGCAATATCTGATGACAACTTTGAAGAAGCGCTTCAAGATAAAACAGCAACAAGAAAACACAGGAGAAGGAAACTGATCCAGCAGGAAGAGATAACCTGTAACACAATTAACTATCCAGTAGATGTATGGTTCCACATAAGTAGATACATAAAGCCAGAGCAAATAAAACTGTTTGCTTCTATATGTCATGCATCTTGGAGCGTTACTAAGTCCTCCCAATTTTGGTTGACTTTGTACCAGAAGTATGTGAAATCTGACTGCAATCTGCCAACCAGACTTCAACCATGGAACATAGATGCTGGCCCGGGAATTCAATGTAGAGTTGTTAGAGCTCTATATCAGACTTATACACCATTCAAGTTAAAGGCCACTGCTATTTTAGATCATTCAACAGAACTTCCCTTCAAAAAATGTGTCAATGTTTGGTGGGAGAAAGAATACTCAGCCAAGAAGGGTGCTTTTGTTTGGACTTATTACTTCAAAGTTGCTAGCATTGATGACAAAGAAACTTCAGTGAAAAGGGTTCTTCATAATCCAGAAAGAAACAAAATTGTTGTCAAAGTAAAGTGTCTTAATTATATCAAATTGCAGCCTGTTCTCGGAATGATCCTCACTTCATTCAATCTATGCATGAGTGGAGATATGAGGTATCATCAGGTTAAACTAACTTTTCATCATGAAAGAAGGGACAAGAAATACAATAGGAATCAAGGAATGTTGTTAGTAATGAACCCTGTTATAGATATGAATATTTTGCATTGGTGGACTCCTAATTATCCTAGTTGCAATGACTAGTGCTCACCCAAATATCATCTCCATTGTTTTAGATGAGAAACTTTGGCCATTGGTAGTAAAATTTTCTTAAATTTGAGGAAATAATTTGTACTTTGCTGCTAGATATTGATGTAATTGGTTTCTCATTTATGATGAGAAAGCTAGTGCGATATTTTAGAAGCCTCTGTGTCAAAAGGGAGCCTTGTGCGGAAGAGAGTGAGCTCTGTTTTCTATAAAAAGTGGCATCTTTTTGTCTCTTTGGTATTCTTAGGCTCAACTGCCCTCGCTGCACTTGCAATGGTTGTCCTTTTCTCTCTCACCACGTTTGTCCAAAAATCGAAGAAATCGAAGAACAAGCTTTACAAGTCGTATTTTGAGAAGTGAAGTCCAGGGGGGGGGACTCGGCACATGCACACAAAGGGAGGTTAATCCGATATTTCTGGGTCAGAGCTTTTGCTGACAGCGAAATCTTTGGATCCAAATATCCTGAAACCATGGCCAGGATATTTTGGCATCAAATTCTATCAAACTTAGCACAATAATGAACAATCCCAATTTTTCTTTGCCCAATGCAGGAAATATAGCCTTCCATTCATATGAGTAATTCCAAAGAAATTGTTTGTAAGCAGATTGCGTGTTTTCGTAGATTGCGTACGTAGATGTCCAGATGTTATCGTGATCGGACGCAATTGCGTCTGTATTATTTGTAAAGCCATTTTTGGTTATGAGTAACGACACACTTAAAATGACCTGCAGAAAGGAAACTTTTTACGCTTGGCAAAGAACACCAGATAAGTTAACCTACAGAAAAGACTGTTAAATCCTGCAAGAAGCAAATAACTTAACCTGTAAACTTGAATAGAAAGAAAATATGTTAGCCTTTTCATAGGTTAACGCATTTGATGTTCTTTTACAGACTTAACAGTTTTCTTTCCATAGGCCACGTCATATTACGCTAATGTCTAATGTTGCGTTAGGTTTGCTTGAGGTACCTACAGTTACAACTCTTTTCGCGAAATGTTGATAACTACAGTGCTTGTTTATTCCAAACACAGGCAACTTTGAATATACTGTATTGACAAACTCAGGGTCTTTCTGACCTTATGAAGGGCATGGCCTGTATAAATTTTTTGGGGGTAGACCCCCGACTTGCTCACCTGTCGGGTCACTGCTGGGCTTTGCCCCCCAACCGAAAAATCCTAGCTACGCCTCTGTACCGACTTCATTTTGCTTTTTGCTGTGTTTGTTTTCCGGTGTTTAAGCAGAAAATGAGCTGGTATTTTGGGTTGCAATGAAGCTATGATGACATTGTAGGCTCAAAAAAAATTTTGCCCCCTTATATTCGCCGATGCGTATGTGCTGAGTGTCCCTCCAGGGAATTCGAACCATAAATTTCAATCCCCGCATTAGCCTTGCGCACAGCCTCAACAACCATCCGCAGGGAAACTGTAGATCATTGATCAAATCAGTGCTGCACATTTTCCCTGCGGAGGATTATTGAGGCTGTGCGCAGGCTATCTACATTTTCTTCAGACAATGCTGGTAACCAATGATATATCGTTGTTGTCTACAGGCATCAGTAGCGCCACGGAGGGAAAAGGGTGGACTCCCCCCAAAATCCCAGAAGTTGTTAAAGAAAAATGGCATAGAATGAGGCCCCCCATAGTACCCCTGGATAACGGATTCACGTGTTGATTTTTCGTTTTTCACGCCATCACGGACTACAAAACAGCATTTTCACGTTCACGCTGCAGAAATTTTAAGAATGTTCCAGAAAGATATTTCTATGTAAATACATGCTGGCGAAGACACACAAGGAAAAGCAGGGTAATTCTAACATGGATTTTAACCCTAATCCATGTGGGCTTTTTTCGAGCTACCATTTATGGGCTACCCTCTGAAAACAGCCTTATCCTCTTCAGAATTCAATACAACTTGGCACCGTTATAGATCAGGTAGTTCCTAGCATGTAGCGTAATTTGGGTGTCGCTGCCACACCTTATGACGTCACAGTGACGTCATGAAGTTGAAAATCTGTGAAATTCAGGTTTCCAAGTTAAATTTGAATTTAAGGAAGGTTGTGCAGAAACATCTAGCAGTTTTTGGTTCAATTTAGCCAAAAATTTGATATGAAAATATAATATCATTGAAATTAATGACTTTGGAGTGATATTTTGGCAGAAATTAACCAATTTGAATGACGTCATTTATGCAATTAATTTGTTCCTCGTAGAAATAGACAAAAAGAAGCTGCAAAGTTGTAATACTCCATTACAAACGTATCATTGGAGTGTTTTCAATCGAAAAATTTTGAAAGTATTCAAAAAATTTGCTACTTAGCCCAGAATGGTGGCAAAAATGACGTCATTATCAAAAAATGCTGACGTCATCAAATTCCAGAAATTTCGGTATCAAATTAAAGCTCTTCCTTTACTGATTCATTTGGTGTATAATACTTCATAATTTGATCAAATTTTTCTACTGAAATCATCAAAAACAATGATTTGTTTGCTACCTGCCTCCAAATATGGGCATGTCACGTGACCTGTAAGCTCTATTGTTTAAAATTTTTTGGTCAAAGTGTGGCGAATAGATAATTAATAAAAGTCAGAGGGGTGACGAGGACATAGTTGATGTCTTTTAAAAACGCTGCGAGAAAAACCTCGAGGGGGGGTGGAAAACAAAGTCCATGCGGATTAGGGTTAAAGTTTGGGAGCCAAAACTGTGAGGGGTACAGGGGCTTGCCCCGGAAAATTTCTCGAGTTTTCGCCTTCTACAACATAAAAACGCCGTATTGTGGAAATTAAAGCCTGGTAACCTACCATTTGCTTCTTAAAAAAAGTCGATTTTCATTCAAAGAGGCCCCCCATATTTGTACGTGAAGCGTTATTTGGCTAATTTAGGCGCGCGATTTCGTGATTTCGATATTTTCGACTCGTGAATTCGTGATCGAAGACTCTGCCGTGCAGCGTGATTTGCCAAAAATTTGGTCGTTATTTCGTGAAAAGGACTTTTAAACCACGTGATTGCGCCTTGAAATTTCACAAAGAAATGCTGTTTTTCGTCATTCTGAAGGGTGTAGTCTCAAAAATTTTCCGGGGGCAAGCCCCCGGACCCCCATTTCAGCTCCATTTGCTTGCAATCTACCCCATATAAATATATTTGTCTGCTAGAAAGTATTAGATAAAAAGAAAGAGCATTGATCTTACATGAAGGATTTCTGAGTTACCTAAAAATAATACATGGTACTACTCAAATTGCCACCGACAAAGTGAAAGATGCAGTCTATTTGAATGAAAATCGACTTTTTTCTAAGAAGCAAATGATAGGCTACCAGGCTTTAATTTCCACAATATGGCGTTTTTCGATGTTCTAGAAGGCAAATACTCTAAAAGTTTCCGGGGCAAGCCCCTGGACCCCTATTCATCTCAATTCACTCACAGTTTTGGCTCCGAAACTTCGAAAATTCATGTTATTACCCTACTTTCCCTTGTGTGTCTTCGCCAGCAATGTATTTACATAGAAATATCTTTCTGGAGCATTCTTAAAATTTCTGCGGCGTGAACGTGAAAATGCTGTTTTATAGTCCGTGATGGCCAGAAAAACGAAAAATCAACACGTGAATCCGTTATCCAGGGGTACTATGGGGGGCCTCTTCAAATAGACTGCATCTTTTACTTTGCCGGTGGCAATTTGAGTGGTACCATGTATCATTTTTTGGTGACTCAGAAATTCTTCATGTAAGATCAATGCTCGTTTTATCTAAGACTTTCTAGGATACAAATATCTTTATATGGGGTAGATTGCGAGTGAATGGAGTAGAAATGGGGGTCCGGGGGCTTGCCCCCGGAAAATTTCTTTGAGACTACATTCTTCAGAATGACGGAAACCATTTTACGAAATAACGACCAAATTTTTGGCAAATCACGCTGCATGACAGAGTCTTCGATCACGAATTCACGAGTCGAAAATATCAAAATCACGAAATCACGCGCCTAAATTAGCCAAATAACGCTTCACGTACAAATATGGGGCTGCACTTCTTTCGGGTTTTTCACACTGGCAGGTATACTTGGATTGGAGATCCGATCCATCTCTCCTGTTTTCTCTTTTCAGTTCAGTTCTCATTTTAAATTCACTACATACAATTTAATTAAAAACTACAGAAAATAAACAAACAATTTAAACTACAGGCAAAATTATGAGACAAAATTACGGATTGATACAGGAAATGAAAAACATTTTGTAAATACACATAAATAAATAAATTGCATGGAGGGAATTACTTAGAGGAGGAACTCTCTCAATAGTTAAAAAAACTAATCGAGGAGAGAGCACCCCCAGGTTAAATTAGGAAACAATCATTTTAGCTAAAATGTTGTGTGAAAAGCAGATTGCCTTAGCCATGTTTTGTATCAACTACAGTTAGACAGGGAATATTGAACAACCGCCCCTGCCGCCCAGCAACCACACCAACCCCCCGCCCCACACCCCACCCCCCCAGGCCGACCAAGGAGACCAAGAGCCCATCCAGCACCCCCCGCCCCCGACCGAAACCGCCACCCCAGGCGACATCAACGATGTCACCAAAAATGGCACCCCCGGCCAAAAACGAAAAGGCACCAGACGAGCGCCCGATCCCCACAGCCGAGCCAGGAGAAACAGAGCACCAGACGGACGGCCAGCACGACCACCAGGACACCAGACAACATTCCCTATCTACTGGTAAAAGCAGCCAAAATATTAATAACTCTTTTCAAAAAGGAATGCTTTGAGTTTTAGTCGGAAGCTTTTAACAGATGGTGATCTTTTGATGTCCACAGGAATGTCATTCCAGCACTTTGCTCCACAGTAACGCACTGACCTAAGACCATATTGGAGGGTATTCTTTTGAATTAGAAAAATATCATCTTTGGTAGCTTGCCGTGTACCATATTGATGAACAGATGCCAATGTATCAAAAAAGTATGAAAGTTTGTAGGAGAGATTTTATTAACACATTCATAAACAAAGCTTAGCAATTTTAACTGAAAAAGATCATGCAGCTTTAAAATCTTCAAGTCACTGAAAATAGGAGAAGAAGGTGCAGCATAATTTTGAAATGAAATTGCCCTTATTACTCTCTTCTGCAACAAAAACACTGGCTTGATATAGGTTTCATAGGTAAGTCCCCAAACTAAAATACCATATTGAAGAAAAGGAGAAAATAAAGAGTTATAGAGACAGATAAAAACATTGATGGGTAGAAAGTGTCTTACTTTAAAAAACATGCCACAAGTTCGAGCCAGTTTTTTAGAGAGTTCAGTCAGGTGATACTTCCATGAAAGATTTTCATCCAAAAGAACACCAAGAAATTTGACATAACGAGTCTGTTTAATAGGACAATTTCCAATTTTGATACTGACAGTCTCAGAGGAAGGATGGTGAGGAGATTTAAAAATAATAAAATTAGTCTTATCAATGTTCAATGATAATTTGTTTACATCAAGCCATAATTTCACTTTTCTTAGTTCTTTGTTAACTGTTCTTTGGAGCTGATAAAGGTTATCAGATTCACAGTAAATGTTAGTATCATCAGCAAATAGATAAAAGGTTAGTTTTGAGGATGAAAGAGGTAAATCATTTATGTAAATTAAGAAAAGGAGTCTCTTCAAGTTTTAAACATAATGCAGGGTTGAGAAACAACTTTGCTGAAGGCCTCCCCCCCTCATTTCTTCTGGCTCTGTCATTCTCGTGCTCCATTGCACGTTTCAAACAGTCCGCAATGCATGCTGGTAGAAGGCAACCTCCTCCCCAGGGCCTCTTCTCAAAGGCCCTGGGGACGAGGTTGGCTAAAAGGTCATTTGTTCTTCTTCCGCATGATTTCGTTCGATCGGCGTGTGGGAAGTAAAGTGGGTGATACGAAACAGGAAGAAATACATCCTCGAAAACACCAGCTCGCTTGTTGCAAGAATCAAGACAAAACTGTGGCTTACCATACAGCTGGGAAGATGTTCAACAAGTTCTTAGTGCTATTTTCAATTTGGTTCATTGACATTACAACATCTAGTTCACCAAATGATGTCGTTTTCCCACAACCGGTCATGGAGGTTCCTGGAGAACTTTTAGGCCATCTCAAACCATACGGCCTACAAAGACCTCCTGAAGGACCTGTTATAGAATTCCAACAGCCTCTTACCGCTGAAGAATTCTGGAAAGACTTCGTGAAGCCCCACAAGCCATTAGTATATCGTCAAGCTATCAGCAAGTCGCCTGCATTGAAGTTATGGACTGATGAATATTTGACTGAAAATTATGGCGATTTAGATGTGTTGGTGGAATTGAAGAAAGAAAACAGGACAAGTTCATCTGGCCGCATGCGACTAAGGGATTTCTTAAAGATTTACAAGCATGAAGAGGTTTATGTTGTTAGTATGCTACCCAGTGAAATGATGAAAGATATCCAGGTTTGTAGAACAATAAAGATAACAAATTGCCATAGATTTGCGATATTTCATGCACGATTGCCACTTTTGAAATTTGCTGAGCTGGGCTGATTTTTGTTTGTCTTTGAAACAAACTGCATTGTCTCTTCAATTTGATAGATTCCACAGATACAGACTTGCTCATTAGGATGATTATTCGCCAATTGTTTTATTAATGAATTTCATCATGCAAAATTGAGTTTTAGATATGCTCACTGAAGATTAAAAAAATTCAGGGAAAAAATATGTTGCATCTTTTGGATGAAACAGGGCAAAGGGCGGGGTTCAAAGAGCAAAAGTAGAGGAGGGGGAGTTTCAATCTTCAAACGTGATTTGTGATGAGGATTTTGAAACCGCTGGGTCTCCTAGTTTTTCTCAAAACTGATTTTGCAGTTGATCGGTATGCCTATTACATGGGTTTTCACGATTTTTAAAACTGTATTTGTCACTTATTGACATGTTGTAAGCCAATTTGCATTCTTTGTTTTTTGTCATTGTGGTCATTCTGAAGTAAGTTATGGAATATCTGAACTATATGTATCTAAGTGTGAATTTTGTAAATTTTATGAACCCAGGATGAATCTCTGTGCTGCTCTGTGCCAAAGATGTTAGAGCACAACGATTTTGTGCGCCACCGCAAGTGCATGCCAGATAATAATTGGTATCTGTTGTTTAATGCAGTTGGACATTGCATTGCCCATTGTTTTATGGCCCCTTTCTATGACAAAATTTGCACCAAAAACCAGATGAGTTCTTCTTTGCTCGGAAGATCTTCTGGAAATAGGCACTCAGATTCACCCTGGGTATGAACTAACTGCCGCAGTTGTGGTTTAACACAATTATAGTGCTGGTTCGCAGCTGGGGGCAGTCAATGTGGCATTGGGGAAGATCTTCCCTACGTGCTATGAAGAAGGTGAAGGTGAAGTTGCAGTTTTCAGCACCCCCTCCCCCAAGCACTAGAATCACAGAAATAGAGCAGACCATATCGAGTCCGCAACCTCTTGTCATGACGCTCAAGTGGTGGGGTCCTACCAGGTAGTGAGCCCACTCCGCCTGACTGTTCTGGCCTCAAAGCCAGAGGATTACATGACTGTACCGCAACATATTCAATGCAAACTGGGAAGATAAGAGACATCAGTAGATTTTTGGAAGTCATCTCATTGTTGATTCACCTCATCCACCATTATATATGCAGAAAGCAATTGACACCTTTGCAAAGCAATAGAGATTGCTAAAGTTACAGTATGTTTTCCAACTCCTTTAATGGAATTCAACACTGGTAAGACACTCAGGTTGAAATGGAATAGATGATATGGCATCTGATTGGACTTCACTCTCAAAATACCATTTCATTGGGCAAATAAAAAAAGATTTGGCACAAGACCAGTTCAGCCGTGCCAAGTCCCTTTAATGCCTGTACTCTGGGAAACAGTCCCCAATGAAATCTATCAATGCCACACCCATTTCTATTGCAGCAAAGTTTGCATGGAGTTTCTCTCTCATCATGCTATGCTTTGATCTAATATATTCTGGACATTGTCAAAGGCCCTTTCACACTTATCCGTTTTTGCATGAAAACGGATCTATATGTTTAGTTCCGCTTTTGGCGTTGCGTTCACGTTAATCCACCCCAAAAATGGAGCTAAATGAATGCGCTGACAAAGACGGAGCTAAATGAAAACAGGGCTGAACAAAAATGCATATCTCTAATGTGAACACTAAAAACTAATACGCTAACAACAACAAACCTTGCTAGTCTTGTAATCCAAAAGAGAAAATCAGGTGCATGTTTGAGAAGAAGTGTGAACAGTTGTTGAAAGATATTATCTAAAAATGGAGCAGTGTGAACAGGGAGGAAGGATAGCTCCAAGTTAACAAGAATCTTTCTAAATGATATTAGTCTCATCAACAAGTGAATTGTCACAGGAATAATGGTATAAAGCTGCAATTTACATAAAATGATGCACATTTTCTTTCAATAGAAGACATCCAGAAAGGGTTCTGCTTATATCTAAAGACAGCAAAGTTGTAAGGGAGGATTGCAGGGGCAGATCCAGCCCGGTTTCCTAACCCGTTCACAAGGAAATGAACGGGTCTGGGGGTGAAGGCCCCAGGAAATTTTTTCATGACCACACCCCATAGACTCTCTGAAAACAGGGGCAATTCCCCTCAAAATAAATGATTGTCACCCATTTTAGTATTCACCATACACTTTCAAGGTGAAATCAACAAAAAATTACTTTCCCTGGCATGATTTATTTGTTTGAATTGTCTCAAAGAGTTCCTGTATATCATTATGACCTCACAACACAATTTTATGACCTCATGATGGAGAATTTTTAAAATAACATCAAAATTTGAAATCTACACAAAAAATGGATCCCGAGAAACTACAAATGACAAATAACCAGAGCAGTGTTGCAGTTGCATTGTCATGCCAGTCCTTGTCCCATTAACCATATGATTCAATTAATTTGAACAAGGTTATAGTTGGACAATGGCTTTGCTTGAATCAGTCAATTAAATCAGTGCATGCGTAAACTGTATGACCAAGCCTAGCCCTTCCTTGTACCTGATAGGAGCTCCAGTTGCAAATGTTGTCAGTTGGAAATATATTTACAGTGTGGATTTTAGAACACTGTGTTTGACTCTTTGCATTCAAAGATCCTAATCCAGAAACTTTCTAACTTTTTTATCTTGCAATATCTTAGGCTGTACCAAGTGTAATGTGTGGAACATTCAAGAACTTTACCCATGAGTCAAATCTTTGGATCAGCAATGGTGGCACAAGGTCCGTCATTCATTATGATGCAGATCATAACTTGCACTGCATGATTGCTGGAAGGAAGGATTTCATGATGATTGAAAATAAATACTCAGAGGATCTCTATTTTGGCCCAAAGGTAAGGCAAGGCATAAGTTTTTTAAAACATGCTTTCATAGGGTGCACAGACCTTGTAAAAAGGAATTATAAGAATTACACAGGCATTTGACAATTAGAGCACTATACCTTTAAAGTTCCAGGTGCTTGATGGAGAACAGGTAAGCTCTTGAGCATTTGAATCTTTGTATGGGTATAGAGCATCATGGGGTGAACCCAAAAATGAAATCTATTTTTAGATATCATGTTACTGTCGATGATGTCACAATGTTGCATTTTCAAAGTCAACAGGACTTAGTACAAGAAATTTTCAATCGTTTGAGAGAAGACAAAAAGCATTAAGGACATCATTCCAGTTTCAGTGTACTCTATTCCTAAATAGCATTTTGCTCTCGCGTGAAGAAAAATTAATTAACTGTGATGATATCATCACACAGGAATGCAAAGGATGTACGCATATATAGTGCCAAAAACCGCAAAGCAATGACAGAGTAGAAACTGCGGACATGTGCCCAAAAACTTACAACTTTGAGCTCCCTTTGCTCCATGCAACAGATTGTGAAATTCGGCAACACTTGATATTTTCTTCCTGGGGCCACTCTTGATTTATCATTTCAAAAAGCTTATCTTCGCAAACACTTCCTTACCTCAGATTGGTTGATGACGTCATTTTACGCAGTTTCTGCTCTGTCCAAAACAATGCATTCAACGTGAAATATATATAACTTGAGTATATAATTGGTTGGATAGAGCAACTATATATAGATTTCCTATTCTTTCATCATTTTGTCACATTCGTTGAAGATTTTATTAGGATTTATTCTGAATTTTACACAAACGTCTCGCAAAAATTGATAGCGTTTACCCCCTGGAATGAAATCAGTGTTTTGAATAATTAAATTTTGATTATGAGATGGATAAAAACTAAAATTCAGGAAGTTTCAGCCTGTTGTAAGTGCACATGGTAAAAATCTATATATATATAGATAAGAAAAACGTCTAGGGGGCTGATTCAGTCCCTCAAGCTTGATAGGGTTAACAGATGTTTACAGCAACAAAGCAAAAGAGACAGCAAGAGATCGCAAGAAGAGAGCAATAGTATAATCTGCATTAGTTCCCTGATCTTGGGTCTGCATGCACTGGCTGACTGTCTCTCACCAACCAATTTAAACAATGCGCGTATTGTGTTAGAGCACAACTGTTAATTTGATTGTCAGCAGAAATTGGTTTTAAAATATGGTTTTTATGGTTCCTCTTTTGGTATCAACCTAAACTTTGTATTTTCATTTGCAGCCAAAAGGTGTGGGCTCTGGCTTTTCAAGCATTGATCCAGATGTAATTGACATGAATCTATTTCCCAATCATGGAAAAGTTCCATGGGAATGGGCAACTCTTCATCCTGGAGATTGTATCTTTATTCCAAGTAGTGAGTATTTTGTGATCTTCTACTGGGGAGTATAAAGACAGTCCCCGTTTGAAAGGCCAGCTCCCTGAGTATGGAAAGGATGATATTGGCAAATTATGATTTAATTGTAGATCTACTTCAAAATTTAGCTGACTGAAATCAGAAACTGCTATCTGAAATTATGAAGGATTTTCTCTAGCAAACCTCTTCAAGAAACGAGCCCAAAATCAGGGCCAAATTTTCCCACCATTTCTGCCTTACGCTAATGACTTCTGCATGCTTTGGCATGTTGATGGGAGGATAAACAATTCTCCCCTTGTGTGTATAACTTAATTTGAGGGGGATTTCTCGCCCAAGACATAAAAAGACCTGAATACATACAGGTGTCATCATTGTTAGGAAAGAAGACCAAGGAAATTTTTGTTGTCATTGCCAGTCAGTTTTACAGGTTTTTTGAAGGGCCTTACTGCAGAAAATCTCACGAAAGAATGGCCGAGTAAAGGCAAGTAAATTACTGAACGTAGTTCAACATATAACACAAGACAGTTTTCAGTATTTATTGCTTTGATATTCAGGGAGCAGTGGCGTTTCAAACGGGGATGCTATGTTTTACAGCTGATCTACCCAGGCACTTCAGTCCTTGGTGATGTCCGGTGGATTCCCTGGACAAGATACGATATTCTATACGAACTGCACAAGAAAGTCATTTGTGTCAAGAAAGTCTGTACAAGAAATATTTTTCATCCAACCAGGACGTACAACAGCCATAATTTTAAGAACTGTTATAACAAGCCATCAAGCCGGCTTTCCTGAAATTGTGCGTGTGAATATTGCATCTTTTTTTACGAAGAGTGCTAGCATCTTACAAGGAAGTACAGGTTCTGTTTTTGGGTTTTTACTAGATATGCAAGTCTTCCTAATACCATTATTATCTTTCCTCAATAGTATACATCCATCAAGTGCGATCATATGGCCGGAGTATAGCAGCAACAACCTTATTCACTGCTGACGTGAAAGAGAACTTCTCTAGTGAAGATTGCACGCCAGAAGTCATGACAAAGTACCATAGTATGAGTGACATTGATTTCCGATGGACATACAAGAAGGGTGATCAAACCATTGACATGGGATTCATGAATGATGAATTAACACGTCAAAGAATGAGAGAAGTTTTCGACAGTGAGGACCCTTTCAATCACAAGGATGGCCAACTATATTGGAAGCATTTTATTCGATTTGGTCTCACATTCCCCCACAAGAGAATTGCTATGAATTACACTAAAGCCAAACAAGTGTTCGAATACCTAAGCAGAGATAAAGGATACATTGATATTGACATGGTCAATAATTACACCCGTGAAGAAGTTAAGATGTTTGTACGCTTGATAGAAAGTCCACATGGTATGTTATGTCCTGGTGGAGGAGCTTGACCTTGGTTTGGAGCGTGTCATCCAAGCTTCAAAGTCATACCCGTGTTCCTTATAATACATAATTTCTTGAATTGTGCATGTGTTCCTTATGCTAATTCTTCGAAAACATATGCCAGACCTTGCCCAAATTTTCAAAAATGGCCCATTTGTTTTGTTTGCTGTTTATACAAAAATCACAATAATGGATGCCGTTGTTATACAGAGTTCGTCCCAAGTAACCAAGTATGCATGCTCTCTCCACCGGGATGTTGTGTTTGGTTTTCATTTATATTTGTTATTTCACAAACTATTCTTTACTATATGATGTCACATGCAGTTTGTACCGCACAACGACTTTTGCACGCCAGTTTTTTCTATCATCTGTCACCGCCAATAATGTATTCAACGTGTTGGTTGCTTTAGAAAGAGCTACTTTGATTCCGGTTCTGTTCGGATGATGGCGTATGGTTTGCATTCAAGTCGTCTTTGGTCCTCCTCAGCGCTGTTTCGCTTCTCATAGATACTCTTCAAGAGCTTTTCTTTCTGGTGTTTCAGGATGCTGTAGCATCATGTACCCTAACCACGTTAGTCCTCGCGCTCATATCATTTCACTGCAGGGTTCACATCTCGTTCTGGCGTAGAGCTCTTTGTTGGTAAAATTTCTTTGAGAGTTAATTCCAAGAATCTTTCTTAGATATTTTCATTGGAAAGCTTCGATGTTGTTTACCAGCTTGTTCGTTGAAGTCCACAACTCTATTGCAAAGAAACACACTTGCAACATCGGCATTAAAAGTCCTTGGTTTGATTTTCTTGTCTCTGAAGATATCTCTGGGGATGATGAAATCACCCATATGACAATACACCCATAGTAATTTATCCATTGATCATTTTGCTGTATGCAGTATAACCAGACAGCCGTAAATATGGTCAAAGCTTGATAGGCCACACCTGAGAATCTGAGAGAAGACTTTGGTCACTTGCAAATATTGATCTTGAAGACTGATATTGTAGTGTAACTTAGGTGTTTTTCTTCAATCGTTGGGACTTCTGAGACACAGCTTTTACTTTCATTCATTATTATTATTTTTACACAAATACCTCTTCAGCTATGAACCTAGTACAATGTTTCTACAATCAAAAATTGGGAGTAATACCTAAACAAGGGCTATTCTTCCAGAGGGTCGTGTTTTAGTGTATTGTTTTATTCTCAGCTCGTCAGGTGAGCTGTTAGTTCTTTTTTGGAGCACTCGAGTGTTTGGATTTCTCTAATATTAGCTGGGATTTTATTATCTTTTATTGTTATTTTTTATTATTATTTTTCATTATTATTATTATTAATCATCTATTTAAAGTAGGCGGGGAAAAAAGAGAATATATAGCTAAATTACAGCTAATTAAAGCCTACTATTTACAATATACATTATTTTAATAAATAATGCAGGACAAAAAGTGTTAAAAAATCTATCCTGTTAGAAACCCAACTTTCGGGATATACATTTTGCAAAGTCTACACAGCTGCATTTTCCACCATTCCAACATCTAATTTGTTTTTGAAGATGGGAAGGATGTTTGACTGTTTTATTTCTTGCGGTAAAATCTACCACAGTTTATTTCCAAGGTAAGCAACGGACTCAACTCCAAAGGACGTTGTTCGTACTTTTGGCAGTTGAGCGTCATTGCCATGCCTTGACTGTTGCTAATATTTCGTTGCATAAAAATTTCTTTCATGAATGGTGGATTCAGACCACCTTCCGTTTTATAAAAATCGGTCATGAGCAACTGTAGATTTCTTACATGGATTGGCAGCGATTTCGATTGCTCCACAGAATATATATTAGGATATCGTTGAAGTCAACAGAATATCAGAACATGAATTACTCAAAATATCATTTCAGGCATTGTCACAGATGGATACCAAGAAATCACTGCAAGACCAGGAGAAAGAAACAAGTTTGACGATGGCGGATTTAAGGAAGAAGAGGTGATGAAATTATTAAAAGATGCAAAAGTGACGCAACGCATGCGGAGACAGTACATTGAGGAAATATTCGAGGAGGAGGAAGACGACGAAGAAAAGAAAAAAGGAGATCAGGAAGGAGAAGGAGAAGAGGGGGAGAATGAAGAAAGTAAGTTGTTTTTTATTGGCTAATTACAACAAGGGTGTCAGAACACGAATGTGTTGATTGATTTTTTATGTAGCTTGTTTTGATCCTTGTATATTACTGTATATTTCATTTTAGAAGACGACGAACAAGACGAAGGCATGCCCGCAGAGGAAGGAGAAGGTGACCTGGAGGGTGCTGAAGAAGAACGCAAGAATGACCCCAATGAAGAAGGCAGTGATGAAAACCAGTCCAAGGAAAAGCAACAGAATAACCAACGTGATGAACTTTGAACTATTTTGTTGGTGTGTAGTTTCCCTCTGGTTGCACTTACTTTTGTAAAGTCATATTTAAATGAGTAGTTATGTCTCGTTCAGTTCTCACCCTGACCATCCCCCAGGACACTCGCAGATATTTACGCATGAAATATTGGGGACTTTTGTACAGAATAAAAATAGACTTTGCTTATAAAGTTACTGAAAATGTGAGCTTTTTCAACGCCCTGGCATTGGAGCAAGAAATTTTAGGTTAACCCCGGGCTGTCCGAGAGGCCATGATCAGACCATGGGCAATAATGCAATGTGTTTGTAGCTTGGAAATCAAAGTTGTTTTCTCGACATTACCATAGTTTTCTTCGTTATTTTCCCTTTGGCCCTAGCCTCACCATTGCTAGAATTCAAGTGGCTCCTGCACATCTGAACTGTTGGCTCCTACACATCCTTCATCCTCATTTAAAAGGAATTCTGAAACGAGGGTGACCGCTGTGTAGGAACTAACTATTCAGACGTGCAGAGGAGCCATTTTGAATTTGATTCCTAGCACTGGTTAGTCTTCAGCCGAAGAGAAAGCAACAAAGTAAAACAGTGATATCGAGGTAATAAACTTTAATTTCTTAGCTACAAACAAGATGCAATATTTCCCATGATCAGACCAGGAATTGAAAGAGACATTACATGCAGTTTTTCTAAAGATGATAAATATGTTCATTTAAACGAGCAGAGTCAGGCCACGTTTGTTAAAAGCAAAGCAATAGACGATTACGCTAAAGATGGCGGCGAAGAACTTTTCACCAAGATGCATTGCATTATTTAATCGAATTCCTATCGAATCGTGAAGGATTCGTAATTAGAACGCAATGCATCTTGGTAAAAATTTCCTCGCCGCCATCTATTGCGTAATCGTCTATTTTCGTTCTTCTGGCGACATTTTTGTATACTTTTGTATGGTGTTAGGAGCATGTTCAAATGAATCAAACTACATGATATTTCACCTCCATGTCACTGTCCATCTTGTGAAACCAGGGTGGTATCTTTATCCCAACGTTTTTGAGGACCATCCGAATTCATTGGTTAAGTTTAAGCACAGTGAAATCTCTTGAATGGCAGCAAGTTATGGAAAAACAGCCAATAAAGCTGTTTGAATGCCAGCACTTGGATGATAAAACATTTTGCTGACTATGTGCCAAAATATGAAGTGCCGAGTGTTTTGATTAAGGTCTTGTTTACACTATACCGTTTTTCAAATGAAAACGGTACGAAATCTAGCCGTTCTGGCCTTTCGTTTACATTAAAACGCTTTCGTAACCGGCATGAAATGAAGACAATTTTGACAACGGCATGATTTGAAAACGGCATGGAACGTTTCAGTGTAAACGCTTGAAAACGGAACGATATCGTTACGGATTCAGAGACAAAACGTAATTTGCCTCCCTTTCAATCATTAACGAAATAGTTCCGTTTCCAAGCGTTTACACTGAAGCCTTTCATGCCGTTTTCATATCATGCCGTTTTCAAAATCGTCTACATTTGATGCCGGTTACGAAAACATTTTAGTGTAAATGGAAGCTAGAACGGCATGATTTCGTACCGTATTAATTTGAAAACGTTATAGTGAAAATGGGGCCTAAATATCCAGACTAATCGGATTTGGTAGCCGTTATTCTGTTATGCATCGCTGAACAAATTCAAAATTTGCTTCAGAATAACTAGACATGCCCCAAGTCTGTTTCTTCCGTCCGTCTGACTTAGAACTAGGCAGAGTCGTAGTTTCGCGAGTTGCCTTAACTGATATACCACTACAACTAAAATAATAGGGAGCGCTACGTGCACTAGCCTGCGTGCAGACTCTTGATAAAAATTGAAAAGAGGAAGAAAAGTTGAGTCTGCGCAATTGAGCCACTTTGCCTGTTCGCTGACATCAGCATTTTATCTTTAAGCTTCATGCTACTAGAGACGATTATCAAATCCCTTTGTTTTCCGTGTTAGGCAAGACTACACTAGTGAAATCAAGCTTATCCCCATGACCCTCCTCTTTTCAGAAATCACAATAAAGCACACAACTGAGAGCGCACTTTGAATAGCGACATAATAGAACCTTTAACAACAGATAAAATTTAGTAGTGATTAGCAATGGATCTTTAAAACCTCTCCACTTTGCATCAAACAGTTGAATACCATATTCTTTATTGTGGTCCATACTTCGCAACTCAATTTTGATATGACTTACTCATTGGCTTGCTGTAATTGTTATGTGAACAACGTTTGTTGTTATCAAGCCCATACATGTTTTGATAGAACTGATTTTACTTATGGTATAGTATCGAATCAGCTTGACTGCTATTTTTTGGCTTTATCTCTTGATGCTTTGAAATGGCAAATACTTCATTAGACTTGCTCCAAGTCTATTTCTTTTCTTCATCAGCATCTTCAGAGGAAATAATTTTACCAAAGGAAATGCGAATAAAATAGTTCAGTGTTCTTCCCTTCCCCCCGTCTCGCCTCGTTTTCAATTTTTCTCCTTCGCATTTCCTTTGGTAAAATTATTTCCTCTGAAGATATGGACATTTTTACAAGTCTCTCTCGGGGCAAAAACGGGAGAAGGAATAAAAGCGAGAGAGACTTGTAATACTTGGCAGCCTGAGTCGTTGGCTGGACAGGATTCTGTCCAGTCGGCATCCTTTTACCAAAGGCCAATATCCAATCATGTGCTTAGAAAGTGCAATGATACAACAGAGCGAGGCTCTGCGATGTTCTTAGACAATGGCCGACTCAAGCTTCGATGAACAGTTGACAACAACCCCGTCATTTTGAAACTGGAAGCAAGGCTCGATAGCTCATGAATATTAATGAGCATGCCAAGTATTACAAGGCTCTCGCTTTTTATCCTTCTCCGGTTTTTTTCCGCGAGAGACTTGTAGCAAGTCCACCGAAGATACTGATGAAGAAAAGAAATAGACTTGGAGCAAGTCTAATACTTCATTGGTGGAGTGTTTTCCTCTCAGAAAAACCGAGCCCCACCAATCTCCTTGAGAACAGTTGCATTCTTGTTCCCATCTCGTATCTCGACGTTCTACTTCGCCAGAATGCCGCAAGGTGGCCGTGATATAAAACCTGGCAGTGACCACAGTTAACCCACCAGATAGACTTGCCCAAAGTCTATTTAGTCATCTGTAGTAAGTCTATCTGAAAGTTATAAACGAATCTTTTCCCTTCCCGGATTGTTTTTATTGACGAAATAGACTTGGGCTGTAAGTATTCCCACCAGAAGGACCAACGACCGGTGGTATGAGGCCGAATTGGTCTGTACACTGGTCTGTGTTGTGGGTAGTTATATATTTTGAATACAGGAATCAGAATAAAATGTTTTTCGAGCTTTTTGTCCGTGGACCATGGCCGAAAACCTCTGGAGTCTCATATTCAGGGACCAATCAGACGGCGAATAAGACAATAGACACCCATGAAGATTTGGAAAATTTTGCCTACCTTCACAAAACAGAACCAAGACAAAAAATGCTGGAAATTTCGCCCAATTTTTGTCGAAATCTGATCTTCAAAGGTTTCAGTATACTTGTTGGAACACCTGTTTAGATATCTCGTCGTTTCAAGGAGTTACAGCGTCTCCAATAGGTGAAATCTGCCAGGATTTGTGTACACCCTTCAAATGGTGGTGATCCATCTCTTCTGAAGACCTTAAACATATTTCGCACCATGAAAACTTGTGGCATGAACGCAAAGGGGCATAATAGTGAAACTTACTGAGAGTATGGCCGCATGAAATAATGACATGGGTAAACAATTCGCACACAAACTGCGCCCGGAGGTGCCAAATCTTGAACGGAAGATGCTGTAACGGAAAGTAAAAAGCAAGAACAATTGAAAACGAGGGATTTTGGCGTTCACGACAGGCACAATTGTCTTTACAATCGTCTTTCCTCGGTCAGAACTTGTCGTTCAAGCTTCAGTGCTGCGGCTTCTGTGAGAATCGAAGACGCCGTAACTGCTCGAAACAGTGAGCAAAATTTTTAAAAATGGTTTTTTTCAGGAAGTACAGAATTTTGACATTTCCTTGACCAAATTTGCCAAGAAAGCATACCCTTGCCTCGATTAAATTCGACTAAAATTGCCAACAAGCATACCCTTGGCTAGACTAGAGGTCCGCAAACCCTTGCAAGCGGCACATCCCTAGGTACCTTTACTATGGAAGCCCCCTTTGCCTGAATTGTATTGACTTGTTCGGGATACCATCAGTGAAAGTCTTTCGGATTTCTCCAGAAGAGCCAGACGCCCGTCGAAGCGCCTTGGAGTCTGCGCAGTGTCGATCTCAGGACCACTGGCCTTCATCCCTCATCCTTCCTTCATGAAATTGCGCAGGCCTCAAAACGCTTCGCTCAGATTTGCGAGCCAATCAAAGTTAACGTCTTTTCCTTTGTGATTTACAAAGGGGCAATTCGAAGTATCCCGAACAATGACTGAGTTCCATTTTTAAATTAAGCAGTTTTCAAATCCTCCTAGCCGTTAAAAGTTTGCCATTCTCATGTGAACGAGAGGGCTACCCATACTGAATCCATGCCACTTCCAAATTGTGCCACAAAGTTACAATCCCAGCATGCAGAACTGAATACAATAAAAAGGCAGTGGATAAAACAAACTTTACCGGCTATCTTCACTGTGAATACTTCCAGATTGTTTCATTATCTCTCCGTAAGAAGATTGCAATTACGAAAGCCAAGCGTGCTGGCACTGTTCACATTAGACTTAATACATCTAATCAAAGATGAAATGCAGCTAGAAGTAAGGTTCCGTTCAAAATGGCATTGGTGCTGTTCAACTGAGCTGTCCACAGTTTGAGATGGTGAGTTTCTTGGATGTTTTGCCATCTTTTGATCCGTAGGATTCAAGCTTCTTTACAACATCCATTCCATCGGTGACTGAACCAAAGACGACATGCTTGCCATCCAACCTTCAAAAAGTAATAAAAAGGGCGTTTGCAACATGATTCTAGAGTTTGGCTGAGGAGCTATTCATTCATAATGCATGTAAAAAATTGTTGACTGTCATACCCCCTTCTCCCCTCCCACAAAAACCTAGGTCTATTGTTGGATGACAACAGATCAATGGACTGCATTCCACATTCATGTGAATATCATAAATGAATGACTGGAGATACTGCAAACAAACTCAAGAAAAAAGTCCATGAATCATTGAACAGCCTAATGTAAGAGAAGGACCACATTTTAAGGCCTTGAAACTATAAACATTGAAACTATAAAGAACAAAAGAAGGAACAAAGGAAGGGGAAAATAAAAGAATATCAATGTTTTGATGATGCTCTTTTTTGCTCCGCAGCACATGCTAAGAAACTTTTGATAATGAAATCGAGCTGTGTCTGTCCATCTGTCTGTCATCAAACATGTGACTTTGCATCATGTGATCATGTGCATTTCAGATGTGCTGCATGCACCATAGATCATGTGTTCATGTGATCATATATCCTTCACATGCCTGCAGAGTAGGTTTTCTGCTGTGTTGTTGCAGGTTGAGCAATGACAGGAAAAGCACCAGGCCCCAATGCTGACCTTCAGTCATGATCATAAAAAGAGGCAATTTGATTGGATAGTACACCTAGACACTTTGCTCCTTATCTTTTGTGATGTAAAACAATGATAGGAAAATATTTTGCTTTGTTCATGAAAGTGGAAACAAAGCCTGTTAATCCGCCTGTTGTTTCATTGAAAAGCAATGTTCTCTGGAGGATCAAGTCTTTGCGAGCCGACCACAAAATCAGGGTCCACAGAACAGCGGAACAAGTAAAGGAATAAAAAACATTGCAGAGGAGAGTGAGATGGTGCTCCCAGTCACAGCATTCCTTGACTATTGTTAGTATAGATGTGTAATCCAAAAGGAAGCTTTTAAGAGTAATTCCAGTTCCTAACAGATCATCCACTACAATACAATATTGCACTTCAACTGAAATCTGGGTCTACAGAACATTGATAAAAACGATGGAAGAAATAAATTCTAGGTTGAAATTTCCTTTACAAAAAACACAAATACTTTTTCCACCACTAATTCAAGCACTCACCAGGTAGTCTTTGCTACACAGATGAAGAACTGGGAACCATTTGTATTGGGACCTGCATTTGCCATGGACAAGATTCCTTCACCTGTGTGCTTCAGTTGGAAGTTCTCATCAGCAAATTTCTCACCGTAGATAGACTTTCCACCAGTTCCATTGTGCCTTGTGAAGTCACCACCCTAATGAAAGATTTACAGAAAGTTCAAAAACAGAGATTTACATCAAACACCAAAGAACCAGTCAATGATCCCAAACTTCTTTGTAGTTTTCTCCAAAGTATTTGGGGTGTGGCCAATATTTTGAGAGAAAAAGGCCTTTGACCAGGAAAGTGAAAAAAGGGCATCTCCATAGGCTTTACATTGTTTTTCAAACACAGAAGTTCAGAAAGGCATGGCATATCTACTGAAAATTTTTATAGTCTAAGTTGCCTTCAATGAATGGAAACTAATAAAAATTGTTGGTCTTGTGGTGTTAAAATGCCTTACTTTTAATGATACTACTTTCAAATAATCATGACCTATGCACTAAAGAGCAATTTTCATTTGACCCATTGAGGGCGGGCTGCAATTCCTTCTGCAAAGTCTTTCCCTCCAATTTATAACTTTGAAGCTGATGTTTGCAAATCATTCAGATGAATAGCTTATCTCTCTTAAAATCTCACCTGGCACATGAAACCTTGGATAACTCGATGGAATGTACTGTTTTTGTAACCAAATCCTTTCTCTCCAGTGCACAAGGCTCTGAAATTCTCTGAATTAGAAAATAGCAATATTATTAGCTTAACCTCGTACAATAAATTTTACTGTAAAATCAAAATATATACTGTATGGGATTCTCTCGAAATTATCGTATAGCTTTTATACGAATTGTTACGAATTCAATCGTATGCGTGAAAGGTGTTATACGATTTAATTTGTATTGTTGTATACGAATTGTTTGATTTCTATACGAATTATGATACGAATCATATACGAATTTGATACGATTTTAATACAAATTGTTTATACGAATCGCTTACATGATTTTGATACAAATTGTGTTTATGAATTGCTTCGAATTGCATACGAATCACATACAAATTGTACTGTACAGGCCATTCGTAACTTAACATCATTTTCGCACCGAAGAAGTCGCGCGATGTCGCACGACGTCGTACGATTTCGTGCGAAGCCGTACCATTTCGTACGAAAGAACAGAACAACATTCTTTCGTACGAAATCGTGGAGCGAAAGCGCGACAGTGAAACGCAAATGGAACGTTTCTTTCGTACGAAATCGTCGACTAAAACAAGACGTTTTTTTCGTACGAAATCACAAAGCAAAGGCTGTGAGAACAAAGTTCAGAAACATTTACTTTAAATGACAGTTCGAGGCAGAGAACGGAGTTACAATTAGTCGTCAAGGTTTCTATGAAATATTTAAGGAAACTGGCCTAATTCAGGATCATTCCTGAGGTGGTCGAAATCCACTCTAAACTTACATCACTGTGGTTGTATCGACACTAAAATGGAGGAAGGCAATTAACTAAGCGCGATAGAGCTCTGGGACTTGCTTCACAAAAAGTTTGATATTCAGTTTCACTCTATTTTCACCTGTTTCCTGCATCATTACTCGTAAGATACTCGAGCAATGTCTAAATATTGAACAGCTTAAAAAACATTGTTTTGAAATGTTCACGAGGGCACAGGAAGTGAATACAAAGACTGTTACCTTTAGTAGGGGGGTTTTGGGGTTTCACGGGTTGTGGGTTTGGCCAATTTTAACTCTTGGGTTTCGGAATTTACGTTTAAATCGTACAGGTTTTCGAGTTTTGAGATGTGACACGGGTTGCGAGTTTGGCCAATTTTTGGCCTCAGGTTTCGGGTATTTCATTCAAGATTCCTATTTTTTCCGGTTTTCGAATCGATACAGTCCATGTAGACAATTGAGATCGGAAAAACAGCTTTCGAATGCTTACAATAAGGCCCAGAGAGTCTTTGAAGAAAACGGAAATGTTGAAAATAATCGAAAACTACTGTTGAAAATTGAAGATTTTGTTCAGAAAAGCAGTTTCGGCTTTTGGCCTTTTTGCTTGCGGATTTTCGAGTTTTTCCCAATTTTGGCCTGGGTTTGCGGGTTCTAGTACCCCCAAAGCTCCCTGTAGGGAACTCGTAGGAGAATTCGAGTGCAGCAAATCTGACAATATTAAGAAACTTTTTAGTGGTGGCACAAATCCTTAGTTCTTATAAACAATACATACATTCAAACAAAATATGAGTTCAAATACATTACATGTGACCTTGCATGTGACCAACGCTGCATCATTGATAATGATAAAGGTGATAATATATCTTTCATTGTAAAAGAATTGTAAATGAAAAAGGTCATATAGTTAAACTTTTTTTAAGGAAGTATCCATGAAGTACCAAGGCGAAATTTTGTAATGTTCAGACTTCCAATGTTCAATTTGCTGCTTTCTTGTAGGCTTTTTTAACATGGTAACATTGGGCGCTTTTGACAGGAACCATATCCTCCCCCACTACAAACGCGGTTAGTGACTCTGGTTTCACTTTTAACTCTTCTGATCTTGTTCTAAGGTTTTACAATATTTGATAAAGTCCCAAATGAAATGCAATGTGACACTAGTGAAATCACTTTTTGATATTGTTTATGATTATGAACTTGTTTTGTATTACTCATTATTGTCACCTACTCAGGACCTTAATCCGATTGAGATGATATGGCCCCACTTGAAGCGGGCAATCAGGAAACACGCAAAACCGAAGAAACTTAATTTCACAATTCATCACACTTCGAAGAGGGCTTGGGGACGGACAGTTTCCTGATCGAGAACCAAGTGAGATGGAGCTTTAGAGTTGGATTCTTTTATCTCTTTCGCTTTTCAAATTTCAACCTCTACTGGTTCGACTTCTTTCAAGGGTTTCGGACGGACTTGCACCCTGTCTTGGTTGTCAAGCAAGCATTGTTATCAACTTCAACAACTCAGCGGTGACTGAACTTTGCGAGGCGTTTACTGAACCAGGAAAGCAAATATCAATCTGCCGTGCCAACGCAACCAAGGTCTCCTGCAGACAGCGGCGTAGCCCCAGAAAAGTTTTGCATGGGTACGTCCTTCAGATTCGTAGAAAACGCAGGCAACGCCCTTTTTGCAAAATTTAAGGTCCATATTTGCCAAGAATATTGATTAGAGCTTTTAATTACATCTGACTTACCCCTCCTGTGAGACTAATTTTATGCTTTTATCGTGTTTTTGTGCGAATCTCAGGACCTATGTTCTGGAAAAGTAGGAGGGTCCGGACACCCCATTCTTCCCCCCTCGTGGCTCCGCCACTGCCTCCAGGAGGAAGAACCAGGTGCCAAATCATCTGCTATTCTGGAGAAATTAGAGCGGTTACAGGTGTGGTTAGGCCGTGAGAATGGATCTAAAAATGTCCACTGTATTCCCAAGATATACTTCTCTTGCCGAAGATACTGCAGAATGTTGGGGGTTCTTCTAAATATGATTGATACTCATGAGGATAACACCCTCTACCACTTTTTTATCTCATCAAACACCCTCTGCCACATTCATCTTTCGATACTATCGTATTCGGGAAGTTCCCATACACGCAGTGACTATTTCACGAAAGAACTGGGAAAAGCTTCTGATAATCGAAATCCTGGAAGACTTCAATTCAGTGTATAAACATCAACAACAGTAAAAGAAACTTCATTCATAATATTCCCTGAAAAGACTACCAACAAAGTGCTTGACAGTGAAACAAATAGAAGCGCTGAAAGACTCGACGGGCACATCGAAAACTTTATCGATTGTAAAAACCTTATCGTAAGTAAACAATAACGGAGAATAACAGATGCCAACGTTGAAATGACGTATGAGTTACTATCATTCTGAAGTTTCGATGAAGTTGTCAGTAACTAAATTCCCCCTTGCAAATAACCTTTCAATCTTCGTATGCGAATAACTTTGACATTCCTATGAGGTTGCGTGATTTCGTATGCGACGTCGCATTACGAATTCGCTTTCATTCGTATGAGATTGCATGATTTCCTGTGCGACTTCGCATTACGAAACTCGCTTTCATTCGCAAGACGTCGTACGATTTCGTGCGACATCGCACGACTTCTTACGAATTTCGTGAGTGTTAAGTTACGAATGGCCTGTACTGTATAAGAATTTATACGAATCGTAATAGGTGATGATACGAATTAATTTGTATGCGGCTTATGGAATATCGTATCAGTATCATATAATGCTACGAATTCCCTATATGAATTTGATACAAATATTTAGAGACCATCCCTATGATTGATAAATTGTGAGGTTATATAAATTATAACAATGCACCAAAAATTCCGCATAAATTGGTGTTTGCTTGGAAAATTCAAGGACATAAAGCCTTAATTTCAAGAAACTTTCCATACTGACTCAAATTCTCAGTTTGTTAGGGGTCATTCATCTATCAATTTTGTTCCCGCTTGGCATCATTTTAATGCTAACTTTTGGACTAGCTACGACTAGCATCAATCCATTCAAACATGACAAAAAGGTTTGCATCAAGCTACTACAACAGCGCAACTAATGTAGGAAGACATGGGAAGTAACAGGCCAAACTCCTTTTTTGACAATTTAAATGGTGCTTCAATAATATGAACATCCTCCAACCAATCAGGTTGGTTGGAAATGAACTCAGTAAAGAAAATAAGCCATAAATTATCAAAACCACCAAAATATTACAGAAAACATCTTTACAAAAATTTGTGTAATTGATTCTTGTGTATCGTGTCCTTGTTGTTGAAGATTGTTGACCCCCACAACCCATTACTGTCAGAGTGATGCAATCCAGGAGAGCAATCAATATATGATTGACCCTTTGTAAAATATATATCAATACAAAGGCTTCATTCAAACCTTAAAAAATAAGGTCCTGTATTGATAAAAAAATACTTGCGATACAAAGAAATCTATTTTGAATTCCCATGGCACTTTGAATCATTACCTTACTGTAGTCTTATTCTAAAAATTTATCTTTTTGAGATTCCTAGTTTTTGATTTCTTATAGCTGATTTAAGACTTTTCACTAAACTGCCTGTACTGTATGTACCGTGACAGCTCTATAAACCCCTAGGGGCTAATTAAACTTTGAACACTCCAAAGGGGGACTTAAGAAAGAGGGGGCTTGCTAGAGAGGGAACTTATTCACAAAGTCAAATGACCAGGATATACTAAATGATTTTCAGCTATTTTACCCCATAATTTGCAGATTCAATCCTGACCAAACCCACATTATCTTTCCTGTTTACCAAATTTTTCAGTTCATAGCAAAGAGAAATTTTGTTTTGATCTAGGAAGGTCTCCCAAGCAAGATCATGTGAGCCTTCAAGTCTATCGACATCCTCAGTAACACACATTCCCTTGCGATTTGAGACATTGACCAAAAACTACAGCTGGAATTTATTTGAAGTGCAAACATTGTAATGTTGATCCTTCAGTTTCATGTTCTTTCCAACCAAGTGATAGTGAAGTGGAAGGAGACTGTAGATTCACTGTACATTGATTCAGATTTTAACAATCAATGCTTTTACTCATTGACCTCATGTGAAATTTTGCACAAGAGATGCATTTGCTCAGCTTTTGCAAGAAAGTTTGTTGGAAGAAAAATCTACTAGCTTAATGTGACTTTTCCCTGAAGAAAACATTTCAAGAATTTTGAAGAATGTCGTAGAGAGTTGGAGAAGTTCTCAGACTTTCAGAGCATTTCGAAGAAATTTGCTGTGTTAAGTTACGAAAGTCGTTTACATTATCTGTCACAAGTAGAATCTTGAGTGACTTACCAGCAGTCTTTGGGACAACATCAGCTCTCAACTGAAAATATATGAAAACCATTATAAATGGGGAGTACAGTGGGTTGACAAGAATACCTGCAGTACAGTATATCTGCCAAGAGAATACTACCGGGTGAGTCTAAAAATGCCCAACGTTTGAAAAATTGTCCTCCCTGAATATCATTATGATAGTATACTATGATAGTAGTATCATAGTATGATACTATGATAGTAATGACGTTGAGAACCATCTTTATTCATTATGGAAATTTGCTTGTAATTCTAGCAGGTTTATAAGGCTTCTTGAAGGGAATCTTTTTAGAAAATCACTTAAGGAATCTGAAGGGAGTGGCCGATTTTAGCCAGGAAAATTCTTAAAATAATTGAACATGTTAGTTATTCAATCACCTATTGCAAACTATCATCGCTTATATACTCAGGGTGCACTAGCCTTTCAAACCCCGGATGTTTCTTTACTCACCTGGTAGTCATTACATCCAGGAACTGTCAAAATTTAATGTCAAAAGGAAATTTAGCATTCATGTTACATATCCGAAATCAATACAAAAGAGCTTCACCAATACAGAGTATGGAAAGTATGGCACTTTTTGACCAGATCTCATGACAGAAATTTGAAGCTTTGTGCAATGTTTAGCAAAAGTGCACTTCAAGTGTGCACATCTTTAAACTTATTAAAAAGAAAGTCTTTCAAGCAAATTTTTAAATTTCTCATTCCATATCAGCAATCATAATTGCACCTCTTATTCTTCCCTTTTTTGCTCAAATCTTTGGTCCATCTATGTATGCATCTATGGTATTCTTGTGTATCCGGTGATAATGATCAGTTGAGCTACAGCTCATAGTTGAAAATTTTCATACATGCCCACACAGATCTTGCTCTGTTGTTTTGTTGTAGATCACTCAGGTATGCCACCACCAACTCGAGCGAAAATCTCAAGTGTCTATCTGCTAAAACCTCCATACTGGCCAACACCCAAAACCCTACCAAAATCCCCCCCAAGGTGTGCTATTTTACACCTTCAGGTCTTATGGAGCGCTTAACGGAAAAATTTTCAGCATAATTCATGATACATTAAGGAAAACTGGTTACTGGCAATTTAGGCCTTGTGCATACAGCTGTATCAAGGACAGATTTTGTGGCACAATACCATTGATACCTATGACTTGCCACCATGGATACACTGGTTCCCATTTGATCACCGAAGTTAAGCATGGTTGGGTCAGGTTATTACTAGGATGGGTGACCACCTGGAAAAACCCAGTATCAAAGGTACATTACCTCACCAAGGAGTAAAATTGGTACCTTGGTGATGAAGGCAATAATAACATCAGAAGCGCCAACTGTAAAGCTGCATGCTGTGTAAAATACACCCGAAGGAAGAAAAAAATGCCTGAGCTGAGGGGGGAATGGAATTGTAAAGCGCCCTTAAATATTGAATCATAGTGAAGGAGCTATATAAAAGTAATAACTTTACTTTTTTTTACTTTATTTTGCTTTTGTTGACACCTGGATTCAAATGCAATTCGCAATTTAATACAAAAGAAAATCTCAACCAGTAATTCAAAACAAGCAAAGCTGCAAAGATTCTTTGAAAACCAGGTAGCTACGGAGCTTGCTTTACATTCATGAAATAGTTCTGTGCATCCCTTCCAATAAGTTGTTGGCAAATGCCTAGCAGTGCATGGTCTAGGCAGCCCCTTTTACAGACAAACAGGGCAAACTGCCAACAAAATAATTTTTGGCAATTGTTGGTATTTGTTGGCACTTGTCTTGGCATTCCTTGGCAAGCCTGTCAAAACAGTTGGCAAGTTGCTGAGAAAACTGGCTGGCAAATATGGCAAATCAACTGAATTTTCCAATTTAAAGAGAAACCAACATTTCAACGTTTTCATTTTGTACAGTTCTCACAAAGCAACACACCAAATGAGAGTTTGCCGTCCTGGTGGGCAACTTTGTGGCTACGTGTGTTTCATATTACCGGTTGTACACAAATGCAGCAAACTGCCATGGAGTTTTGCAATGAGTGGTGGCAGAATGGTAAGAATAGAAATGAAGTTCTTTGATTTAGGTTTGGTTATTTGCCACTTTTCTTGGCAAAAAAAATAATTTGCCAACATGCTATTGTAAAGACTGTATCCATTTTTGCCAAGGCAGTCCTTGGCAGGCTGTGGCTGCATTATCGATATGCAGACTTTGGTGGCACTTATGCCATCAAGGCAGTGCCATAAATCTTATTGGTAGGGAAAGGTACCTGCGGATGTGCCAGCTTTAAGGGTACGCTAAGTCAAACTTCTAGTCTGACAATGGGTACAAAGTATACTTTTTGGCAATTTTAGTCTGGGCAAGGCAAGGGTATGATTTTTGTCAAAGTTTGGTAATTTCTGCGTAGAGACCCATAATTTTGGAGACTTTGGTTTTGAGAAACAAAAATTTAGCAATTCTGTCTAGAAAACGTAAACTCACGTCATCTTTGATGTAGAATTTAGCCTGGCCATTTTCACAAAACTGGTCTACCCAACAGTACCATATTGAAACCAAGGGGTGCATTTCACTCCCAAAAAGCTCGCACACCTCTGGCATACACAAGACTGAAAGTTCCATTGTTTTTAAAAATCTGTAAAAATTCCTCTTGTTCTGAACAAATCTCATATGCTATTTTGAATGTTGAAACTGCGGGCAGCAATGTAGCCGAAATGTAGGCAAGAAGAACCCCCTCCCCCCCCCACCTTAGTGACAAAAACATGATGGTTTGCAATCATAATGATATTATTTTCTGCGAAATGATTTGACAAGCTCTTCTGGCATTTTACCGTTCCAATGACTCCCAATCACGAACAATTAATATCCCAATCAGGAACGTCCCCGATCAGCAGGAGTAACTATTCTGCCACAACAGGGCGAACAGGGCAGACACTTCTTTTCTGTGCTTCCTCGTTCTTCTCTCATCATTTTGTATTTTTACGCTGCATGTTATGTTCCAGGCATTTACTTCATCTTTTGATAACAGTTTGGTCTGTTACTACAATCTCTTATTTTGTCAAATGCTACGCAATAACACGCCTTCACATCCCAGTATTCTATCGGAAGAAGGCCTTTTATAGGAAAGCAGATGTCCCGGATAAGAACGCCAAGCTTAGGCCCGTTTCCGAGGACAGGCCGTGTTTGCAAAACTACGCGAACTATGCTTTTATTTACCTCCATAACGATTCTTCCCAATGGCTTGCCATCGGCTGCAACATCGAAGAAAACTACTGGTTTGGACATTTTTGTACAGAAGCGCCGAATACAGGTAAAAATTGGTAGTGCCAGCTTGTTTCCTCAGCTGCCTCAGAAACTTCGGTGAGAAAGGAAGTTTGAAGCACATGTGTTCTTTGAAGGTCTATCGGGCATGTGATCACACCATATTTGGGCAGTCTCATACCATATTTGCGTTACAGTACAGTAAATTTACTGGACAAAATTGTGAATTTAGGTAAACATCATCATAATCACCTCCTTATTTTGGCCCGAACATTACGAAAATGGAACGGTACTTTTATCGAAAATTTTTAAGGAATTGGAGTAAAGATTTTATTGAAAACTCTGGTCATGTTATCTGTTCTGTTGGAATCTTTGAACCTTTGACTCTTTATCATTGTTTTGATGTTACGCTGCTAATTGTTCTTCCCTATTTTCTATTTACGTTTAAAGGGTTTGTGCAAGGCAAAAAGCCTGCATTTGCACAGAGCAGAAAAATCTAAAAATAACCCATTGACATTGATGGCCAACACGTGTTGTTAATAATCGATAGCTAAAGAAACAACGCTGTTGTAAAAAGTGCTTCTAATATGTTCGGCAGGGCACGAGCGTTGACAACTGACAACAGAGAAGACACAAGTTTCGAGTTTCCCTTTCTGATCTTTATCCTTCTGTACAACTTTAACCAATGCTAGCGAGATTCTGGTTGGCTCTCACTGCTAGGAGCTCTCTAATATACAAATATCCACAGGCACATCCCAGTCTTTCTCAAGCACTGTATGCCCTTAGATACATAAATATAACCTCAGGCGCATCCCAGTCTTTCTCAAGCACTGTATACCCTTTTAAATTAAACAGTAATAAACACTACAAGACTCTTGTGCTGGTGGTAATCCACCCTTCCTACGCTAGCATCACTTATCCACAGGACCGTCGAGAAGGGGGGGGGGGTAGAGGGGGTAAAAGGTCCAGGGCCCGGGCCTCGAAGGGGCCCGTAAATATTTTGTGTCATGAAAGTTAATATTGCTATATATATTCAATGCATTTTTATGATAGTATACATGATACTAACCAAACCAAACCGTCGTATTGATATTTCAATATCATAGAAACTGGTTGTTTCCCAGAGAATCAGTCGTTGATGTCGTAGGATCGTTGAGTTACCGTTCAAATTTAATCTTTTTGGTCTCTAAAGTAAGTCGTTTGTTCCCTCTAGCACCTCTAGAGAGTGCAAAAACCTGGTGTGAACTTGGCTTTACTAACATAAAACAATGTCCGCTTGATTCATAAAGCAATTTTTGTATAACTTTACAGGGAATATTTACGCAATTTTTGAGAAAACTAATCGTAAAAAGGGCGTTTCCCTCATTTTCCGAGTGTCTAAAGGGCGTGGTCACTGAAAATTTTCTTGGGGGCTACGCCCCCAAACCCCCCATAGGGCCTATCCTCATACATCACTCCAGGGCCCGAGCTGGCTCTCGACGGCCCTGCTTATCCATGTCTGTTCTCTCTAATGTAAAGTTGAACTCTTATTTATACAATTTCATACTCTAAGATTTCTAAATACAGAATCAATCAATATTCTCTTTAGTGGTTACCGCGGAAATGTTATAGTCCATTTTACATGTACTAAGTTTGAGTCATACAAAGTCGGTTGAGGAGCTACTGTTTGAATCACAAGTGTTATAATCTCTGAAAGAATATACCTTCCTTGAACTTATTGCTAAAACGCGTGAAATGTCAAATGACGTACATGCACTTCCTTACGATGAACCTGACAAAGATTACGGTTTCAATGTTGCGAATGAAAAAACAAGTATAAAATACATGATAAAATGAATGGAAAATACCTTACGATAATTGGCCTAAATGAACCTGTATTACACTGTTTTTGCGCATTATCTTTGTTCTATTTATAGAGAAGCCTTTTTACCATTGCACACTCCCTTTAATGCACTCTGTGACTGTTTCATGATCTGCAAATTTTTTCCCTTTCCAGCCATTCTTCTTTAACTTCACCTTAATTACTTCCTTGATTGACTTGTTTGCAATCCATAAGACATGCTCAGTTGATTCCTTTCTCTACAATAACAGTGACTTTACCTTTCCAAATTCTTGCAAATGTCCCACATTTATAATTTAGTTTTTATCATTTGTCACATTGCTGTCATATTGCTGTCTCTAACCCTACTTTTTCTAAGTACTTCTGTCTTACATATTTTGGCTTCTTTTGATGTCTGGATTTCCTAAATTTCCCTCCTTTTCCACTGATTGTTTTTCGATACTTTCTGTCTCTCCACTATTTTCTCTATTATTACAAAATCCTAAGAAAACTATTTCCCTACAAATTAGAAATAAAAACATTGAGAAGAAAACAGATGTTTCACCTCTGGCAGGGGCAGACCCCGCAGAGCCAGCACTCGCCGTCCCCGGGCGACACGACAACCCAAAGCGAACAGCAATCGATTCATGGCCACCCTTCGCCCCAAGCCGGCCCGCCACCCAAGGACAAACAACACCACCACCACAGGCCCCACCCCTGCAGTTATCATGAAATAACTTTTTGAAGCTATAAAGAGAGGATGCTTGCTTTGACTCAGCCGAAGGGCTCTTCCACAATTTTACTCCCCTAAAAGAGAAACATTTCTGCCCATTTGCAGATGTTTTCTCTGGTACCCTTAAATCAGTCTCGGTATTTCAAAAGGCAATAGGTGGAGCATTGTGAATTTCTTTTGAAAAGGCTCATCAGGTATCGTTGAGTGACTTCAAGACCATCATTTTTGTTTTTGACCAATTGCTGATGAGTTGTTCAATGGTCTCCCAGCCCAACCTTTCGATGAGTGGCCTGCTTGGTGTGTCAAAGCTGCTATGCTATTCGTAAGGATCCTGGCAGCTTCAGTATCGAAAGTGTGGCTCGGCTTTGACTTCCTACAAGTCTCAGTTTTAATCTCAGAATATTTTCTTGGCATGTGTTATGAATTGTGGGATTGCGTATGTCATTACGTAACTTTAGTTTATTGGTACTGGAATAGTTCCGCATAATTAGCATAATTAGGACCTTTTTTATCCACGAGACTAAGTTCGATGACAGCTGTTGTTGGGGAGAGTGAATTGATAAAAGTAGAATTTTGAAGTTTTGCAGTTGAGACTCGAGACCGACGAGAATTTGTAGCGAGGAGAATTGAGAACTGAGACGATTATTTTGAGATTCGAGAATCGAGTACTGATATTTTTAGGCGGTGTTTTCGATAGACATGAGAATTGAACGTGCCTTGGACTTTGTAAATAGTTGTATATAGTTTTACTTGCGGAAGGACGCTTCACGTTTACGCCATCAGCTTGTTGTATTGGTCTAGATCGGATCGCTCGAAGAGACTAATAGAATAGCTGGCTTTATGCCACATTACCTGAAGATCCATGACAGCATGCTTTAAAAAGCCAAGGTATTTTGGTTTTTGGACAACGTCAACCTCATTTGTCACCGATGTTCAATTCCAGATTCAGATGTGTACTTTGAGAACGTTTTGTTTTTGCTTGGTAGCAATAAGCATTGAATGTGGTTTTGTGACATTCAAAGAAGTCTTGAAGCCATGTGTCCAGCCATAGTCACAATAGAGAATGGTCCAACTGTTAATAGCCCCATTTAGCTGAGTCGAATTCGATGCCTAGCGACACAGACTGGTGTCGTCAGCATACATGGATACAGTAAAACCCGGGACAGCCAGTGGAAGGTCATTGATATATGTGGGGAAGAGAAGAGGGCCGAGTAATGAGCCTTGTGGCACATCGACTTCTACATCCTCCATGCTCGAGGCAACAACATTAACCCTGCAGAGTTGTTTACGGTTGGATAGGTATGACCTAATCCAAGACAGCACTTGCTGCTGAAAATCATAGATTTGAAATTTTTTCACAGAAGATGTCATGATCTACAGTATCAAAGGTCTACTCTATTTCTACGATCCTAGTGCTTGGCAAAGAAAGTTGCAACTTCACCTACATCCTCTTTCACCCTCACCTTCACTTTTACTGATTACATTAGGACTCATGACGTACGTCGCGCTAACTTTCTCTTTTGTTGTTGGTGTTATCTAGCGACAAGTCTGCAAGCAAAACGAGAGACTTTTGGAATGGGTCTAAGTCTGAGTCCCAGTTATCGATCAAAAGCGAGACTACTGTTTGCCAAAGTGAGACTGCTCAAACTATAGATAGTTCAATGGGTGAAATCCCTGGTGAAATAGAGATAAACGAGCACGGTTGAGTTGACGCAGGGAACCAGGCTATAATAGGATTCTTCCTGATTGAAGAAGTTGTTGAGTGAAGTTGTGGTTTTAGCGGGGTGTATCAGTTTGGCGGAGGAACGAAACTACGTCTTGTAATAAATAATCAGTCTAACCTTTCACCTGCAGAAGATTTCAGGTGGTAAGATTAGGGTTCTCATTTTTGAAAAACTTTGAAAACAGAAAACGAGGCCAGTTTCTTGGCGTTGCTATGTGGTAATCGGTAACATTACTCTTTGTTGCCAAGTACCAGACTCATCTTCGCTCTTTTCCTCTAGAAACTGGACTGGCCCAAGTCGTTTTATAAAAAGAAAGAGGACTTGGGCAAGTCCAGCAGGACGACTTACAGGACGACTTGGGCAAGTCCAACTGGAAACTGGAAAGCTTGTTTTCACCAGGATGGATCTTAAATCTGCTGTTTTGAAGAATTTTGTATTTGATTGGGTGTGTTGCCTTCTCTGCGAAGTTTGCTGTTTTCATAATTCGGAAGGTATGGAATTGCCAATCATACACACATTAAAGCTTGGGTGCTAAATCAGAATATTGTCTCTAAGGGCGTATTCTTTTTGGGCATCTTCTGAAAACGGCAGAGTTGGTAGAGGATAAAATCCCCATAAAATTCCATTCTTTTGGTACCCTTCTACCGAAAACGGTAGGCTTCGCAGACTTCAGAGCGCTTTTTATAAAAACCCATTCTTTTGGTTATTCTGTTTTTGGTAGACTTCCGAGAGATTTTTGACGTATTCTTTTGGGCTCTTCTAAAAGCGGTAGAGAAGAGATCCGAGGCTTCGGAATCCTTCTGCTCCTGAAGCTGGTAAAGTTTTGAAATATCGCAAAGAGCATTGTTGAAAGTTTTCAAAAACATTTGAAAAAATAATGGTACTTCGCAGATTCTTTTCTCTTGGGATTGGCATAACAAAAGTACATTGTATTGCAATGGTTTCAATTCGCTCGGTCGAACAACAACGTTCAAATTCTCATTTCTTCAGCATTCTATTCCCATTCTTTTGGCATTAATGCGTATTCTTGTGGCATTTTTCTCTGCGAAGTTTGCCAACTCTACCGTTTTCGGAATTCCCATTCTTTTGGTAAATGAAATTTTTCTCTGCGAAGCCTTTAGTTTTCAGAAGACTTCGCAGACTTCAGATGCCCAAAAGAATACGCCCTAAAATCCCCCTAAAATTTTATATGAAATATGAAGAAAGAAAAGGAAGAATGAATGAAAAAACAACTTTGAATAATTTCCAAAACGAGGCTGTTAATTGAGGCTGTTGTTGTTGTGTTGTGTTGGCAGCGCGAATGCGAGGAGGCCAACTCGTGCAGCAGGCCTAGAGCCTAAATCAGTAGCTAACAAGCGTAAGACAAGCAGCAATTAATGATGAAAGCAAGGCAGTGGTGGTGATGGAATCTTTGCGTTGACAACAATGTCTTCCTTGTAATTATGTTCTCATCGTTATTCTAGCTACAGTCGTAGTTCCATTTGGGTTTGCCTGCTCCGTACGTGTATCGAGAATTCTGATGCTTTTTTATGCAGTTTTTGTTCGCAGGTGGTGCTTTCGTTCGGCTGATCTGAAACTTCGTTAGGTCTCCAAAAAATAGGAATAAAATGTTTTAGCTGATATTTGCTCGTGGCCCATAGCTGGAAACCTCCAAAGCCTCATTTTCACCGACCCACCAATCACAGCTGTTGCCTGATTGCATTACAGAAAGAAACGAGTGTGCACGGCACGGCTCGTGGATCCAGTTTCGTTCGTCAATCCTATTTGGAAGCCGTCTCTTTCCAGATCTTTGATACACTGCAAGTAAATCAGAGTACCTCACTAACTGGGGACTATCTGTGATTGCAGATTTCATGATTATGGCCTTAAGTTTTCGTATTATTATGATTAATAGATAAATGTTAGGAGTCATTTAAAGGAGTCATCACAGCACAACAGGGAAACTTTCTGACAGAAAGCTCAAGGAATTACCTCAGCTGAGTGATTTTCCCAGTGAAACAGGAAATTCTGGGGAAAGTTTCTCAATATGAACTGGCCCTTAACATCCTATTTGATACTTGACTAGTGTCAATCAAAATCAAAGGAGGCATATTTGGTATATATACTGTATTCCTTGCATGATATTCAAACTTTTGGCAATTTCTGGCATTTATTGGGTTCAGTTTTACATAACTACGGAATCAGTCAAAACATGCCTAAAACAATCCAAAATGAGCTATAATGACCCAAAAAGAGTCAAAACAAGCCATGACAACCCATAATGAGTCAAAGCAACCCAAGACAGGCCATAACGATCCAAAACAAGCCATAATGATGTGTAAACAAGCCAAAATGATTCAGAACAACCCAAAAACAACCCAAACTGATTTGATCAGTGAACAGGAGTGTAGCGCATAAATTTCAGTGACAGGGGTGACAGCAGTGATATGGAAACAACTTGAGCATTTCCATTGCTTGTGTCATTTGTGTCACCAGAAATTTTATAGGCAACAGAAATGACGGGAACGGTCATATGGAAACCGTGAATATTAACTATGAACCTTATATCAACTATGAATATTCTTATGTACCTTATTCCCTTCAAATTTCGCCTGCCTTTAATTTTCGCCCCGGAGGTTTACTTAATTCAAGCCTACTTGTTCGGTAGTGAGCTGCGAAAGTGAAGCGAGCAAAGCGAACGGCTTCCCATCCGTTCGCTCCTTCACAGCTCACTACTGACAAATAAGACAAAGAATGATTCTTGGCCAAGTCTACAAATTGACTGTCTATGGCCAATTGACTGTCTATGGCCAAGTGTAGTGACACGACTGCTCATTTTGCACGGAAGTTGTTATAATCGTACCCTGCAATTCCATTGCTTGGAAAATGGTTTGGTCAAAGCTTTGAAATTTGGAGGGGGACGAAAATTAAAGGGAGCCAAAATTGAAAGCTGGCGAAATTTGAAGGAACTAAGGTAGCAGGAATCATTCCAGTTAGTAAATTGTGAAAGCTACAACAGTAAACCTTCGCTTAAAAGAGGCTTTGGTCGCTCAAAGGTCAACCCCAAAACCGTTACTGAAGTTTTTAAAATCCCTAAACCAGCACATCATGACAGTTATTCCAATTCTGGGCAAGACTTTATTGGACGTTCATAACTCCCACCACCATGAAGTAAAGTTGAATATTGTTTTATATCTGCCCTGTTATAACATTTATGTATGTTTGTATGATTTTGCCACCATAAACGAAATACAACTATTCATAAAAGAAAAGAAAACTAATTACAATATCTATGAAATTTAAAATAATTACAGGCAAAAACACATCTCTCATTTAATGATCTAGTTTCAAAACACTGCATGGTAAGAGATAGCAGGGATATAGCATTCAAAGGTCAGTGCATCCTTGTTTCCATAGTGGTCCCTCCAGGAGTGCTATTCAAAAAGAAGAGAAAGAAAAGTTTTTGAGAAAAAAAATGAAATCATGGAGAATAGTATTTTGACTAGACTGGAAAGGAAATCTTTGACTTTAATGACAAATAAGCATTTTTATTGGTTGTTAAATTGTTATTGGTAGTTTTTAGATTTATAATAATATAGCAACTATCATTAAGACTTCCTGGAGATTTTTAAAGAATTGGTGTTTGATCTTGTGTTTGAAACTGTTGATGTTTGCTGCAGATTTTAGTTCTGAGGGAAGCCTGTTCCATAATTTACTGTAGGTCATAAACATGAGAGACCATTTTGCCCTGTGTTGCTTTTTAGGAAAGATTGAATGTTTTTATATCTTTGAGTTACTCAGCCTTGGCCAACTGGTAAGAGCATCTCTGACATATATGATGGGGCTGCATATCAAAAAATTTGAAAACCTTTGCATAGCAGTGCATTGCTCAAACCTTTCTTTAATGGGAAGCCAGTTGACAATTTTAAATTTGTTCACTCCTAACGTGCTCTGTTACTCAGATTTAAACAGAATCTGATATATCTATTTTGAGACGTCTGAATTTTTTTGGTTAATCGTTTATTCAGCATTGGAAGCCAAGCATTGGATACAAAGTCAAAGTGGCATTGAATTATGTGCATTACCCAGTTGTGCTTTCCCCAATTGACAAAATGTGTCAAGTAGCTATCAAGGGATCATCTGACAATTTGAATGGTCCACAGGTTCAGCTGGATTCAGCTGGGTTTGGGTGGGCTTTACTGTCAAAAATTACACTGGTGTAGGCATACATATTCAGGCCCTGAAATGAGAGGCGCTCGATCGAGCCCAAGCGCCTCCACACTCGCCTCGAAAATTCTACTGGCTCGATTGTTCAAGCGCCTTGCAGATCAAAAGTGTTTCTTTTAATGGTCCATAATTACAATTTGTGAATGTATTTGAGATAAAATATTCAGCCCAAATCTTCCTTGTTATCACTGTAAAACTACAATAAATTATCTTTCCTTCTCTTCATTGACTTGTGAAATTTTCGCTTGCTTCCAAAGTAGTGTTCACCACATTGTCTTCGCCATTAACCAGCTCCCTTGCTGCTACGCTGAACAATTTGTTCAGCACACATGTTGAAGCAAAAAAGCTGCAAGCTCTGCCGGTCTGCCAGTACTGACTATATGGCAGAATCATCGCTGTTCAACTCTTAGGAAAGGGCATAGTGGGACTGGCCATAAAGGTTATCAACGAAGGGCAGCAGATTAAAAAATTTTGTGCAAACTTTGAAGGTGGCACTCCAAGACCGTTCCATCTTATTCGCCATGCAGCCCCATTCCAACGGCAATGCTGGCCTTCATTTATTTTTATTCTTTTACGTTGAATGATGTGATTTAACTGAAAATTTTCAGACAACACAGTAATTGTAGCTTTTTTTCCAGAACTTTCCATTTGGTTTCCCTGGTCTCCCACAAAGACAAAAATAATATAGGAGCTTGATCAAGCGCCTAAGTGAATTGAGGAGCTTGATCAACCAAGTACCCAACGTTTGCTCATTTCAAGGCCTGTACATATTGTCAATGATGTATGATATAGTTTCTTTTGATCATCAAAACGAGATGCAGAAGTAAGAGATGTGCAGAGAGAGAAATGCAATGGCCTGAAAAGCCAGCATCTGCTTACAGTTTTATTGGTCATTGACTTTTAGGTCAGCTTGAATCATTTTGGCCCTTTTTGGGTTTGTTCTGGCTCATTTGGCTTGCTTTTGGGTTGCTCTGGGTCCTTTTGGGTCGTTCTGCTTCATTTTTTGTAGTTATGGATCATTTTGGCTCATTATGGATCGTCTGGCCGGTTTTGGGTCATTTTGGGTGATCCATAGTTTAGTAAAACCACTATGAGTTATTTCTCAACTCATCATCAGGGAAAAAAGCTCTGCTGCTTTTCCTGGAAGGCAGATTATAGCACAAGTTAAAGATGACTTTGAGAAGGAGCCACCTAGGAAGCCAGGAATATTTACAGCAACTTCACAACCACCACCACCCATCCATGGCTTTAAAACATTTACGGAGCAAGTTGCTGGCCATTTAAAAGTTCAAGAAAACCCATGTAAGAATGTTTGTTCATTATTATAAGTACAGTAAATGTATTTTGTTTGAATTAGCACCTTTTAACATATTTTTCCGTTCCTGAAGTTTTTTTAAGAAAATCTCAAAATTCTGAAAATCCTGTTTCAGGTCTGTTGGAATGTTCAAGTACTTAAATTGGAGATGAAATCTACTATTTGTACTGGGTGTCTGTCCCAAAAAATGCACTCCCATTTGAAAAATCACCAAAATTTGGTTGCAAAGCCAATCTTCAAATTTCCCTACATAATCAAGTACCAGATAGATCATAGGATCAAATGCTTTTCCCAGACATAACTGATCTTGTTATAGATTTGAAACTTACCAAATCTTTTTATTGCTGCCAGGTTTTGAATCATACTGTGAAAAACCATTGTTAATTACTGATAAATTTAGAAAGAAAGAGAGAAAGAAAGAAAGTAAGGAAGTAGATAAGAAAGAAAGAAAGACAGACAGACAGGCAGACATATAGACAGACAGTCAGAAATACCCACTATGATAGGATAATTAAAAGATCTGAAAATGATATATCTTGAAAAGTATGGCTTAAAATGTAGTTTTTCAAGTGTGATTTTTACCCTGTTGTATTAAAAGCAAACATTTTTTCATCTTCATTTCTAGTTGGTTCACTGATGAAACAGATCAAAAGGGAAATTTGTTTTCAGGGGTCATTGTTGAATTTGGATGATTTTTTAAACATACTTTTTGTGACAGTCAGTAGGATTAGTTTTTCAAACATATGTTTTTGTGACTTGGCCAGGTAATAACTAGTCAATACTGTCTACCATTTTAGGTTTTATGCTGGATGATGATGGGCACATTCTCAAGTTACTTGACAAGAACACAAAACTGGTATACATGGAACAAGAATTTTATGAAACACTGTACAATAAGGAGCCAGATAATGAAGAGTGGGCTGAATTGAAGAAGTTTGTTCCCAAATTTCATGGAACAGTGGAGCTTATACATAATGAACGATATTGTATCCTTTTTACATTGTTGCTACAAGGGCACTTTTTGGGTACAATAACAATAACTACCACATACAGGTGATACCAAGTGCTGTACGTCAGAAGCATTGAGATGGATTGTTTTTCGTTTCTGTTAATTTTAAGAATCCTTTATCAATGGTAGCCCTGTCAGTCAGCGAGAATGATTTCAGAGGGTCATGCCAAAAACTGTACAAAAAATGTACATCTAACTACAAGAAGAAATTAATCATTTCATTTCTTTAAAATTTTCTTGAAAGAATACAAAGAGATAGCTAAACTTGGCTTTGTAGTTGAGGGAATTTCAGATTTTCACTCCACTGCTTTCTGCCCATTACTTATTTTCATGAAAGGGACTAGCAAGGGACATAGCAAGGGTCATATGAGTGCTTATGATGATGACGATGACAATGATGATGACGAGGACAATGATGATGATGATGATGATGATGATGATGATGATGATGATGATGATGATGATGATGATGATGATAATGGTGATGATGATGATGATGATGATGATCTATGGTCTTTAACTTACAAACAGTATGCTATCTAAAGATGGATAATCTGATTAGACATTATGAAAAGCCATGCATCATGGACTTGAAGATTGGCAAGATTACTTATGATCCTTTTTCGGATCCTGCAAAGGTTCAAAGGGAATTGATTCGTTATGATTACCAAGCACAACTTGGATTCAGGATAACAGGATTTAAGGTAATCACAAAAGCTTTTGTTGCATTTGGTTTTAGGTTTTGAATCAGTAAAGAATTCTCAGTACGGGGAAGGATCCTGTTTCGAGATCCAAGGATTAGTGTGCCAGCAAAATGTTCAAAATGGTACCCTCGACTAGAATTATTTTATCCAAAATGATAACCAGCCTAGTCTAATTTCTTGGCCAATTTTCCAGGATTTGGTCTTCCTGGCGGCGCAGAAACTGGGCATGCATGCACGAAAACTCGTAAGGTCGAGCCCTTAGATAAAGACACTTGATATTTTGTTCCTTGGTCCTTAAAGTCTTGAGTTATCATCATTTCAAAAAGCTAATGTGTCCAAAAATTCCTTATCTCAGATAACTTGATGACGTCATTTTACGCAGTTTCTGCTTGGTCGCCCTTTCTTAGAGCCGAATGTTTTAAAATGGTACCTCTGGCCTGAAATAGCCCAACAAAATACCTTTCGTTGACAGTGTCAGAAAGTAATAGCAAAATTCAAAACAAAAGCTTGCTAAACAGAATTGTATGGCAGACTTTCAGTGCGAGGATGTAATTCAAATCAGCACTTTTATTTTATTGTTTGTTGAGAGACATGTTAATTGGATGATTTTCTCTTTTCATCGTGTTTTCTTTCCATAATCTATTTGCCTAGCTTTTCAGTCTTTGACAGGTTTTCATGGAAAAAACTAGCGAGATAGAATTATGTCTTTTATTCTTATGCTATTTTTGATAGGTTTTTGATCATTTTGCATTTCATTTTTAGGTAGGTATTAAAGTAAATGAACGGAGATATAGCGACCTAATCTAAACATGGCACAAAAGAACCGCAGGCGCCACTTATCTTCCTTTTGTTTCACCAATCGAAAACATCAAATACAATAGGTTATATTTAGATTACCCAGTCCCCCTAGCTAAGTTTTCTTTTAACCCCATTGATTTTCTTTAAGGAGAAACATATGTGAAACAAAGTGATACCCTTTTGGCAATTCAACCACATTTGATGATACCCTTGATTTTTCTTCTTCCACAGGTATTCAAAGCAAAAACGTACGAAACGGAGTTGTATGATAGATTTCACTGCAAAAGGTTCAAACCACATGACATGATTCCAAGTAAGTGAAAAAACATACAAAAATTTCCGTCAACACAATCGAATGGAAGATCTTTGATTTTTTTATATACACTGTGCAGTTTAACAAAGCATATTCACAAAGACGATATGCCATGCGGGGCATGATGCCTATGACTTCCCTTTGACTTTAAGGTTGTCGTTAGCGTTTGTAGGAGGAGATTGGGTCCATCCACAAGAACCATGTCAGAATGATTGGCAAATATTTTAAAATGATATTTGTAAGCAAATTTATAACTTAAAAGACTTTACGTTCTTTAACAACTATTTCGTACCCTTGCGTTTGAGATATCAAACTCTAACTCATGTCAGTAGTTAGTGCAGATCCTAAGTGCCCAAAGAGTGTCTGGGATTTTTGATATTCCACACCCCCCCCCCCATCAATGCAATACGCTGTCAAAAATTTGCAGATAACTTCTTTGCCATCCACAGTTATAGTTAGCCATAAAAGGCGGACTAGAGCACACAAAAAGGTTTTGGACATAGTTTGTATGCTCAAAGTCTGTTATGGCCGTGTTCAAATTATTGAGGCATTCGATTGGTTCAAAGGGTACAAATAGCTTTGTCTTACTTTTTCTTAGTGGATGTTTCAATCCTATGAAAAGGGACTGTTACTGATGGCACTTCATATGTAAACATCGAAGCGAAAGAATTCGTAAGGAAATCCAAAAATTGACATTTTTTGCCAACAGCGTATACCTTAAAATGACAATACAGAAATACACTAGTTTCTTTAGGCTGTAAATTTGTTTCTACGTCTTTGAATTATCGCCTTACAAGCATATAGAACTCTTTTTTGACTCACCAAGCATACCAATTTTGGAAATTCGCCAGAAAATTGTTTATTCACCAGGAAATCATTTCTTTTCTTTTTTGTGTAGCTTTATGTTCTTTTCGTTCTTATTTTTTATGTTTTATATTAATAATTGCCATATAGATAGACATAGTTTGTTTCTACTTTGTTGCCAGTGTTTCACGTAGGTGGTACTGATTTTGACTTAGTGAACAAAGTGAAATACCTTGGTGTCCATATAGACAATAGTCTAACGTGGAAGTGCCAAATTGAGAACATAAAAGGGAAAGTTTCTCGCGCAATAGGTCTTTTAAAATATTGTAAAAACTTTGTATCAATGGAAACCTTGAACAACATTTGTCGTAGTATTGTAGGACCACATTTTAGCTATTGCTGCTCCGTTTGGGGCTGTAGTGGTATTACGAGAATAGGGTCTCTACAAAAGCTTCAAAACGGGGCTGCTCGTATCGTTACGGGTAGTTCTTATGATGCACCTTCTGTGCCATTACGCAAAGAACTTGGCTGGTTGTCCGTCAAAGAAATGATTATGAAAGAGACATCTACAATGATGTATAAATCTCTAAACGATCTTGCACCACAGTACCTTAGTGACCTATTCCTTAGACTATCAGATTTCCACACACGAGAGCTAAGAAACACCAAAAATGATCTTGCAGTACCGTTAATGCGAACAGTAAGTGGCCAAAAGGCATTCTCTTACCGTGGTACCAAAGTGTGGAACAAGTTTAACAATGATATCAAAGAGGCCCCCTCGGTATACTCTTTTAAATCAAGGTTGAGACAGTTGGGGTACGAAAATCTTTAATTTTGTATATTGCTTATTGTCGCCAGATGTATATATTTTTATCTATTAATTTATTTGTAAATAGTTTATTAGGTGCTTTAATTTTAACAGGGCCAAATTGTAAAACAATATCCTTATTGAATTTGTACCCTGTATAAATATGTTTAAAATATGAAATATGAAATATAGTTTTTCGCTCCTAGTGGTATTGAGTAGTACCTGGTGAGTCAAAAATACGCCCGGCGTTTGAGAGGCTACTGCTCCCTGAGTATATAAGCAGTGATATTTTGCGATACCTGATTGAATAGCTAACATGTTCAATTATTTTTAGAAATTTTCCTGACTAAAATCGGTCACTCCGTTCAGATTCTGTAAGCAATTTTCTAAAATGAGCCCCTTAGAGAAACCTTAAAATCATGCTAAAATTACAAGCAAAAGTCCCTCACGTGTTAACCTCACAGCGATGACTTTCAGCACGCTTTAGCACGTGCTTTCCTTTTGACGGGTTGAAAAGTCTTCCCCCTAGTGTGAATAACTTATTCAGGGGGATTCCATTCTCTCATGAGGACAAAATACATGAACACATTCAAGAGTCATTATTGCTAGGAATTAGAACAAAGGGAAATGTTGCTTGCTGTTTTCGCTCGTTTTTGCAGGTTTTCGAAAGGGGCTTTCTACAGAAAATCTCCTCTTTCGACGGGAAGGAATGGCCGATTAAAGCCGGGTAAATTACTGGACCTAATTTGACATATCGGGGATAAAATAAAAAGTTTTCAATTTCATTACTTTGATATTCAGGAAGCAGGATTTTTTCAAACGCCGGTCTTTTTTATTGACTCACCCGGTACTACCGGGTGATCACACTACTTACATGATACAATACTCTACCATAGAGTATTGTGTCATGTAAGTAGTGTGATGAGTAATATGTCTTGTAACTTTTTAATGGAATGTATAACAAAATTGTTGGTAATTTTCTGATTCTGTTTCAACAGCTTTTTGTTATTTCTTTGATCTGGACAACTTCCCCGAGAGAAAAGTCATAGTCAATGAAGTGCTACGAAAACTGAAGCAGCTGCTTAATTGGTTTGAGGGTCAGAAGCGTATAAAATTCTTTTGCAATTCATTATTGATTGCATATGATGGAAATTTTGAAGCCAAGAAGAATAAAAAGAATACAACAGATGAGATGAAAGAAAATTTCGAAAAGCTATCTCTTGGAAGTGATTTTGAAAGGATCGTTTCCAAAGATGGAATAAAAGAAAATTTGGAAAAGGTATCAGTTGAAAATAATTTTGAGAGAATTGTTTCAAAGACACTGCAGAAGAAAGATATTTATCAAATAGATAACACTGCTTTGATTGGAAAGACTTTTAAACATGTGGGTATGAATTATATTGATGAATTTAAAGATTTGAAAAATGGCGGGAAACTGGAGGATCACTTGTGCGAGTTGACGAATCACGGAGTACTCGATGTAAGCCCAGAAGATGTTACAGTTAACATGATTGATTTCACGCATACGTTTTTCGACTTAGAAGGTATGAAGGATTGTGTTGATGAAAATTATATGTTTGGATTACGAACATTGATTAGAGAGTTAGAGCAATGCTTAAGCTGATGTAATTTAAATCAAGGTGGACTTATCATTGGAAAATATCGCACGAGCATGAAAACTAGGCCCGATTTGTAACTGAAAACACAGCCTTTACAAACCGATTATTACCTGACTGGAGTTTCAAAAACGAGGCAATACAGAATCCCGCCGTTCCAATTGGCTAATCACACATTTCCCGCGGGTTTCCCGTAGCTTTGTATAATACGATACAAGGACGCGTTTTTGTCACCACAGCAACTGCTTTAGGCCTAGGCCTGTGAGATTTGCAGTGAACTCAAACGACATGATTGTAACAAAATGTGTTTGATGAAATGCGAGTCAAGATTAGAAGATGTCAGGTAATAAAACTCATACTAACCGGTTTTGTCGTTGTACAGGAAAATATAAAGCCCTCGGTCTTAATGCACAGACCTCGCAAGCTCGGTCTGTACTTCTACGACCTCGGGCTTCATATTTTCCTGTACAACACAAAACCGGTTAGTATGTGCATAATATTACTGAAAACTTAATAATATTGATAATACTATATTTGTACATGTCACCAGATTCAGCTTAAAAAGCTGCTATCACTCTGGGACCAGTTGAATAGATTATATAAGATGTTGATTGATATACCTTAACAATGAAAATATAATCTATTTTCTTTACAGTGATATGCAGTCTGGATAGGATAATTAACAAGGACAGACTTTGTAATTTAATAGCAACAGTTGCTTCAATTGATATCTCAATTCAAAGCAAGAAGCGAATGCAGGCAAAGGAAATTCTCTCAACCAGTGAATCAAAACAATCACTTCCGCAAAAATTGCCCCAAAACCAGCAGGGCAAACTCTCGCATTGTGCAAGCAAAATGTTTTTAAGAGAAGTTACGTGCTTTTTGATTCAGGAGCTATGTGGTAATTGTTTCATTAAGTCAGAAATACACTAGAATGTTAATGCCTTTTGCTCGGCTTCTGAATCCCACAAGACAGAGCTTTAGATTCACTCTTCTTTTTCATTATAAGCGCATAACTTCCCTTAAAAACCACCTTTCGCTTGGACAAGGCGAGAGTTTGCCCTACCGGATTCGGGGCAACTTTTGCGACCGTGCTTATTTTGAGTTACCAGTTGAGAAAATTTACTTTGTCTGCTTTCACTAATCGGTTTGAATTGAGGTGTCGATCAAAGCAACTGCTGCTATTGCTTTACAAAATCTGTCCTTGTTAGCATGATTAAAGTTCAGAACATTTTGTTACCTTTGAAAGTTAGAAAACACATTTCTGTAGAAACCCTTTGGCCTTGAAGCACTTGAGATGATTGCCCTAGGAAAAACTTGCGCATTTATTCCCATGAGACGCATTTGTTAAGAATGATAAGATAAGCTTGGGAGTTTTAGTCATTCTTACTAGAACATCAATTTAGTGATAAGTGCCTGATTTGATGCATTAGAAGTGCATATAATTGGAAAGAAAATAGGCTGTGCTTTCAAACTGTATGTGTCAAATCAATTCAAATACATCACATAGACAGGAACGCAGTGCCCAATCAAACACAAACGTCTTCAAAACAGCAGGTTTCAGCTTCATCCTGGTGAAAACGAGGTTTCCAGTGGAAAAATACGAAGACGAGTCCGGTGCTTGGCAACAAAGATTGAACTGACTCAATTGCCATAGCAGCACGAGCAAATTCGCCTCATTTTCAGAGTTTCACAAATACAAGCCATAATCTCTCAAAAGTCTGCCAAACCTTCCGCCTGTTGAAGCAGAAGGTGCTTCAGGCCTTCCAAACCTGCCAAACTTGCTGTTTTCGTAATTCTGTAGTCAATCAAACACAGAGTCCGAGTCTTCCAAGTCTACCGTTTTCGGAATTGGCACCAATCCAAGAAGTGGGCCTACTTAAGGCCGGCGTAGGTAGAATGATTCCATATTTACCAATCAAATTGCTAAAATTTAGCTTTCAGCCAATCAGGAGGAACAATTCAGACAGTTGTTGTTGTTGCAATCAAAAACTGTTCATGAAGCCTTGAGTTCTCGTAGTTTGGTTGGATTTATTTTGCCTCTGCAGAGGAAGATTACAGCCTGAAAGGTATGCATTTTGCGATTTGTAGGCCAAGACAATATCATTCTTTGTACTAATAGTTTGCTTTTCAATGTTATTTAAACCAAAGTTTGAAGCGATTTCGTTGAGTGTACGGGAACTCCAAGTTGTGTAGTCCATTTTAAAATTTGGGCCCATTTTTTAGCGTAATGTTTTGTGTCCCTATGGACCAAGTGATATCAGCAAACAAAGAACGCAGGGAAACAAGAGACGAATAGGCACAAGTCTAGCTATTTTTAAAAAAGACAAATGTATTTATCATGGGATAAGACAAATGTATTTATCATGTTTTAACTTGGAATGAATTTGTCACTCTTCACTCTTACGTGTCTTATCTTTTCATACTTTTCTACGACATTATTGATAATTAATTGATTTTGCTGTAGCTTCTATAAGGTGAAGTCAAAAAAACCTTTACTCGTTTAGCGAGCTGTGGAACAAAAAGAATTGTTGATTAATTAATCAAAGGCTAACCTAGATGTGAAATTTTGTATCGTAAAATCACTCATCATGTAGACTTAGAAATTAAGAAGATGCTGGTAAACAGCATGTTTGGGAACGATGGTTCCACTTTCCATTCTGGTCAATGGTTTATTTACTATTGAAATCAAAACTCTATTTCTGACACTGGCAATGTAAACTTCGATACCTCATGAATCATGGACCAGAATGGAACATGGAATTCTCGAATCCCATTCTGTGATTTTACCAAACAAAAATTTCTCATCTCAGTTAGCCTTTTACTGTTAATAACATTTTAGTTTTGAATGTAGGTGACATATTTTTATTCCACACCCCACCAAACGCATAAACTTTTTTGGTTCACCCGGTATGATTCTACGTCATGGCAAAAATTGTTAAGTCATTTTGCAGCGGGTTTACGGCACTGAGGACACAGTTTCCCCAAGGGGGGAGGTACTTCTAACTTTCAATACCATACCATGGCACTATTTCTTTGCTGATCCCTAAATATTAAGCCTAATGTTTTGGGGACCCCAAATATTGAATCTAATATTTTGGAGACCCACACCAAATTACACGATTCTTCCTTTTTCAGATTTGTGGACCCAAAATATTAAATTTTCTCCATGTTGTAATTGACAAACCCCATATTCTGATTTAACGTTAAATTTCGGACCCCAAATATTGGCATGGACCCCCCCCCCCGTATTGATTTGATTTGATTTGATTTTAAATTGTTTAGGCACGGTGGCCACGTCAGTCAAAGGACTGATTTACAGTGGGCCGTGCAAATAAATACAAAGCTAACAAAAGCATACATAACTAAAAAAACCCTATTTACAAAATTTTCTTATGATCAAATTAAAATGATGCTAACTATAGCATGAAAGAGAGAATCAGCATTCGGTGTTGGCATTGTTGATACGTTTTTTGAATATTTCATAAGATTTTGATGATTTTACTTCAACCGAAAGATCGTTCCATAATTTAGCACCCTTATATGAAAAGCATTTCTGGCCGAAAGCCGATTTGCGACGAGGAACGGCCAAATCTGTTTTAGTATTGCGAAGTTCTCTCTTGCATGCATCGGACAGCCTGACAAACATTTCTGTAAGGTAAATGGGAGCTTGGTTGTTTACCGATTTGTACACCATCTTCAAGGTTTCTGATTCGATAAGTTCATTGATGGTGGGCCAACCAAGTTTTTTGATAATGGGTAAGGCAGAAGCATCGTAAGCACTGTTTGTGACGATTCTCGCCGCCCTATTTTGGAGTTTTTGCAGCCTATTGATAGCATTGATGCCGGCAACTCCCCATACCGGGCAGCTGTATCTGAAGTATGGTTCCACCAAACTTCTGTACATTTTTTGTACAGTAACAATGGGCAGATACTTTTTGGAAAAACGTAACATCCCTAAACCACGTGAAACTTTTTTCGTCACTGCTGAAATTTGTTCGTCCCAGCTCAAATGTTTATCAACGATTACCCCAAGGTATTTGATATTTTCTACTATGGAAACATTCGCCTCGCCTACTACGAAAGAGGGCTTTGCTACTCTTTCATCATTTATATCTTTCAGTCGCCTTCTGCTGCCGACTACAAGACTATGTGTCTTAGCAACATTCAGGGACAATTTATTACCTTGAAGCCAAGATTTAAGGTTATTCAGGTCATCATTGACGCAGTCGTTAATATGCGTAACCGAGTCCGACGCAAACATAAGGCTTGTGTCATCAGCATACATGTTAACGTCACAATGTTTCATCTGTAGGTGGAGGTCATTGATATATATGATAAATAACAGAGGCCCTAGACAGGACCCCTGTGGTACTCCACAGGTTATAGATTCTATATTCGAAATCTTCCCATTTACCTTACAACATTGCTTTCTATTAGTTAAATAAGAGCAGAACCATTTCATTTCTTTATCATGAATACCGTAAAGCTCAAGTTTTTGCAATAATATTTCATGATTTACCGTGTCAAAAGCCTTTTTGAGGTCCACAAAGGTAACTGCAGTGTACTTACCCCCCTCTAAATTCAAGTACCAATCATTAGTGCACTTAAGCAAACACGACAGAACAGAATGCAACTGTCTGTAAGCTGATTGTTTACCGAAAATGAGTTTATTCGAATCTAGGTAGTGGTACAGCTGGTCATAAATTAGTTTCTCAAAAAGGCGAGAGACAACCGGTAGAACAGAAATTGGGCGATAGTTAGAGCTTTCATCGGACGGACCATCCTTAAATACTGGTGCAACCCTTGCTATCTTCCAACAGTCAGGGAACAGGCCCAAAGACAGGGACAAGTTAAAGAGCTGACTTAGGGGCTGAGCTAAAATTGGCATTCCTACCTTGAGGAAAAAGCTGGATATTCGATCTAGGCCAGACCCCTGTGAAGTCTTAAATTTATTCATTGCTTTCAGTAACTCTAGGTGCAGAATTGGCGAGAATGTGAAACGAGCAGCCGTTGGGTTTATGTCATGGTCGCCTTTCAAGAGAGTATTTTCCTCATCAGGAATTTTTCTACTCAACTTGTCCCCAACTGAACAGAAGTACTCATTCATAGAATTGGCTATGCTTTCCGAATCCTTAATTACTGTGTCTCCCACCTTTAGGGATTGGATTTGAGTTGACTTTGATCGCTTGTTGACGAGTTTGTTGATTGTTGACCATGTTTGTTTAAGGTCACCTTCACACTCATTTAGTTGATTTGTGAAGTATTCTCTCTTTAATCGAGAATTCATATTGTTAGCCTGATTTCTAACTTGTCTATACGCATTCATTAATATTTCAGATTTTGCCTTGACCGCTGCATTCTTAATTCTGTCCCTAGTTCGAAACAGAGCCTTCAGATCAGGAGATAGCCAAGGGCTGTACTTTTCTGACACTCGCTTCTCTATTGAGGGAGCGTGCTTTTCAATTACTAAAGATAACGTCCTCATAAATTTATCTACTATCACATTGATATCGTCCGAACAAACTAAAATAGCAGACCAGTTAACATCATCAAGATCAGCTAAGAAAGCTTCTTTATTGAAGTTTTTCAGCTGTCTTGTATGGATATGCTTATGATTATGTTTGATTCCACCTTGATACTTCCTTACAGAGTAAACAACATAATGATCACTAATGGCGGCCTTGACAACACCAGACTCCACAATATTGTTTATATCACTGACAGCAATATGATCTATGATCGTGGAGGTATTTTCAGTCTCCCGAGTGGGTTCAGTTATCAACTGTTTTAGTCCGAACGATTGATATAAGTCCTTGAGACGTTTAATGTGCCCTGGAACAGGGGATTTTGATTGATTTGTGCCTGCAGTCTCTGTGCTGAAATCACAATTGGTATCCCCTGAAAGAATTATCTCCTTTCCCTCTGCTTCAAAGAAGCGTAGGACTTTTTCAAGCTTATCGAAAGTTTCGAATGGCTCGTTGGGAGGCCTATACCATGAGAGTATTATGAATGGACTAGCTCGTGGTGGAGTGATCTGTGCACCTAGGATTTCCAGATTTGACTTGGGAATATCTTCTCTAATATCGCATTTAAAAGTATCTCGACAAAAAAATGCAATCCCTCCGCCATGGCGATTTCTGTCAAGTCGCCGAAATATGTACCCTTCAATTTTGAAAAGGTTGTCTGATAAAGTATCATCAATTTTGGTTTCATTTAGGGAGAGAAAATGTATGCCATTATCCTTCAACAAGAGCTCGATCTCATCTAAATGCGGGAGGAGACTATTCACGTTCATAGAAGCAATAACCATGCCTTTTTTGGAGCCTAGTTTGACCAAACCGCCATTTAGAGTTTGTTCATTTAATTGGCTTACATTACTAAGAACGCTCTCTAAAGGGGTGGAAGTCTCCTGCTTTTCATTGTCATAGAGTCAAATATCATCTATGAAATTTTTGAGATTATTTGCTAAGAAAGATGTACCTTTGCGGTTTAAATGCAGTCTCTTCATTCCCAAGCAAGATTCATCAATGCTCTTATTGTCAATAACGTAGGTATTATTCCTAGAGGCAACATCTCTCAGAATTTTGTTGCACGATTCCACTTTCCTGCCAAGACCACTTCGATCTTTTCCATGTGAATCGAAATGGCTACTTTGCCAAGACTGAAAGAAAACTGGGCATAAAAAGACTAATGATACGTGCAATCCTTGATGAATTCGACAAATTGTAATACAGTTGCCTATAACATGGGATAAAAGTTTCAGAGAGCAGCAATTTGCTCATTATCATGACTAAACATATTACTTTGTAAGAGGTATGAAATGCGGTTAGCACCCGGGGATTGGGTACTAATCTCGGGAAGTGACGATGTGCATGGAAAAACCTTTTGAAAGTTATGGAGTATCCCTCTTGGACAGTATATGCTTGAAAGTTTCGACGTGGATTCCAGATTTTGTTTTGCTGAATATATCATGGCTTTTTCTAAAGTTATGAGCCTTTTGGTTGGAAGCGGTTTATAAAAATCCTTGAAAATGAACCTAAAAAAATTTCGGTCGGTCGGAATCTATCAACTTGCGATCTGCAAGCTGCAGAGCAGTGACCACGTGTACGACTCGTTGGAGGACAAATAACTAATTTGAATCCATTGCGTGCAAAATTGGGGAAGATGGCGGATTCTTGAAGCATTATTACAGAATTTAAAACTTGACGAAATTTCAGATAAATTTATGACTTTACCTCTGACTAAAGGACGAATCAGTTTTGGCTAAAGATTGAATTATGGTCATGTAAACCTTACAATCAGCAACAGTTTCTGGCGCAAAATTTTTGCACATTTATTCGACTCATGTGAATCGAAATGGCTACTTTGCCAAGACTGAAAGAAAACTGGGCATAAAAAGACTAATGATACGTGCAATCCTTGATGAATTCGACAAATTGTAATACAGTTGCCTATAACATGGGATAAAAGTTTCAGAGAGCAGCAATTTGCTCATTATCATGACTAAACATATTACTTTGTAAGAGGTATGAAATGCGGTTAGCACCCGGGGATTGGGTACTAATCTCGGGAAGTGACGATGTGCATGGAAAAACCTTTTACGCTCTTACCATGTATCTTAAGACATTGTGCCAAAATTATACCCAGTCCCATAAAAAATTGTGATCAATGGCTTATTCTCTCTTCTGACACTCTGTTCCGTAATCTCCAGTTCTTTATAACACCCATTCCCATAATTTTCTTTTTCACTAATGATACTGTTCCATATGACTCTAATTGGAAAAGGGCACTCTGTTGAGCAGTACCATCTCCGGGCGTTTACAATCTTAAATTTCAGGTTGAAATAACAACTATATAAATTCATATTTGTTGCCAGATAAAATATCGCATACGGTGGGTGGGTGGGTGCGCATACAGCATAAGGCTGAAGTCGTTAAAACGGTGGATGTACAGTTCTACTACATTTTTCTCTGAATTAAAGTGCTTGAAAGGAACTTCTGGTAATTTGCTGTAAATCTGCCGCCCGAGGGGTACATTGCATATATTTGGGTAAACGGACGTGCCATCGGGAAGGGTATCGATTTCCAGATATTGGTATGAAGGAGGGTATCAATCGTTATAATTTTGGTATAAGAAACGGCAGACTGGTAACATGTCGTAGTTGCGCTCCTTGATCAACTGAAAATCGCTATAACTATCAAGCGCAGTGGCGACATCCAATTCAATTAACAAAGCAGAAGCTAGGACTGAAGTAGTTGGTCTAAAAGAGCGGACCGATTTTCAAGATTTTGGTATGAAATATAAGGCTCGATATACTTTCTCGAAAAATTGGGAAAGGTTCGGGTATACTTTTTCAAAAAGTTAGTATTAAGAACGAGTATGCCTGTGAAAACTTTGACACTGAGATCTCTAAAACTTTTGAAAATTTCTTGATAAGAAATATATGACCACGGATTTGTATTCAGCGCGCCAAGTTTAGTCTAACAGCAAATTTCGCTTTCGATTTTATAACCATAATAAATGCGAGAATTTACAAGGGATCTGACCGTGCAAATCGATCGCGCGTAACTTTACACCCTCAGTTAGCTATTATTCACGTTTAAATCCCTTAAGAATTTTCAAATTTTTTATCCCATAAAATTAGAATCGCTAACACTTAAGATTATGAAAAGTTGCAATTTGACTAGAATTGGGGTGCTAAATGTGAATCTGGGGTCATAAATTTCATAGGACGCAAGCGAAAGAAAGTTATATATACTACAACATTAAGATACAATACATTGATTATTGTAAAGTACACTGGTGCAATAACTATCCGAAGTCACCACATACTTGTCCCAAGTTAATTTCATCGATCAAGTTATTGGAATAGGGAACCTTGGCATATACTTATCACCGTAAGGTTCCCTCGCACATTCGGAGCCCATGCCAAATTTTCTACTTGCTTAAAATTAATGACAAATGTGCCAAAATCTAGATAGCACCCAAACACCCAGATTTTACTAATCTAAAGGATCTGTATTAAGTTAAAAGCTTAAATTGGGGCAATACCATTTTATACATTTAATTTCAAAGTTTAGCAAAGATTCGTTGCCAATGCGTTTCTTTTCAAGGCAAACGGTGGTCATTCTCTCTCTCTCTATCGTTTGTGGTGGCAGAAATCGGGCGTCATCAGTGCGCATACCTACCTACATAATCGTACTACATTGTTCTGTGATACTTTTTATTGGATAAAATCTTAGGCCCTGTTTATATGGGGAAAGCACCTCGTCTGCCAGACCCAGGGCTGACAGGCGAGGTAAATTTCAGCTAATGTTTGTATGAGATTTTTCACCTCACCTGTCAGCTCCGGGGCTGAGATGTGAGGTGGAGTAAAGTCTCTCTTCCGTGAAATCATAATGAACTGACCAATGAGAATCAACGAATAATTTCATTTCACCTCACAATACCGGTGGTATTTCGTTTACATGCAATAATTTCACCTCACCCAGGTGAGATTCCATCTCTTGTGAGGTGGGATTTCACTATACCGGTGGTGTTGCATTCGTCATATAAACGCGAAATGAAAAAAAACGAAGGACTCTATTGGAAGGTGGAATATCACCTCTCAGCCCCGGGTCTGGCAAGAGAAGTGTTTTTCCTCATGTAAACAGGTCCTTACTTGCATTCTACATTGATCTAAGTAAAAACTAATGAATCAAAATGGAATTCATTGATTATATACATTTACATTTTTGAAGGAATGTAACGATTTAACGTGGAACTGTAGATTTCATTTGCTGCAAGAGTCCATCTAATGCATGTGCAAAGACGATCTACACGGTTAGACTTGTCCAAGTCATCTTATAAGAAAGAAAGAGACGACTTGTCCCGAACAGCACACAGCTGGATAGCACTGGGATCGCAGTGGTAGCTAAGCACTAATCGAGTCCTGGACAAGCCTGGGTGCCGGGTGCCAGAGCCTCTTTTCGTTCCCTCCCTATCTTTCCTAGGCTCTGAGTACAGGGTAACATGACCAATAAGAAATCCCTTATTCTATCTCTGTATGACATTTGCTCTTTAACATGCGTGTACCATCAGTGGTTATTCCCGTTAACCCTATCTGAACAAGGCTATTTTTAACATTGTCAGGATCGAGAGAACGGCATTTGTAAAAACTTATCTTAGTTTTATGCCGAAGGGTTCGTGCGTCAAAGCAAACAAATTTTGAATCAATGTCAGAAAAAATTGTCATATACTCAACTTGCTAAAATGGTATGATATGTCCACGAAATTTTGCCACATAAAGCTAGCCAAGTACCTAAAAGAGCCAGAAAAAGATTCAGAATCTAGCCGAAAAAGTTTCACTGGCGACAACCTGAGAAGGATATTGAATCCCCCCCCCCCAGTAAGGAAAGAAAACTGACGAAATTTGACCTTTGCGGGTCACACAGCCGATTCGTCCCAAATTCTAACTTCAAATTCATCAACTGAGGCCTGGACATGATTTTGTTAAAGCTTCTTTTAACGCATCATCCAAGTCGCATCAAATTTTGCGAATCGGTTGGATGCTCTTGGGTGTGCTGTGAGGGCGGGTAGTACACCTTTCCTGATTCACCCGGTAGTTTCTATTTCTTTCTATGTTAATTGCCGCAGGTTTGTCATGGTCTTTTGCTCCCTGTGGTATTATAGTCCTTGTAGTATTTCGTAGAGCAACTAGTCTTGTAAATTTTAAATGGAATATAAAAAGAATTTGAACTTCATTTCCAGTCGTTTTTGAGGCATTTTCACGGGACTTCTCAAGAAAATTCTTTTATCATTTCAGAATGCATTAGCCATAGTAGCCATTCAAACGGCGATTGGTGCTTTCTTCCCACTCGGTAAAATGATCCTATTGCAATGAAAGGCCCACATGATCGAAAGACTTTACGAAGAATGTTACCTTGTCATGCGTTACAATCAACAAGGGTAGATTTTGTAACAGAATGCAACAGTCGCGTTATTGACACCTCAGTTTTTTTTATTCATATAAAATAATTTACAACAATGTTTACGCTCTACTTTACTAATCCAAAACTACTAGACAACACCACAGGGACAATACCAAGGGGAGCGAAAAAACAACGACTATCCCAAGGCCAAAAACATAAAGACACACAGTATTAAGCTGAAACTATAGCATACACTGCTAGATTCTGTCTCACATTAGATGTCGGATCAGGGTTGGGATGAAAAATATGGACGGGTAAATCTAAAGTTCTGTCACACGGATTTTGTTGCTTGATTCAAAGGCCTAGCAGAAGGCATTATGTTATACGGGTATTTAGGCCTTGTATGAAACAGTTATCACATATTATCAAATAAACTAAATTCGCGGGACAGAATTTCAGATTTACACCTCTTCTTTCGTTATAACCACATAACTTCTCATTAACATAACATAACTTCAAAATCCGTGAGACAGAACTTTGGATTTACCCTTCTTCTCTCGTTATAAGCACATAACTTCTCCTAAGAACCGCTTTTCGCTCGCACAAGGCGAGAGTTTGCCCTGGTTTTGGGCCATCTAATGCGGCCGTATTCGATTTGATTTACTGGTCGAGAGAATTTCTTTTGTGATCAGTCACTAATCGCTTTGAATTGAGGTGTCAATTAAAGCAACCAATGCGATTGTATTACGAAATCTGTCCTTGCTAAGCCTGGTTTTCATCAAATCGTAATTCATCGCCGATCATTGTCTTTCAGCATCGCTGATGATCGCCGATGCTCTTTGACAATGGTCGGCGATGAATTACGATTTAATGAAAACCAGGCTTTATTACCATCAGTACAGGTAGCAGCGTATGGTTGTAGTAATTGTAAAAGTAAAATTGCAAACCAAACCAACCTTTGTCTTCTTCTTCCCAATGGGGACTGGGTCTGTTGATGGGCCTAGTGTTTTGATGGAAGGAGTCAGAGGAGAACACGAACATCACGATCAACAGAGGAACGATAAGGAAGAAGACAAAGGTTGGTTTGCAATTTTACTTTTACAATTACTACAACCATACGCTGCTACCTGTGCCATCAGCAGTTTCGTCTTTGCTGCATGCTCACATCCGCATTGGCGTATTTGTCGGCGCCATCTCGATTTTTGAAAGTTTGCTCATAGACAAAGATGAAGTGGTTGTGGAAGAGCGTTTCTTCCTGGGATTAATTTTGATGCAACAGCAACAACACAACTTTTTGGCATCTTTGCGGAATTTCTTGTCCATAATGCTGTAGACTGCGGCATTGAATGAAGTATGGAGGAGAAGGATAATTCCAAGCATTTGTAACACATCCCATTCTGTTGTGATGCTTGTTATGTTTTTCTTATCGCCAAATTCAAGGTATGCGAAGAAGATTTGATTTGGTAAAGCCAATATGGCGAAGCCAAGAACGACAGCGATCAAGATTCTGAAAATAAACAATAAGAGAGTTCGAAAAATGATTTGTGGCATAGAATTTGAAAATAACGGATATGACAAACGCAACATTAGACATCGTTATTGGTGGCATGAGACTGCTGTTAGCTCCTGCAAATAACAACGTAGGAGACATGTGGGCTGGGGAGGGGGTAGACTTATTATGTTGAGTTCTAGTAATCGCAACCAACCACCCACCCCTCGCTCATACTAGCGGGGGTGGGTGGGTGGGTGATAGCGATTACTAGGACTCAAATTGATAAGGCTATAGGGGGAGCTGCAGCCCTCCCAACTTTTGAAAAAGTGGCAAAAATCAGCCATAATCGTGCAGAAAATCGGCCAAAAAATCGGGAAAAATTCTCGTAAACGATGGATCTTTTATTGGGCATTTCCCCTACATCTTATTTTCCCTTACGCTTATGGCAAAAAATACTACAAAATTAACATGTAACTAGAAACAACGCTGTTAAATCATGCAAGAGAAGCAATGAATCAACCTTAAATCCTGAAAGGAGAGACAATGAGTTAATAATTGAAATAAAGAACAACATTGAATAGCAACAATGCGCTTCATCGTGCGCTCATCAATGCAAGAATCATGCAACATAAATCAATAATCCATGCTTTAAACCAAAATTCACTGATCACTGCTTCAGTGCTCGTGATAGCAGTAATAGAGGACGAGTCAAAGAAATTTTCCACGTTTGAAAAACAGGAGAAATGGGTTTACTATTAGTGGTTGATATTTCGTGTTGGTTGATGTTTCGCGTTTCGTGTTAGCTTGAATCAAATACTAACTTACTTTTAGACAAACTTTTTGCAAGATAGAAGGATAATTTATCGTGGCTATACAGGAGGATTTTGAGTGAATTATTATTTGAGAGATTAGTTAATCCATGGGATCGCAATATTGCATCTACGCTGCTGAGATCACGTCCGTCTTGATCATAAGCATGACAGAGCAGCAAAAGTGCTCGGTATTCTCACATCGGGCACAAAGGATTTAAAGTATCGCTGAAGCTGTGTTTGAATATTTGAAAATTAACCTTGCTGGGTCCAACACGAAGTTGTGTTAAAATTGATAAACCTTTTGGGTCGTGAATGTTGTAGACCTGTTTTGAGTATTCTTTATTTCCTGACAGAGTTGACTTTCTTATAAGCAGTTTCTAATTAAACAATAAGTAAGGGGCACATCCAAGGGAGGGGTTGTGGGGGTTATAACCCCTGCCCTTTTTGGCAAGGAAGGTAATTTTGCCCTATTCTCACCAGGCCAGTCGATTAGATTGTTGAATGTTTTGTTTGAATAGTCAACGTCAGTACAGAATTAAACCAGATAGATGTACTTTAAGTTAGCTGCTGACCGAACTCGCTCACTTAAAGTTGATTCTGTTATCATTATCTTCAGAAAACTAGCCCATTGGCAAATAATAGTTTACTCCTAGATTATTGTTTGAATCGCTTGAAAACATAGGCAAATGTACACATATCATGCGATTGCCCTGAATGTCTCAATTGGAAATCCAATATCTTTATGCCCAATTTCTACCGCAAAACCCCTGCCCTTGAAATATCCTAGTTGCGCGCCTGTAAGTGTGATGACAGACAATAATTCTGTCAGCCAAAAATTAGTAGAGAGTTCACGAATCACTTGGATACCTGACTGTCTTCCGTTGTTCCTTGTCGCGTTTTTCGAATTCTTCACTTTGCATCTGGGGCATGTTCTTGCTTCTGTCTTTAATGACTCTGATGATCTTGTAGTTGCAGAAACCAATGACACACAGAGGGATTACGTATTCAACCAATAGTAAGAATGCTGAATGGAAATATTGATCAGGCTTCTTCCAATACTCGTAGCAATCAGAGTGTTTCTTGCGTAGTCTTAGTGAACTGGCAGATGGCACGTATATGAGGAAAGAGATCACCCAGACAATGAGCAGGTTTAACATCACTCGCTTTAATGTCCATTTTCTGTGGCTGAAGTCTTTGGTTATGCCAAGGTACCTATGATAAATCAGAGATACGTCATAGGAAGAAAAATGTATCACAAGTTTTTTGTCCTTGAAAATTTTCAAATTCAAGTAAGGCACCGTCCACACATATCCGGATATTTTTGAAAATGCATCTTTTTTATCCGTTTTGGGTTAGCGTCCACACGTGGACGGCGTTTTCGGTCACTAAAAAGAAGCTTTTCGAAAACGGTCTCTAGAGTGGATCTTTTTGAAAACGCCGTTTTCAAGTTGTCGTGTGGATGGGTGAAGACGGAGCGTTTTGAAAACGCTGACGTCACAGCATCGATTTATGACGCATCAGAGTATGCGCAAGGACCTTTGGGGATCAAGTAAGGGCATTTTGATTGTCTTTTTTCTTTCATCGAAGTTCGAACAGCGAAGTTTGAATGTAGCAGCGTCTTCGTGTGGACGGGGATATTTTCGAAAATGCTTCTCGTGTGGACGCGGATATTTCTTTATACGGATAAAAAAGATGCGTTTTCAAAAATATCCGGATACGTGTGGACGGGACCTAAGTATCCCAAAAGATGTTCTAGAATCTTATTTGATACATTTTTAAGATTTAAAAAGAGTCAATAATGTTTTGCCAAAAGTAAACACTGCTAAATCCCGACTTACAAAAGTAGAGAAATCTATGCCGTGTCGGTCAAAAAAGTTAACACGTTTGGCAATAAAAGGTACGTTGCTGCTATTCAATGCAACAAGGGCAGATTTTGTAATACAATAGCATCAATTGCTTGATTCAAACCGCAATTCAGAGCGATTAGCAATTTCAGAAAAAAGAAATTCTCTCAACTGGTAATTCAAAACAAACATAGCAGCAAAGTTGCCCTGAAAATAGTTTGGCAAGCTGTCGTTTGGTGCGGGCTAAGGGTGGGGTTTCAGAGAAGTTATTCAGAAGCCAATTAGAGAGCATTACAACTCATGCATATTTATTGCGCAATTGCAAACAAGAAAACGCTTAGCCAGATGTTATGTCTTATCAACGCCTTTATATGCAAGCGAAACCTGGACGCTTAACGCTGATACATGTAAGAAAATAAACAGCTTTGAAATGTGGATGTATCGAAAAATGCTTAAGATCTCATACACAAGTCACACTACAAATGAGGAGGTGTTAAAACGTATACATGAAAAAGGTCTGTCACTAGAAAAGAACATAAAAATGAGAAAGACACAATATTTTGGACATTTAATAAGAAAAGACAAGATGCAAAAATCATTGTTGGAAGGAAGAGTATGTGCGAAAAGACCAAGGGGACGTCCCCGTAAATCGTGGATGAAAAACATCATGGAATGGACAAAGTTAAACTTTGAGCAGTGCATAAGAGGAGCTGAAGATCGTGACTACTGGAGAGGAGTAACGACGAATCTTCTGAACTGAAGCAGTCACTGAATGATGATGATGATGCAAACAGATACTCTTCAGCTCCTGAATCAAATTAACGAAATCCGCGAGACAGAACTTTAGATTTCCCCTTCTGCTTTTGTTATAAGCAATTAACTTCTCTTAAAAACCTCCCTCCGCACCAAGCGAGAGTTAGCCGTACTAGTTTCAGGGCAACTTTGCGACTGTGTTCGTTTTGAATTACTGGTTGAGGAGAATTTCAAATCGCTAATCGCTTTAAATTGAGACGTGAACCAAAGCAACTGTGCCATTGTATCAAAAAATCTGCCCTTGTTATTCAATGCAGTACAATCTTAATCAATCAGACAAAGGCTAACTTAGATGTAAAAATTTTGTGGTATAAAATCACCCATCTCTTAGCACCAGAAGTTACAAAAATGCTGGCAGAGGGCTTGAATGGGAATGAGGATTCTATGTTTGATTCTGTTCCATGAATCACTTGCCGTTTACATTCAATATAATGTAAATAAACCATCAAGAGTTCCAGGTTATGAGGTCCTTTTGATTTAAAACTCGCAGCTTCTTCAGGAAAACATCAAAGCATATGACTTCAACCTCACAAAACAACAGCTCCTCGATCTGGGAAAATTTCAGCCCATGTCTTTGGAAAAAGTTGGGGGACTTCAGCCCCTACTAGCCTAATGGCTGTGCGGTCCCTGCCCACTGAGAGTGGTTCCTTGTCTTCTTATCTCAACTAGGGGACCTTGACAGTACTGATCATGAGCGACAGGACACACAGCGTGTAGCAGTTTGAAATTCATATCAGAAGCGAACCACCTTAAATGATTGTTTTTCTGTGTTTTGAACTTGTTTTTACTTGGCAAACAACCACCTTTCACTGTTTGGCAATTTTGAAAGTTTTCGGTAGTTAGCAGCCTTAAGTGCAGAGCCACCTTAATCACTACTGAAAACTTTCAAAATTACCAAACAGTGAAAGGTGGTTGTATACCAAGTAAACATAAGTTCAAAACATAAAAACAATAAGTTAAGGTGGCTCGCTTTTGATATAAATTTCAAACTGCTACACACTGGGTGTCCTATCGCTAATGTACTGATAGAGGGAGGGCGCAAGGAAACACTCTTTAGAGAGCAATCAGCACCCGGCCCCAAGAGCTGCTGCGGGCCTGGTTCTCAGCAATCAGTGAATAATTATGTTGTGCCGTGCGTGAAAAATCTTACATTTAGTACTGTCCTTGTCCTCACGACCTTGGCAAAACCAATTGCCACACCTTTTCACAGCACCCTTGTGACCCAAAAACTGCATGGATGACAATTTCTTAAATTAATGCCTGCTGCTGGAATTTAGTAAATAAACAGAATTTTCGTGGATTTTGAAGTGAAGATTTGACGACTGTATTGATTACCCGTTCTTACCTCTTTCTTGAGCATTCCAGGTATCTGATTTTCAGGAAATGCTTACAGAAAATCAATGGGCGCAGATAGGGGGTCTATTATAGTGTGGCGGGCTAGGCGGATTCCGCCTTATTTTGGATGCAGAATGTTTCTGATAATTTCATTCCATTCAACCCTATGAAAACACGTTCAAAAAGGGCACGCTTTTTATCAAAAATGAGTTTTTACGCTGCAGAAATTGCACCTAGCAATTTTTCGTGAAAATGATGATAGAATGAGTTACTTTCTGCCGCCTACAAATACTGAAAACAGTCAAATTACTTTGTAACTCACAGAAAATCTGTCATTAGCAAAAATACGATTTTCTCTGAGTGTGGCCAAGTTCAAAATATGCCCCGGTTTTGATGCACCCCATAAAAGACCCCCAGATACAGAAATGAAACAAATACTCACCTAAGTTGAGCATTGTATAACAGATTCCTTTTAAAATCTTTATCAAATAAACCACACATTTAGGCCCCGTCCACACGTATCCGGATATTTTTGAAAACGCATCTTCTTTTATCCGTATAAAAAAATATCCGCGTACACACGAGGAGCGTTTTCGAAAAGATCCCCGTCCACACGAAAACGCTTCTACAAGCAAACTTCGATGCTCGAACTTCGATAAAAGAAAACAGACAAGCAAAATGCCCTCGAGTGATCCCCAAAGATCCGTGCGCATGCTCTGATACGTAGCAAATCGATGCTTTGACGTCAGCGTTTTCGAAAAGCTCCGTTTTCACTCGTCCACACGACAACATGAAAACGGCGTTTTCAAAAAGATCCACTCTAGAGAGCGTTTTCGAAAAGCTTCGTTTTTGGAGACCGAAAACGCTGTCTACGTGTGGACGCTAACCCAAAACGGATAAAAAAGATGCGTTTTACAAAATATACGGATACGTGTGGACGGGGCCTTACTAGAATAACAGCTCAAATAGGGAGACATGACGAAGACCTTAACGGGTTTGGCATTTTATTTAAAAGACTATAACTTACCTTTCTATGGCAATGATAGCTATCGTACCAATAGCCACTTCGAATGGAACTTGCCTGAACAATCTTTTAAACGTGCACATAGGAAGGCCGTCATCAGCTTCGGCATTATGCAGCTCATTCGGTATCAATATGAATGCATTGCAGGAGAAAAGGAAGTCTACCAAAGCCAGATGAGTGATGAGCAACTTTAAAGCGGTAACTGTTTCTCTTTTGATGAGCTTTGACAGAGTGACAAGCATGATCGCTCCGTTGCCAATCAAACTCAACAAGAATGCGAGGATGTAAATCACGATTCGAACCCGTGAGAATGTGGAGATTGGCAACTCTGTGTAGCAAGGAGTGCATGTCATGTTCCCAGTGCAGTTGACATTGGTGCCATTGATACAAGTCAAACTCATGTTTGCTGGCGAGTTATCCGACAGTGACTACTTGCAGATGACTTTTATTCTCTGCAAAAAACGAAGGATATTAGTTGACAAACAAATCTTTTGTCACAAATCCCCAGTGGCAGATTTTTTTGGGGGAGGGGCAAATGGAGGCAATTGCCCCCTCTTCATGAAGGTGGCAAGAAGTGTACCCCTCATCGTGACCCTAGGACGCTCATTTTTAACTGCTTCGATCAAAATTTGGGAGCCAACATACAAATCATGACGCTATTTGACACAAACCAAAGAGTATTCTCAATAATAGGTCCGAAACATTTTCGTGCATCTTCAGCACGCTTACTTTCAATTGGGTACCCTCTCTGCAGGCTTCCCCTCCTTCAACTTCAAATTGAACAATTTTCTTTTAGATAGAGTCTGGTACCCAGGGTAGGGCAGAGATGGCGCCAGGGGGACAAAAATTGTCAAAGTGCCGACAGTGAGCGAAGCAAGGAAAATTTCACGGACCACACCTTTCTGATTGGCTCAAATCTGACAAGACTCTCTAAAAACGTGAGAAACAAGTTACAAAAGTACTTACATTGCATAGCAATTTTCAAAAATTCAAGTGCTGACGGTGGGCTCAGTGAATTTTTGGGGGTCTCCTGTTCCCCCTAACTCCCCGGTCGCCCCATCCCTGTTCGTAGGATATTGAGAATAGAGAAAACTGCAAGAAATCTACATCCCAACTTCCAAAACAGGCTTGGAATCTTTGATTAATAGTGTACAGGGTGTCTCAAAAAAATTGTTCGACGTTTGAATGCTAAAAAATAACGATAAGCTGAATGGGTACTTGGTCAAGTAACCCATCTCCTGAGATTTTAAATCAATTTTTGGCACCAGAATCGTGCAAATCCGCAAGTATGAACGAGGCCTCGGTCAATAAAATACAAAATTCTATTCTACCATGTGTACCCTTCTCGAACGTGGTACTAATTAAGCACACCCTAAATGCCCCAATGCCCAACAATACTAACAACTACAAGCCAAGAAACTTTGCTTTTCGGTATGAGAACAGTGTAAGAATACTTACATCTTTTAGGGCAAGTACGACGACAAAAAACATTATGTTGGTTGCCGGTTGATTCATATCTCATTGGTGGTTAAAAGTTGAAAAATCCATGTATTGGTAAATTAGTAACGTCCATGTGATAATACGTTAAGAAGTTGACAAGTCCATGTAAAGATTAATAATAAGCAAGTGACATAAATCGAGTGGCTATGCAAAAAATGATGAAATTTCACCACATTTTTTGTAAGGGAAATTTTAGGGAAACGGACTCATTTCCATTAATTTCCGAAAGGGGAAATGGAAATTTCCGTTTCCCTCAAATTTCCCATAGAAACTTATCCATTTCCCTTAAATTTCCATCCAAGAACTATGGGGAAATTTTGATATTTTTTGCTGCGCTACTGCTAAGCCATACCAGTAGAACGTTTACAACCTTCCTGGGTCCATCCTCAGCAAGTAGATTGGGTGGAACTGCGATTAAATACTAGATGAGATACACGATAGTGAGAATTGGGAATAATCCCAAAAAAGGGCAAAATCGCCATATAAAGATGGAGCTAGGTGCAAAAGGGTAGAAAACAATAAGGTTAAACCTGTCAAACCAGTAATACTGGTTTTACCAGTAAAACCAGTAATACTTACATCTTTGCCAAAAACCTCTTGGTTGAGAAATTTATGCACAATGATAATCACTCGGACTGCGTCAATAATCACAAAATCAGAAACTGATCGATGTAATGTAATGTATATTTAGCGTTTAGCTGCATCCATCTTATACCTATGTAAACCACAACGAACCACCGACGGTTATTGACCAGATCCTATTTGTTGATTTTGAATGAAGCAGTGAAGGTTACAGGTTTACTGATTCATTTCACCTGTGAAATGAATCCTTGATTATCATTTCATAGAATATATAACTTCCTCGTTTCTTTTTGTGCATCATCTCGTGTTCCGCATCAACTAGAGCCGCATGAGTAGTTAGTCTGCTTTAGATCTGCACTAACAGACCTGTAGTGTTTTATTTGTTGAGTTGGGTAACCATTTTGTTCGTCCTCGTATCGATCTCTAACTAACTACAACCAACTAACACGTGCTATTTTATACTGAGTTACCTACTCTTCTATTGTCACAGTTTCATGGGCTTATAGACACTACAAGACCTTTTCGCATTTTGGAGAAAGGAACTAGGGAGAGCGCGGCCTAGACTTATTACATGAACCCTTGTTTTATCTCCATTTACCCCAACCATACCCCCACAATACCCATTCCGAAATGACTATAACAGTAAGTAACAATTCAATTCAATGAAGGAAAACTTCGACGAAAATCATCATTCTAAGCACGGCCCATGCTGGGACCAGGGACGGCCAACAGCAAGAAATAAAGGGAGTCACCCCCTTGCGACTCGGTTGCTTTTCTTCCAAACTTGAATTGTTTTCGATTTATTTGTACCCTTCAAGAGTCATTCATACGATAGTAGTTATGACCGGTAAGTGTTTTCGCTGGATTAGCTAGCCATCTAGTCGACATCTGGTCATCCTTCCACCTATTGATGAGTGAATTATGAGTCACTTTTTATTGCGATGGGCAAATCACTGAATTTTTTCGCATACAAAATACATACAAAAATCACAAAATCACAAAAAATCACACACAAAAATCATCAAAAATCACAGATCACTGAAAAATTACTGAAAAATCACATGAAAGAATCACTAAAAATCACTAAAATCACAAGAAAATCACAGAAAAAACCACGTGATTCTAGAATCACGAAAATTGCGTACACTATTTTGAAAAATGATTGCACCTATTTGACCTCGTCTTTGAAGCGGCTCAACCTAGGCCCAAACAATCGACAGGTCTTATTACTTCAAACTTGAGTGAAAAGAACCAATAAAGTGCCTCAAAATAAATTCACAAATGGGTGGAAGGATGGCAAGGTGCCTAAAAAATCCAGAGAAACATTTCCCATACCAAGCAGCTATCATGCAACTCTTCAAAGGTGCAAATAAATCGAAATAACTCGTGTTTACAGGGAGATGCGACCGAGACGCAAGACAAACGTTCAACAACACTGTTGCCAAAGCTGTCAAAATGGGCCGCGCTCTCCGCAGTCCTTTTCCCCAAATTGTGAAAAGGCCTATTGATTCTATTGATTGACTTCATAAAGTTCGAAAGTAAAACTTTTCTATCAGTTCAACTACTTCAGTTTGGACTCATGGTTTGCCGATAGTGAGATCAGAGGCCTGAAATTTGAGCGTGCCCGTAAAGGGTCCTGGGTAACATTGCTCTTTAACTCTATGGCCTAATGTGGTGAACTGGACTTTTCTAGTACTTTCTTCTTTGCTGAATAATGCTTACTAGTAGAATAATGAGAACAGTTAACTATGATTGGGACTATGATTATTCAAATAGAGACAGTATAGAGAAATTTCTAGAGTGAACATTACGTAAACTGCTTTATCATGCTTGCCTAAAATACTATATTTGGGATCTTGTATCACCATATTCTAGAACTTTCATGTAGAACGCTATATAAGGAGTACAGTAGTTTGAGAGTTTAGGTTTTGGGTTAGATTCATGGAGTAACAACGTTCATTAAGAGTTAAGATTCAGTAAAACGCAACACACTGTTGTCTTCACTGGAGGAAAACTATGGGCCTAAGCTGGCAGGATACACCAACAATTCAAAGGAGTACTTACGTTTTGCGTTGAAAGAGACGCATCTTGTGAATCTATTCAGTGTGTCACTGGGAATACACAAATAGAATAACGCGGCCTTGGATTCCCCACACTAATGGGTGCAATGAAAACGATACCACGCTCATCTATGAATTCGCTCAGCAAAGGGTACATTTGAAGCAAAATCCTAGGACCTAGAATCTAGAAAAAGAAGGATATTTTTTTATAGAAATTTCCACAAAGCACTTAAATGCTACTGGACTCGAGATCCCAAAATATGCTCACTTTCACCTGGTCCAAGTTTGATATCCTCAGTTTTATGGGATACTGCTGCTTCCAAGAAAAAGATAGCAGTGAAGTGAATGGCCCTTAAGAGGAACAATCTCAAAACTTTCACTTTGAAGTAGTATTTGTAAAGTAACAATCACAAAGGTTCCGCAATACTCCTTTTAAGGCCTGATAGATAAAATATCCCGTCCGGACGTTTGCCGAGATCCTACCCCTGCGGTCAAACCCTCGTAAACGTCATGAAAATTTCCCGAGACAAGGAGGCTTGTCGCCAACTGAAAAGTCAGAGGAAAAGGTGTTCTTTGAAATGGTATGGACGAGCATGGTATACCGTTTACTACGGCATTGTACCCACCGGGCTTTATGGAGGCAAAACCTCCAAGGCAAAGTATGACAAGGGGAAGAATCTTTTGCTGGACAAAAAATTCAGCATTCTCGAAGCCCACGCTGTTGCAGCTATGATGTCACTACCGCAAATAATAAGGTGTGGTCTCAGCAATATCAAAATGAAACAAAAAGGAAACAAATAGGAAACTGCGTATGAGATAAGGGAAGGGTCTTTCAACTTCCCGGTTGAACAATCATTTACAAGCACCACGAAATCACGGACCACAAAACTGCGGAACAAACAAAGAATAAAAAAACGTCAAAGAGGTAATTCCCCCAATGTAGGTGCTAGGGCCGTCGAGAGACGGCACGGGCCCCAGGGTGGGTGTGGATTGAGCCGCGGCGCCAAGGGCTCCGGAAAATTTTGTGGACCACGCCTTTTTTCTCTCGGATCATGCCCTCCTATGCACTGGTAAAAGGGCCTAAAAGGATGCTTTTAGATGAAACGCCCTCCTATAAATTATTAACAAGATTTTTAGGCGGAAAAGTTGATTATCTCGTGTGTAAAAACGAAGCTGAGAATGCCCCGCGAGCCAAGAAACGTTCCTGAGGAAAAGTGAAAACAAGGAAAAATGTATAATATATATTTGCCGGGCCCCTAATGGCCTCAGGCCCCCTGGTAACTACCCTGGCTACCCCCCCCCCCCCATTCTTGACGATCCTGGTAGGTACTGTGTTTAAGAACGATACATTTGCCTCTATCTCTTAAGGCCGGTTTACACGATCATATTTACGTAAAATTTGCTGCACACTTTTATGTGATCACAGAATTTGATCGTGTAAACGGGGCTTCACAAGTTGCTTGAAGTTATGTGAAGCAGTTAAGATAAATCCCCTTTAATTTTACATCACAGCTTTTCATTTGAAGAATTTAGACCTTCCTGCTTTGTTAAGACTATATTTTAAAAGATAGAACGTGGAATAATCGGATGGAAAGCTGGCATGAACAGGGCATGAAAAAACATGATTCTTACTGCGACCTGGCAAAATTAAAACCTGAATTTTCCTGCATAAATATTATGGAGATGTACTCTATCTCCAGGCATAGGCAAAATCGGGTTCATCCGTTCACTGCGTGCTCATCACCTTCTAAAATAATAACCCTGAATAAATTTGGGGGGGCTGAAGCATGGTTGCTTTGGTTGAACTACTGATGATTGTTGGTATCTAATGAGTCATAGCTTCCAAACATAGCTTTGAAATTCCCTATCCTCATTGATGAAATAAGGGATAAAGACGACGCTGGAACCCATAAAGAAGCCATTATGACTTTGGCATGAAAATGACAGGGAAAAATATTCCTTGTGTAATTTGTTTCATTAAATAGAAGAAGAATATGACTTGTGTTTGACACAACTGGATAGACTACTTCTAGTGATATATATATATTTTATATATATATATATATATATATATATATATATATATATATATATATATATATATATATATATATATATATATATATATATATATATATATATATATATATATATATATATATATATATATATATATATATTTATATATATTTATATATATAAATATATCTAAATATAAATATATAGAAATATATAAAAAATATAAGAATCATGTTTATATATATATATTGAAAAGTTTTCTGCAAGATATTATGAATGAAAAATTTCCTGCGACCGTCCGGTCACTTGGTGAGGTGGGTTTTCATGACCTGCATACATACTTAAAAGTTAGTTGACGGAGATGATGTCTCAAGAGCTCAATAGCTCAAGAGCTGCATAAATGCAGAAAATCTAAAATTAGGGACAGTACTGTCTACTGTACGTTTACTATTTACTGTACGTTTGATTCTACGAGGATGACAAATTTGAAAAATCATAAGGAATTTGACCGTGAATAACGACTGAGGATGCAAAGTTACACCCTGAACCATTTCACGGTCCCATCTCATATGAATTCTCAAATTTATTATCGCCATAAAATCAAAATACAGCATCTTCTAAGAATATGAAAATTTGTAATTAGACTAAACTCGGGGTGCTGAATCCAAATCCATGGTCAGAAATTTCTTATTACGAAATTTTCAAAATTTCCAAAAAGAGGCCCTTAGTTGAAAAGTTGTAAATGGAGCAGATTCATTTTCTAAGGAAAGGGCAGCGGGACAGTTGCCTTTTTCTGCAATGATTTTATATAGGGCGAGCTGATTCTTTTTGCAAGAACTTTTCTTCACCACCGGCAATGTAGTATGATGAATTCTGCACTGTCCCTTAGCCTATTGTATTTGACGATTGTAACACACATGCGCGGATATTGTTCAGCCATAAAGGGAAAATAGTGTGCGTGGGTATTTCTTTGCTCTATTACAGATTACCACCTCTACTTTGCTCGCAGACAAAATCGAAGAAAGTCGTTACTGTACTCTCTCGAGTACCGAATAAACGGGGGGGGGGTGAGAATAATCGGGGGGTTGGAAATGGTTTGACATAACAATAATCGGGGGGCTGCTTGGAGAAATAGAAAATAGCCCTTTTCTTATGTAAACACGTATCTGTTATATAGTTATGTGAACAGTGAAGTTACTGATACATTTACTTTTGAACTCTGGTTCTGTTGAACGCACTTCTTGAGACTTTTTCTTGCGTTTATTAAGGTGGTTGTCTACCATTAAAAACTTTTGTCATTTTCTTAAAATCTGCTATCTTGGGAGCAATTCTAGTAACATATTTTGTTTCTTGGCCACTCATATTTCATATATACAGAATTTCATGCATGAGCAATTCCGCATAAATTAGCATAATTAACTTAAAGCTTCCAAACTTTAAACAAATACTGTTGCTAGACTGTTTCAAATAACCTCTTGAAAACTATGGAGAGGCAATGTCTAATGATTTAGGCATGGCATCCACCAATTTTTCTTTTGACAAATCTCTTAAGGTGGTAGCTGTACATAGGTAAATGTTGATACTGACAAAAAATGTTGCTGCGGCAAACATAAATTTTGGAATAATTACATGGGTATGCATAATTCTGAAATATTTTTTGGTGCTTACTCTGCCCAAATGTATGCTTAACATGATGTGAAACTCTCACTGTGAAATCTTAAGTTGTTTTTGACCAGTATTTGTTCAAAATTTGAAAATACCTCCAAAATTGATTTTTGAGAAAACTGAGTTTAAAAATTGTGTTTCCATTCTTGTGTTATTCTGAAGCAAAACTGCCTGCAGAATATGAATCCCCTCCCTCTGCTTCCTTCTCAGCATCAATGTAACCCTTTTTGGTGGCCCTCAACATCTTCCTTCTCTTTTTGCCTATTTCAGAAGACTTTTTGTCACTGCTATCAATGCGCTTCTTGTCTCTCTGGGTTGCGCCTAACATAAAGTATTTGCCAACTGGTATGTCTAACTTCTTGTAAACATCACCAAGTCTCAAAGAACCATCATTATATGCAATAACAGCTGAATTTGTTGCAAGCTGCAATGTCTCTCTGCCCACGAAGATTTCCTTTGGGCATTTCTGCCATAAAACTGCATTAAATGCCTCATTAGCATTTTGCGTCTGGCCGTGGAGGCATTTTCCTAAAAGTTCATCAGCACTAAGGTCCCTGAAAATTGGCTCCAATAATCTTTTGATACATACTGGCAAATTCAGCTTTTTCTTGTACAGAGATGTACCCTTTAGTTTGTCTGATTGCCATTTGCACCAGCCCTCTGGCTCTCTGGGACAAAATTGGTGGCGGACCTCTTCCTTTGTAATATCACTACAGTGGTATAGCACTGCACCCACTGCCTTTTTCATACTAAAAAGAGAATGGGTATTTTGCCTGATGGCCATGCCATAATAATTCTGCAAGGTATTGATGGCCTTGTCAGTTAGCCTTCCTTTTCCAAGAATCTTCTTTCCATCTTCTAATACTTTCCCTCTGTGGTTGTTTCGCAATAAACGTAGCCTGGTGCCAAGTCGTTTCTGTACGTGTCCCACACACTCAAGTTTCTGTGGAACCATATCACCATAAGGATTTGAATTCTTTACTTTTGAAAAAGCTTCTGTGTCACCATCCCCAATATACCAGCGATAACGAAGATTGTGTGTCTCAACTGATCTTTGAAACATGGCCACAGCACCATCTGCCTCCATGGCACCAGCAGACTTTTTATGATTGATACTGCACTTGTGGTTTAGCTTCCATTCATCATATGCAGGGGTGCCTTCTCTACTCTTCCAAATCCTACAACCCATGCAATGCTTTGACATAATTTGAAAATCTATCACTTTTCCTTCTTTTGATGCAGCAATAACAGCACCATTCAATGATGCATAGCCTCTCTTCTGCCATGTACCATCAATTGTAACTTGACAGTCATTGATTTCAGCACTCTTATCTTCCTTTACCTCATCAGCAGCTCTAGCCATGCTCTTATTGGCAACATCTTCATAAGCTCCAAATAGATCATCAGAGATTGAGGCAAATGCTTTCTTTGCCATTGGCGGGGGCATATTCATACAGGAATTAAACATTTTCATTGCCTCATGCCCCTTACCAATTTCCCGAAAAGCAATAGTAGCTAAGGTGTTCACAGTGTGTCTGTTTTGACCAGGAGAATCATTTTTTTCTATCTTTGGTGATGTATAGGTGTTAATACACCACAAACAGCTGCTGCAAGAAATCTTGAATTTCTGGGAAAAGCCCATTCTTTCATTGTCAAGATGCTGAAGAACAACATTGGGATTCTTTGCCCTGCAAGTTGCACAATGCTTGGAAACTACTTCAATAACATATTTGAGAATCGAGAAATTCATCAGAAAGAAAAAATTATCGTTTCCTTCTATGTCTCCATCCTCTAATCTGATCTTTTTTGCACTCCTTGAGAGTGGAGTACCATCGTCAGCCTTTCGTTTTTCCTGACGATGAGGTGTAGTTTGGTCTTCTTGCTTCTGCTTTCGACCCTTCTTTTTGTTGCCAGATGCATATTGGTTGCCACGAAATGACTTCGCAGATGCTCTGTTCTTGTTCTTTTTATTCCCCATAACATTAAAGCTTAGAAAACCTTGATTGTATAATTATTTGAACAAAACTCCTTCACGATTGCAAATGAAATGTTTCACAGCAAACAAGATGGCCTAAAATGACAGAGAACCTGCTGTCTAGCCTCAATTGCCGGCAAAACCAAGCATCATCAGAACGAGACATATTCATAATAATAAACATAAACTTAAATTCAAGCACCTTGGTGATTCAGGGGTTCTCATAGCCCCTAAAATAAGCACATATTTTTTTGAAAAAAGAGCAAAAGTGGTTGCTAAGGCGTTGCTAAGCAAAAGTATCAATACCTCAGTTGAAACAATTGCCAATAGCATGGAAAGGAAGTAAAGCACGGGAATAAGGTTTTCACCCACATATTCTCCAGTCTTCAGACTATATTCTTAACTTGAATTTTATTTTTGTCAAAAATTGGCCTGTAATGGTAGACAACCACCTTAAGAAATTATGTCTAATATCATTTCATTTTTCCAAAAATTAATAAAAGGGGGGTTGGAATAAGAGCGGGGGGGGGTTGGAAAATTTTTCAAAAATTAATAAGCGGGGGGGGGGACGATTATTCGGTACTCGAGAGTACTCTTTTCTGCCATGATATTATCGCGTTAGTGGAACAGGAACGGGATACGGGGATATGGGACAGCGAAGCCAGAGTCAAAGGATTCATGAACTGATACGTAATTGGTGTCGGGATTGGTGTAATGACTATTTCCACCGCATATCAAGTTAGGGCGGTCACTAGCAACACAACCCTTTCCTCTACTGCGAGACTCTTTCCTGCACTCGACCATCGCTCATGTGAAGTTGTGATGTGAAGGTACAGAAAGGGCGTGATATTGTTCTATTCAAATTGGCGTTCTACTTCATACGTCATCGGCTCACAAGAAAACTTCGCCCGCAACCTGCCAAAATCTCGAACTTTGACTTGCAATAAAAACATTCGCGCATCCGATTTTAAATCGGTTTTCAAGATGATAATCAGTGCATAAAGATGTCTTAGGTCCCGTTTACACGAGATTGTAACGTACCCAAAGTGTAACGGATTGGCCTTGCGTTTACACGGGACTCGACGGATCAGAACCCATTTGGATCTGCTATCCGTACCCAAACGGGATCACTTTCGAAGGTAATCCCGTTTGGATCCGATCCCAAAAGGGCCTCGTGTAAACGGGTGGGATCGGATCCAAACTGGTACGGATAGGAAGTGACACGATTAAACTGAAAATCCTTTGTTGAAATTTCAAAGAGGGGAATCAGAGATGAGACAGAGTCTATTAGAGTGAAAAATTTCAATGGATCTGATTAAAATAGGAGAAAAGGTTTACTAGAGCGCTGCTGAGAATCCATAAAATCCAAATGGATCCGATCCCGTGTAAACGCGAACAGTTCTGGATCCGAACCCGTGTAAACGCCGCTCAAAAAGTGGATCGGATCCAAATGGATCCGATCCCATTTGGATCCGATCCCGTGTAAACGGGGCCTTAGAATCGACTGAAAAAAGAGACTCGAAAATTTCGTATTAATGTAATGCAACGGACTTTACTCCTATGGATGGATCGATCCAAATTTCTTATAAAAACATTTTATCTGAGAAAGAAGAAAAACATAGAACCCAACTGCGATCGATCCCCGTAAAGAAGTATTCCTGTTGAGTTTTTTTTGTAGAAAGATATAAATTCAAACATAAAAATTTCACCCAAGAGTTCTCTTAGTTACACCCTGCAAAGAAGCTTATCTGTCCTAGATTTGGGCGATTTTACATTTGTCTTGAAAATCAGCGAAGCAGGAAATGGAAAGCAAAGTTAGGGAGAAGAATCACCTACCATGTAGTGTTATAACTGACAAGAACAACCAGTCCTGATGGGATCTTCATTATCAAAAATGTAGCAGGCAGTTCACGCCAAGTAATTGGATTATCAATTGAATGTGTTGCTTATCTTGAAATAGCTCAATGGAGGGAGCATTCATGCCAAATAATCATTCAATTGCAAACTTGTTGCCATGGCAACTTTGAGGCTAATTGCGATATTAGGCAATAATTATTGTCTCCGACCTTTTTCAGACAATCGTGGGGCATTTGAAGTATTGTCGGAGCTATTTCAACACAGCGCACGTACAAAACATCTAAAACGAAGGCAGACAGTCATCTGAGACACAGAGCTGAGGAGCTGATGTCATAAATATAAGGCGCAGAAGGATTTTGTTGTACCAGTTAACAAATTTTGCAAAAATCAACATTCAATATGACTTTCCTGTGTAAAAATTAAATCTTTCTCAATCTTTTACCGTGCTCCCGGTTCCCTGGAAGCAAACTAATTGTTCCCTTGTTCCCTCTACAGATATCTATTTGTTCCATGTTCCTCCAATCGTTCTTTGGCATGTTCCTCTGTTCCCTAGAATCCCTATATGACCCTCATAGTGCGTAAATTACTATATCCTGCCCCAAAGCTGATAGTTTCGCAGTTGAAATGACGTGTGAGAGTTGATTTTTAGCAATCTGTCGACGTCACAGAAAAGAAGCTTTGCATGCTCATGCTGCTGGCAACAACTTCGACTATAACATCACAAATAGAAATTATTCAGCACAGGCATACGAGTCAGGGGGCTGGGGGTTAGGACCCCCCAAACGATATAGATTTGCAACAGTCGGACATGTCGAAAGCAAACCGTCGAGACAAGAGCTATATTTTTAATTGTTCAAAATTTGACATGCCTTCTACAACAAACCTGTTGACAAATGAAGTTAACTGTGGATTTGGCATTTCGTATTTCGTGAGATAATCCATAGGATCCATCAAACATTCATGAAATTCTATCGTTAACAACCAACAGAACACGATTCTGACGTAAACAAACACTCCTTCAGAGAAGAAAATATCCACCATTATTATTTAAATCTATAACTGCTCACTTTGAAGTCTCGAAGCACGAAAGTTGTAAACAAACAACTTACTTACCTTTTCGCTAGTAACTTCAGCTGAACCTTGCTCCAGTTGTGCGATCTGATAATGTCGTTGTCGTTTAGAAGTGTGAACTGAACAAAATGTATCACTTTCTATACGGAAGAAAATGAGGTCACAGGTCTGAGATGAGTCCTGACGTGTTCGCTGTTGAATCGACTGACAAAGCGATCATTTGCTGCAGACCAGCGAACCGTGACAGATAAAGTTAAATGCGCCTCCGTGGTATCCTATACGTGGACACATACAATATTTCTATCGCATAAAATTTGTCCACACACACACACGTTGACTTCCTCAGTGGCTGTTCACATCCTTGTATCCAGATACAAGGTTTACAGCACACGTATTTACCTACTCCACATATTGGTTTTCTACAACTTTCTAAACACCACAGGGACGATATCATGAGGAGCAACACAGCGTGACCACCCAATGGCAACTACATGTAACAAAAGCAAGTAAACACTATACCAGGAAAACGCACAGAAAGAAAGATCAAATAAAAAAATTCTTGTAATTCAATAGTTACCGTTATACACATTTTTGCAACTAACTGATTTGTAAGAAACTAGTACCAAGATGACCAAAGCCTTAAGATATTCCATTCTATACTATGTCTGACTGGCAAGTAATATAAGAAACTTTTAAAACTGAAATCCAAGGACTTTATTGCAAGTCGCTGAACACTTATGACAAATTAGCCGTTTTATTTAGAACGTAACGGACCGTTGTCTATTTCTGTACGAAGTTTTGACAATATCAAGAAACAGAACTGCAGCTGCATTTAAGACAACAGTACCAAGGCTCTCGAGAGACGCCACGGGATACAGGGATGGGTGTGTAGATTGGGCCCCAGGCGCCAAAGGCTCGGGATAGTTTCTTGGATCACGCCCTTTTCCTCTCCAATCATACCCTTCTATGCACTGGTAAGGGTAAACAGTAAGGTGAAAACGATCCCCTATCAATCATTAAAAAGATTTTTAGATGAAAAAATTTTTCTCGTGTGTAAAGACAAATATAAGCAGAGAATGCCAGTGGACCCGCAGGCCGAGAAACGTTTCTGAGGGAAATTAAAAGCAAAGAAACAATACAAAACGCATATTTTCCTGGCTTCTAATTGCATAGGGCTCCCTGGTAACTAAACTGCTCACCTTCCTTCTCGACGGACCTGCTCTCAGTATAAATATGCGAAAATGTTCTTGCTGAAACAAGAAGCTTTTCGTTTCTTGGAATGGAATTGTCAAAGATTCTTTTATAAACCACGCACACACGCTAGATGCAACCCAAGTTGACTACTAAAAATTTTGCGGTAAAGATTGCACTAAGGCAGTTTAAAAAATGCTCAGCTCCTTGCTCCCCACCAAAAATTGATCCATTTGATTTGTGGACTTCATGCAAAATGCAAGGACTTGTTTTCATCAAGAAGTTATACCACATTGTTTACCGCAATGAAGCATATAGATATAATTTTACCACACTTGACGTATCTATTAAAATTTAGGAGAAAGAAAGGGACTTGGCGGTTTCCTGGCATATAGCAATGCTTACAATGATCCCAATTAAATCGACCGCTTTGTGGATCCCCTGGTGGATCAAACTGGAGTCAACACAAGCATTTTTCTGTTTAGATGAATAGATAGGTCTTTTTGCAATTTACAATGCAGTAAGGCCCTCTATTTATACATTCGCTTAAAATTTTTCTTATATCTGGAAAATAAGTTGAAACAGAATGCGATGATTGGGATGAAAATCAGTAAAAATTTAGGCTGCCATAGAAATCTGTTAAATGAAAGGAATGTCGTGGTGGCAATGTCTTAGCAGTAGGAGTTACCCTGGGTACCAGAGCCTTGATAATAATATGGGGGACAAAAATATTAGCGAGGCTCTGGCACCCAGGGTACAGTAGGAGTTAACCCCTCTTGGATTATAAAAATCAGTGTAACGACGGACAGTTTTATTTTGACCCTCTCACTCAGGATGACATGATGCAAAAAACAGAATCTCAATGGTCTCATTTTGTACATCGACAAGTCCATCATTAGCGACGGTAGGCTAACCGGTTGACTAGTTGACAAATCTATGTATATAAATTTGAAATATCACGATATATTCAAAGCAAAAAGAAAATATTTTTCGGAACTAAACTTGTGCCATCCCCAGCTTAAAGAATCAAAAATACACGTGCTGGTGTTATCACAGGAAGCGAGTATCATTATTGTGTTGATGAAATAACAGAAGACTTGAAAATACCTCGTGTTATTCGTTGTATTTCCTCTCCAAACTGCTCTTCAATTGGAGTATTCTATTTCTCGAGCCTTCGAGCCTCGAGCCTTCGAGCCTTGGATTTCGAGCCACGAGCCTTCGAGCCTCTAGCCTTTGAGCCTTATATTTCACAAACGGATTTCCATTATTTAACAAACGGTACATGTAAATTTTAACTATTCAACAGTAACGTTTAACTTGAGACTAATGGCGAATGACGTGAGAATTTAACTGGTATGTAGGAATGCATGCCAATTAATTTGTAATTTGTTTTTCAGCTAACTCTCACATGCGCTTTCCAACTACATTCAACAGAACCATTACCAGCGAATGATAGAATTACAATGAACTACAGCTTTGGTATTGATGCAAAACTTCATTTACAACGGCCAGATTGTCAAGATATTTGCGGGTTACTGGCCGCAGATTCTTTGAATTTGGACTTGTTCAGTCTTTGGAAAAAATATGTCGTCTGGCAATGTTGCAAGTTTGCAAGGATTCTAGCTAGTGCCTTGAACTTGAATCCTTGATATCGGCAAAAAGAGTCCTTGAGACTTGAATCCTCCATGTTTGCAAAAAGATAAACCTCAAAGATGAATGTCTGCAGCTAGAGATACAAGTTGAAGGCTCGAGGGCTCGAAGTATAGACCTCGAAGGCTCGAGGCTCGAGGGCTCGGAGATTAGAAACACTCCTCTGGATCCAAGTTGTCCTTCCTGGGTGGGTCGGGTTTAAATTTCCATTGTGTTGAACTTGCCTGGGCAGGACAGCTTGGATCGAGAGCAGTTTGGAAAGGAAACACAATGAAGAAGCAACGTATTGGGGATTCATTGGGCGTAGACAGTACAGTTTGAACTGAAAATCAGTTTGGAGAGGCCTTCTGTTATTTCATTAGCACAGCAATAATACTCGCTACCTATGGATTTATAGCACCAATTATAAAATGGGTGAAACGTTAAGCCACGTAGTCGAGCCCGGTAGCATGGACAATGACATTAGTACATCTGAAATTTGGCCTAAACGGACACAAGAGTTACAGTGCATTTGCTGAAGTGATAGAGCAGTGGAACTACAAGGTGTCCTAAAAAACTGTGTCCCGTTTGTAAGGCTGCTGTGGAGGAGCTGTAGATTCAATTATCTCGCTTTTTATACAATTTCATAGCATCGGTGAAGCTTTAACTTTGAGTTTGAAGCCTTGTAGCAAATTAAGTGATGCTTCAAAAGCAGCACTTCTGTTCATTTTCGGTCATTCCAAAATAAATAAGTTTTCAGCATACAAGTCAAATCTTTCAATAGGGCCACAGGGAAACCCATAAATCTTCCAATTTCACCCTTCTCAGCCAATAGCGTTGCCGTATTGGCGTCACATGACCGAAAATAAGCTCTTTGGGACGAATTTTCGAGTACCCTTGCGAAAATCAAAATGGACATTCGAAAGATACAGAGCTGGTTTTGCCTCGATTCGATTCTACAGGCCATACTCCTTTTTTTGAATTTTTTGCATTTGGATGAAATCTCATCAGGGATCAGTACTAGATCGAATTCCATCCCTCCGAAAATAGGCCTATATTCAAATATCATTTGCAAACGCAACAAATAAGATGTAGCGTCCAAATTCCACGCGTTACGTGAATTATAGCAAGGAATAAGCTGAAGACGTTTCTTTGCTTCAGCTTCCCAAATCCTTGATGAGTCTTAGTTATTAGCTACGAAGAAAGCTACTGGGCTTACCTTCATCCACTGCAGAATGCCATTATTCCGTTTCCGTTTCAAATCGGCTTCTTTGCTGTAGCAAGGTAGCACAGCTATTCACCAACAACATAACACCAGTTTCCACTATTCTCCACCGAATAATCGCCATCAACTTTGGTAAAACGTGACTGACTTTCAACGGCTCTTCGCCACACTATCTATCCCATGTTTTGAAACTGTGTGCTTGCATGGAGAAATTTTTGTTATTGTCAAGCGATCTTGATGTCCTGGTCAAGAGGTCTTTGTATCATCCTGCGCACGAACTTGGCCATCGTTGTAATATGAAAAAATTGAAGGAGCTGGAGCTGGGCTTTCAAAATTATGTGTATTTTCTTAAAGAGAGGAAAATGGTGAGTGCATTTTTCAGATGAATTAGAATTATTACCCGCGAAAATTTTTATTCTCTAATATTATGCATTAAACATCGCTGGTCATGATGGTTTAGTTACTTTATTTTTCAATTTGGAAGCTTATTTCTTCAGAAAATTCGTGAGAATTAACCAACTGCCTTCATATCGCCAATAGACCTTTTAGCTATTCTGCGAAAGGGCCTGGATCGAGCAATATTTTTATACATTTTTATACGCGAGGTTCGATTGAATGGCGTTAGAGCTTCGATCGCAATTGTGCACATTCGAAAATTCTATGAAATGTAATGAAATATCGTTCGATCCACATTCTTTTTCAGAATAGCTAAAGGTCTATTGGCCGTTGGGAAGAAGTCTGTTCTCACTAAAGTAGACTCTACTCGTATACTTGAAACCAATGATAACATTTAAAAGTGAATATAGTTTTACGCTATTACTTTGCTTGGACAACATAAAGTCCTTTCAGTTCAGACTAAAGCCGACACTTAAAGGAAATTTTTACATCAAGAGTCCCAGATTTTCAGGATCCTTCTGACCAAACCAAGGACTTGTAGATTCTTCAAGAAAACATCAAAACATGATTTCAACCTCACTAAACAGCATTTTCTCAATTTGTGAGAATTTTAACCGATGTCTTTGGAAAAAGTGGGTTGGGGGGGGGCTTTAGCCCCTGCTGGCCCAATGGCTGCGCGGTCCCTGAGTCGATGTTAAGATTAGACTGTACATTCCGGCAAAGATAGAAATGCTTTTTCGTGCTTTTTAATAAACCTTTTACAACGCGGAAATAGTGCGTTGCCTGGTTGTACAACGACCAAAAGAAGGAATCTGATGTGAAACTGCTGTGCAAAGAAGACGCCAAACCATGGCCAAAGAAACAGGAAAAAATTCGAGTTATTTGGAGATCTTAACAAAATGAGCAAATATTAGCATCATCGAGCAGGATTTTCAAATGTAGTTATTACATGGACAGGCAGGACAAACAGAATTTGTTAAAAAGTGGCATTTTTGATAAAAACTAATGAGATCACCCGACTGATCATCGTAGTTCCTTGTTTCTGTAGCCTGCGTGCATTCCCTACTAAGTTTCAACTCTACAGGAACAGTAGGGGATGCACGTAGGCTATGTTTCGAAAGCAGAAGAAAGTTCTAAGTAAGTTCCTTCCCTGATCTCCAAATCAATTCATACACGTAATCAGCCTGCAAAGTTCCGCATGGTTTTCGGGAAGCACATGTCTCTCTCTCTCTCACAAACACACACACACACACACTCTCCCTCTCTGTGGTGAAACTTCATTTTGGAAGTAGAAGTATCTTAAACCATTTCTGTGGGTGAAACACTTAAGCATCCATTCAAGATTCTGAAAGAAGGGTGAAATCGTGAATTTGACAGGGCAAGACTCTCTTTGAATTTCAAAATTTTTTCAGGAGTTGTTATCTGAAGCACACAAATGTTAAATACATTTTGGAATATAACCACGAACAGACGAACCCTACTGTCTTCTAAAATAGCTTCATTTGAAGTTTTTGAATGTTAAAGTAAAAGTTGTTAAAGTTGAAATTTCCGGCATTGGATCGAGGTAATCTTTGAAAAGAGGCTGATTTCCGCTGTACCTAGGCATCGCAGGCTGCAGTGCCACATTGATGATGTTGACTTCGGAAAAAAGATGGTGGACAATTTCACAACTCACAGCTGAATTTAGTGAACATTTCTGTGGGAATTTCGTGTGTTGTGTTTGCCGTGAAGCAGTATACAAGACTTAAGAATCATCGACACATGCTGTTCAAGCTTTTGTGAAGAAAATGTACGACAGTTAGAGATAGAAGCATATGATCGATAGTGCCGAAACCGGCCTAATTCGAAGTTAACGCATAAAATGGTACTGAAAAATGGCGTATACATCGTTCAAGGAGAATTAAATCATGTAGTTGCAGCGCTAAGAAGAAGCAGCAGATGGTCAGGAGGCCATTATCATCAGGTAAGTGCTTTTTCAAATCAAATATTGCAAATGAAATCATTATTGAAACGGGCAATGCGAGACGGCTGAGGAGGACAGACTAACGACAAGGTTTCCCTTTCGCACATCAAATTTCCTGCGGCACGGTGCAAATTCCAATTGGGTAGACCGGTTAGGCCCAAGACAGTGCTCTAATTTCTAGCTAGGTTACTATGCTTTCAGGTTTTGTTGTTGGAACAAAAAGGTGATTGTGCCAGCCACTTTAACTGTTAAAGGTAGAGAATTCAATTTCCTGCATTGCAGATTCTCTCAGTTGATCTTGAATTTCAAAAGCAAAAACATGAAAAATCTTCATTACCAAATTTTCAAACATTGTGTCACGTTAGACTTTTGTAATTTTTGGTATTTACATATCTTTTGGAAATAATTGTGTACAATCTTTTTGATAAACCAAGTTTTAGGAATCCTCATCTTTAATATTCATACTTTTATGTCATTAGGCCTTTTAAAAAAGCAAGTTCCCTCTGAATTCCCCAAAATAGTGCTCAAACACTTCTGTATATGGCCTGATTTATTGCAATCTTGGTTTTTGAGGTCATGCTGATATAATAGGCCAAGTCAGGACTCTGTTTGGTATACAATTGTATTTACCAATGGATGTGAATGCTATCATTTGACTTTGCATTTCTGATAATTACATTTGCACATCCATTTAATCCATTGTTCTTAAATATTCAGAAAAATTGCTCAGCCACGGGAGATTTTCCTACCTATTAGTTTAAATTTCTGAAAAGGATAGAACCTCTTCTCACCTTGATTCCCTAATGCTGCCAAAATATGGAAACAAACCTTTGGTTAGTGGTATTGCAGAACTTTTGGTCCAGTGATATTTCAAGGCCAGAACGATTTTTAAGATTTTCTGTTTCTTGTCTTGCATTCAAAAAAGTTTCTATAGTTCCATGATACAAAAAAACAGTGCTCTAATGCAAGATCTCATTATCAAAGACTGTAACAAAACAAGACCAAATTTTCTTGAAAAATTTATGAAATATTTATATATACAGATCTTACGCACATTGATTTTTTTGCCTAAAACCCCTCAAGAATTCTTAATAAGGCGGCAAATGTTTTGGTTTTTTGAGAGTTTGTACTTAAAAGAATGACCATCTTTCTCTATTACTCAAAAACTCTTACTAGTATCGGAAGGATTCTTTACAAATTTGAGAATTCTTGTCATGTTCTCAAGGCTTGTATGGTATAGGTGACTAATCATATGCTAGGTACCAGTTCCTCATATCTTAAGCCAATACTACTTAGTTTTAATTTTAAAATTCAACTTTAAACAAGTTCATTTTTAATCTTTGTTTGCCCAGAGTTTATCAGTTTTGCAGATTTGGTGTGATGATTTATTTTATTGAATCAGCATTTATTTAAAGATAAAATACATGCTCATATTTTGAGCTTTGTTTACCAAAGTATTTAGAAAAGAAGTGTTTTTAAGGAAGGCCTGCAATAGGATTAACACAATTTTTAGAGGAAAGAGGATGTTATTTAAAAGTCTTGTCTGGCTCTCAGTCAAAACATTGTGTTATGTACTTGGGATAGTGAAACTGATTGTGGAGTCTATTGTGTGATAGATTTAGATGTTTTGCTTGGGTAGAATATGTATATAAATATATATATTTGCTTCCTCTCTGATGTTTGGGAGCTTTGATGGAAATATTGTTAATGAGCAGAATACTATGTCGCAAGAACCTCTAATTGCAACACTTGTATACAGTAACAATAAATGTCTTGATAGCTATATTGCAATCAGTATCAGTGGCGGACACTTTGCCAAATATAGGAGAGACAAGACTATTGTTTCAGCAAAAAGCATTGTTTATTTCTATTGTCTTTGAAAAAGGGATCTTTGTTCTAGCCAACATTGGGGGACAAACTGCTCCCCCTCACCCCATTACCAAGCGCCTGCCACCGATCAGTCAGTACCCTGATTTTTAGGTCATTTCCCTTTATCATGAAGAATTAGGTAAAGAGACCTCTTTTAAATCTATGTCAAATGATTATGCTATATGGAATATCATGGAGAAAAGGATAGATGGTTTTATAGAGCTGATTGTTGTACTGTATCCTGCAGACAGAGCTTATATGAGAGTGAAATTGAATCAGTTGAGATCTATATTTATGAAACATTTCAGTGTCATATATATATATTTGATGTTTTTCATATGGCTGTGGGTTAGTCAATTGTCTTTTGTCTTTAAAATATTGAAAAAGTAGTTTTGTATGAAGAGTAGTCTGTGTTACATCTTGCAAAATTGTTAATGGATTATGAAAAGAAAAAAATTTGTTAAGTTGTTGATAATCAAAGAGTAACAAAGACTAACTTTGATAAGATGCTATTGATTGACAAAATGTATTGAAATTTGGTAAATGTAATTTTGACTACTGAGATTAATCAAGTTGCAAGTTTCCCTTTTTGATATTTATATATTTTCCCCTAGTATGAGAAACTTTTTCAGGGCATTCCATCCTCCTAAAAGGTAAATGGAAATTACAGTGTCATTGTTGTCAGGAAGAAAAACCGATGAAATGTTGATCATTGTTTCCATTTGGGGCTTTCAGGACTTGAATGGGGCTTTCTGCTAAAATTCTCCCATACCAACGCAAAGGGATGCAGATGGCCGATTGTTCTATGTTTTTCTTCTTTCTCAGTTAAAGTGTTTTTATAAGAAATTTGGATCGATCCATCCATAGCAGTAAAGTCTGTTGCATTACATTAACCCTATCAATACCGAGCTTTTTGGACCCTTGTAGTACGGGGGGGGGGGGGGGGGACAAAGTGCCCCCCCCCTCCGTAAAGTCGCCAATATTGCAGATATGAGAACAAAACTTGGTACAATGGTGTACAGTAACAAAATCTACACAATAGGCTAGTTTTTTATATATATCTTTTGTTTCCTTTCTGAATTCCTGATATGAGGTGGAATTCATAGCCTACTTGCATCCTTGACTATTTTACAAAGATTCAATTGTGGTGGATGGAAAATTAATCAATCTATCCCAGTCTCTACTGAGAGAGAATCTTAAATTATCCATTCAACTCAATTCAGTTTTTGTAAACCAATCAATTCTGCACATAGGCTATGGAATTGTTGATCACAGGCCCTTTTAAATAATTTCAAGGGGTTCGTTGTCAGTCTTTCAAAATGACACCCAATTCAAACAAGTTAGGTGCAAATATGCAGGTTGTATCTATGAAATTGTATTTTCGTTTTGTAGGATGAAGAACAGGACCCACTTCTAAACAGTTTTGCCCAGCTGAAGGAGACATTGCAAGGTGTATCAGGTATGCAACTTCTTTTTTCTTTTTGAGTACTGGAATGCTATAGTATCTTAAATGAAATTTCCAATGTGGATGACATACCCAGTTTAGGTAACTAAATTGCATAAGCGTACGAAGCAGGGGGGCCAGGGGGTAGTAGCCCCCCAACTTTTGAAAAATTATTGAAAATGAGGCCCACTTTGGCAAATTTTTGTCCTTAGTCAGGCAAAATGTTAGTAAACAATGGACTTGTGTCGGAAAGCCATCCTAGATTGTTTCTTCCCATACGCTTATTCTAAATTGTTTGGCGTTAGATTTTTAGTATTAAACCAGATATTGAAATGAGAAGGTATTGGTTCCCTTTGAAACAAGGATGGTAAGAAAATAGATTTACGGTGGATGGGACTGGCATAAATTTTATGAGGAAGAAAAGGGAAGGATGGGGATACTAGAGGAAGAAAGAAAAGAGAAAAATATGAAGTATAGAGGTATTTCAAAAAGGAAGTATGATTGGAATGCAGAATTCTGTGGTAAAGCCTGACGATAAAGGACAAAAAAGGGTTGGGTTGGTGTAAAGTAACCTTTTTCTTTGAACTGAGTGGCTTCAAAAATTTTGCAGCCATTCTGCTCTATTTATATAATTCTGGCATAGGAATTTTCTGAAATCATCAATATTTCTGTAATTAGAGTGTTTTTCTTCTTTTTTGCAAATTCAAATAAGATGTTCGAAAAACTTAAAGCCATCATAATCTTTAAAGGGCTTGCCACAACATGAAATAATTTGGAAGAACTCATGGTTTATGGATGTCTACAATATGGTATCAAGCTGTCTGTCACTCTTACGGTTTATGCTTTAGAAATTTGATGAAATCTGATCTTCAGATAAGTTGAAATATGATATGCACTGTAATCTAAGAAAATATTCAAATTTCTATGAAGTCTGATCGTAGAATGATGGATAGGTCAGTAAAGTTCCTTTTAAGCCATTCAGTTTGAAACAGTCATAAAATTTCACACCGATGCTTTTTACACTGATTCGAGAATTTGGAAGCTATGCTGTAAAGGACAGAGGGGCTACCAGAGTGACTAAGGAGTGAAGAGATCAGTTTCTCTAATATTTCTTGGATGCCAAGAAAGTTGGATGCTGTAGAATTGTGTACTCTGCGGTGAATACAGTATGTCTTACCAATGGCAAATCATGTTCCGGCCAATATTTGTACCATGTTGAGTTACTATTGGTAGCTTGAAAATTTAAACCTAATGCAGAGAGATTTGGGTGAGAAAACTGGGAGTCTCCAAAAGTATCTCCTTTGACAGAATAAAGGGATGAATCACAAAGACATAGGGCCTTTCTGAAAACATAGCTGCATTTGTTTACCCTAAACTTGAATGTGCATACCTTGCACTGGAGATACAAACTCACAAAGTCAAAATTTAGAGTTCACCTGAAGCTGAGAGGTTTTAAGACAGGGCCTAACCACATGATATTCTTATCAAAGAAGAGGAAAGGGAGCACATGATTGCTTTTACTGGAAATGTGGCACAAATTTATCATTCAACCGCATCTTTATCATGTTTGCTTAATTAGTGTTGAGGCCGTGCATCCACAATTCATTTCAAAATCAAAAACTAGAAATTTAAGTTTTCAGGTGCTTTGGCAGATGTCCTTTATATCAAATCATAGCTATATATGCCTTTTTTCAAAGCCTGTGGTTAAAATCTTTCCTCCACAAAATTGTACCACCAGTGTTTTATTGACCAGTTTTAAATGCAAGGTATGGTGCATTTACATTGAAGATATAAATAAATGCTGCCGTAGATGTATGTATGTATGTATCATTTCACCAAATTAGAAATATATAAGTTTATTTAAAAAGTGTCTAATTTACAGTTGTGTGATACTAAGTAACTATAATACAAGAGTTAAGAACATTTACTGTAAAACACCCTTAGATAAAATGGCAGGGATAGCATTAAAAGGTCAGTCGACCTTGTTTCATAATGGTTCCTCCAAGGGTGTCAATGAAAGAAAAGTTTCCTTAGAAGAAACGAACATTTTTGAAGTGGTTAAATACAGCTAATTTGTACCGTTATGGCCTTGCATCCACAATGACCTCTCAGTGGACTTGGGAAGTCCCGATGCCTTATCATTTTGTGCCTTTCTCTAGTGAAAGGTGAGTACTTTTTTGAGGCACCAATTATATGTTGATATACATATTCAGACCACTGCATCTTGATCAGAATGTGATGTTATGATAAGTACTGTCAGTAGTTGCATGAGATTTTTGTTATCAGACTTTTTATAGAACCATCTTAATGAAGCAAATTTCCTTTTAGATATCTCTGAACTTGATGCCAACATCTTCCTTGGACCTTTTCTGGAAGTTATAAGGTCTGAAGATACAGCTGGACCAATCACAGGAGTTGCACTGTCATCTGTAAACAAATTCCTTTGCTATGGACTCATTGGTAAGTGATTATTGTGAGCATTTTATTTTTATGGACACATGGTTATAAGGAACTCTTCTTATTTAGGTGATCCAATTAAGTTCTGTTGTTTGAAGAATAACCTAACTGTATATCATTTATTTCTCTCTTTGTTAAGATCTTCTCATCGAACAGTAAGCAGAAAAAGGAGGTGAATTCCAGGAACTCTAATGGAGATTTTCTCCCAGATTTGGCAAAATATTAGATGAGCAACATTGCTTAAGAAAAGTTGAAAGAAAACCAAATGGTTTTTGGTAATTTTCAAGATAAATAAACTTTTCTAAAGTCAAGAAAAAGTTTTGGAAAAGAAGTTGTGATGCCATCATCGAGAACACATTGCAATTTGCATATCACATAACTGCAAAGACAATGCTGGAACAGCTTGCTGTTTTACTACTGTTGATAAGCCAAATAGTATTTGAGAAATTACTTGTTCTGAAGAGGGTTGCTTTGCAATACAGCAATTCTGTGCTGACCTGAGCAGGAAGCCAAGTTATCTAAAGAGAACCGTTTATGCTCTTGTTTCCTCTTTTCTTGGATTTTATTTAATGATTTTGTGTGTTAAGTGTCAACAAAACGTGTTCATCAAATGATTCGTTCTTCAGAATGATTGTTGTTCTGATATATGTCACTTGAAAGCTATTGATGTATGTACGCAGGACCCCTTAAGAACCAACATTCATGTTGAAAAGAGCAGCCTTCCCTGTCATTAATTTTGAATTTATAATTGAAATTTCCTTTGCAAACACATTTTGTTTGATATCAGTCTGTAATTTTGATGTCTCTTAGATCCAACAGCAGAGAATTCAAGTTCAAGTGTTGAAAATCTTGCTGATGCTGTCACCCATGCCAGATTTGTTGGTACTGACCCTAGCAGTGATGAAGTGGTACTTATGAAGATCTTACAGGTAAGTTGATCATCCCCTCATTGTCTCTGTTGTTTTAGGGCCTGTTTATATGAGGAAAAACACCTCACCTGCCAGACCCGGGGCTGAGAGGTGAGATTCCACCTTCCAAAAGAATCCTTTGTATTTTCAGTTCGCGTTTACATGACGAACGCAACACCACCGGTATAGTGAAATCCCACTTCACCAGAGGTGGAGTCTCACCTGGGTGAGGTGAAATTTTTCCATATAAACGAAACACCACCGGTATGGTGAGGTGAAACGAAATTTTTGGTTGATTCTCATTGGTCAGTTCATTCTGCTTTCACAGAAGAGAGACTTTACTCCACCTCACCTCTCAGCCCCGGGGCTGACAGGTGAGGTGAAAAATCTCATGTAAACAGCCACTGAAATTTACCTCGCTTGTCAGCCCCGAGTCTGGCAGGTAAGGTGTTTTTCCCCATATAAACAGGGCCTTACAGTCCTGGATGGAAGTTCTCTCCATCTACATTTCTTTTCTATTTTTTTTAGATTTTAAACCAGTCTTTTACTGCATTTACATCGACACAGCTGAACCAGTCTTATCAAAACAGGGTGAAATTTCAACAAGTCGAATACACTTGACTTGTCATATTGGCAAATTAGAAGGTGTCTCATGTGATAACCTTGCTAAGGTTAAGCTGTTTTGACTTTCCAGTTCAAAAAGGGTTATTAGAAAAGTTTCAAGGTCGTAAGCGACTTGTTCAAATTGGTACATCGTGAAAAGAACTTCTTCAATGGCAAAATTCTGGCCTCAACATTGGTGGCCTACAAAATTTCTTGTCCACACCCACCCCACTTTTAGCTTGCCAACCCTCTGTTTCCTTTTGTGATGCTCTTGAACTCCTTTGTCCTTAGTCAAAAGAGAGAACTTTGTCGTTTCATTGTTCTTCTGCGGTTCATGACGTCAAAAAGTGGATGGCCTTCAAAACCTCTTTATGGGTTTTGTTGATGTTTGTAAAATCTCGACTTGATCACTAATGACAGGAAATGAAAGTCTAACTGTCATGATGAAGGCGAATAAGCGAAGAAGGCAGAAGAAACGTGTGAAGGTTTTTCTAAATTTTACTTGCCTTCATAAAGCGCACCCAAGGACAGCAAACTGCTGGAAATTTCTCAAATTTTTTGAAGGTATCCACTCGCCAGATGTTTGAGTATCCAGGTTTGGATGCCGGTTAGAATACCTCATGGCTTGGTGGAGATATAGCGTTTCCGATGGCCGATAGGCAAAATCGGCCGAGGCTCGCCAAGCCTTGTTTATGCCATGCCACTTCAAGTTAGGTGATAAAACCTCTTGATAAAACCTTTCAATTTATAACTTATTTCGCACCATGAAATTTGTGCCATGACTGCCAAATATAGTATAGACAGACATTTCCCAAGAGTATTGCCATTTTTATGACTTGAAATGTGTGAATTAGCTTTAGAAAATTTTTCAGATCACATAGAAATCGAAGGGGCATTGAATCTTGAACCAAAGAAACTGCGGTGGAAGGACAATGGCAGGAACAATCGGAAACATAGATATTTGGCGTTCTGTGATCATTCTTACAAGAATCACTATTGTTATTACCATTGTCTCTCGCCCAGAATTTATATTGTTTAAGGTTTAATGTCTCACCTGTTTCGGAAAGGCCGTAACTCCGAGTACCCATGAGATATTTAAACCGGCATCTAAACGTGGATACCAAAACATCTGGCCAGTAGATTTCTTCAAATGAATTTGGGAAATTTCAAGCAGTTTTTTGTCCTGATTGCGTTTTGTTACAGTAGATAAAATTTAGAACAATCTTCACACATTTCTTCTGTCTCCTTCGCTTATTCACCGTCTGATTGGTCCGTGAAATGATGCTGTGGAGGTTTCCGGCCATGGGCCAAGAGCAACACTCGGCTAAAAAATTTGATATCTATCTTATCATATGAAAGTCGTTTCTGTCCTAGGCTCTCTTTGTTTTGCTTTTGATTTGATGGCATATGAACATGGTTGGCATTGGAGTTTTGAGAAGGAGACCTGTAATTGCTTAAGCTTTGGGTTAGGATTAGCTTCGGAGTGGAAATAGTTTGACACAAAATTTATCTACAGAGTACACAACCTTAAAATGTTGAGGAAGTGAGCGAATGAATTTCACTGAAAGTAGGTGCGAATCCCGGAAAAATATTCCATTTTATTGTATCAGGAGATTGTACATTACTGAAAAATTAAGGGCTTCTTTAGAAGTTAGAACTGGTTGGTTCAGCTGCTTATCTTCCTTTCTTGCTTGTGAAGCGAAGGAAATTCATAATGAACTTCTGAAGAGTGTAATCAATGCATGCTAATGATAGCTGTAATGATAAATTGAAGTTTTATATAGGATGGTCTGTCAGCGCAAAAATACCGTTTTTACTAAGGTCTTGTTCCTATAGCTAGAATTAAAAGTAAAATCATGCGAATCTCAAATTTATAGTTACTACAATTGCTTAAAGATATTGCTGATGTCTATTTACAATGTTTTTGTCAGGGATTAATAGTACTTTTTACCCTGTTTCTTTTGGTGCTTTTCCTGAAAGCTGCTCTACATTTTACACTTCTAACTTCAGGGAGTAAAATATTGAACGTTTTAGCAGCAATAAAATAGATAAAAGCCCTTCCGTCCAGTCTCCAGCAGTTTAGGTTATTTCACTGAAGTCTGACTGTTTTATGTCGCTTATTTGTGATCAGTGACGGACACTTTGCCAAGTATTAAGGGGCAAAGCTATTGTTTCAGTAAAGCAAATTATTTATTTATATTATTTTAAAACCAAATTTTTTTGTTCTAACCAACATTGGGGCGATCGCACCCTCTCGCCCCCAAGTGTCCGCTACTGCTTTTGGTCCTATCTGTCAAAATGATTTTCAAAAAATTCACAAACTTTATTACTTAGACAGTCGAACGATCTATTTTGATCAGGTTTGATACTGGTGGAATTCTTTTGATGATATCTTAAACCATCAGGGAAGTCTAGGATCGTTGCTTCCTCGATGTTTTGATGACGACGTAGTCTTTAAGGTATCATATTCTTATATCGATGACTTCAACTTGGACATTATGTACCGTAGAAGCTCTCTCTATCCCCTTCTCTATTAGGACCCTCACTTGTATCAAGTTCCAAAGGCTACCGAAGATTTTCCATTTATCGACATGCTAACTTTTATTATGTCTTGGGATAAAGCTGTGTCGAATCCATGTATCCGACTTTTAAAGTTGTATGTTGAGCCCATAAAATATGCATAAGAGAATTGAAAAAGAATAATTTATATCCTTGTGCTTTTGATTTTGGGAATAAGCTCCCCTCTCTTTTAAGCCCTCCTCTGGAGTGTCTGTGATTAGATAAGCTCCCGGTAGCGTGCTACCCCCAGGGGCTTAATTGAGCTTCTACAGTAGCTGGTAAGTCTTGAATTGATGCCAAGCCAAAATGAAAGCCTCCACTTGCGATTATTGAAAACAAAGTTTCGTTTCATTTTAAAATTCTTCCGATATGAATCGTCTTTTAGCAGTATGTCACTGCCACAAAGTACTTTGTAAGATCTTCTGAAAATTGCGATCAACTGTCTGCAACGTTTATGGCCTGATAGCAACGATAACTGAAACAAGTTATTTCCTTCTACAGAAATTGATCTGCTCTCAAACAGTTTCTTATTTGTTTTCTGCAAATATGATAATCATCAGTTATTTTTTATTGCTGTAGGATAGAGCGTGTCAGATCTTTAAGAGACTCGACGAACGGTTATTTTATCTTCCTCCGTTGCTCTTTTCTTGTATGCAAATTAGCAATTTGATGACGTCGTAACATCAAAACTAGTAGAGATAAACAAGGACAGACTTTTGTAATGCAATAGCAACAGTTGCTTTAATTGACACCTCATTTCAAAGCGATTAGCGATTGCACACAAAGGAAATTCTCTCATCCAGTAAATCAAAACAAACACGGCCGCAAAAGTTGCCCCAAAGCAGCTGGGCAAACTTTCCCTTTGTGCAATGGTAAGCTTTAAGAGAAGCTATGTGCTTCTAATGAAAGAAGAATGTTAAATCTAGAGTTTTGTCTCGCGGATTTTGTTTATTTGAATCAGAAGCCGAGCAGAAGGCTTTATAATTCTCGGCTATTTAGGGCTTAAATGAGACAGTTACCACACAGCCCTCGAATCAAATAAACAATTTTTTTTTCTATTCATGAAAACTTAAAACTAAAATTAACTTAAATACATTAATACTGTACCGCTCTTGGTGTAAGAAGACACAAGGTCATCTGGCCTACACCAAGAACGGAACTTATAATTTTCAAGTACATCTTCAAAAGTAAGGAAGAAAAAACAGCAAAAATTAAAGAACGAAAGAAGGAAAGAAAGAAAATAAGAAAGAAAGAAAGAACGAGACTGGCAGTTCCACACCAAACTCAAACCATGCTATGGGTCTAACCCTTATATCACAGACCTGAATCAGTTTCGTACCATAACATCGAAACTGATGGTACAATGACGATTAAATAAACTTTATCTAATGTCTGCTCAGCAGGCATTAAATAAACAAATAATAGATATTGAAAGAAAACTTTACTCCTGAAACAAATAATAAACAAATAAACAATTAACTTCTCTTAAAAACCATCTTTTGCGCTGCTTAAGGTGAGAGTTTCTCCTACTGGTTTTGAGGTGACTTTATGGCCATGTTTGTTTTGATTTACTGGTTGAGAGGATCCCCTTTTTCTGCAGTCACCTTTCTTTTTGAATTGAGGTGTCAATTAAAGCAACCGTTGCTATTGTTGTACAATATCTCTCCTTCTTGTTGAGGCATGAAAATACTCAAGTTATTAAGTTTGCTAATTTGCAAATAATGGCAAGCTCGTGAAGTTCTTTTCAAGCCATTAAATCAATAGGAAGATAGAATAGAAATTTGTGCAATCTTTTACGATTGACGTCTATATTGTAAGAAAGAGAGTTGCAACAATAAAATGTTAGATTTTGGCGAGTTGAAATTTCGAAGAACACAAAGCATCCCGTCTGCTCAGCAGGCGTTTACTATTTAGATGGAGGTCCGGAGACTCCATAACCCAAAATAAGAATTATACACTTCTACACCCTGGACTCCTTTGAGCAAGGCATTCTGCGTATTCTAACCAACCTCTTACCCAGCGACAATGAATGTTTTCCGTTAACTCCACCGCCTATATGTATTTTGAAATTTCTAATATGAGATTCGAAAGGTCCTGCTGTTTTCTAAGTCATGCTTATTATTCCAGTCAAAATCTGCCAAAATTCGGGAAGCGGTCCATGGGTATCTGTTGAGGTGTAGCCACCTATTGACAAAAAGAGATACCCTTAGGAACGAGGCTGTATTCTAACATGTAATGCTTTCAGTTTCTCTACGAAAGAGTCTAGATGGAAAGATATTTTTATATTATTGTTCAAATATGAGGAATTTTCCAATTGGGTAAACAGCAGTGATTGAAAAACGCCACTCTCGATCCTCCGGCCCAGATCGTTTGTAGAGTAACTAGAAGGTCTGCTGAATTGAATAGGTATCATTTTGAAAACATTGGCTAATCAGGTCCTTTACCAAGCTTTCAAACATACACCCTTTATTTTTACAGGTTCTCCGGACGTTGCTCCTCAGTTCAGTGGGCGTGCACATGACGAATGAATCAGTTTGTGAAATCATGCAATCTTGTTTCAGAATTTGTTTCGAAATGAGGCTCAGTGGTATGTAGCTATTCTTTTTCTTCTGCGCCATCTTGACTGAGAATTTGGTGCTGCTCCCAATGATTCAGCAAAATGTGACAAATTTATGGTTACATGACGGATGTAAGTAGAACAGACTTTAAACAGGTTACAGCAAGACACTATTCTCCCTTTGTTAGAATATGAAAACATATCCAATTTAGATGCCTACACAATTAGCAGGGGCTTACAGGGACCTTTGCAACCTGCATGGTTTTTGAATACATCCCTTGTTGCGCACTGTTTGTCACACCATTGACATAGTCCTCGAAGATGGTCACCAACGTAGAGACTGCACGTGCAAGGTATGCTGGTTGCGCCACACACTAAGGGAGGCACGGAAGTAATAGGTGTTGTTAAAATATGAAGTAATCATTCTCACCGTGATTCTTTAGTCATATTTTTGCTACTGCAAATCTAGCAGCAACTTAGGCCAATTGAAATTACAACATGGCTACAACATGGCTACAACAACAACAGCTTACAATACGCCACCGCAGGGAACATAGTGACGTATAGTAAGCTGTTGTTGTTGTAGCCATGCTGTCATTACGACTGGCCAAAGTGGCTGCTCGATACACCTTTTTAACTAACGGTCTGGTTTTGGTAATTTTTAGAATTTTCTTGACACGAACTTGTGACCACGGATTTGGATTCAGCACGCCAAGTTTGGTCTGACTGAAAATTTTCATATTCCTAGAGTATACGATTTCGATTTTATTGCGATAACAAATTTGAGAATTTAGATTGGATTTGACCGTCAAAATCGTTTGGGGTGTAACTTTACACCTCCAGTCGTTATTCATGGTCAAATAAAAATTTTTAAATGTTTTATCCTCTAAAATTAAAATCACTAACATTTAGATCCTGAAAATGTTTAGACCAAAATTAGGGTGCTGAATGTGAGCATGGCATCAGCAGAAATTTCATATGACGCAAGCTAAAGAAATTTTGAAAAATTCCAAAATGTGGCCGCTCCGTTGAAAAGGTGTATTTACAGAGGTACAAACAAAACAAATAGACTCAAGGTGAGAATGATTACTTCATATTTTAACAATCATTCGCACGAATAACTTTTGCGCCTTGTATAGCAGCGTGTGGTTGTGAAGGCCCCTTCAATGACCTGTATCAGTGACCTGTATTAAAGTGAACAGTGCGTTCAAACTCGTTTTTAAGTATAATCAACGGGGTTAAATGCAACTTAGCTAAGGGGACTAGGTCCATCTGAATAGAACCTATTGAATTTTATGTTTTCGATCTATGAAACAAAAGGAAGATAAGTGGCGCCTGAGGTTCTTTTGTGCTATATTTAGATTATGTCGATATATCTTCGTTCATTTACTTTAAAGTCGGAAAAATAAGCAAAATGGTTCATTTGAACTGAATGGTTGCGAGAAATACCGCATCCAAAATTAAGAGCCAAGCTCCAAAAACTTATTTTCAAACGTCAGTAGCTCGAAGAATTCAAAATTACATTAGCTGATGACTTAGATTTGAAGTATTGTTTTTTAAAGCTGGCATTGTTTTTATTCCCCGGTTTATCACTAATGCATACTGTTTTTGTTATTTCAGAACTCTTACGTCGAACTGCGGAACAAACTCTTGTTGATATGGTCCAATTGCTATTCACAAGGTAGCTTTTCTTTTTACTGTATAGACGGACTGTTTGACAATTTTATTGTCTTTAGCTGAGTTTTTCAGTCGATATTATTAAGTATGTCTCATTCAGTATCCAAAAAGCATACTGGGCTTGCCTAAAAGGTGCGCATTGGACTCGGAGATGGGGGGTATCTCGACCTATCATCTGACGTGGACGTGCCATTTTGACCGAAAAATTGCTACCCATAATTCCGTAAATTCTGGTGGATTTTAGGGTCATAATTCCGCAAATCGAATGATAATATGGGCCTTAATTCTGGAAATTATGAAAAATCCCTCGAAAAGGACACCCATAATTCTGTGAAATGTTAAAAACTTGTGAAAATGATACCCATAATTCCGTAACGGTTTGAAAAAAGTACCCCTAAAAATGGCACGTCCCCGTACTATGAAAAGTACTAAGTTACCCCCCCCCCCGAGGCATGGGAAGCTGACTAAGTACTCTTTTTATGATTGAAGTTCCTTTTTCATCTATGTCAATGGTAATATTGTCCTCTCTTTGTTGGAACTGTACACGTTTTGTCATAAGAGACTGGTTTATAAGAAACAAGTACTAAGATGGCCAAAATTTCAAGCAACTCTAGAATTGTATCTGGAAGTATTAAGAAACTTTTAAAAGTTAAAAGCATGGATATTATAGCAAACATATTGTTGTACCTTTATTCTTGAGCAAGATTAACTAACCATTTGTTTTTCAACATAACAGGACGCTGTTTATTCCTATAGGATGTTTTAAATGTCAAAAAACATATTTGCAGCAGTTTTAACGACTTCATTGATAATTCTGCATTCAAAAATAACAAACCAATTAAGAATCTTTTGGTACTAAAATGGAAAAAATTTCATTTTAAATTAAAAACTTTTAGTACTATGGCCTGATCCTTGTTTCTCATAAAAAACCTGCAGGTGACAACCTCTGAGACCTTGTTTTGTACCATACTCTTGCGATGTTTCCTGAGCATTCAAGTCTTTCATGGTGGTTCGTTTCCAATGAAATAAGAAGCATGCTTTGAAACCTGATAGCTCTTCAAATAGTCAGTGGGCTAATGTAAACTTAAAGAAGTTGTAACCGATGTTGGAAACAGTCGTTTGATGCTTATCTACTTGCTCCAAAAATTTGAGGTTTTGTTTGTTTTGTTTTTGTTTTCAATTTATTTTGAGTGGGCTTGTCAGGATTTCTAGCTACTGAAAGCTAATTTAGGCCCACTGTGCATGCCGCATCCAGGCACGGGACCCCTAGTTTAACGTCCCTTCCGAAGGACGGCGAGGTGAGTTGCGAGGTCAGGCCTCAGTGGTCACCCGTCCGAAATCTGACCTCACTCGACCAAGCTTAACTTCAGTCACCTGACGAAGACTGTATAAGCCACTCGGCCACTCACCCCACATTGGTTGGTCCTGAAATCGAATTTTATCATCTTTTAAACGTTTTCCGCTTTATGAGATACTGGGTAAAAAGCATGTTGTGGCTTGAAACATTAGACATGAAAAATCACTGCGGTTTTCATTCATTTCATTCTATCATTTTTTGATACAAAACTCTATCTGCTACAGGGTGTCCCAGAAAAAGTACTCCTGTTGAAAAATCACCAAAGTTTGTCGTAAGGCACTGCGTTGCTGTGTCAGGAGGGTTAAAAGACAAGTTGTATTGAAGCTACCTGATGAGGTCAAGCATGCATGGAGTTTTGAACAATTTCTGAATTCCCAAATCACCACGAAACTTTCTCTATTCGTCCATTCAAGCCTTTAGAAAATTTAATCAACGGTTTTTGACCGGTTTTTAAGAAAATCGTTCATAGCTCTATGAATAGAAGACTAAAACATGTATGAAAACTACTAGCATCTAACTGAGAATCTAAGCTAAAGATTAACTCATAAATCTTCAAAATTCAGCCAGTGTACGATTCATGGTGGCATCGTGGCCAGTCAAAGTCCATTGTTTATTTGGCACGCGGTAGAGCAGTTAAACTAAAGTAAGACTTTTCTGCCACTTCAGCTACTGCAGTATCGAATTACAGTTTCCGCTTAGGCAAGTTTGTTTTCCGATAGTCCTAAATTTCCGCCTGCCTTCAAAGGGTTACATGTGCGGTGGCGCCATGCCTCTTAGAAGTGTCATTAAAAAGTAGGACTTGTTTCGAAAACGCACAAATTCAATATTATGCAGCCGCTAATGTAGCAACGTGTATATATATACTATCTTTGAGTGTCAATGTGTATGCAGTTCTCGCTGCGATAAAAACAAACAAACGAAAATATAAGTAATGCTTACCTACCAGCTAATAAGCGAAAAAACAAACGATAAACTCAAAGAAAGCATACTTACAATATTTGTGAACCCTTACTGTAAGCGCCATCTTCGTAGTTTGTCAACAACTTTCCAAAAAACAAGTTACAAAAACAAATCTAATCGCACAGCCGTGTGCAACGTCTTAATTCAAGTTCTTTCAATAAAGAATAAAGGCATTCGAATTGTTCCCTCTCCTGCGCAGCAACAACAATAGCTCTTCAAAAGATATATGATTCTTTTCCATTACAGGCTACCGCAGTTCAAAGAGGATATGAAAGGTCTTGGCTCATCACCTCATATTAGAAAGGTATTATATTTGCACATGAAATTTGTAGTGTCTCGTTGACCTCGCAAGTTCTGATGAAAATGAGACTTGTAGCTATTTTCTACAAAATTGTTTTGCACACAAGATGACTAAGCCTGCCCGCAAAATCGGCTGATTTCGAGTTTGTGCATCGTTGGCACAAAGCCTGTTCAGAGTCACATAGGGTTCTGAGGACTGAGTCACATAGGGTTCCGAGAATTGTGGTTGCTTTAGATATCATAACAGCAAGGAGTTGCAAGATCCGTCCGTCTTATTAAAATCTTTTGGCAAAGCTAATTCTATAAACAAAAGATTCACGACTTGGAAACATCTTCCCTGTGTCAATAACAGTATCTAAGATTTAGTGATGGACGCTAGGGAGGAAGGAGATGCGGAAACAAGTTATCAAAAACGTCTAAACAGAAGTCTTATCATTCAACCATGCTGTTGATTTGCATCAGTAGCTGAATTTTCGTTGTCAGTAAAAGGTAAAATCGGTAAAAATTTCGCTTCAGGTCACCTTATGATCTTAAGAAATAACCAGAAATCTTCTGATGTTTACTAATCAATTTGCACACTCATTGCATGCGTATAACATTTCTTCTTTTATCTAGATGTTCAAGAGATCAGGAGCATTATCAAGTACTCGAAAAACTGGCAGAAAACATTCACCTCTTCCAAAGCGAAGTTCAAGGAAAGACGGTGAAGTAACAGAGAAAGGTGGAGATAAGTCTACGAGGAGGAAAGCCTCAGCGCCGCAGTTATCCGTTCCTGATCTAGATTGTGAATCAGAGCCGATTATTGAAACAGAACACGAGAATCTTGAACTAAATTCAGAGTCAATTATAGAATCAGTGCAAGATGCAATTCAAGAACCTATTGACAATTCAAGTGAAAATCAGAATCAGGGTTTTGTTCGATCAGCAGTGGATGAATCGAGTCAATCTCTAAGTATAGAATCGATCGTGCATATAGAAGCGGAATCGGAGGTAGATTTGAGTGCGCAGGATTGCGTAGATAACCTACAGTCAGTGGATAATTGTACAGGTGGTTTAAGATCAGCGGCTGATTCCACCGACAGATTAATGCAGGATACTTTAGATCAACAAGCTTGCGAGGACTTGAAACTGGTTCCTAGCCAAGATTCTATTGAACAGGTAACTAACGAGGCCGAATCCAGAGATTTGGCTGATAATTTTGCAGAATCCGTGACAAAAATAGATGATGTCACTGAAGAAGTTAGTGATCTTGATACTCGATTAACTGAGAAGAGTTCGGATTTAGCGGATGAAACAGAGAATAAACCAATTACGGATTTGTTAGTTGATGCCGAGGATTCTGAAACATTCCAGGACTTGAGTTCTAAGCCTGATATTGTCGTTGAACGAGAAGTTGAAGTGGAGATGTCATTGGAAATGAAGAAATCTGATACTTCTGGTCTTGCAAGCAGAGGAGTCATTTCATTGCAATATCCTGATGATGATGTCAGAAGTTTAGACTCAGTCAATTTGGATGATTCGAAATTAGGAGCGGAGGCCCCGTCTGAAGTGGTATGTAACAATCTTAATTTGTTGAGGTCATGCTTTAAAGGGTCTGTTTGTCCGTTTCACCTTCCTTGTCTACTCAGAATTACTACTCAGTTCCTGAACCAAACAAAAAAGATCTACAAGGCAGATTTTCAGATTTTCCTTTCATCTTTCGCAAATTATTCGTAACTTCTCTTCAAACAACATTTTGGGTGTACAAGGCGATACTTTGCCTTACTGGTTACGAGGCAACTTTTCCAGCTTTGTTTGTTTCTGTTTCCTTTTGATGGAATCTCCGTTGTCTGCAGTTGCTTATTGCTTTGAATTGCAGTGTCAGTCAAAAGTAACTGATGCTGTTGTGCTGCGAAATCTGTTCTTGTTGTGTTCAGTGGCGGAAAAAAATAGTTACCCTCCGGCGAAGGAGCCTCAGACTAGAAATCTTCCTTCCATTGTTTTATCAATTTCTGCAGTACCAGACGTCAGTAGAACTGCAATATTGCGTGAAGTGTAGCTGAAACTCTACAAAGAACTGGAATTGCTCTAAAAAGCTTCCTTGGATCACAAAACTGTGGATGAAAGGAGCATAATCCAAACATTGATTTTCTTTTATTCTTTCCTTATTCCTTTTCTGTCTTGTTCATATTTTCAATCTTTGTTTTCATTGTCATCTTATCTTCATTTCGTCCTTAATTTTCTCTCCGTTCCTTTTGCTTCCAATCTTTTTTGCTTTCATTTCTTCTTTCCACCCTTCATCGCTTCTTTTCTTTTCCTTCTTCTGTTTCCGGAAGAGCAAGCTTCCTGCGAAGCTGTTTGACGGCTTCGCGCACTTTTTCCACCGGTGGTCATATTGTATTAAAATTTTTGAAGCCACGCTTCTCTTTCTGAATGTAGGTCGAGGAGAAAAAGGAGGAGGCACTCTCAGTTAAAGACACAGCCAGTCATACGGAGGAGAGCAGTCACAGTGCAGATGAATATGAACACGAGGCTGGTCAAGAAGAATATGTCAATCAACAAGGTGTGCGTTTTATGCCACAACAGCAACACAAGGAAGGTACGTTTGACAGCTCTAGCATCAAATATTTGCAAAACTTTAAATTTATTGTTTTGCCCCATTCTTTGAAGTGAACTGCTCAAAGAAACTTCCCAATGGAACAGTAAAACTTCCATTTGAAATTCCCAGTTGGCACAGTGCAACAATAAAAGCAGCAAACTGTTTGTCCCAAGACAGTCCACAAAATGTTTTCGAGCAGGTGTAAGTTCACACAATTAGAAAGCATTATTAAAAGCTAACAGAAGAATTTCTGCACCCTCAGCAAATTCCACTGAGTGAAAAATGGCCTTTAATGTGAATGTGCTCAATGAGTTGAAACCTTGCCCTTTGTCAAGGTAATGAACACATCGTCAATTCAGTGTATGTGTTGGTTTTTTGAGGGAGTCCTCTTTTACCACCGTGAGGCAGGACGCCGTACAAATCTTTCTGATTTTGTCTTGAGCATGAACATGAAATGTTAGAGCTCATAATTCCATTTTCAGATGACTAATTTCTTCCCACGATATACCAAACTTTAAGTTGAAATGTCTAGCATATAGCTAGAGTGAATCGAAATCGTCAGGTTCAAAACTTTTTCTCTGTGTTCCATCAAACGTCGGAACTTTTTTTGGGACACCCGGTACACTTGCTAATATTGTTACCTTGATATCCAGTTAGCAGTTTTCTTCCAGATGGGGATTGTTTTCTTGACTCGCCCGACAGAGCAGAAACTTCGTAAAACGATGTCATTGAGCAATCTAAGAAAAGGAAGTGGTTGGACAGATACACTTTTTGAAATGATAATTCAAGAGTTTAAGGACTGGAAACGCAGGCAGTTAACTGAACAATATCGAGTTTACGATCGTAAAATCGTTAATTGTACAATACCTTTGTTTGTTGTTTGTTGCACGTCTCCATGGCTGTGTTGTATCTCATTGACGTCTGGACTGCACTGCGTAATTGTTCGAATACGAGAGGAGAGTTCGATATGAAATAACTTCCTGGTATTCAAATGTAGGTATCAGTACTTCAGTAAAGGATCATTCTTCCCATTGAAATTTTTTGCCGTTGTTAAAGCTCTAGGAAAATACGGCTCTCAGTGGAGCGACAAAAACAACAGCAATTCAACTCAATGAGACAAGTGCAACTTGAGTGTCCTTATTGGAGTGAGGTCAATTTATTACACTGGTTGAAATTCAACCTGGTTAATGTAAAGCCATGTCATTGTGAACAGAATATTTGATACAAGCAATGCAGTCCTTATAGTTCTGTATCCGTACTGTATGATGTGCACACATATCCCTGACTTTTTACTTTCAATCTTAGGTCATGCATCCTTGGTTCCTTATGGTCTTCCATGTGTGCGTGAACTGATGAGATTTCTGACAACCCTTGTCAATCCACATGACAGGTAAGCTTTAGCGAGTCGTAGATTTTCAAGTAGGCTTTAATCATGGATACGAGAAAACAGAAGATGATAGAAATTCGTTTCATATAAAAAACTAAAACGTTTTACGCAAAATGCGGAGTTTTAATTTATAAATCATTACGAAGGAAGACCCTCACTATAAAGCAATGGTGACTGGGTGGTTGAAATATTGCCCCGTTATTCTGAACGTGATACTCTAAAATTCTTTACGTTACCCCTCTATATTAAGCCCCTCTCTGTTAGGCCCCTTCTCTGTTTAGCCTCCTCTTGTAAGCCAAATTTATACATAAGCCCCTTTAAAGGCATTGAGTCCGTATGAATAGCGCTCTCATGACCAATATCAACTTCTTTTCAATCATGAAACAAAAGTTGTCATTTAATCCCTATTGAAATTAAACCAAAGAAACTCCTTAGGATAATGCAAGGATTAAGAAGACTTTGGTCTCCATTACTAATGACTTTTGCACTATTGTACGACAACAAAAGGACGTCAGCGGCTTGTCAACGAAAATTGAGGACAGCGTTAACGCTCAACTATTTATATGGACTCAATTCCTTTAAGCTCCCGTATAGTAAAGATGCTTTGAAAGTCTTCTATTCATGCAGCAAAAACAAGGTTAAATTTGTGGATTTTTCTTGCACAATAGACATTTTAGCTATTCAGCAAAAGAGCCTGGATCGAGCGTTAATTTTATACATTTTTATACCTGAGATTCGATCGAGTGGCGTTAGAGCTGTTATCATTATTGTGCACGTTCGAAAATTCTACAAAATGTAACAAAGTATAGTTCGATTGAGATTCTTTTTCAGAATAGCCAAAAGGTGTATTGTAAGAAGTACGAGGTAAAAGACTTCCAAAACTATATCGTCAATGGCCTCGTCAGCTGATTTTATGAATTTGCTCTTTTGCAGTCTCGGAAGTAGGATAATCCGCTCTGGGTTCTCAATTTACGGTGTTCGAGTTATGAATAGGTCGAAAGTTTAGCGAGTCGTAGATTTTTAAGAGGGCATTAATCGTCGATATGAGAAGACAGGGTAAGATGATAGAAGTTGATTTGCGAATTTTAGGTCATTGCCGATTTGAGAGTGAAGGTGAAGGTTAAGGTGAAGTTGCGGTTTTTAGCGCCAAGCGCTGGGATCGCAGAAGTAGCTAAGCGCTAGTCGAGTCCGCGACCCCTTGTCATGACGCTCAAGTGGTGAGGCCCTACCGCGTCTCGAACCCACTCCTCCTGACTGTTCTGGCTGCAAAGTCAGAGGATTACACCACTGCGCCACAACACAGAGTGAAATGGTATCCAAAACATATTCAGCAGAATTGCAATATCCGTAGTTTAAGCGTATGCAAGTGACTCAAACCACTCAAGTTCAGATTATTAGTCGCTCAGATATTGGTATTGCCAAAAAAAGATCGCGTATAAATATGCGTGGATTCCTTGTGAAGCTTTATTAATGACGTAATGAGTTCGGCGATTTTAGAGGCTTGTTTCATATTGTTTGCAGCACGCTTTTCAGTAGAGATATCAGTAGAGATATTTTTTCATTCATCCGATAGCTGACATGGTGTATTTCTTATCAATTTGTTGATTTTATTTGCTTTATTCACGCTGATTCTTTTGTAGGCACAACTCAAATACGATGATACACATTGGTCTGTCATTGCTAACGGTTGCATTGGAGTCTGGTGCAAGTCATATAGGCCATTTTATGTCACTGATGAATCAGATCAAAGATGAGACATGCAGAAATCTTTTAGCGGTATGTTAAGCTAGTTCTAGGTTCTCGTGATCTAAATAATGTTGAAACACCTGTATGTTTAAGCTGCGTTTTTTTCATTAATATAGACTTGGGCTAGTCTACTTGCAGACTTTGCTGTTCATTGCTAAGGAAAGCCAACGAGGATCTTCCTCGTTGGCTGTCCTTCGCAGTGAAAAGTTATATAAGTCCGCACACAGGCCAGACTTTGGCTGAATTCTGCTTGGTCCTTTCTTTTGGAAGCTGGGAGAGGGTATCGTCTCTTCCTCGTTGGCTATTCTTCGCAGTTAAAAGTTATATAAGTCCGCACACAGGCCAGACTTTGGCTGAATTCTGCTTGGTCCTTTCTTTTGGAAGCTGGGAGAGGGTATCGTCTCTTCCTCGTTGGCTATTCTTCGCAGTTAAAAGTTATATAAGTCCGCACACAGGCCAGACTTTGGCTGAATTCTGCTTGGTCCTTTCTTTTGGAAGCTGGGAGAGGGTATCGTCTCTTCCCCCTCATTTTACTTTCATTTTCATTTTGAATCATTTGTACACAAAGACCCTTTCAACTAGATCTAACCCAACTAAAAGGAAGTTTTATCCATTAATACCATACACAAAGAGATACTTAAGGCTAATGGGATTGCTGATCTACCAGGGAGTCGTGTTTTAATTAGCTTTCAGCTCATTAATGTGTTCTTAGTTGTTTTTGAATTGGCAAAAGGTAGGAAGCTCCCTGATACTTATTGGAATTTCACTCCACACCTTAAGCTTAGGAGCTGAATAGAAAAATCCTTTTTTGGTATACCCCAGATTGTACATCGGAATCTGAAGATATGTTACACTCCTCTAGGATACAGTTTGTTCTTGTCCGTTGCCAGTTTCACGTGCTTTCCATTACTAAAAGCCCGAAGACTCCCGCAAAAAGTCTATTTTTAATCAAGTTTAGCCTCCACTAAAGGCCAGGTCGATGAATGTCAACGATAGCACTCCGATGAAAATATATTAGAGCAGGAAGTCCGTCAAAATTAGGAGCTGTGTTGTGCTGTCTGGAGCTGAATGAAGTTGTGTCCCCGTCAATTCAAGAGCTGTGTGGTAATTGTTTCATTTAAACCCCAAGTAACTGAGAATTATAATGCTTTCAGCTCCGCCTCTGAATCAAACAAACAAAATCCGCGAGATAGAACTTTAGATTTGCACCTTTGCTTTCGTTATAAGCATATAGTTTCTCTTGAAAGCCACCTTTCGTTTGCACAAGCCGAGAGTTTGCCCTACTGGTTTCAGGGCAACTTTTGCGGCCATGTTTGTTTTGATTCACTGGTTGAGAGAATGTCCTTTGTCGTCAGTCTTTAATTGCTTTGAATTAAGGTGTCCCTTCAAGCAACTAATACTATTTATCGTAGGACAAAATCTGTCCTTGTTGGTCAAAATTTGATCGTAATTTTCAGCCATTTTGGAGCTTTTGAAAGGAGCTTTGCCAGAAAGTCTTGCCCAGTTTCAGAACAGATTAGCCTATTTTTGTAAAGTGAATCTAGATTTACTTGAACATGTCTAATATCAAACTGAAACATTTCAAAATATCATTGCTTTAATGTCAATGGAGCTGTAGCAATTAAATGGGAGATTGTTTCGTGACTTACTGATACCTCTAGCTTTCGTTCTAACTGTGTTTTATCTCAATTGCAGCTATTACAGTGTGATATTCACATTTTATTCTCTTTGGCAATGAGGGTATGGTTTCTGCAAATTGAGGCACTGAGGGCTCATTTGAAATACCAAATAGAGGTATGTCTATCCCTCGACGACTGGATACGTACCTGCATCATTCTATCTCTACGATTCGTCTCTTACTGTTTTTAGTTTTTCTAAGTTGTCTCTTCCAAGAATTTCTTGACTAGCTTGCTAAGATTGAGGTACAGTTTTTCATGGGTATCAGCTGTCGTCTGCGCATTCATTGTCATGAGATTGAAAATTTTAGTATTCGTTGAAAACTTGATATGCTACGAATAATTTTTGAGAGAGACTTAATGCCCTTGCGTCTTGTTGTTCTGAGATTCCTAACGAGGCCAAAATTTCGGACGTTAATGGTTTGAGACATCGGTTCGAAATCTTGATCTTCAAAATTTTGGTAGTGCCAAACATCCAGTGTCCAAATTTTTTGCAGCATAGAAAAGTCACAGCAAAGCATTTTTCTATTGTTTGAGAACGTAAGTTTGTAATCTGAGCACTGTAAGGGATTAGTATGGCGGATTTCTGTACGAGCTTTCAAGTGCTTTCCACAGATTGTGCAATGTGAATGCAGCCGAATGTCTTTTTACGAAACGTTTTACATTGATTTGGAATTTGGTGAGTGTTAATTTGGTGAAAAATGATATTTTCTTAAGCTAAATTCATGTTAGCAATCATTTTCTTCATCTTCAACAATCATTCGGGAAAATTTCCAGCCAAGCGCCCCTAAAATGAAGCAAGCGAATTCTATAGATATTGGGACATTTTCAGTATGAATAACAAAATGAAACAAAAAATAGATAGCTTTTTAGTATACCGACATTTTTGCAAAATGGTCTGAAATTCCGTGGAAACCGTCCGAAAATTTTTCATCCGAAAATGGCTGGTCCTAAATTTATTCGTCTGAAATTTTTGGCTTTTAATGTATATTAGTTTTATGTATTCAGCAAAGAAAATTAAACTGAATAAATCTTGTTCATTTTCCAGATGTTTTTCATGAAACTGATGGATATTCTAATGCTAGAACACATCAATATTCCGTATGAAAAAAGGGAGATGACTTTAGAATATATAAATCAGGTAAGAAGTACACCTTTTGTAGGCCCATTACCGTGTATCCTCAAAATAGTACTCCTGTTTGAAAATCACCAAAATTTGATTAAAAGGCCGAAATTTCTATTTTGGCTAGTAGATGAAAGACCAGGTTATTTTCGAAATAGTGGTTGCTGATTTATGGTATGAGAAAACCGAAAAGGTGATATTTGATTAATTTTAAGGCCAAAGAAAGGTACCTACACCCTAAAGATCGACCAGTCTCGTTCCAAAAGGGTCGGAAAATATCCTGTTTTCATCAGCGCGCACATGATGCTGCTCCCAAAAAGTGCCGGTTAGAGTTCCGTTTTCAAAATCTGCCGGCAGAAAATGTGCCGTTTTCGTGTGAACGGGAGGCTTATCCGTAACATTTTTCACCGTTTTCAAAATGTGGCGGCATCGTGCGAAATTCCATACAAATATTAGAAAGGCATTTGAATTTTCAATGTAACTGCATCTTTTTAACAATCTAATCGAAGTTGATTTCTGTTGATCTCCCACTCATAGCGTAATTTGTATAACAATCTGAAAAGATTCAGCGTGGGAAACTTTAGGACACGCCGAATCTTCGCCTGCAATTTTTTGAGAATCTTTGCCTCACCGAAACTTTATTCTTTGATATAAAATGAAATAAATGAATGAAATGCTTCAAGCACGATTACTTTCTCATCTACTGAATTGAATTCCTGATTTAGATACATATTCATTCAACATATATTTCTTAGAAAATAGTTCGTACAAAATCGCAAGAAGACGCTAACAGTAATTAATTCACAGCTAATTTCACTAGCTACCCACGATTAAGGCCCTGTTTATATGGGGAAAACACCTCACCTGCCAGACCCGGGGCTGACAGGCGAGGTAAATTTCAGTCACTGTTTACATGAGATGTTTCACCTCACCTGTCAGCCCCGGGGCTGAGAGGCGAGGTTGGAGTAAAGTCTCTCTTCCGTGAAATCAGAAAGAACTGACCAATGAGAATCTACGAAAAATTTCACTTCACCTCACCATACCGGTGGTATTTCGTTTAATATGGAAAAATTTCACCTCACCCAGGTGAGATTCCACCTCTGGTGAGGTGGGACTTCACTATACCGGTGGTGTTGCGTTCGTCATGTTAAACGCGGTATGAAAATACAAAGGATTCTATTGGAAGGTGGAATCTCACCTTTCAGCCCCGGGTCTGGCAGGTGAAGTGATTTATCCCATATAAACAGGCCCTAACTCGCAATTCTAGTTGATTCCGTAAAAGCCTTATTAAGCCTTATAGGACTTATTTAATTTAGGACACTCCAGAGTGGGCTTTCTAGAGAAGGGGGAGGGGCTTATTCACAAAATCAAATGACAAAGATATGTATGACAGCTTTTTAGTTCGTTTACCTCATATTTTACGGATTCAAGATACAATTCAACTAGTTGAATACATAAATTCGGCAAATTCTCCTCCATCCCAAACACTTTCAAAATTAACATGTAAGCTTGTCTAGCACAATATATGGAAAGTCGCTGGTAATTTCTAGAAATTTATATAAGTGGGGGATTTTATAGAGAGGGGGCCCTAATGAAGCTTTTACGGTAATTGTTTGGAGGAAAGTCAAAAGCATCGAGCTTTTGAGCTGGCATTTAAATTAGGTAATTTGACATGATACCCTGACCTAGAATATAAATTGAGGGAAAAATGAATTTACATTGGGCTTCTGATAACCTGGGCCTGACAAAGGGCTTATCAATCAGACCATAGCTTGAGTTGGGGGCTTTTTCGAGAGATATGTGGTCGTGACTTTTGGCTATTCTTGAAGGTTCCTTAAGGGGCTGTCTTTAGAAAATGCGTCAAGATTTCAGAAAGGAGTAGTCAATTTCTTTCAGGTGGATTTTAAGATTCATTTGAACTTGTCGACTCTGGTGTAATGTACTATATTTCGCTATCTGACTGAAGTCTTAAGAATGAGGCAATGCAAGAATCCCGTCAACTCAAGGCGATTAGCGAATGAAGACGAAAGAAATTCTCTCAATCGGTAATTCAAAACAAACATAGCCGCAAGAGTTGTCCCAGACCAGCATGGCAAACTCTCGCTTGTTGCGGGCGAAGGATGGTTTTTAAGGGAAGTTATGTGCTTAATACGAAAGAAGAAGGGTAAATCTAAAGTTCTTTCTGGCGGATTTTCTTTCCGTGATTCATAGGTTGAGCAGAAGGCATTACAATTCCTGCTTATTTATTGCTCAAATGTAAACAGTTACTCCTCAGCTCCTGAATCAAAGGAATGAAAGTCACCAAACTGATTTTCAGATTTACCTTTCTTCTTTTGTTATAAGCACATAACTGGTCTTAAAGTCCACTCGTCACCCACTCCAAGCGAGAGTTTGCCGTGCTGGTTTTGGGGCAACTTTTGGGGCCGTGTTTGGTTTGACTTACTGGTTGAGAGAGAGTTCCCTTTGTCTGCAGTCGTTGATCACTTTGAATTGAGGTTTGACCCAAAGCGACTGATGCCATTGTATTTCAGAATCTGCCCTTGTTCAGGAGTATATAAAACCCCCGGTCTCAATGCATAGACCTCCCAAGCTCGGTCTGTACTTTTGAGACGTCGGGCTTTATCTTTTCCTGTACAACGCGAAACCGGTTAGTATGTGCATAATGCAGCCAATATTATTAATCCGATATCAAGGAAGTAGTGGCCTTCAAAAGGAGATTGTTTTTGCATTACTCACCCGGTGTAAAAGAAGTAGACTTCTGCCTTTGTTTCCCTGCGTCCTTTGATTTGCTGATATCACTTTGTCAAATGGGACTCATAATATTACTCTTAAAGAGTGGGCCCAGTTTAGGCTCGCGCATTAGTTTTCAACCAGTTAGGAGGCACTATTTAGACAGTTATTGTTGTTGCATACAAAAAATGGGTGATGAGGCCTAGAGTTCTTGCAGCTGCGATAGATTTATTTTGTTTCGACAGAGGAAGATTATTGCCTTAAAGGTATTCATTTTGTGATTTGTAGGTCAGGAAAACATCATTCTTTTTGTGCTGAAAGTTTCCTTTTCAATGTTCAAGCTCGTTAGACCTGACTTTGAGGTGATTTTTTGAGTGTACGAGAACTCCCGCTTATTTTGGCCATTTGAAAAATTGTTACATTATGAGTCCCTATTGACCTAGTGATATCAACAATCAGTGATATCAACATTCAGTGATATCAAAGAACGTAGGGATACCAGAGACTCATCGTCATAGGTCTGATAAAAAGCAGACAGGATGATTTAAAGGGGCTCCGTCATCATGTTGTAAACAAATATGTAAAGGACCATAATTTTTGGCACGTAGCCATCTTTTCTGCAGTTTGTTTGGTGCCTGCACTAAGGAAACCAAAAGTGCCGCCACAAATCCAGTTATATCCGAGCCTCTGTAAAAGTTATTAATGTTTGCTTCGTTCCTCTGTGAAGTACACAGATGCATCTTCAAAATAACATTCTCATTTGAAAAAAAGACGAAGAGTCTGATTGATCTTGCCTTTCTCAAAACTGCAAAGCACAGTTGCGACAAAATTTGAAGACAGAGCTCCTGTAACAAGTCAGGTTCCCAATAAACAGTGATTCAAAGTGATGTTTCTGTTTTATAGATGTTTCATATCCCGTATCTCGTTCCTGAGTTATACCTCAATTACGACTGTGATATTCGCTGCACTAACCTGCTAGAAGATTTCTGTAAAGTCCTGTCAAAGGTAAGAGAGTGCATCATAATCTGTTATTACCAGATTGGAATTTCAAAATAAGGCAAAGAAGAATCCTGCCGATCTTATCGGTTAATCACACATTTCTAGCTTCTAGCGGTCTTCATGTGGCCTTGTACGATAAAATGATGCGTTTTTGTCGCTACAGCAAAAGCACGTGAGATTTACAATAAAGGTAATGGGATCCATTTGGATCCGATCCACTTTTTGAGGGCCGTTTACACGGGATCGGATCCATTTGGATTCTATGAACTCCTAGCAGCGCTCTAGTAAACCTTTTCTTTTATTTTAATCAGATCCTTTGAAATTTTGCACTCTAATAGACACTGTCTCATCTCTGCTTCCCCGCTTTGAAATGCCAAAAAAGGATTTTCAGTTTAATCGTGTCACTTCCTATCCGTACCTGTTTGGATCCGATCCCACCCGTTTACAAGAGACCTTTTTGGGATCGGATCCAAACGGGATCACTTTCGAAAGTGATCCCGTTTGGGTACGGATAGCAGATCCAAATGGGTTCGGATCCGTCGAGTCCCGTGTAAACGCAAGGCCTATCCGTTACACTTTGGGTACGGATCCATTTCGATCCGATCTCCTGTAAACGGGGCCTAAATGATATACGTCAAAGTAAGAAGATGTCAGGTAATGAAACTCATACTAACCAGTTCGTCGTTACCTTGGAAAATAGACACCCTCAGCAACTAGGAAGGCGACTGCAACGGCAACGCAAATGTGCCCGTTGTTTCCGAACTTCAGCTTGAAAAGACTCCTTGTTTTCCGTGCGAATTGGCTGCCATTGAGAGTCTATGAAGTTGCCCTTTTCAACTGCACAATTTGGTAATCCTATTTGTAACGTGCTGTTCTTCAGGTCTGGATCTTGGAGGTGAAACTCATTCATTTTGAATGTTAATTATCAAGGAAAAAGAAGGTTCCAAAGTATTTGGATGAAGAAGGGGATTTTGTCTTGGCCTGTTTAAAAACATGTGAAGGGAACTTGTAGGAAACTATACTCAGTTGTATTATAAAAAGTCACGTTCTGGCTGGCGTTGCCGTCCTGGTTGCTTAAAGTCCCTAATAGAGTCCACTGTGTTAATACTCAGACCTTGCAAACTCAGTCTGCACTTTTAAGACCTCCGGCATCAGATTTTCCTGTACAACACAAAACTGGTTAGTATGCGCATTTGACAACGTTGGTTGGCTGCCACAGTTAAAACGATGTGATCCTTCAAAACGAAGATTTAATTTTCTGTTGATATTTTCAGTTGAGGATGAGATTTGAATTCTCTGTCTAGTGGGGTTCCATTCATAGTCTCATTATTTCACCGTGTTAGGTTGTGTAAATGGTTCATTATAATTGAGTTACAAGTTTTTCAAATGTACACAGGTAATCTACAGAAGCTGAGCAGAAGGCATTAAAAAGATTCTTGGGTACTTTGGGCTTAAATAAGGTGATTACCGCGCACCCCCTGAATCAAATAAACGAAATCCGTGTGACAGAGTTTAGATTTACTCTTCTTTTTTCGTGTTAAGCGCATAGCATTCCATTAAAAACCACGTCTCGCTTGTTCAAATTGAGAGTTTGCGCTACTGGTTTTGAAGGATCTCTTGCGGCCATGTGTGTTTTGATTTACTGGTTGAGGGAATTTCCTTTGTCTTCAGTCGCTAATCGCTTTGAAATGAGTCATCAATTAAAGGAACTGCTGCAATTTTATTACAAAATCTGCCCTTGTTGGTGTCACGCCTCTTTCGAAAACAATTCTGTCACGCCTTCTTTTATTTGTTCTCAGTAATTTACATAACTAATTTTCATTTCAACCCAGTAAATCCCTCCAAAACAAAAGTCTCTAAGTTTATTCCATGTCATGTAAATCCCCGATTTATATTTGTCATTACAGTCAATTTTAACGGACGGATTTTGGTAAACGCCATTCAAATGATTTAGATAACATTCGCTAAACCACCATCCTCCAGAAAAACTCTCGGCACAGTTCAGGATTTCTTGCGAATCATTTTCATGCCATCGCGTAGAAAACATTTTGTTGTCATGGACCAGCCTGCCAAACCAAAGTTGCTCATTAAATGAGTCGTTTAAAGTGCTCCTTTGGTCGAAGTATTTTACTCTCAACAAGTAGTTCGTTTGCTCACTGTCGACTGTGAATAAGCCATACTCTGCGTATAGCTTGACAGTTAGATCATCGTATGATATCAGATCAACACGAAGCCTGGGCTTGCGCTTGGGAGCTGCTAATCTGTGTATTTTTTCAAGGCCTAGCCATAGATTTCCTCTTAGATTACCGAAACCTCTTTGATATTCTTCCCAAGATCTATTGAAGCTTGTAGTGTCATCAACTCGCCTCTGAAGGACCATCCATCCGTGGCCGTTAGAGTGTAAGTCGCAGTATACTTTGAAGGTAGTAGGAGCGGTACTATTTACATCATCTGGAGTTCTGATGTAATAGACCCCATTCTTCGTGATGCCTGCTTTGCGTACACTCTCACAGTCTGGCCATGCTAGAAATGAGAAGCACACAGTTAATGAGCTTTTCATATCCGGATGAAAATTTACGATAAATATTACGAATTAGGGGAGAGTGGAGCTACTTGTCACACGGGCCCGGGGGGGGGGGGGTACGTGACTAGGGAAGTGACGGGGGTGTGCGGCAAATCTCTCCACACCCTGTACCCTGTCGTATAAAAAATGGCCCAAAAGTATGCCCTATCGCATAAAAATTTTGCCAAAATCCAGTATTTCAAGAGAACTCTAAAAGGCGTCCTTCCACATGATACTCTGTCGCATAATTTTCTTGTCAATTATTACATGATTACATGTCTCATAATTTTTATCAGAAAAGGACACCCTGTCGCATAATTTTTACCGTCAAAGGACACCCTGTTGAGCGGCACATCCCGTCAAGTCAAGTATGGGAGTACCCCCCCCCCGGGCTCATGGGTACGTTGTCGCAGTCGTAAACTGAATGCAAACACAAACCAAGGAAAATTGTGCCGACAATGTTTTCGAAACACTTTGATGTGCCAGAAAATAAATAAAAATCAAAGTTTTCTATTTGCAATGAGAATGTGACAACTTACCCCTGTGAAAAGTAGCCTCACTCTACCCTACTCTACATTTTAGTACTTTACAGCTATGCATCACTACAGGAACGATGCCTTGAGGAGTAAAGCAGCGTCACTACCCTATTACTAGCAAATTAAGAGAAACAATGAAGACTACCAGGACAAGACACAAAGGGTAATCGAGAAAAAAGTGCATGTGGATTAAACACTATACTCCATGTGTACTACTATAAGCTAAATGGAATAGGCGTTTGCTGTAAATAATGTGGGAAGGAAACTCTAAAGACCATGGCGTTTGATTAGATATTGAAAAATAACGGTAATACGATGAGGTTCTTTGGGTAAACCTGTTCCTAAGATCATGAAATGATTTTAGAGACCAGAATCTTGTAAATCGGTTGAAAATTCACTGAGTTGCGAGCCTTCAAAAATAAAAAAGTATGCGATTGTTGAAACCAGGGACCACAGATTACTTGTTATGCAAAAAAATCGAAGACGGAGGTAAAAGAAGTTTATCCATTGTCATGCCTCTCGTTGATATCAGAACAAACCAAATAGGACTTCTAAAGTAATTTCATCCTTGCGAGCTTTGTCAAAATTTGCTTAATATTGCACATGTCCAAAAACAGTGGCTCGAAACTCAATCGACGAGAGACTGCCTCTGCTTCCTCAAAGCATCGATATGCTTGAATGTTGGGTTATCAAAAACCTTTTCAAATCCCATTTTGTTCACTCTGAAACAATTGAGAAAAAACAGAAACGATGACTCATGGGACTTTAACCAAATATGCTATTTCGAGGTCTCTGGTTTCAGCTTTCGCACAAACTTTAACTTCAAATGCTTTTAACTCCTTGAATTTTAGCGGATTTGCAAGATTCTGATGCCAAAAATTAATTTAAAATCTCAGTAAAAGGGTTGCTTGACCAAGTGTCCATTCAGCGTATCGTTATTTTTAGTATTTAATCAAACTTAAATCAATTTTTTTTAGTCACCCTGTAGTATGATTTGATGGGTCGGATTTATGGTTCAAATGAAATACTTACTTTTCTCGCAGTGCAATCCAGTTCGCCCTTCGTTGCATGTATTGCATTTGTAACCATCACATTCACACGTATCTGTACAAAGAACTTCTTTCCCACATGGATTCAGCTTTTTGCAATTTGAACCAATCTGAAATTTCAAAAGTGATATATCCATGAGCGATAGGACACCCAGTGTGTAGCAGTTGTAAACTTACATTAGAAGCGAGCCACCCTAACTTATTGTTTTGTGTGTTTTGAACTAATTCTTACTTGGTATATACAAGCACCTTTCACTGTTTCGTAATTTTGAAATTTTTCGGTAGTGAGCAGCCACCTCATGACATACCTAAGACTTTTTAAGTGACTAAAAATGATAAACTCCGGGTGTTATAGAAAACAGTATGCAGATTGGGTTTGATAAAAAACTCGAAAGCTTATTCTCTTATTCCCTTGAAAGTTCCTATTTTGGTCGATTCGTGAAAGTTAACACTAAAATTTCGCGCTTTTTCCAACTTGCGCAAGTTTTTCTCTTAAAGTAACACTTACTGTTGGGTTCTTGTAATCTGTTGATAAAAAATTCCACCCATCCTTCTTCACTATCATATCTTCATCATTTTCCGTCTCTTCTGGTGTCAGGCTGTTGAGTTCACAAATATTGTTACCAGCTGCTTGATGGTTAATTGATTTACATGAATCATTCTGCAGGCATCTTGACTGGCATTCCTGCAGCGTTGTGAATAAGAATATCCCTATGACTGATCCCTGGAGAACCACGTTTCTTCTAACGATGCTGAAATTCGCTACTTTCTTGCATGGAAGACGAAGTATGTAGGTTTCACTGCATGATGCAAATATACCAAAGATGCACGATAACCTGTTGAAAATATTTTGGCTAGGAAAGTTGCTTTTCCTGGATAATTTAAAAACTTAATCAAACTGATCGAGTAAAAGCCTCTTGTCTTAATTTGGACTAGTCAATAAGAAGAATCCCCATTTTGAAAGGACGCGGCTCCCTGGATACCTAGACGATGATACCGGCAAATATATGATTTAATGGTAGACAAGTTTAAATCTACTTTCAGATTTACCTGACTGGAATCGGCTATTCCGTTATGAGACTACAAAGGATTTTCTCGAGAAAGCCTCTGCTAGAGTAGCCTGCGTGCAGACAAAGACCCTAAAAACGTGCCCCAAATCTCGAATAAATGTTTCTAATATTTCTGCCTTACACGGGGGTTACAGTTATTACTGTTGCACACTTAAGTACTTGCTATCCACTTGGGAGGATGAATAAGTCTTCCCCCTGACTCTCAGTCTCCTGGGGAAGATTCTCAATCGTCTGGGAATAAATGTGCAGAGGCTATCTCTCAGCCATTAGAATTGCATTTCTTTATTGTTTTGTGAGAGGATCCTTTATGATTTGATCAACTTTGTCAGTCATGTTGCGATCATGAAATATTCGTAAAGTTGAATTTCCCTGTTTCTAGTGCTCGTAAGACAGAAAAAATATAAAGAAATACTCGATTATCTAAAATTTGAATGATTCAAATCTGTGAAATACCCTTTATGCTATGAATTTCCACAGGTGGAAACTTTTTCTTGTTTCATCCGGTAACTGCAAGCCCCAAACCCTAGTTTCTTATAAAGAATGATTTGACGAAGGCACAGGGAAACCGCAACAATGAAAATCGACAGTTCAAGGAACCTCTAAGAGCCTGTTAGGAAACTTTCAGTACTCTAAGATCTGATGATTTTTATGAAACTGTCAGTGCTTGGCCAACTTTTTTTTGGCTTCTGTTAAAGAATATGTGTAATCAATTGTACTTTCTTACAAATTATAGGTGTACACGTATTTTTTTATCAGAAACTGCTCACAAGAAACTCAACTCTCAGATTGCCAAACAGTGAGTCATCCCAGTATAGGGAAAATATAACTCGAGATACAATATTTATTTTGATGAAGCAAATCCTTGCCATGATTTGACATTATTTTCTCTTGTTTTCTGTATCATTTATTTCTCAGAAGGTACTTAAGCAATGTCTGAATTGGAAAGCCCTGAAAACATTGTCTTAGAAACTTAACAAGGGCAGTGGTAATGAAGACTGTTATGGAACTTTTAAGAAACTCGTAAGAAATTCCGAGAGCAGAAAATTTGACAAGTTTAACAAACTTTCAGTACTAGCCCAAATTCTTAGGATCTTATAAAAATTATGAGTGTTCTGCCCTGATTACTTGACAGACGAGTAGTGAGCTAAGAAGTTACCTTAATACCACGTTGTGTCCAATTTCTTTCATATTTAAGCAGTTAAACTTCAGAAATCATTCCTTTTTTAAAGGACTGTCCATTCGTTGTAGAACCACCATTGCTCCTGTATTCTCATGATCAAGTTTTCTGCCTTCAACATAATGCTAAGCTTTGCTTTGCTTTTGATTGTAGGCTCCACACCCACTACTGGCAATGTCGTGCAATTGTAGTTTGAAAAGCTTACAAAAACAAAGTAGTTTTTGCGAATTATTTTTCATATACATCTTGTTATGAGCTTTGTTACTTGGCCAAGACGCGATTTTGCAAGGTCATGGAAAACTACATGGAAATTTTCACGAAAAGGAGGTCAAACGTCTGCGAAGCAACTTATACTCCACACATCTCTTACTTTGAATGAAAAAGTAGTTATCTTATGAAAAATAAGCATTTTCTGAATCAGTTAACTTCAGCGAAAAAGGTTAAGCCTGCAGCGTTACTTCTCGGTGAAACATTTCAGAAACATGTAATGTCAGCAAACGAGGTATGCCTTTAGCCTCACTTTTCGATGAAAAAGAAGCATTTCAGAATCAGCCAAATTTAGCGATGAAGGTAAACCTGTCGCCTTACTTTGGTGAAAAATAACCATTTCAAAATCAAGCAGTTTTACCCAAAAAGGCAAGGCTTACTTCGTGGTGAAATAAGCATTTCAGAATCAGCAAAATTTAGCGAAAGCCTGTTGCCTTATATTTTGTGAAAATAGTCACTTTTAGAATCAGAAAATTTTAATGATAAAGGTAAGCCAATCGCCGTATTTTTGATGAAGAATATGCATTTGTAGAATCAGCCAGTTTTATCGGAAAAGTGAGCCAATAGATAGCGTTATTTTGGTGAGAAGTGTCCAATGAATAGCTGGTTTCCCATTGTTGTACCAAAGCTCATAAGAATAATCTCTTTTCCGTGATCTTTAGCTTCATATAAAAATCAACTTGAGCTCTATTCTTGAGAGACGCTCGTCTGTTAAGCTTTGTGGTGAGCACATGAGACAGGTCATTTCCCAGCCAATTTCTTACCCATTTCATTTCTGTTTTTCCACATATCTGATATGGCATAAAATATAAGTAATTGCGCTACAAACAGAGCTTTGTAGTATGCGACGTTTCGGGCTTAAACCCATTATCATATTGACTTGATAATGGGTTTAAGCCCGAAACTTCGATGACGGGTCTAAGCCCGAAACGGCGTAAAACCACAAAGCTCTGTTCATAGCGCAATTACTTATATTTATTCGTTTGTTTATCAGTGTAATATTGTGCAACACGCATGAAAAAGAAGTTTGTTTGAACTGATAGGGCACATTGATAAAGGGCTACCTACTTTTTGTACACAGTTGAGCCTATTCCCTGATTCCTAGAATGCTTCTTGAGGTATAAAGATGAATCGTCGTAAAATGAAGAAAGCTAAATCAGTTGGTTGAGAAGGTTTGCTTTGTATTCGATTTTGGCACTTTGTGTTGTGTGAATCTTTTTCTGAATGTCATATTGTCTTGAAAAACTGAAGTAAGTTAAAGGGCCTTGCTACATTAGATTATCCTGATTTTCCACTGGAATTTTGCCTGTTAGATGATCAGGGGATGATCAGTGTACCTAATCGTGCATTCTTACAGTTAATGTGGTATCCAGAGCTTAGTTATTTCTGTTCAGTGATGATTGCATTGGTCTTGTCTTAATCTGAATTGAATCTTCTGCGCCACCAATACAAACTCACTACGGAAAGCATTCCCCGGGGTGTGGTCCGTTAGGGTCCGGTCCTACTGGTCCTGGGTCTGGAGAGGTTCTTGTAATAAGGTAGGGTAATTTGGGTCTATTAGCTTTTTCGCTTTTAAAGCGATCTTAAGTTGAAAATTTCCATTCATGACTCCATAGGTGTCGAAATCTATACTTCCAGGAGTTGTTTAAGTGGTGTCGAAGAATTATTTGATAATTTCTAGTGCTTCAGTTTCCTGATTTTCACCGACCTAAACTTTTATCATGATCTGACAGCGTAGAAAACTTTCGATTTATTCCAACTTGCAACTTCTTTTCATCAACAAATCAATATCAATCGCATGTTCAATCATTTGGAAAGGTGCTAAAAGTTTTTCGGAATTTTTTGCGATTCGGTAGATTTTATTTCGATTATTTTGCAAGGTGGAGTAATTTGGGTCTATTGGGATTTCATAGGTTTTTGATACGAGTCGCGTTGTGCACGAATTGGCAATGTCTCCCTAATCAAAACAAAAATGGAGATAATACTGCAAGCAAATAGATGATACATCGAAAACAGAATAAGGTACACGCTTTTGTTCATTTTCTAGTGGTTTAAGAACAAGACACAAGGATTCACTTCTTTTAAATGTCACTCCGAAAGAAACTTTGTTTACATTTCCATCTTCAAGCATTGGCCTAAGTATACGCCGATGGTGGTACGATTTATTTTCAATTTTCTCTGGGCAAGTCCTCAAGTTTTTGGCTCTGAAACTTTGAAAATCCAATCACATTTATCCTTGAAAGCATGCTAAATTTTTATTTTTGTGAATTTACAATACTCCTGACAAAATAGACGAAATAGACCCACATTCCCCGCCGACAGGTTGAAATTACAGGCAAAAGTGAGGAAAGTAAAAAATTATAAAAAAATATTCAGATTTCATATTAAAGAACGAGAAAAGGTTTCCAAGAACGAAAAAAGATTCAATGTTGTTAAAACGAAAAAAGATCTTCAATATTTCCAACGTATTTGCGAGGATACACTATTGTTGTCGAAAAATGGTCAATTTAGACCCAAATTACCCCCACCTTACCACAGGCTATGGGTATCTGTTAAATTCCACGTAAATAGTTGCTTTATTGTCCTCAGTTTATTTGTACGCGTGCCCTCTGCGCTTAGTCTATTGTATCCTTGTCAAAGCATGGTTGTTATGGAAGCGTGTGGGCACGCAATGCACCATTACCACAATATCAATTCCCTGCGATGCGTTCTTTCTCAGCGTCAGCTTTGCAGAGGTTCTCTACTTGCACTTGTATCCAAGAGCGCTTTAAACGGGAACGGATTCGCTCGTTTGTATATCATTGAAATCCCAGTCATTAGACTTCCTTTTCCTTCTTTCACTTGTACTTTTTCACATTGTTGAGAAATATTGACGAGTTTAACGTCCATGTTGTGTAGCTCGTCAATAGAAAGCCCGTGGTTTTGCTAACATATCAGCTTAATTTATTTGAGTGGTGCTGTGTTGAATTGTAAAACACGGGTCATTGATTGAGTTGCTCATGCAAAGCACCATTCTTTGAATATTTTGTGAAAGTTAGACCAAAATGTATGAGAAATATGTAGAATACAACATTTCAACAAATTTCATGTCAAGTGCAACATAATTGGCATTTCTTGAAAGAAAAAAATTCATTTGTACCTGCAGAATGATGTTCAGAAACGATAGTCACATATACTATTGTGATAAAATCGTCATTCACCAGTGTCCAAAGGGTCCTTTCAACCAGGCTGCCTTGGGGCGTCTTTACATGAGGCGGGCTGACCCGTAAGTGAGCTGGCTCGCCTTCAGGTTAGATCCTGCTTGTCTGGTCACAGCCTTGCAAATATCAGTTTGCGTTTATATGTATGCTGAGCTGGACCGCTTTGCTGAGATCCCGGTTCTCAAACGGGCCGACTTCTCTTATTTGAACAGGAGAAACAGGCCAGCCCGCCGGCGACGCACGGGCAGAACAGAACAGGTCTCGTCGCCAACAGCATGTCATGCGCACATCCTTTCTTTGTATAATTGTTCAACTGACAGAGTGAAGGGGTTTCCCTTATTTAAATAGGTATTTCATTCTAGGCTTTCAGCCCAGAGAGGTGGAAACTTTTTTTGGACGCTCAAGTTTTAGACTTTAGGATGTCGAAATTTCTATTGTTTCTTGTGTTGTTTCTAGAAATTTCATTTTTCTGAGTATACTTGTTCCAGAGATTCTGTGGGCATTGTTTGTTGACTATTTGTCTGTCGTGATACCAGGTGAGCCAGAGAAAAGTTCCCACTTTTGAAAATTTATAACAGCAAGAGTATTTCACAGATTTGAATGATTCCATTTCTAGTTAAAAGCCAAAAGATCGAAGTATTTTTGTGATTTGTCTCGCTGTCTCAAGAGCACTAGAAACAAAGGTAAATTCAACTTTTAAAAAATTCATGGCTTCAAAATGACTGAAAAATGGCCTAAAACATTGATCAAAGCATAAATGACTCCTCGCACAGAATAATGATGGAAATGCAGCTTCTCATGGGTGAGAGATATCCTCCGCTTATTAATTGTCATGGGATTGCAAATCTTCTGTATTTGCTTGAAAATCGATGTCTCATAACTCTTGAGGGAGGTGAGACGCCCACTGCCTAGTGTTCGTTGTGAAAAGAGTCCTTACGAGTTGATCCATCTTTTAGGCCCTTTTTCCGTCATTTTGCAGCCATGAAATGTTACAAAGTTGAATTTACCTGTGCTTCTAGCGCTGGTAGGACAGCGAGAAAAATCACAAAAAATTCTTTGATCTTTCGGTTCTTAACAAGAATTTGAATGATTCAAATCCTTGAAGTAGTCTTGGTGCTATAAATTTTCAAAAGTGGGAACTTTTTTCTGGCTCACCCGGTACATCAATCAAAAAGATGATCTGATCCACGTTCAGCCCATTACTGGTCCAGGGGTCTTTTAGTTTAGCATTTTCAATGATGGAGAAGGCCATGTTCTGCAGTCGATGAAGCGTTTGTAGCTTCGTATTCGGCAGGCTGCCCCAGACACATTTGAACAGAAACAATTCATTTCAACTGGAAAGTCGAAAAATTCAAAGCTTTCAAAACATATTTTTAAGTAAGAAACAAGCTTTAATCAGATCTGACTTAGTTTCTTATAAAAAAGGGTATTATTTTGAAATCAGGGTGTGTATTTCTTAAATTTGTATTTCTTGTATGCGGGAGATCTTTGACGAATGTGTACCGAATGACCCCAAAAAGGTGACCTGACGCAATCGGTTATAGAAAAATAAGTAAGACACCGGTGGAAATGCCTCAAAAGTTATTCTGTCGCTAAAAGATTACCCTATATTAAGGAAATTTTTTGCAATTTTTGCAATTTTTGCAGAATGGTAAATTTCGCGAATTAAGGATTTTCAGGAAAAGGACAAGCCTCAACATCCTCAAAAGTCGTCAAAAACAGAGTATCGATTTACAGCCATTTCATATCTTTCAAACAATGAGGAGCTTCTTTTATTTCAGGCTGGGAGTAGGCAACTCAGTCAGAAGTTTCCAGAGAAAGTTTATAGTCCCCAGGTACCTAAGAATTGGGAGTAAATGTTTCTTGTAAACTCATGGAATTTCAAAGGAATTCAGCTTTCCACGCAAATAGAAATCTTCAAGTATTGCTTTCAGAAAAGCAGCAGTCTCTTTGTCCCTTGAGACAAGAATATTTTAGGTATCTAGGAGCTGTGGTAGACTTGCTCTAAAAACTTTTAATTGAGTTGCCTATTCCTAGTTTGAAATAAAATATGCTCCTCATTGTTTTGAAGATCTGAAATGCCTGTAGATCGATCCCCTGTTTTCGACGACTTTAGAGGATTTCCAGCATGCCCTTTGCCTCGAAATGTTTAATTTGCGGGAATTTGCTGTGCCGAAAAAACGAAAAAATATTTGTAACGTAAGGTAGTCTTTTAGCGACAAAACAATGTTTGAAGCTTTTCGATCGGCCTCTTACTTATTTTTCTCGGTATAACAGATTGCGTGGGGTCACTTTTTTTGGTCACCCGGTATATCTCAAGATTTACCTTTATTCAGCCAGGTCATATTGAACAATGAATAAACCGGAATTAACCATCGTTAATAGAATCGCTATTCTATTAACCATGAATTAACCTTAAATAAAGGACCTACTGCGCAAGCTCCAATAGTCTTGAATTAGGGATTCACCCCCTCCCGTGGAAGAAAACCTGTCAGACTTTGGCTGACAGTATCCCAAACAAAATTTGCATTTCTTAAATCGCACGATTCCATTCCTTGGGCGCCGTCAGTGCAGTTTTGCAAATGTGAATTCATTTCCAGTCTGTGTTTAGAAATCTTAGAATCCGCCCAACAAGACCAGTTACGCACATACATTATTTTCAAAATTTTGACGAAATTCTAATCGATTTGAATGTTAACATGCTATCTAGGTCAGGTCATATACGTTGCCCTAGTGAAATACGACCGTTCGTAACTTGATACGGGATGTTCGTGGCAAAATGACCTCAAATTTGACTGCCTTGTAAATTGTAATGCAATCAACTGGTATGTTTAGATACCAGGAGAGGCATTGAGATGAAAAAGGAGTTCTGCCTTCACTTAGAAATGAAATTTTTGCAGTGTTTTCGCCCTCAAAATGCAGTTTCATATATTTGCTACCTGATAGATGCCATGTCAAGCATAGTTTTGGATTGGATTAGAGCAATTATTGTTTTGAAAACAATTTTTGCATCTTCTGTTCTTTATGTAATGATCAAATAACGTTCCCGTATGCAACATCTGTTGTCTGTAATTTCTTTGCTTCAAAAGCAATTTTTACCGAAAGATGTGTGAGTGCTGTCAACCGATCAAAGGCAACAAGGGCAGATTTTGTAATACAATAGCATCAGTTGCTTTGGTTCACACCCCAATTCAAAGCGATCATCAAATGCTGACAAAAGAAATTCTCTCAAGCAGAAATTCAAAACAAACGTAGCCGCAAAGTTGCCCTGAAACCAGTACGGCAAACTCTCACTTAAAACGGCAAAGGGGGGCTTTTAAGAGAAGTTATGTGCTTAAGACGAAAGAAGAAGGGTAAATCTAAAGTTTTGTCTCGTGGATTTTGCTTAATCGTGATTCAGAGGCCGAGCAGAGGGCATTACGATCGTTGCATATTCATTGCTCAAATGTAAACAGTTACTCCTCACCTCCTGAGTCAAATAGACCAAATCCGCCAGACAGAACTATGGACTCTTTGGTATAACATACCCCGTTTACACGGAGCAAAAATACGGGATCGCGACCCAGATCGCATTCCCGATCCTGAAGAAAACTTACCGTGTAAACACTTAATTGCGATCGCGATCCCCTAAGATTCGATCCCACTTCAGAGATGGATCGCGATCCGGATCGCAATGCCGATCCTGAAAAGATGTGCCGTGTAAACGCTTCTCGGATCGCGATCCCGATCGAATTCCTTTAAGCATACGCAGTAAATACAAGCACTATTGTCTATGTAGTGTTTCTAGGTTCCGTAACTAGGCCTATGCACAACATGCATGTGCGAGTGGATCGCGATCCTGATCCGTTTTCGTTTAACGCCCGTGTAAACGCAGCTCGAATCGCGATATAGATCCTTGTGATTAAACACAGCAACATCGATGCTATTAAACACCTGAATGGTAGCAAATTACATTTGAATAAATATGGAACTTCACTGTTGGCTGGAAACTACGTTAAATTCCTTAGAAATTGACAGACTGCAGAGACTCTGAAAAGGTTTGTGTCTATACCTGAAAAAACGCTGAAAAAAGATTTTAAAAGAGGCCAAAAAGATAACTCTAAAAAAGAAACATTAGCTACTGTAAATAGAAATTGTCATGAAATCACTAAGAATGCTGATACTCTCAATCAGACAAATGGAAATAAAAGTGAAACCACTGAAAAAGAGGAGACTAGTATCCTCAATAAGATAAGGCTACAAAATCGCAAAGGGTTGATCATTGCATATCTCAATATCAATTCCATCAGAAACAAAATCGAGCAACTTGGGTCTTTAGTTTCAAAGAACGTAGACATACTGATCGTTGCTGAAACGAAGCTTGATGATACTTTTCCAACTGGGCAGTTTCTTCTACCAGGTTTTAAGGTACCAATTCGTTTAGACCGCAACAAGAATGGTGGGGGTATTTTGGCTTATGTTAGGGAAGAGGTCCCCTCAAAGGAACTCTCTGATTTTATTTGCCCCAAGGATATCGAATGCGTAACTATAGAAATAAATCTCCACAAAACAAAGTGGGTTATATTTGGAATTTACCGACCCCCCTGCCAAAACGAGACATACTTCTTCGAAGAAATCGGAAAGGCTATTGACCATTATAGCCCTAACTATGAAAATTTCGTTGTCATTGGTGACTTTAATAGCGAGGAAAGCAATAGTAAACTTAGTGATTTCTCTGACAGTTACGGCCTAAAGAACTTAATTGTTAATCCTACTTGTTTCAAATCTTCTGACAATCCCAGAACCATAGATTTAATTCTTACAAATAAAAAGAGGAGTTTTACAGGATCCTCTACTGTTGAAACGGGATTATCAGATTTCCATGTAATGATATTCACAGTATTAAAGGGTGGTTTCATAAAGAAGGGTCCCAAGACAGTATATTATAGAGATTTTAGCAAGTATGATAACAAAGCTTTCAAACGGGACTTGCAAGAAAATTTGTCGAAAAGCGACAGAAGTAAACATGAATATGGAGCCTTTAACAAAATTGTAGAAGATGTTCTGAACGACCATGCACCCTTAAAAAAGAAAACTGTGCGGGCTAATGATAGCCCTTTTATGACTAAAGCTCTGAGGAAAGCAATAATGACGAGAACTAGGTTGCGTAATAAATACAATAAAGTGAGAAGTGATGAAAACTGGAAAGCTTTCAAAAAACAACGCAATAAGTGCGTCAAGCTACTACGCAAAGCCAAAAATGACTACTATGGAAACCTCAACTTGAAACTGTTAACAGACAATAGGAAATTCTGGAGAACTGTTAAGCCATTGTTTTCGGATAAAATCCAGACATCTACAGCAATTACCCTCCTTGAGAATAATGAGTTGGTCAATGACAACAGAGCTGTCGCAAATATCTTCAATGATTATTTTGTGAGCATTACTGATAGCCTTGATATTCCTACAGTAAGTGAGAACCTGACGCCAACCTATGAAATCCGTGATCCACTCGATATTTCTCTGACGAAATATGAATCTCACCCATCTATAAAACTTATTAAGGAAAGGGTGCAAATTGAACATACATTTGAATTCGAGCACGTTTCTTTACAAGAGGTGGTGGTACAGCTGCATAAGCTTAACCCGAAAAAGTCTTGCCCCGTAGGCAGCCTACCTACGAAGCTTCTCAAGGAGCACTTTGATATTTTCGGTGTTCAGCTTCAAAATTTGATTAATAACAGTTTGGTTACTGGTGTTTTCCCAGATGAGTTAAAAATGGGAGAAATATCGTCTTTGTTCAAAAGCGAAGATTCCTTCATTAAGAAAAACTATAGACCTATAACTGTGTTACCTGCAGTCTCCAAAGTATATGAAAGAATTATACAAGATGAAATAATTCCCTTTATGGAACCAGTAATGTCTATATATCTTTGTGGTTTTCGCAAAGGATATAGCACACAGCATGCACTTATGAGACTTGTTGAAAAATGCAGGGAGTTTCTTGATAAAAATGGTCATGCAGGTGCGCTTCTTATGGATCTTTCTAAGGCATTTGATTGCCTTGATCATGATTTACTTATTGCTAAGCTCCATGCATATGGCTTTAGCAGAAGTGCACTTGAGCTCATTTACAGCTATCTCAATGAAAGAAAACAAAGGGTCAAAGTAAATGGTTCATTCAGCGTATGGAAGGAATCAACAAAAGGTGTTCCGCAAGGTTCAGTCTTGGGACCCCTTCTATTCAATATATTTATTAATGATATTTTCTTTTTGGTGAATGACACTGAGGTCTGCAATTATGCAGATGATACGACTATCTTTGCATGCGATTCTGATGTAAGTAATGTTCAATATAAGTTAGAGGCGGATGCGAGCCTCCTATCCAAGTGGTTTGTTGACAACCATATGAAGCTAAATGATGCAAAGTGTCATTTTATGTTATTCGGAAGTAAGTCGTCCAGCACTTCAGTGAACATAGGCACATCTTGTATAAAACAATCTGACAAAGAAAAGCTCCTTGGTATAACACTAGATAAAAACTTAGATTTCAAGTGTCACGTTGAAAATATATGCAAAAAAGCTGGCCAGAAGCTTCATGCGCTTGCACGAGTTGCAAAATTCATGGACCAGGAGAAATTGCAGACAGTGATGAATGCTTTTATATTGTCCCAATTTAGCTATTGTCCTGTAATTTGGATGTTTCATGATAGAAACGTGAACAACAAAATAAATAAAATCCACGAAAGAGCTTTAAGAATCGCTTTCAAGGATACGTCCTCAAATTTTGAAGAATTGTTGATAAAGGCAGCCTCAGTCACCATTCACCAAAAAAATCTACAGTTGCTAACTACAGAAATTTATAAGACCAAACATGACCTTAATCCTAAATTCATTGGTGAAATCTTTGTCGAGAAGAACATCTCATATAGCCTGAGACGTAATGACCACATGTCAGTACCAATTCCACGCACAAATGCGTATGGTATAGAGACAATCAGGTACACTGGGCACAAACTCTGGCAATCGTTGCCGCTAGAAATAAAAGAGTCTCATACCCTGACAGAATTTAAGAGGAAAATAAAACAACATCATTTCAGCGATTGCAACTGTAGATTATGCAAGACCTATGTAAATAATTTATTTTTATAAAAAACATGTAAATAGGATTATTCAGTTTCACTTCTGTTAAATGGTTGGCCTTAATTAGTTTTTTAGCTATTTTTATCATGCCAACCTTAAATAAATAAATTATTATTATTATTATTATTGTGGGATCGCGATCCCGTAGTTCTGGTTGCGTGTAAACGGAGTTACAGATTGATTGGGGTCACTCTTTTTGGTCACCCGGTAGGGTAAAGTGGGGTAATTTGGGTCTACGAGGTAATTTGGGTCTATTTGCTTTTTCGCTTTTAAAGCGATCTTAAGTTGAAAATTTCCATTCATGACTCCATGGGTGTCGAAATCTATACTTCCAGGGGTTGTTTAAGTGGTGTCGAAGAATTATTTGATAATTTCTAGTGCTTCAGTTTCCTGATTTTCACCGGCCTAAACTTTTATCATGATCTGACAGCGTGGAAAACTTTGCAACTTCTTTTCACCGACAAATCATTATCAATCGCATGTTCAGTCATTTGGAAAGGTGCTAAAAGTTTTTCGGAATTTTTTTGCGATTCGGTAGATTTTATTTCGATTATTTTGCAAGGTGGGGTAATTTGGGTCTATTGGGATTTCATAGGATTTTGATACGAGTCGCGTTGTGCAAGAATTGGCAATGGCTCCCGAATCAAAACAAAAATGGAGATAATACTGCAAGCAAATGGATGATACATCGAAAACAGAATGAGGTACACGCTTTTATTCATTTTTTTGGGTCTCAGAACAAGACACAAGGATTCACTTCTTTTAAATGTCACTCCGAAAGAAACTTTGTTTACATTTCCATCTTCAAGCATTGGCCTAAGTATGCGCCGATGGTGGTACGATTTATTTTCAATTTTCTCTGGGCAAGTCCTCAAGTTTTTGGCTTCGAAACTCTGAAAATCCAATCTCATTTATCCATGAAAGCATGCTAAATTTTTATTTCTGTGAATTTCCAATACTCCTGACGAAATAGATACTGTTTTCCTCAAATAGACTCAAATTTCCCACCGACAGGTAGAAATTACAGGCAAAAGTGAGGAAAGAAAAAAATTCTAAAAAAATATTCGGACTTCAAATTAAAGAACGGGAACAAGTTTCTGAGAACGAAAAAAGATTCAATGTTGTTAAAACGAAAAAAGATCCTCAATATTTCCAACGTATTTGCGAGGATACACTATTTTTTTCGACAAATGGTCAATTTAGACCCAAATTACCCCACCTTACCCTATATCTCAAGATTTACCCTTCTTCTTCTCCTTCTTCCAGGGACGTAGGAAGCATCTCAAACTTGGAGGGGCACGACACTTCGAGGGCACTTTTTTCTTAAAAAAGGGGGCACTTTCTAGAAATATAAAGGCACTTCTTTGTTTATTGCAAAATCTTAGGGGGCACATGCCCCCAGTGCTCCCCCGGTTCCTACGTCTATGTCTTCTTTTAGATCCACAGTGTAGTAATTAAACTGATAAAAGAGTAGACTCCATTACATGTCGTAGTTTCGCTATTTGCCGGAACTGATAGCGTTACAACTACGACTCATTTCCCTACGCATGTAGATTGATTGCTGATTCTATGTGAAACCTAGACTTGATTACATGTCGTAGTTTCGCTATTTGCCTGAACTGATAGCGTTATAACTGCGACTCATTTCCCCACGCATGTAGATTGATTGCTGATTCTATGTGAAACCTAGACTTGATTACATGTCTTAGTTTAGCTATTTGCCTAAACTGATAGCGTTACAACTGCGACTCATTTCCCTACGCATGTAGATTTATTGCTGATTCTATGTGAAACCTTTTAGCTCTTCTACAAAGGTTCGGCTAAGTAGCGTTGGAGCTTGTATCGACAGAGCAGAAACTGCGCACGCACGCGCGAAAACTGATAACTTTGAGCCCCCCCTAGCTCCCTGCAACAGATCCCAAAATTAGGCAACACTTAATATTTTCTTCCTTTGGCCTCAAACTCTTGATTTATTATTTCAAAAGCTCATCTTTTCAAACACTTCCTTTTCTCAGAGTGATCGATGACGTCATTTTACGCAGTTTCTGCTCTGTCACTTCTATCGCTATTGGGTACATTCGAAGATTCTACAAATGTATCAATCTATCGTTCGACTCGCCTTCGGATACTTTTAGAATTTAGCTATCGGGCCTACATCACTCGCTACTTTTTTCTCGCGACCACCAGGTCTAAAATGCCTCACAAATCATTTTTGGAACTGCTTTACCATTAGACTAGGTATCAGTACTTCGTTAAAGGATTATTCCTATCATACTCAAAAAAACTGTTGTCCTCTAAGCCACATCCCGACTAGCAGGCGATGGGGGGACAGAAACTCGTCGCCGATTGACATTTTTTGCCGCTTTTACAGCTCAAGGGAAATAAGGCCCTCAGTGGAGCGACAACAATTCAACTCAAAGAGATGAGCGTTACTTGAGGGTCCTTATGGAGTGAGGCTGATAGAACAGTTTGGCCGATTTAAAATTCGATCAGTTCAACTACTGCGTTGTGGATCCATGATTTATGCTTAGGCGAAATTTGATTTTCAGATAGCGTGACTTTTTAAAGTTCCGGCAAAGGATCGTGGGTGACAACTGCTCTTTAAAAATGTCTGTGTAAATTCGATCACTTATCTCTTTGAAGCTTTGAAACTCCAGCAACTTTGCGTATAATTGCTGCCCTTATTGCTTTTAGCCTCCCATAATTTCTCGGAAGATCGAAAAATGTTTACATTTGTTTTGATCTGGCGGCGGCTGTTGTGTGAGTTCAGTGAATGGTTGGTTTGGGTACTACTGCCTCGTGATTTTGGATTTTCTTTTGTTCATCAGGTGTTAAAGTGGCTAGTTTGTATCGTTAATTTATTCTTCGCACAAACCTAACTGACGAGGGTGCGACAAAACGCGTGTTTGGTTGTTCAACGTTGTTCTTTGTTGCAGTTTCTAACTCATTTCTTTCCTTTCAAGGTTTTAGATGAATTCGTTTTTCTCTTGCAGCATTCAGCAGCTCTCTTTCTAGTAGCAGACTTGATTTGGTTATTGTTATTTTACAGGAGTTTACAGTTTTTTTCTACAGATTGCATTTTTTGTGACGTTGAAAGGTTTAGTACGATGAATCCGTTATTCAAGGCTAGTTTCAAATTTTGTGCCACAAATCTCTCGTTTAAATGTTGACAATGTTTCGCATTCCTTTTCAGAACGCTTTCCGACCTGGCAACTTATCATCTGTCAATATGCTTTCATTGGATGCCCTGCTTACCGTAGTCAATGAAATTGAGGCTCATTCTCAAAGAGTATCCTCAAGGACAGATAGTGACAATGTAGGCCGACTGGCAATTGAACAACAAACACGCGGAGAGAGAACTGTCAGCACATCATCAGAGAGAACTGGTAAGTTTGACTTGACGTGCACCGGGTGGGTTGAAAAAGTGGGATGTTTGCCTGCATATATTGATTGCATCTTATTCACAAATTCATTCTTGAAAAGAACAGGGTGCAAATCTTTAAAAGGGTGGGTGTAAAATGCAGTTAAATTTTTCCTTTGAATTAAAATACGTTAAGGAATTTTGGATAATTAGCTGTAAAATTGCCTCGGCAATCTTTTCTAACCGGAACATTTTTGGAAACAGCATCGTGTGAACACTCGAAAATCATGGAAACAGAACATTTTTCGACGCTTTTGGAACGGAGCCCATAGATTCTTAGGGTATAGGTACATTTCTTTGGCATCTAGGTCTTGCAATGAGTTTTTAATGTCAAAGTTCGTACCGTTTTCAAATTGTTCCGATATCTCGTGAATGTAGTCTCCATTAAACGTTGACACAAAAAGTTTGTCAGTCGCTGTCCATTTCAGAGAACTGGTCATGATCTGTATAGCTTGTGAAGTTTTTTTGGGCCACCTGGTTTACGGCTTTGTTTGTTTACATTTGCTGCTTTGATTTCATGTATTTTTTCCCAGCCCTTTACTCACAGACACAGATAAATCTAAAGACCCTTGTGTTCCCCATGATCCTTTGTACGGACCCAAACTGTCAAAGCAACGTATTTTGAACAGACGATAGAAGGAACTTAAAGAGCTACAAAGGTTTGCTAATCCTTCAGATATTTTCTAGGAGTACTCATTGTTTGAGTTCCAAAGCGATTTGATAAAACCCCTCATTTGAAGATTAAAGAAACAATACAACTAGACTTATTACATGAGTCCTTGTTTTCGCTCCATCAATTCAATAGAGCAAAACTTAAACGAAAATTATAAGTCTACAATACAACCTCGTGATTGCCAGGACAAAACCACTTCCATACAGCACAAACTTCACAATTGGACCGCAAAGGATCATGGAAAAAACAGCGTCTTTGATGAAGCTTGGTAGCTTATTTTTTCGTTACGAATTCTGCCGTTGTGCTGACACCATACAATGGTATTGAATAATTTGTTCAGGTGAGGATGACTCTGGATCTGAAGACAACATGGAGTACTTAGGCATCATACCACCAGCACCACCCACTTCTGGTTTCAGTGTTGCTAAGCAACTGTTGGCCAAAACGAAAGCGGGGACGAGTGTACATAGGAAATCGAGAGCGTTATCTGACGCAAATGATACTACTTTGCCATGCTCAGAAGATCTTGCTAGACAGAAGAAAAGAAAGAAGGTATGTCTTGCATCTTGAGTCTTGCTTGCGTTTATATTGTTTATGATTACCTGTCTGAAGTTTCAAAAATGAAGCAATACAGAACTCCGCAACTCCTATTGGTTAATCGCACATATCTTGCAGGTTGCCCGTATCCCTGTATAATACGATACATGGACGCGTTGTTGTCGCCACAGCAACTCCCTTAGGCCTGTGAGATTTACAATTAACTCAGACGACATGACAGTAACAAAATGTATTTGACGAATGGATTAAAGTCAAAATTAGAAGCTGTCAGGTAATAAAACTCATACTAACCGGTTTTGTCGTTGCACGGGAAAATATAAAGCCCTGGGTCTTAATGCACTGACCTCGCAAGCTCGGTCTGTACTCTTAAGACCTCGGGCTTCATATTTTCTTGTACAACACAATACCGGTTAGTATGCGCATATTTTATTGAAACTATCTCAAATGGAACAGAAACTGCTACACGAGAGAAGAACTTAATTTTACTGTAATTACCAAACACAGTTACCGTAAAGTCTTTTTGTGCTTGGTCTCTGTATCCAAACTAAAATTATGTCTGAAGATGCTGTTTTGACACATGCACTCTCAAGAATTCTCGTTGGTCAAGGAACTGTCTGGTAGACGATTACGGAAAAGATGGAATGTATGGTCATTTGGCGATGTTTTGCGCTCTATAATGGCATCAGCAACACAAAGGAGTTTTGCTCGTGACATTTTTTTGAGTTATTACAACCCCAACCAGACATCTAATGTCAGACATTCTCCGGTGCAGTGTTTCCCTTTTTGCGTTTCTTAGGTCGTGTCTGCATTTATGCAAACTTATATGTAGTTTTACTTTTTTATTTTTTTATTTTTACATTTTAGGTAGAGTAATCCGTAATATGTGCATGGGTCGTAGGAAACAATGGTTAAAAATGTAAACGCAAACATACCTGTGCCTTTATCGTGGCGTCTTCTGCCTTTCTTGGCTTTCCTCTGCTTCCCTGGCTCAGTTCAATTCATCGCTTCAAGTTCGTAATGGCCTAATTCAGTTTCTCTGCAAAAGCGAAGCTACCCTCGAACTGAGCCAGGGAAGCAATGGAAAGCCAAGAAAGGCAGAAGAAGCCACGATAAAGACACAGGTATGTTTGCGTTTACATTTTAACCATACTTCGTTTCCTGCAACCCATGATATGTATTGTAAATTTCTTAATGGTTTGTTAAAAAAGATTGCATTGTGATAAATTTAACGTCAACTGTCTCTTCTAGTTACTATGGCAAGGCATTGAAGAATTCAATAAAAAAGCAAAGAAAGGGATCGAATTTCTGCAAGAACATGGCTTGCTATCGACGCCCATTGTTCCGAATGAGCTTGTACATTTCTTCAAAGAAAACCAGAAAGTTGACAAGAAAATTATGGGAGAGTACATTGGAAATAGAAATAATGGAAAAGTTCTTGATGCATTTGTGTGGTATGTTGTTTTTATATTTTCCCAAAAAGTTGGTTGTCATTGGGTAGTTGCAGTGGCTGGGTTCGTCTAAACAAAGATCCATGACAACTCAGATAATCCACAAGACTGAATTTGAACAATGAAAAATTTCTGCAGCGACCGTGACTAGCCCATTTACTGAGATTTTGACGTTCCGTTGGAATTTATCATCAACATCATTATAATCATCATCATCATTACCATCATCATCGTCATCATCATCATCATATTCATCATCATCATCATCATTATCATCACCATCATCATCATCATCACCACCACCATCATCATCATCATTACCATCATCACCATCATCATCACCATCACCATCATCATCATCATCATCATCATCATCATCACCACCATCATCATCATCATTACCATCATCACCATCATCATCATCATCATCATCATCATCATCATCATCATCATCATCATCATCATCATCATCATCATCATCATCATCATCATCATCATCATCATCATCATCATCATCATCATCATCATCATCATCATCATCATCATCATCATTTGGTCGTTATCGAAGACGCCACCTGCAAACTAGAGTTTTAGCGTAAACAAATTCTATAGGCACAGCAAATAAATCAACAAAAGCCTTAAAATTTGAAAGATAATGTTAGATCTTACGAATTATATTCTTTTTGCTAGAAGTCACCCTCAGTTACCCATTTTTGGCAGTTTCTAAAGTTTTCTAAAATTTAGTTTTTAATGTCGATATGCTTCAAGAATTTGCTTAGGCCAGAAGGCCAAAACTGTGGATTGCAGGTAGGTACAAATTTTAATTTTCAAGATTAACATCTTAACGCTCAAAACACTAATACCAACAGAACAAACGAGGTGTCTGTGTTCAAGTTAACTATTGAGAAACATTTTGGGAGTGATTAGCCATTGATTAAAGCTACATTCACTTAGCTGGACCCAACCAAATCTGTATACCTTTTCTTGGACACCCGATACATGCCTTTATCTGAAATGAATGTTTTCTACGTTTTTTCTGCAGCTCATTTGATCTGAAAGGATTCAGGATTGATATTTCTTTGAGACAATTTCTTGAAACATTCAGACTGCCTGGTGAAAGTCCAGTTATATCATTTATCTTGGAACACTTCGCTGAACGATATTACGTAAGTTGCCTCTCTATTAAAGGAGCAGGGTCACGTAACCGTAAACAAACCTGTTATCTCTAGAATCTATATTGTTGCCCACACGTGGCCATTGTACTCTGTTGGTGGATGGGGTGAATCCACACTAAAGTTACTACTAAAAATCCACCAATATCTCTACAATCGTACAATATATGAGTGTTTCGTTTGTTTCTCTACGAAGTACGAGAGTCCATCTTCGAAATAACACTTTCATTTTGAAAAAAGTAGTGAAAAATCACTGTGATATAGCCTATCAAAAATACTGCAAAATCGTCGTTTTGAACCGAAGTTTGTTTACGTTAAATCGGCGTAAAAAGATAGGTTTAAAATTCCATGATCCATTTCTTATAAGTGAATGGTTTGAACAATCTTCAGCTTCCCATCCATAATTCTACCGTCGGACTTTTTACAAATTTTGAATGCTTTTCGAAATTACAGCGTATTTCATATCTCAGCTCATTTGAGGGTGTGACGTCATCAAATTTTTAAATCGTAAACCACAGAAGTGACAGACTTTTGATTGATACCATGTTGCAGACATCAGTAAACTATGGTCTCCTTGGAAACTATTTCTCATGTTGCGTGAAGCAGCTTAAAATTGATTTGATTGGTACTCTTGGAAGCTGAAAGATTGGGCCTAAATAGGGTCATGTTTATTAGAGTACTATATGAGACTCTGTTGACCGAAGCGCTATCATCATCAACTCAAAGAATACGGAGAAACAAGGGACTCCAGGCCATAAGTCTAGTTCTGCATGCCAGACGAATTCTTAGTTTTCATTTGGGTGGCAAGCTTCAATCATCAAGGTGTTTCAATAGGTCAGTTTTAAAAACGAACACAATAGTGTGCTTACATTGTGTTTTCTTCTTGCTTCTTCATAGGAGGCAAACTCGGAAGGCTATGCGAATACAGATGCTGTGTTCACATTAGCATATGCTATTATTATGCTTAATGTTGATCAACACAATGCAAATGTCAAACAACAAAAGTCAATGACAGTCGAGGTAAGTGCCTTTTTCTTCCAGCCTTGTTAGAGGGTGCTAGACTTCTACTTTTAGTTCTAGTCAACTCCAACCATTCCCCCATCATTTCTCAGATCAGGACTCAGGGCTCAAAAAATGTCTTTTCCTTCCTGGTAGCAAGCTAAAAACCATCGTTTCTGATTACGTTTTTTCTTCTTCTTTGCCTATAAACTACCTCATTCTATTCTTTTTCCCTTCTCTCCTTTTCTCTTTTCTCATTTCCTTTCCTGTCACTTTCTTTCCCCTCGTTTTCTCGTCTCTCCTCTCATTTTCTCTCCTTTCCCTTCCTTCCATTTCTTTTTCATTTTTCTCTTCTTTTTTCCTGTGAAGTTGAGTATTTTAGCTACCTTGCTACATGTCTTAAATTCACAAAACTGGACTAATTTTCCAAGCTTTTGATTATCTGTTGCTGCAATCACTGCAGATTTAAATTAATTAGAAAACGGAGAGTCATTTCTTCGTTGGAGTTGCTTTATCCGCTGAAAGCATTTTTGGTCACGGAGTGTATCATTGCGGTCTATGTGGGGAAAAGGAGTGTTTCTTGCAAGCCTCTGTCTTGCTTTTATATCTCCTCCCATCCTGATTTGCAAGACGATCAAAGGAAGTGAATTTGATTGAATTATGATAACAAAAGAAAGAATATCATGATTTATGATTGGACAGACAAGGATGGACGGGGGCACCTCACGAACAGGAAACGAAGAGCTTTGATTAGGTTTTCTGATGCAAGGTTGAAACAGAATAAAGCCTGTTGATAACTTGATGAAATGGAAACTGGTTCCAACAATCGACGTGTTGTTGGAGCTAAATTTGAAGTCAAAGAATGAAATTATAGGAAATAATTAGTGCTTTGTGTGTGACTGGTAACTGATCACTGAGCGACAGGCCTGTGGAATCAAGGGGCATTGCACCCCCCCCCCCAAAAAAATCTCACACGCCTTTGGCCTACGATCCAGCAAAGATCAATAAAAATCCCTTTATTCTTAATGTCTCACACACCTTTTCAAAAGAGTAAAGTACCCATTGGCTAGCATTAGAAAAAGGGCATGTTCAAAGGGTTTTTAGTCATGTCAAATGCACGGTCAAATGTTCCCAAATCGATGCACGCAGTGACATACCTCTAAGGCTCCTTTGATTGCAATCGTAGGACTTCAAAAGAAATGTCAAAGGTGTGAATGGTGGAGGAAATTTTCCCGAAGAAATGATTGATGACATATTTAACGCAATCAAGTAAGTAGAATGCTTCAAAAATGATGTATTTCCGTTTCATTTTTAATCATGTTAACATATCAAGAGACAACAGCAACAATTTCAAATTCTGAAACCAAGTCTAGCGTGAGCGTGTGGCCGAGTGGTTAAGGCGTCTGACGCGTAAACCAAAAGGTCAGAACGGCCGTAGGTTCAAATCCCACGCTGGACAGTTTGGTCGTTGTCCGTAACACTAGCCCTGGTCGACCAGAGCCATGTGAGGGAAATCTGGTAGCTGTGGCAGGTAGCTGCGGCGGACTGATGGTAAAACATCCGTGGCCCCTGCTGGAAATAAGTCTCTCAGACTTTCGCGGGCTAGCCACGTTGAATATAAATACGTACCTACCTACTACGTTCACACGATGGCGGCACTTTTTGAAAACTATAGAGAAGTTAGCGGTAACTAACACGGTGTAATCTTTGCAAGAATTTGATGCGAAAGAAATGTACCTTCACCTTAACAAGCGTGTAGCTTCATTTTGAAGCCGTTGAAAAATAATTCTGTTTCCATCACTTTCGAGTGTTCACACGATGCCGTTTTCAAAATGTGTCGGTTAGAATTCTGTTTTCAAAATCTACTGTTTTCAAATCTGCCCGCAAAAATGTACCGTTTTCGTGTACTGTTTTCGGGAAACATCTCCAATGTACGCGTTGCAGTTTACGAAAAACCTTCATTGTCACTAAGTGAGAGGTTGCTTTCACCACTGTTATATGGAATGGAAGTGATGCGTGCCTGTGCAGTACGGGTTCAAAGATCAAATGTTTGAATGCAAGGAGTTTATGCTGTCGGCAGTCCGATTCAGGGGATAACTGGGATAATAGATGCTTGTTTATGGAAAGTCGTATAGGAGAAATGGCGATACGACAGATGTTCTTTCGTCGTTCTGTTACGTTAAAACAACTCTGGTGGAAATTGTGACGTCTTTGTTGTTCCCCTTTCTTGCCTTGTTCTTCTTGCAATGTCTGGCCGTGTAAACCTCAGTTCAGGTCAATTATATGGAAGTATCAAATATAAACATTAGTCAGAAAGTGCAGCTTTTACTATGAACGTAAGGACCTCGACGAGTATCTTGTTGAAGGCACAGAGTGAAATGCAAGAGACAAATCCGGTTTGAGTCGACATTCCCAGTTATAAAAGATAATCCTTGTCAATCAGTGTTTGACAAAGCTGATCAAATGTTGTACTTGTTAGGGTTAGGCCATCATTATTTAAAGAACGTATCAAGACGAACTTGCCACCTCATGCTGCAAAATGTAAATTATAGACATGTATTTAGGTTTTATAGCGATATAGATAGACATTTTGCATAAATTATGTTATGGATCGTACGGCTTGCTAAACAAAGAAGGTCCATATAGAATGATTTTTTTTTACTTTTTCACAGGACTGAAGAGATCATTATGCCATCAGAAAGAACTGGAAGAGTCAAGGAGAACTATGACTGGAAGGTAATGTCTTCTGTATTTTTTTGATAAAGATTCATGTGAGAACAAACAATTTTTTTTGTGGGTAAAACAACTTCTTTTTCTCGGTTACTTAAAGGATAATCGTTGGTTACTTTATTTGGCCAACGAAATTATTAATCTGCAAAATGATGGAGTCTACAAAATCAATGCGTACATATCCGTTTATTTATTGAGTAGAATAATTTTGCACGTAATTTTGTAAACTTGAACTATTAAGCCATATTAGAGACTATTTATAACGATTTTATCTTTTTGCTTTACACCTCAAGATCTGCAATTAGATATCGAATATTATACTCACTTAGAATGGCGTTCACGGCTCAAAATTTTCAGGGGGTAGTCAAAGAAAGTTCCCAACAAAAAACAGACAAACTCTCAGTATTTTTGCACATTTTCGCATCTTTTTTGAGAAGCTCTAGGGAGGCAACTGCCCTTGCTGCCCCCATGCTGTATACGGCCTTGCTGTCTTAATACACAATTGCTTTCACTTTTTTGGATGTGAATACTTTTGTTTGTTATTGGAGGCTTTCTTGTAACAGGATCTAGAGACTCGATTTCCACTTTATTCTCTTAGTTATAACCATTTCTGTATACAGTAGAAACCAGCGTAAATGAACCTAGGTTTTTCATGGGCAGCCTGAAAAGGTTCATAATTAAATGGCAGCTATTCTAAATTCCAGCCTACTATGTTCTTAAAAGCTTCGTATATACCAGGTATATACAGTAACCGCTTTGCACACATGGATGCACACATGGATGCTGCTTTTCAGTGCAAGAATTCTGATGACTTTTTGAGAATTCTAAAATTCTTGAGAATTTTCAAGAAAATTTTAGGTTAGAATTCCTGTTTAAAATCTGATAGTACCACTGAAGAATTCTGATTATATTGTCAAGAATTCTTGAAAATTCTAAGGCCATGTTTATATGGAGAAAAACACCTCACCTGCCAGACCCTGGGCTGAGAGGTGAGGTGGAGGAAAGTCTCTCTTCCGTCAAATCAGAATGAACTGACCAATGAGAATCAACCAAAAATTTCATTTCACCTCACCATACCGGTGGTGTTTCGTTTATATGGAAAAATTTCACCTCACCCAGGTGAGATTCCACCTCTGGTGAGGTGGGACTTCACTATGCCGGTGGTGTTGCGTTCAACATGTAAACGCGAAATGAAAAAACAAAGGATTCTATTGGAAGGTGGAATCTCACCTCTCAGCCCCGGGTCTGGCAGGTGAGGTGATTTCCCCCATATAAACAGGCCCTAAGGAATATCTGAAGAGATAAGATCTACTATGTAGGAACCTCTCTCCGTTTCGGCTTCTGGGGGGTTCTTATTCAGCGCTTTAAAATATTAAACTTCAGTCGCAAGGTTTTTGTACAGCAGGTTATTTCATGCGGGTTTTGTACAGCAGATCGGATCTTTGATACTAGCAATATTATCTGTTAGTAATTCAAAAATCTGTTCCCTTTACAGGTTCTAATGAGGAAAAGTCAGATGCAGGATTCACAATTCTTGCACCTTAACACCAATATGTATGATGAAGACCTCTTTTTGGTTGTCTGGGGACCAACTGTAGCCGCTCTCTCTTATGTCTATGATAACGGAATGGACAAATCTGTCGTCCAAAAGGCTCTTACAGGCTTTAGGTAAGTACGTTTCATCGCAACCATATTCCCTTTGACTTCAGTCATGTAACAATGCCCGTTTACATGAAATTGTATAGATTAGTCAGTCAAAAAGGATTTACATTGTGCACATGCCTGTTGAAATGTGCAAAAGAATTTCCGTGTTAAAAGGGCTTTGTCTCCAAATTTCGGTCGAAACAGTCATTTTGAAGCTTTTTGATGGGCAATATCAGACATTTTTACCAGTGTTTAGGCTCACGACATAGCCTAGGTCGACAAAGTCTTACATACCACTACAGAAACAACGACGACGACGAACACAACAACAACAACAACAACAACAACAACAACAACAACAATGATAAAAGCAAAAACATTATCAGTTTTTACTGAAGCTTTGACTTATAGATTTTCTTATGATAAATTGAGACGGAAATTGACAGATATAGCTGTGCACTCAGGAAGTGGGCTAAGACATCTCAGAAGCGAGGCAAGCAACCCTCGGTGGTTGGAAATTCTTATTGCTACAGTGAATTTCATGGAAGCTAATTGGTCTTAAAGATGAGGAACTTCTGGTTCTTAGTGAATGGTTTGCTTGCTCTTGGATTGAGGAAACGTTCATCTGGATACTTACGGCATTTGTTCATGGCTAGTGTCACTTTGTAAACTTTAATTTGAGGCGTTTTAGCATTGGAGGCTGGAGCCGACAACGTAGGCCCGTCCGCCCCGTCCTGGAGCACTCAGCTTGTTGCTATGCGGACATGAGATCGGGGGGGGGGGAGTTTAGTTCTAATTTTCAATGTGAAAGTCTGTGAGCAATAATTTGAGCGTCCATCAGTCTTTCAAGAGCGATAACTACGAATATGCAACCAGTCTAAGCTGTTTTTCGAAAATGAAAACATCGTTTTCAAGATGAATCTTTTCAATTTATAGAGGAAATAACCATTCTTTTACGGTTACTTACTTGGATGTAAATGGATTTTAACGAGCACTTGAAACGGGCACTTCATCCAAGCCACCAAACAAACTGCATAAAACAATGAAAAACAATAGATATTGTTTGCAGATTTGTTTACATTTTGGGGACGGAGCCCGACAGAGCCTCGACGGAACTAAATTGTTTGTAGATGAAAATATGCCTTCAGTTGCCTTGATCACAATGCCTTCATGTGGTTGAAAGAATAAATCGTATTTGTATATCATTTTAATGTTTTTACGCTATTTGTCTGCTCGCAATGAGTCAAAAAGGAAGGTGTAAAGAGATACAAAATAGCCTCAAAATCATGTATCAGGTAAGAACAAAATCAGATCTTTTCACATTGCCTCGAGAATAGAAAGGAATAGGAGGTTGAAGTCAACATAAATTCCCTTGCAGATCGCAAGAGGGAAGTTCAGCCTTTTGTAAGTCAATGCCTGTCTGTTTTGTAGAAAATGTGCTGTAATCTCAGCTCGGTATGGTTTGAGTGAAGTGTTTGACAATTTGGTGATCTCTCTTTGCAAGTTTACTACATTGCTGACACAAGGAGAGGTAGGACATAAGATTGCTGTACCATAATGATAAAAATCCTGGTTGCATAAAAGTGTTTATTCTAAAGTGAAATGAAATGCAACATAATTTCTTAAGGAACTGGTTGTTGCAGTTCAAGATCTGAAGTAGATCACTCATACCTCTTTGTGCTTGTTTAGCTCCACGAATTTTGATCATAGAAATATTAACGGCCAAAGAGGACAGTTATTTATTTGGTCATTTTCAGATATAAAAGGCAAAAAAGTAGTCTGTTGTCTTTCCATATTCAAATCTTTTGATATATTCTTTCATATTACCTATCGCTGCAGGCCAACAATGCATTGACTTATGACGATTAGTCCCTTGTAATCCTGCGGTGAACCTTACTCATAATGAAGCAGTGAAAAAGCTGACCTTATTTCGTGCATTTATCAATCGAATTATGATGAAATCACAGCTTTGAATTTCGAATCCCGTGGGAATGTTATCAGTTCTTCAATCGAACCGAATGTTCTATCACATTTGCCGTAACAATAGCCATTTACAAATCTTGCAGATTGGTACTCTAGGAAGCTCAGAGGTCGGGTCTTAATAGGGTTAGGTTTTTCAGGGTCATATATGAGTCTTTGTTGACCGAAGTGCTATCATCAAATCAGAGAGCACAAGGAAACAGGGGACTCCAGTTCATAAGTCCAAGCAATCTTTACTTTGGACGCATACTTATAAGGAAGATTCATATGATGTACTATGCAGTCAAAGCACTCTATTCAAGTGATGGCAATACTCAGCGTAACTCTCCGCCGTAAACGGAGTACTTTAATACCAATATGTTCTTTTCAGCCAAGTGACAACTTGCCGGTGACTTTTGGCACAAACATCAAGGCCCAGTTGAGTGCGCGAACAGCATTCTCTTTGGCTCACAAGCATGGGGATATTTTAAGGGAAGGATGGCAGAACTTGTTGGTTTGCATGTTACAGTTGTTTAAAACAAAATTGCTACCGAAAGTATTAACAGAGGTGAGCCAAGTCATGTTTTTTCCTGCTCTCTTTTTTTTATGCATCAAAACAGACTTTTCACAGAAACAACGAGACAAATAAAGTGCGTGCCATCGTTGGAGGGAACTGACTTGGTGTCAACGGATTCCCTCTATGTATGGCACTTACAATTCAGCTTGGACTCTTCCAATCATAGTCGTAACCGGGAAGCAAACAATTCGCCTTTTTGTTAACCCTTTAGTTTCAACGAGCAACATCCACAACCCAAAGGTACGCATTGATGCACCTTCGGAAGTCCATACTCGAACTAAATCTATGTAAGTGCTAGAACTGTAGCACTTCCTGGCCGTCTCCCTCATTCGACTATGTTCCAAAAAGAAGAAAAACGCACTAACAAAGTACACAAACACATACATACCACAGAAAGCTGCGGACACTTAGCTTGCTCCTGTGATGGACTGCAGTTGGACAAAATAAGTAAACGAAGAAACGCTGTATCAAGCTTTCTTTATAAACTAGCTATAACAAAAGTTAATGAATGCTTTGTGATAGTTGACTGGTTACAAGTTTTTTCCATGAATTTCTTTCCGTGTTTTTGACTGTTATATTCCTTGAACTTAACTGCGCGATAAATAAGTAAATTGGATGTAGGCCAATAGCATCAGTAATTATTTGCAATGATGCAATTACACTCTGGTCCATAATGGACACCCAACGCAGACAAAAGATCTATCCATTATATTGTGAGGGTAAATCCCTGCATGTCACATTAAACAAATAGCGTGCAAAGCACTTTGGGTGGTGGAAAACGAGCCTGATGGACCACATGGTAAACGATGCTATCGTGAATTCTCGCCAACACACCCTCATTGACTCAGCCTCACGAATCAGTGACGCATCGTACAAAGGTTGGCTCAAAAAATATTTTCTTCCTTGTAGCAAGCCAAGTACCTTCATTACTTTTTACACACTGTCTTCTCCTTTCTCGATAAACCATCTAATTCTATCCCTTTACCTTTCTCTCCTTCACTCTTCCCCCTCCATTCCTTCCCCCTCCATTCCTTCCTCACTTCCTTTCTTTCCCTTCTCTCCCCTTTTCTTCCGTTCGTTTTTCCTGTCTTCCTTCCTAGGAATTTGAGCATTTCAGCTACCATCCTGGTACCGCCGCTACCACACTACCTTCGTTTTTTGAGCCCTAGTACAAACAGCCAAAATGATGTTTTGAGTCAGTTCCTTTGTTAATATACTATTTCTTCCTCTACCAAGGTGGAAGACTTTATTGATCAAAGTGGAAAAATCAGCCTTATTCGAGAAGAACCACAGCCAACAGCCAGGTAATGTTACGCTATTAAAATAAACATGTTTATCTTCATCTATGTCGTTGAAGATAACATTATTCTTTTCTTATTGTTTGTCGATTGATTCACATCAAGTTTGCTTATGCAAACCTCAATTTCAGCAAATTTTTAGTAATCTGCTTTCTTATTAAACAACGACTCTTACATGTTGTAGTATTAGTAGCAAGTTGTTTCGAATGGGATTGTCAAGATTTCTAGCTAATTGAAGCTAATTTAGGCCCACTATGCATGCCATGGTGAAGCATGGGGCCGCTTCTTTGACGTCCCATCCGAATTACGGCAGGATGGATTTCTGGGTCAAGCCTCCGAGGTCACCCATCCGGAATCTGACCTTATTCGACCGAGCTCAATTTCAGTTACCTGACGAAAACTGTATAAGCTGCTCGACCACTCATCTCACATGTTGAAATGGTTCAAGCTATGAAGCTCATTTTCTTCTGGAAATGGAGACAAATGGAGACAAAATTTTCATTCTGGAATGGAGACAAATGTAGCTGTAATATATGCAAATAAGTAGATTTTTATTGTAATTTTTCTTTTTTCTTGTATGTAAATAGTTGGTATTAATTAGTTTGTAAATAATTATTTATGTATATTAACTATCTCCCTACCAACTGTAAATAAAGAGATAATAATAATTATTATTATTATCATTATCTATTTGTCGCACATTTTCTTTAAATGGTTCATGATTTGTCCTTGAGGCTTGGTGACAGCAAGTCTCCTCAAAACTCGAGGACTTTCCTGAGGATTCTGGCAGAATTCAGGATGACTGTTTTCTGCAGTTCAACGATCTTGGTGTCGATTCCGATTTCTTTGAGTCTTTTTCGGAGGTCTTTAGGGGTTGTTCCAAGGGCACCAATAACTATAGGTATGATCCGCACACTCATGTTCCACAATTTTTTAAGTTCCCTGGCCAGATCTTGGTATTTCTCTAACTTTTCGAATTCTTTTGTTTCAACTCGACTGTCGTATGGAATAGCGAAGTCCACTATCAGGCATTCATTCTTCACTTTATCCTTGATGATTAAGTCTGGACGCCTTGCTTGTATGACATGATCTGTTTGTATGTTGAAGTCCCAGAGAATTGTACTGACATCGTTGTCCATTGTTGTTTCTGGTTCGTGTTCATACCATTTGCTTTTTACATCAAATCCATATTTCAGGCAAGCTTCCCAGTGGATCTTTTTTCCGACCCAATCATGACGTCGTTTAAACTCTTTTTGCGCCATCTTGCTGCATTCACTTAAGAGATGATTTACTGTTTCATCAGCTTGCTTACACATTCGGCATAAACTATCCTCCTGCGTTTTATCGATCTTTGCTTTTATCTGATTTGTTCTAATTGCTTGTTCCTGCGCAGCTAGGATGAGCGTTTCCGTTTCTCTTTTAATTCCTCCCTTACTAAGCCATTCCCACCTATCCTTGCTAGCAACTGCTTCTGTTTGTCTTAAAAACTGTCCATGTAACGCTTTGTCGGTCCAGTCTTGCTTACGTTCCTTTGCTCTTCTACTTTTGAATCCCTTTGCTGTTTCTACTATATCTTCTGGTTTCCTTGCGGCAGTGATTAGCTTTTCTTCACTCTCCTGGATGTATTTCTGTAGTCCAAGTATCGCAGTTCTCACAGTGTCTTCGATACTGATAAGACCTCTTCCACCTTCTTTCCTTGATAGGTATAGTCTATCTACATTGCTCTTTGGGTGCAACGCTTTGTGCATCGTCATCAACTTTCTTGTTCTTCTATCCAAAGCTGAAAGCTCATCTTTGTTCCAGTCTAGGAAGGGAGCTGAATATCGGATGACAGCTACTGCCCAAGTATTGATAGCTTTGATTAAGTTATGGCCATTCAGCTTCGTCTCTAAGACCTTCCTTACTCTTCTTTTGTATTCTTTCTTTATATTTTCTTTCATTTCTGATCTTTTCAAGTCATCTGCCTCAAGCACTCCGAGATATTTGTAGCTTTCATCTTCCTTTAGGCTTCTAATCTTTCTCTCATCAGGTAATTTTACTCCTTCTGCCTCGACTGTTTTCCCCCTCTTCATTATCAATATAGCACATTTGTCTAAACCAAATTCCATCCCAATATCTTCACTGAATATTCTTACTGTTTGAATCAAAGACTCTAGATCTTTTTCATTCTTTGCATAGACTTTGAGATCATCCATAAACAGTAAGTGGTTGATCTTTTCCTTGTTTGAGACAAAATTGTATCCTGCTTTTACCTTTCGCAGCACACTGGTCAGGGGTATTAGAGCAATTACAAATAGTAGCGGTGATAAGGCATCCCCCTGGAATATTCCTCGTTTGATGTTTACTTCTCCAAGTTCTTGCTTTCCGCAAGTGAGCTCTACTTTCCACTTCTTCATGCTTTCTTTCAATAGGTTTTGAACCTTCTCGTTAATTCCTAGATTCACTAGACATTCAATTATCCAGCTATGTGGAAGCATGTCGTATGCTTTCCGATAATCTATCCATCCCATGGCTAGATTCTTTTTCCTGGATTTGACTTCCTTCAGTATCATTTTATCTATAAAGAGTAGGTCTGCAGTTCCTTTAGAGTTACGTCTGCATCCTTTTTGCTCCTCGGGTAGTACATTGTGTCCTTCAAGAAAACTATACACTTCATTTGCAACTATTCCAGTTAAAAGCTTCCAGACAAGTGGAAGGCATGTAATAGGCCGATGGTTACTGGCGACTGTACCTTTGCTGCGATCTTTTTGGATAAGAACAGTCCTTCCCTTTGTCATCCATGCAGGAGTTTCACCTGTTTCTAAGCAGAGGTTTAGATGCTCAGCTAGTTTTGAATGGAGACTTACAAAATTTTTTAGCCAATATCCCTGTACGCCATCAGGTCCATTATTATTATTATTATTATTATTATTATTATTATTATTATTATTATTATTATTATTATTATTATTATTATTATTATTATTATTATTATTATTATTATTCTCATTGCTATTAACGTTTCCTTTATAATTTCATTCTAGGCCGGATACAACAGGAATTCTATCCTCCTTCTATAATTATATCTTGGCGAATCCTGATACATCGAGCAAAGGGACTCAATCAGCCGAAGATAGAGAAGCACAGGAGCAGGCTGTTAATTGCATAAAGGTATCACATTCAATCCAAATGGTAATCAAATGTACAGGGTGTCTCGTCTCAAAGCTGTTTGACGTACAACGGTCTCAAAGCTGTTTGAAAGAATAATGGACAAACAGATAGTTGCTTTTATTACGCCTTTTTTATCTTCACTTCTCTGTGGTTTTCGACAAGGTTACAGTGCTCAACATGCTCTCGTAAGGCTTTTAGAAAAATTCAAGATAAGCCTCGATAAAGGTGGTAAAGCAGGGGCAGTATTGATGGATCTCTCCAAGGCATTTGATTGTATTAGACATGATCTCTTGATTGCAAAATTGCATGCCTATGGCTTTTCTTATGAAGCATTAACACTCATTAATGATTACCTCACAAACAGACAACAGAGAGTCAAGGTAAATGGTTCCTTCAGTTCTTGGAAAGAACTAACACGAGGTGTTCCTCAGGGGTCAGTCTTAGGCCCACTGTTGTTTAACATATACATCAATGATCTCTTACTTTTCATTCAAAGCTCAGATATCTGTAATTATGCAGATGATACCACAATCTATGCTTGCGACAAGAACCTGGAAAACATAACTCATAAGCTTGAAAATGACTGCAATGTAGCATTAGAATGGTTTGCCAACAACTTTATGAAATTAAATGCAGATAAATGTCATCTTTTGGTCATTGGGAAGAGATGTGATGATCCAGTTGCTGTTAAGATTGGAAGCGCCGAAATCGTTAATAGCTCTGAAGAGAAATTACTTGGAGTTCATTTTGATAGTAAACTCTCCTTTGACCATCACGTCTCGAAACTTTGCCAAAGAGCCAGTAATAAACTTTATGCACTTGCCCGCATATCCCCGTATATGGATCATAACAAACTAAGAATCTTGATGAGGGCATTTATTACTAGTCAATTTCAATACTGCCCTTTAGTTTGGATGTTCCACAACAGGCAGCTGAACCAAAAAATCAACAAAATACAGGAAAGGGCATTGAGAATAACATATAAGAACACCGAATCGACTTTTAGTGACCTATTACAGCGGGACTGTGCAGTCACTATTCATACAAAGAACTTGCAAATACTTATGACTGAAATGTACAAAACTAGAAATGACCTAAATCCCTCATTTATGCAGGAAATTTTATGTGAAAATATTACTCACTACAACTTGCGTAACAATAACGAATTTATTCAACCAAGAGTGAGATCAGTCAACAACGGCTCTGAAAGCGTCAGGTTTAAAGGTCCGCAGCTATGGCAAACGTTACCACCAACAATACGCAATTCAGAATCCCTTTATCAGTTTAAAACAAAGATAAAGAATTGGTACGGAGAAAATTGTTCATGCAGGTTATGCCGCACATTTGTTCCCAACCTGGGCTTTTTGTAATGCACATTTTTAGATATCTGTTTTTATACTGTTTGATATTGACAATTTGTAAATATTTTATCCACCATTTTTATGTAATGTTTGTATTGTAATATTTTTAGGTTGGAATTAATTAGCTAACTACTTTTAGCTATTTTTACTATTGTCCAACTGTAAAGAAATTGATAATAATAATCGTAAAGGTTTCCCAGTTTTGAACTAAAAAATCTCTCAACGTGCTTATTCCAGCAAAACAAATGAAACATCTTCGGAAATCATAATAATGCAGTAACTAAATGGGCATAAGCTAGACAAAATTAAACAACGGAATGAAAACGGGGAATTGTCAAGTTGAATCAACTTCTCAGCAATGGGGAGTAACGTCCTCAAAATGAACATTGTGATTGGCCACACTGTAATAATTTGCTTGTTGCTCACCTGATCTCAACATCAACAATACCCCTACAAATTAATTATATCTCGAGATCTCAAATCCTGAGATCTAATACTTTCTGCTCATCGCATTAGTTAAAAACATTTTCTTCAGTTTTGTCTCTTCTCTGAACAGGATTGCCACCCAGAGCTGCTTATCACAGAAAGCAAATTTTTACGAGGAGAATCGTTGCAAGAGCTCATCAAAGTAAGTCTCTTTACCGTAAAAGCTCTATATAGCTCCCTCTCTATCAGAGCCCCTTTCTGATAGGCCCCCTCCCTGAGCAACAATATCAAATCAGCCCCCCACTTACTTTAGGGGCAGAAAAATTCGCGGGCAGAAAGTTTCGCGAGCAAAAAAATCGCGAAATTAAGGGCATAAACTTTCGCGAATGACGTTTTTCCCCGCAAATTTCGTGACAAAAGCTTTCGCGATGCGAGAAAAAGACGCATTTTCGCGTGAAAAAACTTTCGCGACTGAAGAAAAGTGAGGGAAAAACACAATTTTCTAATCATTTTCATTACTTTTCACAGTCATAGTGACAATTTACAAGTTTTTATAGCCCAAGAGACTAAAGATCCGGGTGAGTAAAGAACAGCAAAGCAAAAACTTGAAGTGACGAAAAAACTGGATAGAAAAAACTTTCGCGAGTCGAGAATTTTCTATAATTTTGCGAGCAAAAACTTTCGTGAATTTTGAATTTAGATTATGCCTTGGCAGAAACTTTCGCGAAAAGTGCCGAAAAACGTGAAAATCGCGAAACTTTCAACCCGCGAAAGTTTCTACCCCTAAAGTATATCAAATTCCAAAAGTTACAAAATATTTTCCATTTATTTTGCTAAGCAAGTTTGCATGTTGGGTTTGATATGGTTTTTGGATAAAACTGTGTCGAATCTTTGCATTTGACTCATAAAATTGTATGTTCAATTAGAACTGACGACGATGAGCCTCTTGTTGCCCTGTGCTCTTTGACGTGATGATGGCGCTTCAGGCAATAGAGACTCATAGTATTACTCTGAAAATTTGACCCTATTTAGGCCCAAACTTCGCAATTCCTCCAGTACCAATCAGATTGCGAGATTTGTGAATTACTATTGTTAAGGTGTAAATGTGATAGAACTTTCAATTTGATTGAAGAATTGAAAACACTCCTACGGGATAGAGATTCGTAGCCGTGATTGTTTCATAATTTCATTGATGATTGAAGAAAGAAGGGCCAAGCTTTCGCTGTTTCATTATGAGTCCCTGTTGACAAAGGTTTACTGCAGGGATACAAGGGACTCATCGTCATAAGTCTAATGTTCAATCCGCAAAGTATGGTGTAAAAGAACTAAAGAGCCATCATATCTGCCCTTTTTATTTGACTTTGTGAATAAGCTGCCCCTTCTTTAAGCCCCCTTCTGGAGCATCCACACTTCAATAAACCCCCTAGGAGCTTAATTGAGCTGTACAGTAATTATAATCCTTATTCTAAATAGCCATGTCAGATGATATAACTTGCATTCATGAGAATACTCTACCTCGTGGATCAAACAAGTTCAGGCGCTTCAAAAGTCGTGGTACCAGGAGTATTGAGTAGATCTAAATGAATCAAATTTTGCTTGATAGCAGAAAAACAAAAGTCTTTATGTAGTATTTTAATGATCAAAGAAAACTTCCATGAATTAGAGTGTGCAAAAATTCATTGGTTGTGAAGGTTTATTCAGCCCAGGAGAGTATTTTTGTTAGGGACCAGCATTTTAAGTTATTCGACTTTTAGAATTTTTGGGATTTAGTGGGATCTTTGCAACCGACATGCTTTGTGAATACATTTTTTTGTAGTCTATTTGTTGTCGTCATTATCCTGGTCTACTAAAATCGTAAAATCGTAAAACCCAGATCGCACGTGGGAGGCATGCCATTGCAAAGGCTCCTTTAAAGACCTTCTGCCAACTTAGAGGCTTTGCGTGCATTATTTGCTATGTGTATGACAAACGACTTTCCAAACAAATTTCTTTTTTCGACAACAAAGAGATGATACGTTCGAGTTATGGGAGGTGCGTCCGTGGCAAAGGTACTTGAGTTTGAGAATTTGAGAATGGGAAATATCACGTTTTGGACGCTATATATTTGTCTACGCTAAAGACCCATTGCCAACCATGAAAAGCAATGCAAGGAGGAAGCCAGAAACGACTTTCAGATAATACGGAAGTCAACTTTGGCGCAACAAAGGATCATGGTTAGCAGTGGCTCTTTAAATCGTTCTGTGACGAAATGAAAGAAGGAGCTCCTACACACCATTATAGATGTTCTTTTCAGAGACTTGCTTGCCTTTGTTCTTTAGGCTTTGGTATTTTCATCGAAGCCAGAGGGTGCAGTTGATTCAACAGAAATGCCCTTTGATGAAGACTCTGCAGCTTTCTTTTTGGAATTCCTCATCAGAGTTGCTTTACAAAATAAGTAAGTATTCTCCAGAATTATCTTCAAAATATGTTATTATGTGTACCTGGGCTTTAGTTGTAAACCTTGTAAGATAAGCCCCATGTTTCAGACCTTCTAAGGTTACAAAGCAAAGATTCAGTGATACGTGGAGTATTGGTTTAAAGGTTTGGTTTAGGAGGGAAGGGCTTATTAGCGATGAGAGGCTCATGGGGGGCCTAGTAGAGCTTTATCGGTAGGCCCACGAATTCGCTCAAGTCTCCCTTCCTACTAATACCAAATCATATAATTTCTTGATAAGTGGTATAAAATAGACGATAATGCTAAAGATATGCAAGGAAATTGGTTAAAAGTCGAGGATCTCATCAAGTACGACCATGCTGTAATGATGTTCAAAATCAACAATACATTATTTCCGCAGAGCCTGTAGAACAAATTTGACCGAAGATTTCAGATCTCTCATTATATAACCAGAAACCGTAGGAATTTAGAAATTCCAATGGTCAATTTAGAGAGGACAAAAAAGATTTTCACTGCACCGGGCTAAGCGCTCGGAATAACATCCCAATTGAAACCAGAGAGCCCCCCCCCCCTGACCTTTAAATTCATAAGAATTCTTAAAGAATTCTGTAGAGCCTGAAGACGAAAACACGACTCCCTGAAAGAACAGCAGCCACATATTATTATCAATTTATATTTTCTTAAATTCATGTACTGTGCGTTTAATTGTATATTCATTTTTTGTTTAGTTAGTAGCTGAAGGGATTAAGTGTGTAAATAACTGATATTAAAATAAAATGATTATAAAATAGCGTTTTACCAAGATTTATTGTGCTCTTAATCAACTTCCTGTAGATTCGTTAGAGAAATACAACTTTGTAAAGCTCCCTGTTGTATTTTTTTACATTAACGTCTATTAGAGCAGTCAAAAAGGTCTCCTAAGTTGAAGAGCGGATTCTGAGATTAGTTGAGCTTTCCCACCACAGCCATCGTTGCATACACGATGAGTTTCAGTGTCTGATTTCAGAGGAAGCTACGCTGTTGAGGGTCTATCGAATCTTTTTTATTTGTTTTTTCAGGGACAGAATATCAATCTTGTGGCAGACAGTTCGAGACCATCTCACAAATACAATTATATCAGCTCAAAAATCCAGGTATTCATTTACCCTTTGTATTTTCTTGTGATATCTCATTTTCTCCTATGTAACAGACATTTTTCCCAGTTTTCTTCCAAATTTAGCGTATTTTTCTTCCCAGTTATTACGTTCTGCGAAATTTAGTTCATTTTGCAACCAAAGCAGCAGAAACCATAGCTGCTAAAGTTTAAGAGCAGATTTTGATAGGATTTCCCATTTTGCTTGATAGTTCAATGCAGTTTAGTCTGGTGGAATATCTCTTTTTCTGTGACGATGATATTTCTATCATTTCAAACCGTTGTTTTCAGTTTTCAAATTTAGCAGATTTGTGTACCAGGTGAGTCAAAAAAGTGTAGGCGTTTGGCGGGATGAGAAATGAAAAGTATGAGGCCGATATTCAAAAGTGAAATGTTAATATATCATTCAAAGACTAACTTAGATGAGAATATTTTGTTTGGTAATATCACACATCTCTAAGGCCCCGTCCACACGTATACGTTTACGTCTGTAAACGCATACATTCTTATACGTTTACACCTTGCGTCCACACGTAAACGGCGTTTTAAGTTATCCTAAACGCATACATTCGAAAACGCTTTCCAAAGTGGATACTTTTGAAAACGCTGTTTTCACGTCTCCGTGTGGTCGGTCGTAAACGCATACTTTCGTAAACGATGACGTCACAGACTTCATATTCACCAGTCATTTGCAGTTTTTTGAAAACACTGTTTTTGCGTTTTCATGTGGACGGTCGTAAACGCATACTTTTGTAAACGATGACGTCATAGATTTCATGCTCATCATTCATTTCCCATTGTTTTGGCGTTTACGTGTGGACAGGCTAAAACGCTCCATAAACGATTAGTGGATCAGTGAGGACGGAAAACATTCTATGCGTTTACAAAACGTAAACGTATACGTGTGGACGGGGCCTAAGACCCAACAATGAGCAAAATGCCTGTAGGTGAATCGAATATTCCACGTTCCATTCTGGTCCATGATTTATTTGGCATTGAAGTTTCTATTGTAAGTTTCAGAAATTTTAATTTCAATAAGGAGTAAATCATAGATCAGAATGGAATGAGGAATCCTTCCTCTCAAACATGCCCCTTACAAGCATCTGCCTAATTTCTGGGTCTAAATAATGAGTGATTTTACCTAACAAAACTTTCACATCTAAGTTGGCCTCAGACGTACAGAGCAGAAACTGCGTAAAATGACATCATCGAGCGATCTGAGATAAGGAAGTGTTTGAATAGATAAGCTTGTTGAAACTTTAAATCAAGGGTTTAAGGCCCAAGGGACAAACTTGAAGTTGCAAGTTTTCTTTTGTGCGTGCGCAGTTTCTGCTCTGTCCCTTAGACTGATAGATTAACATTTTAGTTTTGAATATTGCTCACATACATTTTTATTCCATTGTCCGCCAAACGCGTAAGATTTCTTTGACTCACCCGGTACATTGTTTTGATACAACAATCGATCGCTCAGCGCATCATATTTTCACATTGATTTTTTGTAGCTTCTTGGTTGAAAGATCGGTTGTTGGTCTCCTCCGACTTGCCATACGACTTATTCGACGTGAAGACATTTCCAGTCAAGTTCTGGTAACGTTACGAGTGCTGTTGATGATGAAACCCAATGTCTTACAGTCTTGCTGCCGACAGATCGCGTACGGCGTTCATGAACTCATCCGAACCAATGCTAACAATATAAACCTATCACGTGATTGGGTGACAATCTTGACTTTACTTGAAGTAGCTGGAGCCGGTGCTCAGGCGCCTATTGTTAAACCAGGTCCTTCGTTAACAATGGTGCATGGTGAAACCCCTCTGATGGAGCAAGAGCAGATAGAACAGGAGACTGGTGAGAAGACATTCCGACCAGTCAGAGCGGATTCACCTTTGAATGATGATAGCAGCCCTAAGGCGGATTCTTCCGGTGAAACATGGCTTTTGATAAACAAAGAAGAGCAGAGTGATGCGCCTGTCAATCAATATGATCTTGCGTTCGGAGAGAACCTCAATAAACACGATAGCCGTGCATTTATTAAAGCATCAGGCACGATCGGTTTTATCGTGCGTGATGCAGCGCACGTAACGCGTGGAAATATCCTACAATGTATACATACAGCATTGCTGTTTGCGGAGGCAAGTTCAAATGGTGGAGTTGATTTTAGAATTGAAGATGCTACTTCGAAGGAGCAAGGTGGTGTTAAAAGGCAGCATCCTGTCAAAGGTAATCTTGATAATACAACAGAAACCTGGAAACAAGAACATAGGAAAATAAGAGCCTAAAAACTGGTTGTTTGTAGGCACCCAGAGATAAGAACCAAAAACAGACTGAACTCTATCCGTGTCGTTAGCATAGGATGCATTTATCAAGAACCATGAAACTTAAAAGCCTCAAAATCAAAATTTTAATCGAAATGGCAAAGAAAAAATGGATTGCCAGATAGATTGCAAATCGTTACCTGAAAATAACTGAATTTTTAAATCTGGAATATGAGTATTTTTTGTACATCTGAACACATTAGTTACAGTAAATCAAATTTTTACCAGTTCAAACGTATCAAAATATTTCAAGGGTAAGCAATGTATTTGTCATTTTGCATAATATAGTTCGTGTTAACAAGAATAATACTTTGAGCAGACTTCCAAAACATAAGCTATAAATTCACTAAATCTAGGACCCCACGGACGAAAAGATACAAATTTCATTTCTGTTAGAGTTTGTTTGTTGCAAAGCTCATCTTGAACAAGTGGAAATCACAAGTAAATGGAAATTTTTCTGATTTGAACGCATCTATCTCTGATAAACTCACACAAGTTGTGAAAATGTACATTATACTAAACTCGAGCTGTCCACGCAGCAAACTCTTTCAGTTGTTTTTGCGATATTTTATCTGACATTTAATGGTCTCTGTCAGATCTTGTTTTGGACGCAAGAAAGGCAGTGGGAATTCCTCTTCGGAGATATTGTGGCACAGTGATATAATCTCCCAGCATTGCAGCTTGAAGAGTCGAGTAGAAAGTTGTGGCACAATGATATAATCCCCCAATATTGCAACTTGAAGAGTCGAGCAGAAAGTTCAATCCAAGGCAGAGCCCTGCCACTTGAGCATCATTACGAGGAGTCGAGCTCTCGTCATTTTTCTCTATTTTTGCGACCCCAGCGATTAGCGTTGAAATGCACAAATCCACCTACACCTTCTTACCTGAATTTTTATCTTCTAAAGGTTCAAAGAAAGCAAAGAAGAAGCATAACAGTCCGAAAGCATCCCGTGGTAAAATGCGTGGTGGTATATCAGGATCACCAGTTAGCGAGGATGATGCCGAAATAAGTGAGAATACAAGCAATATTTACGATGCCATCTCTCTGCAGTTGCTGGATCTGATGTATGTTCTGCATACAAAGGCATCAACGATATTGGCGAATGTTGATTGGCAAGAATTTGAGGAGAGTCAGAGACAGGAGGTCAAAATGCGATGGAATAGTGTGGAGAGTGTTGACAAACTTCCTAGCACGTTAACAGGTATGGAAATTGACTTTTTGTTAGGTTTTTACTCTGAAATTGTTTCTGTCGAACGCACAGTCAGCACGTTCCTCGGTGTCTCGCATTTTTTTATTGATTATAATGCACCATTTTATTCCGATTGTTTAAAGAACAGCCAGCAGCGATTCTACCTGCTGTTTTTCATCGTAACAAACATGTCTTACTGTGTGAAGGTGAAGGTAAAGGTGAAGTTGCGTTTTTCAGCGCCAAGCGCTGGGATCGCAGAAATAGAGCAGACCTAATCGAGTCCGCGACCCCTTGTCATGACGCTCAAGTGGTGGGGCTCTACCGGGACTCGAACCCACTCCGCCTGACTATTCTGGCTGCAATGTCAGAGGATTACACCACGGCGCCACAACACCGTCATTATTATGTGTGAATAATAACGCAGAAGATCTCATTCCTGCATTATTTCCAGTTGTAAATAACAGCATTTGGAATGATTCCTGATTCCTAGTTAGGAATCAACTTTGGTGCATCGATGCTTTTTAAGAATGAGCCATTACTCATAATTCATTTCCTTTGTATTATTCATTTTACCGTTGCACTTGCTTCGGTCTGGAAACAAGTTTTAATTGGTATTTTCTAGGTGATTCAAACTTTGGCATGAGTTTGCTTTGGGTGAAGTGTTGGTGTCCTTTATTACAAGGAATTGCCAGACTGTGTTGTGATAACCGTAAAGAAATTAGAATGTCAGCATTAACGATTCTACAAAGAGCTTTGCTGGCTGAAGATTTACAATCACTTAGTGCTGCTGAATGGGAAAGTTGTTTTAATAAGGTATGTGGAAGCTTTAGATATTTAGCATGGCTACTGTACGCATGGTGATCTTGTCTAAGAAATCAGTAAGTATTGGCTATTCAGTCACACAAAAGACTTTCTTTAACCATTAGGCATCGCAAGCTGCGCATGAACACAAACACAAACACAAGTTTTAGTAATGACACGATATTGGTGAAGGTGTAAGATTCTCTCATCAGGCAAAAGGACACGTAGAACAGACCACTCAGCTTTCGTTTTGGAATCTTGGGGACCAATTTCCTCCCCCGTATCTATTGTAACTCGGCTTTTCATTCGTTATAGAAAGGACTATCTGAAAGCAAAACACTGGCCTAGCTTCGCAGAGTTTTAGATAATTTGAATGTCTTTTTTGCATTGCATTGTGGGCAGTATTATTGCGCAAGGCTTCGTGGTTAGCAGAGGGTCTTTAATGTATTTTTTCAGCTGAAATATCGATTTGTTCAAGCTAGTTTGAAGAGGAGTTGAGCTTCGAGTGGAAACATGTCACCTTGAACGTCGTGAGGGCAATTTCCTGGATGTAAGTGCCAGAACTTGCATATTGAAATAACGTTGATCGCCATGCGAAGTGAAGCCAGGTGCTTTGGACTCCTGGTCCATGCGATGCGATTTGAACTTCAAACCCAGCCTTCTCACAGTTTTGATTTACAGACTGCAGCTCTGCGTAAACCTTTTCCCCTATGTTCAGCCCTGCTGACACTGCTCTGTTTATGAAAACGGAACACAACGTATCCGTTGTTGCTTTGCATTCGTGCGCTATGAAACCGGAGCTTGTTGAATGTGCTTTCGAAAACGGATAGAATTGAAAACGATGCACTTTGGATGCACCGTGTTTTGAGTATGAACGCCATTAACGGAGAATTTGAAAACGCTTCTTATTCTTTTGTACAAACTGTTGATTGAAATGTCTGCAAACTTTTGATTGACGTCTTCTTGACAGGTACTAACAAAATGCTTTGTTTTGAAAGGGGATTAACAGAACTATTTTAGCTGACCAGCGTGAATGCCGCTCATATTTATAGCATATTCATCTGTAAACGGAGCAGTGCAGTTTGGACGGACAGCGTAAGACATTTATCGCCCAAAGGTTGTGTTTCTAATACTTCACAAAATTCCTGTTCAACTCCATTGCAATACACTGTTTGGTTGACACTATTTGATTTCCCTGACAGGTGCTGTTTCCAATGCTAGCAAGGTTGTTGGAAGTGCCTTCTGAAGCAGATCCTTTGAAGTTGGAAGAGACAAGAATGAGAGCAGCTACTCTTCTTTGCAAGGTAGTCAAATATTTTTGACGGAAGTTTGGAATCAGTTAACTTCTTGTGTTCAAAAAGTCTTTAGAAGTCTGTGATTTAAGCAAACATTAGCGTTTTCAATATCGTAATCTCCAAGGAAACTTTCACAGCAATGAATCGCTTGAAGCATTTAAATTTGAGGCAGCACATACAAGCAGCGATTTTGCCATGGGCCAGCATTTGATTTGAACGGGCAGATTGGGCAAAGTTATCACAACAATACATTACAGATGATCTTGGTTCATGATTTTTGAATATACTCACTTGAAATCCACGAGGAAGTTGTATTGTGTAAACTTAACGCCATTATTCGTTGGAATTTTCAAAGTGTTCTCGTCACCTGTGCTTTGCAGTATGGTGTGAGATAACTATCTAAGTAAACATTTGTTTTGTATTCTTCTGTTGTTATCAAACATTTCACTCAAGAGAAACAAGTTTCAGTACGTGTAAGAAATGTTCTGGTTCTTTGAGCATGTCTAAATTATCTGAGTTTTATGAGTTGTGCAGTCATTGTCTTAATTGCATACAATACAATATCTATGATGATTTTAGTTAAGTACCCAGTTATTTTTCGTAGGCTTTCCTGAAACTGTTGAACATTCTACTCACATTATCAACATTCACTGCCTTATGGATGACAATTCTGGATTTCATGGATCGATATATAAAGGCTGATAGCAGTGATCTTCTCGTATGTATTCTAAAAGAAGCTTTGGTGAAGATACTTATTGGCAGCGGTCAAACTAGCTACCTTATCCCGTTGGTTCCTTTCGAAACAACGGACTTACAGCGCTGTGATATGTGACCGCTTTTCCTGTTTACGTACAACGCTGTTGTAAAGTTTTGTTCCTTAGGCAAGAGTTCTAAAAAACCATAGTATCCAAACAAGGTGCCGAGCTAGATTACAGCGTTGTTCAAGCAAAATGAATCGATCATGCGTAAATTTGCGCCAACAAAATTAGCTACAGCACAGGCAGCTTTGCAGAAGACGGGAAGGGTAAAGTGTGACCAGGTGTCTTTGTATGGTTATAATTCCGTGTTTTGTGATGTCAAAGGTAAATTTCAAGAGAGTGGCTGCTGTGACATTAGAGGCTTCATCGCGTTGTTTCCTTTCGAAAGAACAAAGGGCTTACTACACAGTAATGGTATGTGACCTCTCCTTCCTGTTCACATACAACGCTGTTATAATGTTTCTTCCTTAGACAAGATTTCTTAAAACACTATAGTATCCAACACACGGGATAAGCAAGGTGCTGACCTAAATTACAGTGTTGTTTAAGCCAAATGAGCCAATCATGATTTGTCAAGGCATGCCAAAACGTTAGCCACAGCGCAGGGCTCTTTGCAAAATACTTGACAGGTACAGTGCGACCGGCTGTCGTTGTATTGTTATAATGCCGCACTTTCTGACGTCAAAGATTAATTTCACGAAGTGAATCAATTCAGATAATGACCAGAATTTTTTGTCCGCAGCCATTATCTACAAACCTTAGAAAATAGTGGCTGTGGTCCACTAGAATTTGATCCCGCTATAACCTGAATTGTTTCACTTTCTTGGAATTCAACTTTGATGTCAGAATGCACGTCATTATAATGATACGAAGACACCCGGTCACACTGTGCCCCTTCCGTCTTACGCAAAGCTACAGGTTCTATGGCTAAGTTTTTCGCGCGAAAGAGTCGTCACGTGATCTAGTTGGTTACTTATTTGTTTAACATCGTTGCCTTAAAGTCGGAAGACCGCCAACCACGTGGATAAAATAGAGAAAGACTTATCACTGATCAACATGCAACTAAACATTGAGTCAAATCCTGCTGAAGAAACATTACAAGTCCTGCATGAGATAACAGCAAACAGAAAGAACTGGAGACGGATTGTCAAAGACATAATAGCGGAAAACCGCTGACCATGTACTTATCGTTGCCTTGTGGTTTTTCGAATGTCCTTGATAGATTTTCTTCTCATTTTAGTCAGAGGCGATCCCAGAATCAATGAAAAACATGCTGCTCGTGATGTCAACATCCGGGGTGTTCGACCACAGTGAAGATGATCAGACATTGCAGCTCACACATAAAGCACATGAACAACAACAGGACACGAAACGTCATTACTCTGCCCTTTGGCAAGTTACCTGGGAACGCATTGATTGCTTCCTTCCTAACTTAAGAAGAGATATGATGGCATCAAGATCGCCGTTCGCACAGCGAGCCTCTTCTCCGCCCATTTGTGCTGAACCCGAGGCGCAAACCATGGATACAGATAGACGATCAGTATCTGATGACGAGTCAGCCAAATTACCTCCAAAAGAACCAGGTATACATATATTCTTAATGGTATTCCAAAGACTTGATGTACAATGAAAAATGTTATGACATCAGCTGAGAGATCTCAAGAACAGGAGGATCGGGAGATGCTCCCGGCCGTGTAATTCCTAAAATTCCTGAGAAAGGGTATCCTAGGACCAAGCATACTAGGACATATATTCGCAGAAATAGGGTAGTGTTTTCCATGGAAAGTCAGGGAATTCCAAACTAATGATATCGGTCTATAGTGCTGAACACAGAATTTTCGATAGCTAGATATTTCTTAGATGAATCATAACCTATAATAAAGAAAGTCAAACGACTGTATTCTAACATCTGTTACATTTGACCTGATTAATTTCCTCTTTGTGACATGCAATGCAACACTATGCAACGTAAGGGGTAATATTTGGAATGCAGCGATTATAGAAGTTACCTCTTGATACATAAGGAAAAAGAAGAGGAGGAAAAAGAAGGGGAGGAAGAACAAATATTGGAAGGAAATAGCATGACAAGCAAAACAAATATTGAAAATTTCAAAGAAAACAGGAAGGAAGAAAGGAAGAAAAGAATAAAAGGAGATCAGTGTTTGGATTGGGCCCTTTTCATTTACAGTGCTGTGATCTTAAGAGCAATTCCAGTTCCTAGAGGATTATCAACTACACTGTCCCAATATTACAATTCAACTGAAATCTGGAACCACAGAGTATTGACAAAGCAATGAAAGTAAGAATTCTAGTTTACCGTTCCTTCGCAGGAATGCAAACATTTTTCCACCACTGGAAATCACATGATGTACATATCCACAAAGAAGTGACTTAACAGAGGATATGCTATTGAGTTTGAGTTGTGCAAAAGGGTTGTTTTTTCTTTGAGGATTCTAGCAACTGTCTTAATCAGACTCCGAGAGAAATTCGATAGCTAAAACTTAAAAACAAGTTGCGTCGAGCAACGCAAAACTTGGTGATTAAATAGTTAAAATTATCTTTGATAAATTTTTTTATCAATTCTGCCCATATGCATCAACAAAACTCATCAATCAATTTAGCAATAACAGTCCTAATCTTAACATTATTCTCCCCATTTTTCCTCCTGCCTACTTGTTTTCTTTTTTATTATAATCGATAGTGATCTTCAAAGCAGTCTGTCACGCATTTGATTTGGTGATAACGACAATACAAAGAATAGGAAATTTGAATGGCTGATGATCCTCTGACTTTCTACGACCGTAGAAAATCAAGAAGATTAGCCCTCTTTTGTTTCAAGTAAACAGATTCACAAAGAAATCCGTTGTGTTGAGCTCTGATTGTAGCGGCCAATCAGATACGTGACAGACTGCCTTTCATTAAAACTTTCATAATGTATTGCCGTATGTTAGCTTGACAGACAAGGGGGGCTTGGCTAGAAAGCTCCTCAGAGTTCATACTAGGTATCCTAAGCAATTTTCATAGTACATTTAGCTGGGTAGTCTCATCTTAGTTTGAATTTGTTTTTGCAGCTACTGTAGATAATCACCCAAGTAATCAAAACATTAAATTTTGATGGAAATGAAATTAAACTTTCAAAAATTGAAGATCGAATTGAACTCCACCTTTTGATAGCCCACCTCTGTGTATTCTTGGATAAGGATTTGACTCAAATATAGATGACTGCACTTATACTTTCTTATCATGCATGCTCATACCTGTCGATGCTGCATTACTTTTTTTTGTTGCTAAGGGTGGAGACTTTCCGTACATATGTCCATTGAGTTTTTCTTGTGCCGTCTTTATGTCTTCCTTCCAGAGCACTGACATAGTAGCACCTATGAAGCTTTATCAATGAACGTCATCAGAAAATTCAACGTTTGTTTGTTTTTATTCTCAGATCTACCAAAACAAGCCGCAGAAGCAACCGCCCAAGACACTCCTAAAGAAACGCCTGTCCAGCGAGCACCATCCCCAGCACAAAGAGTACCAACTCCAACGAACGTGTCTCTTGATTCCCATCACCCATCAAGCAGTGTCGTGCTGCATTCACCATTACCTGCCCCGCAAAACAGACAGCTTATATTAACATCCGGCCCGCAAGCCCCTGGTATGCCTATTATTCTAGCCCCTCGACCGCTGTTAAACCAGGAAGCCAAAAGTGACGACGAGAACAGTATGAAAAGACCTGGTAGTCTTCCTTTGCAAATGGCCTCAACTGAAATAACAGGTGAGTTTCCCGAAAAAGAGGCTGATGCTAGTGGAAAAACTGAAGACGCTGAAGCAGACGAGAAGAAGAATGTTCAGCAAGAGAAAATGCCCAAGATAATGACTAATACTGTTTATGATATTTAAAGTGAATATTATGTTGCTTTTTTGAGCCAGGCAGGGAATATAGTAGCTTGACAGTTTCAATAGATACATCAATCAATCAATCCACACTTTCATATGGTGCATTTACGGGGAGGTGTGTGGCTATACTTTTGGTCTGTGATTTTACATGATTCAACTTTTAGGGTTTGTGAATAACAACCTAAAAAATGCCTCAATGCAGTAAATTCCCACGTATAAGAACCTACTATTTGCAAGCCATTTGGCACCTTACACAGTGAATTCAATAGGTTTTTTCTTATAAACTTTGGGTTTGATTTGGCAATTTTAGCCTGGAACTATTTGCTGTAAGTGGATTCTTTAAGAGGAAAGATATAAATTAATCTCTCTGGTCACGAAAAGTGTCCATGTTGTTTATTAGATATGATTTAGGGACCCCAAAAGATAATCAACAAGTTAGGTTCAGTCATGGAGAATTAGCATGAACTTCCCCGTATTGAATACCACAAGGTACCCCCTACTAGTGGGTTTCAATCTAGCGGCATATATGTATAGAGCGCGTTGCAACAAAGGAGTTTTACATGTAAGATGCATTGTCTTGCATGATCTTGCAAGAACTCTTGGTGAAAATCTTTCAAAGCCAGAGCCTAATAATAGGGGATTTAGCAAAAACTCTGTTCAGTATCTATTAAGGTAGTGTAGCCGTCTTTCAGTTGGCCTGTACTTTGGTCAATCAAGATCATGTACAGTTGACTGAACAATATGTAATATGATGCAAACGATTTTACTTTCAGGTTGTCGACATGAGAGTTTGAGAACAGATACAGATTATAGTTAAGCCCGAAATTATTCATACCCATACAAAATTCTGACTACTTTGCATCATTGGATTTGAAGACCAATTTCACTGTGGCTGAAGTTTCGCAAGAATATCCTAAAAGATTCAACCCTGTCTCAATCCTGGATTGAGACAGGGCTTTCTGACCTCCATAAAATGGTGGTAACTGTTTAAAAACGACATTCCAAAAAACTGGGCCAACAATTGTGAATTCTAAAAGATTCAAGATAAGCATATCAAGAAACAAATTTTAAGAAAAAGAATATCTCGTGAATCGATCTGCAAATATAACTATCTAAGATGTTGCAAATTTAATTTGGCATTGGTATTAATGATGACGGTCATAATTGAATGCCCTAGCTTGGCAAAACATTTCATCGTGATCAAGAATCTTGCTGTCTTGTGCTATCGTCATGAAAATGAGTAGAACGTTGTCTCCTACCCTTTAGCTTGTCCTAAATGCCCGTAATTGCTACAAGGATTGTAGCCTCTTTTATCAAGAATACCCCACTTTTCTTGCAAGAGGATATTGATGAATTTAGAAAGACACGTATCAGCCAACCCAGCACATTGAGAAACCCCTGAGAAACAAGAGCAGATTTTGTAATACAATAGCATCAGTCGGTTTGGTTCACGCTTCAATTCAAAGCAATTAGCGAATGCAGACAAAATAAAATCTCTCAAGCAGAAATTCAAAACAAACGAAGCCGCAAAGTTGCCCAGAAACCAGTACGGCGAACTCTCGTTTGGTGCGGGCGAATGTAAGTTTTTAAGAGAAGTTATGTGCTTATAACGAAAGGAGAAAGGTAAATCTAAAGTTCTGCATCGCAGATTTTGTTTATTTGATTCAGAAACCGAGCAGAGGACAATACAATTTTTGCATATTTATTGCTTAGATGTACGCAGTCACTCCTCAGCTCCTGGATCAAATAAACAAAATCCGTGACACAGAACTTTAGATTTACCCTTCTTCTTTCGTTATAAGCACATACATATTTCTCTTAAAAACCTCCCTTCACCCACTCCAAACGAGAGTTTGCCGTACTGGTTTTAGGGCAACTTTGCTGCCTCGTTTGTTTTGACTGTCTGCTTGAGAGAATTTCTTTTGTCTGCATTTGCTAATCGCTTTGAGTTGAGGTGTGAACCAAACTGCTGCTATTGTATTACAAAATCTGCCCTTGTTCCCCTGAGAGACATACACGTCAAATGCAAAGCCCGAGAAACCTTACTCAGCCAGCCGTCGCTCTGTCCATTAAACGATGGCTCAAATTCTTAGGATATTACTTTATTTGGAATTTAGGAGCAATGAATCGGTATTATACAATGATAAGCACTAAAGAGAAATTGTTGTTATTTCTGACTTCTTTTATCTGCAATTTCTGTAATGTTATACCGGGTGAATCAAAAAAAAACGCCCGTCGTTTGAAAGGCTACTTCTTCCTGAATATAAAAGTAATGATGTTTTGCAATATCTGATTGAATAGCTAACACGTTCAATTATTTTTAGAAATTTTCTTGGTTAAAATCGGTCACTCCGTTCAGATTCTGTAAGCGATGTTCTAAAGTGGATCCCTTTGAGGAACCTTAAAAAAGTGTGCTAAAATTACAAGCAAGAATCCCTAATCTGTTTACCTCACAGAGATGACTTTCAGCACGCTTTAGCACGTGCTTTCGTTTTGGCCGGTTGAAAAGTCTTGCCCCCGGTGTGAATAACTTATTCTGGGGGATTGCATTCTCCCACGAGAAAACAATACATGAACACATCCAAGAGTCATTATTGCTAGGACGGTGAACAAAGGGAAATCGTGCTTGGGGCTTCACTCGTTTTTGCAAGTTTTCGAAAGGGGCTTTCTGCAGAAGTTCTCCTATTTCGACCGGCAGGAATGACCGATCAAAGCCGAGTAAATTACTGAATCTAGTTGGACATATCGGGGATAAAACAAGACACTTTGATATTGAGGGAGCGGTATTTTTTCAAACGCCATGCGCTTTTATTGACTCACCCGGTATTAAAAGGTCCTCCTGATACCGAATCAGTCATAAAATGTTTGCCAAAATGTTTGGTCGGGAATTAGCCATTAACTTTTAACACCGATAGCTTTGAGAGAATAATGACTCACAGTAGATATGAGATTCATTTCGTCGGTGTCAGAAAATATTTGAACAGGACCGAAATCGTCAGCCTAAGTTTCCAAGGGGGACACTTAGCACGTACACTTACGGGGAGGTAAGTACTGGGCTAGAATACTACCGGAAGTGATATCATCGCGTCATAAAATGGAGTTATGTTTAGGAAATTTTGTTGGCATCAAATAGTGTAAAACAATCATTTCTTGGTTCCTTAGAGCCAATCCTGACCTGATGTTCTATCTGCATTGTTTCGGGTTATAGTACGTTTACTGGTATATAAGTATAAAATGAGCTGATGTTTTTGGGTGGCAATGATCGAGGCAGAGTTGATTTTTTGACTTGCCTGAAATTTCTCCGTTTCAGTCTCAACTTCATCATTAGACTGTTCCAGCAAAAAGACTCTAGTCAGTCAAGAAGACGCTACCATAATTCTTTTGTTTGAGGATGTAAATTACAATTTGAAATCAACTTCAAAACTTTTGTGAGACGCTCTGTTTTGAAGCTGACAACCTGAAAGCTGTACTGTTGAAGGCCGCACTTAGACTCACTATATGGCCGTAGAAGTCTCGTTTTGGATAGCGATTCTTGGGACTCGTAGTAGGTGAAGGTGAATGCGAAGTTGCAGTTTTTAGCGCCAAGCGCTGGGATCGCAGAAGTAGCTAAGCGCTAATCGAGTCCGCGACCCCTTTGTCATGAAGCTCAATTGGTGAGGCCCTGTCGCGTCTCGAACCCACTCCGCCTGACTGCTCTGGCTTCAAAGTCAGAGGATTACATCACTGCGCCACAACACCTTTCAAATCAATCTACAAGCTACTTCTTGAAGCTTGCTTTACCCGTCATTGAAAATTCCCTGGCTTTCATGTTTAATACATCAATTGAAACAAATATGTTTCCAGATTCATGGAAAATTGCCAGGGTCACTCCTATTTGCAAAGATGGAGATAGGGCTGATAGGTCAAACTATCGCCCCATATCCGTCTTACCTGGCATTTCAAGGCTTTTTGAAAAACTTGTAACCAATCAGGTGTACCAGCATATGGAAGATAATGGTTTATTTTCATCTGAGCAATCTGCATTCTACTGTAACACACTTACTTAAAAATACAGATGACTGGTACAATGGGCTGGATCTTGGTAGGCCTGTAGGCCTAGTTTTCATTGATCTTAAAAAAGCTTTTGATACTGACTGTGGACCATGAGATTCTCTGCCAGAAGTTGGTGCACTACGGTGTCCAACAGCGGGAACTCGCATGGTTTAGATCATACCTGCGCAATCGAAAGCAATTCTGTCGGTCGGGTTAACGGTGTCAGCTCAAAAAACTGAGGGTATAGATGTTGGTGTTCCCCAAGGCTCATGTCTGGGTCCCCTCCTTTTCCTTATTTATATCAATGATCTACCGCAACCTGTCCAAAATTCAACCGTTTCCATGTATGCTGATGACACAAGTATGTGCTACCAGTCTTCGAATATAAATGAGCTGAACGAGGCCATTAATAGCGATCTCAAGCAACTGGACATTTGGCTTCAAGGCAACAAACTCTCCTTAAATGTTGCAAAAACAGATTCCATGCTTTTTTCCACCAAGCAAAAGCACAATATCCTCAAAACTCGAAATCATGATTTGGATTTGAAAATTCGCGATAATGAGCTCGAAATAATCCAAAAAGCAAAGTACCTTGGTGTGCAGATCGACAACTCTCTAAACTGGAAGGAACACATCAAGACTGTCTCTACCAAAGTTTCAAGAGCTATGGGCTTTTTAAAACATGCCAAGACGTTCCTAAGACAGGAGACATTGAAGACTCTTTACACAGGTATTGTAGAGCCACACATTCGATATTGTTGCTCTGTTTGGGGTTGCGCCGGTTCGACTGAGCTTACTCAGTTACAAAAACTTCAAAACCGAGCTGCTAGAATTATAACCAACAGCAGCTTTGACACCCCAAGCAGACCACTCATCGACAAGCTGGGATGGAAGACCATTGAAGAACTCGTAGCTAGTGAATCTAAAACAATGGTCTTCAAGTCCCTGCATGAACTGGCTCTCCAATACTTGTGTGACCTTTTCACCCGAAACTCACAGTGCTCTTCCTATGTCTTGTGCAATTCAGAGACAGTTTTAAGACTACCCATGAAAAAGTCAAGTAATGGGCAAAAATGTTTTTCCTATCGAGGAGCAAAAGCTTAGAATAACCTGCCTGCCGATGCCAAACAGGCATCTTCCCTGAATAGTTTTAAAAAGCTATTTAGGACTTTTCCTTTTTCTTTTATACTAGATTTTGTAAATTTTGTATTAGGTTTTTATATATGGTTTTTATATTGTAATTTTGCGTTTTTATTCGGTAATTGTCCATTGTATATTGCAAGTAGTTTTTTAAGTGGAGGGCCCCTTGTAAATCAACTCTGTTGAAGGGCAACCCTCCTTAATAATAAAATCAAATCAAAATCAAAAAATCAATCTAGGCCTCACTGCAAAAATAGGACGTCGAGAAGGGAAGTTCTTAGGGACTTGGTCTGTCTGTGAGTAGCATTGTGGGAGGGCAAAGGCTGGAAATTATCGACTGCTCTAAAACGTAAAAAAGTAGCTGCATTATCAAAGACCTCCTCATCTTGCTGCTAAAAGAGTTTATTTTTCAAATTCCACAACGTGCAATAATGCAAATGAAGTAGTAGATTAAAGTCTGGTTTTCATTAAATCATAATTTATCGTCGATCATTGTCTCAGTGCATCGCCGATCATCGCCGATGCTGTAAAACAAAGATATCGGTGATTGATTACGATTTAATGAAAACCAGGCTTAAGAACAACTGAAAGTTACAACTCCCAAGAGACCATTTACTTCATTTGTACGGGGATGTGCACTCCAAGGAATGACTTTTTCACCCGGCTTATCCCTTTAAATGATATCCAGTGTTAGAGAAGACGGCCAAAAGTGTACTCCGAAACGAGAAAGTAAATGGGAAAATGACGAAATAAAAGCTCACTCTAAAACGAAAAAGTAAACGGGGAAATGACCAAATAACAGCTCACTCCAATAAACTACCCATCATGAGAACCGGCTCAAGGAAAAAAGTTTTCTTTTGATACCCGGGTGCTAGAAACAGAGGCAAAAGCGATGACAACCAAGACCCAGACCACTCAAGAAATTCAACCGAAGGATTACCTCGTTTTGAAAACGAAGTCATATGCTCGATGCTCGACGAACAAAATGGCGCTGGAGGAGAGAACTATTTTTTATAGTAGTTCAATGCCAATGGAGAACTATTAAAAAGAGGAAAAGGAGCAGGAAATAGTTCCAGCGATGGCAATTTGTCAATACTTTCTCAAGGGCACTTGCAAATTTGGTAGCAGCTGTCGAAATGAACATCCTTCAGGTGTGTTTTTTAAGAATTTTTTTGGCACGCTGACGCTGTATGATGATTCCCCTTTTTTAGGCCAGTAGGGTAAACCGGGGTGATTTGGGACAATTGTGTCATTTTTGACGTATAACTACTTGGTTGCAAATTTAAATAAGACTAATTCACCTTTTTATATGCATTTGAGTACTAAATAATTGATATTGAGAAAACCATGTTCTTTCTTCATTCATGTGGTTGCTGATATATTAGCGCTAAAGGATGCTGTCCTAATTTGGGACAGCAATGATTTCCACCCTGCAAATGATACTTTATTATACCTAGAGGCAATTTTGAATAGAAAATATTTGTAACTGCCATGGTTCACTTGAATTTCATCAAAAATGGCCTCTTTAATAAACTAGGCAATCTTTGAAAGATAAGTAAGGCTACTTACTTTTCGTTTGGGGGCCATCTCAAATATGTCTATTTTTCACAAGTGAACTTCAAAATTGATCAAACTGACAATTAACAAACAAATGTAATATAATTCTCTCAGCTAATACAAAATTGGGCAATTTTGAGCAATGTCCCAAATTACCCCATGGGTGTCCCAAATTTCCCCTGTCCCAAATTACCCCAGTTTACCCTATGGAAAGTATGGCAGATGCATACCCAATGTTTTTGCTTGAGTTGCTGGTTGCACACCTGAGTGATTTATGATAGAACAGTAGAGCAGTATCTGTAAATGCATGTGTGAACCTTCACAACCAGGGAGCGCCAAAGGCGCTCCCTGTTCACAACTTTGAGTCCCCCCCCCCATAGCTCAACTAATACAGAAGAATAGCATAGATGTATAGCTTGAGCAAAGACTTGAGCTACAAAGAGAAGAATAAGAGTGCAATTATGAAGGCTGATTTGGAGCAAGGAATTTACCAATCACTTGAAAAACTTTCTATTTGAAGAGTTTCCACGCTGTGCACACTTGAAGTGCACACTTGCTGACCATTGCACATGTACACTTCAAATTTTTTTCACGCACACCTGAGATCTCGTTGAAAAGTGCTACACTTTCCATACTGGCCTTTAGACAGGTGGTATGTCATGCTTGCATGGCAAAATGACATGTCAGTCAGATGGATTTCATAGCAATACTGCATATCTCATACAAAAAATGTTATCAGAGCTGTTTCTTTCAAAAGTTTTACCTTAGCCATATCATCACATCTTGGACTGACCAATTTTCTCTAATTTTAGAATTATCTGACTTAGGGGCTGTCCAAAAATCCATTTCATCATGGACAGGTACTCTTGCCTATTGGCCATTACGAAGGGAGGTGGTTTATCATGATGAAGTGGAACCTAACCCAGTCTAGAGCATGTGGCACTTTTCAGCGAGATCTCCAGAGTGCAGGAAGAAATTTCTTTTGTTCTCTTCTCATTTCAATAGTCGACTGAAAATTGTAATACTCTGTACAACTGAGCCTAATGATGTTTTCAATCATATTTGCAAAGTTTCAATGCTGGATAATGTCAAACAGAGTTACAGTGGAAACAGCCTAAGAAGAGCTTTTCCCCATTCACAGTTGAGGGTTTATATCAATCTCGATGAAACAGTTAGTGAGATAGGTGAACACAGAGTTTTGAATGTCCTTTAAGAGGAAGGTGGAGGTGGTGCTTTTGGATACAGCATAGTCTAATAAGGTCGAGATTTAATAAGGCTGAAATCTTTTTGTCTGCAATATTGTAGGTGGCTTTGGCAAATCAAGTTCATTTGGAGGATTGGCAAAGGTTAGCTTAAAATTTTTTGGTGCAGTAGTGTTTCTATGACTTGAAGGCTGATCAGTCAACTGGATAGGGTTGAAGCCCCACCATGTGAGTTTCATGACAAGGGGTTGGAGGCTCAGTTAGGTCTCCTTTGTGCATGGTAATCAGTACAGATTTCCCATACCATGGTAAGTTGAAAATCAAATCTGCTCCTAATTAATTCAGCATCAAGTAAAATGTTTTGCAGCTTATTCATGGGAGTAAGGGGAGGTGAAAGTTTGGGGAATGCCCCATAAAATTTACATTTATGTTTGCAAAAAGTTGTGCTCAAAATTAAGACCAATTTCTACCTAATGGCTATTTTTGCAAATTTTTCCAATGTTGGCTGGCTGTAGCCCCTCCCCAGCCCCCTGGTTCCCACCTCTATGATCTTATTTACATATATTTTGTAATACTTTTTTCATTTCAGAGTTCATTTGGCTCTACAGCATGGCAGGGAGGCAGTGCAAATCAGGAAACTGACAAAATTATGTTAGTGAGCACTATCCATTATTCATATAAAATTTTCTGGTCCAGGTTTGGATTCAGCACCATGTTTATCAAAATATACATCTTCAAACCGCAGTGGGTTGAGTCAGAAAGTCATTTGAGCATGTCTCTGATAGCAAAGACTTTAGGTTTTAATGCTGTCAACCTTAGATTAATCAACAGAAATGGCATCATTGTAGTATTTGGTGTTGCAGTGATCATTCCAATGTAAATCCATGGGGTGTCTGATGAAAGGCTCCCCAGTTTTAAACTTCAATATCTATTGACCTGCTCATCCTAGCAAAACAAATATAGAATTGCCTAAAGGGTGTAGTGCTGCAGTTACTAAATGAGCACCTGGCATGATAAAATTGAGCAACGTAGACAAAAATGGGGAGTACACTCATGTTTATGTCAAGCAAATCAGGGGAGGGGGTTTAGAATGATCAGAGGGTTTGAAATTGCTCAGAATAGACAATAATTGAGGGCTGGAACAATCAGGGGCTGTTTAGGGATATTGAAAATATTTGTTTTCTTTGTTAAACACACATCTTTCATGTATCTTGTGAAAAGTGATGTTACTGTTACATTTACCCATGCACTCTGGTTTTGTTGAATGCACTTCTTGAGACTTCTCCTTGTGTTTTTTCATTATTTTACTATATTTTGCCATACATCCTGTATATATTCATCTCTACAGCCAATCCATCAAGCAAGATATGCAGTCATGGGAAACATCAAAGATATGGCCATTCTCATCATTTGCTCCAAGCAAAGAAAGACCTTGTTTGTCAGGTGTCTTGCTGCTTTATTTAATTACAATTTATCAGTGGGATATTGTTAAACGCTGCTTGCAAATACTGAAAAGTTTGTTCAGATTTGACAATCCCCTGTTTTGGTTTCTTTTTCTGAATCTTGTCAATTTTTTCATTTGGTTTCTTGCTAGTGCTCATTTAGTAACTGCATTACTACACTTTTAGAAAAGTTTCTCATTGTGTTACAAGGATAAGCTGGTCAAGAGACATTTGAATTTAGAACGGGGAACCTTCTTATGAAACACCGTGTACATTTTCCGTATGCTGGTGTCTGGAACCACTTATATTGCATTCACACTGACATAGTTAAACCCAGCTTTCTCTAAACCAGTTTGAATTTCAACCATTCAAATGAATGGATTTGTTGGATTGACCAATCAGAGGGCCTTATTCAAAAACCTGGTTTAGTTTAGGCTGTTTTAACTTGCAGTGTGAATGGGGCATTAGATTCGGAAGTCTTATTATTATCATATTATTATGTCAAGCAGGCATCCTCATCCGAATATTATTATCATTATTATCATTATATCATTGTGTCAAGCAGGCATCCTCTTTCAAAGCATTTAAAAACTCTATAAGATAATCTTTTGTTTCTTATTTATGGTTCATTTTATTGTTGTAACTAGAATAGGGTTTTATTTAATACAACATAATTTACAAGGTTTTATGCACGTCCCACCTGAAAAGTAGTCCTTCTTGACTGACGGGGTAAAAAATTGAAAATGAAAACTGAGAAAATTGTACTCATAAAACGCAAGAAAAATCACAAAGTATTTCGGTTTTTCTGCTGTCAGTTGGATTTTAATTGATTCCCCATCCACCCAGTACTTAAAGTACATGAACGGAGATATAACGACAAAATCTAAATATATTACAAAAGAACCACAGGTGCCACTTATCTTCCTTTTGTTTCATTGATCGAAAACATCAAAGACAATAGGTTATCTTTAGATTACCCAGTCCCCCTAGCTAAGATTGCTTTTAACCCCGTTGACTTATTTTAATGTGTTGTGAAATTTCAAATGCCTGAATTTCCTTTGGCACATCCAGTCGAAATATCCATTATCACTTGCAGCCCCAGGATAGACTCATTACATAAGTCCCTCTAGCTTTCGTGTATTGTTGTTGTTGTTGTTGCTTCTGTTGTAGCTACAAGTCTGCAGAGGGAGCCAAACTAGAGATTTTTTTGAATGAGCCCCAGGATATGTTTTCAAACTTAATCGAAATGACCATTATTACGTTCCAGATTTGAAAGACTACTCTCCTGAGGAAATTCGATTGGAAGCATACAAAGCAAAGGAGTCAGGAACAACAAATGAATATGTAAGATATGCCTTCATATGTTCTCACAATAAAGTTGTTTTTCAGTTAAAAGTAATCTTTTCTCTAATCAATAAGTGCAATAATTTTCAGCAGATTGTTAAAAGCTAAATAACATTTCTTGGAAAAGTTTGACAATGACTAGCTTTTTCTTTATAGTCAAAGTGGAAGAAGTGTACCATGTGCATTTGAAGATTATTTGACAATAGATTGTCATGACTGGATGAATATTCGAATATTGCTTTACAACTAGCTTCCCGTTTTATTTGAATACCGCTTCCTTTAGGCGGATTAGAGTCAGTCAAGGGGAGTCAGGAGTTCTTCCCCCCTGGAAACCACAATGAACAAAATATTCAAGGATTTGGTCATGCAAAGAAAACAATGTTCAGTGAAGATATGATTCTTGGTTGGAAAGCGCAGCTTTATTATAAATCGTAACATTAGGACCACGACGAACATCATTTTGAGAGTCATTTCAGAAAAGACAAACGTAGTTAAATCGACATTTCCAGTTGGTTAAGACGACATTTCAAGACAGACGACGTTGGAATAAACGAGAAAGGAATAAGTATAAAAAGTGCTTCTTCATCCATTAGGGACCATATTAATGAAACTGGGCATGCCGCGTCTTTTGATGATTTTTGTATTTTGGACAAAGCCAACAACAATTTTGATTTGTTGATACACGAGAGCCTTCTAATCTTGAGGGACCGCCCGACACTCAATCAACAGAACTCCTCTATACCGTTGTATCTTTTTTAATCTCACTGGACTTTCTTATTTGGTTTAACTTCAATGGACTTTCCTTATTTAGATATCGTATGATTGATAATTTATTATGCATTTTCTCTAGAATAGTTATCACTATAAAAAACCTCACACGTGTAACTTTGATTTAGCTGAAGATGAGACAAGCTCGTCTCGAAACGTCCTGAACATGTCTTAATTAATCAATTTTTTGCTAATGGAAATGTCGTCTTAACCAACTGGAAATGTCGATTTAACTACGTTTGTCTTTTCTGAAATGACTCTCAAAATGATGTTCGTCGTGGTCCTAATGTTAAGATATGATTCTATTTTGAATATTGAAGACATAACTAGTACACTTCTTTCACTTTGACCGTAATTAAAGCAATCGGGAAGCCACTAATGAATATGATAGTCTATACTAATGAAAGTCTTGTAATCTTATCATGCTATCTAATATCAAACAACAGAAGGTATTATTAACCAAATAGATTCTACATGGGGAATGGAGACTAAAATCCTACAGAAGTCTGAAGAAAAATCGAACATCTTCTTCTTCTTTTTCATCATCATCTTATTATTATTCTTCTTCTCCTTCTTCAACCTCTTCTTCATCTTCATCTTCTTCTTTGTCTTCTTCTTGTTCTTCTTCTTGTTCTTCTTCTTATTCTTCTTCTTCTTCTTCTTGTCTTCTTCTTATTCTTCTTCTTCTTCTTCTTTTTATTATTATTCTTCTTCATCATCTTCTTCATCTTCTTTTTTGTCTTCTTCATTTTATTCTTCTTCTTCTTCTTCGTCTTCTTCTTGTTCTTCTTCTTGTTCTTCTTCTTGTTCTTCTTCTTAGTCTTCTTCTTCTTTATCTTCTTCTTCTTCTATCTTCGTTTTGAGCCTATGTCGTCTTGCTTCAAATATTCGAACTTTGAACCAATAAAAAAGGAGTGACCTGATTGGTTGCGCCATAAACACGGTGGGCTTGGCCTAAATTAGTCCCCAAACGCAATCAATCAAAACTATGTGACTTCACTGGCAGTTCCGCCTTATCAAATTAATAGAGAAGCCAGAGTCTGCTCGATACTCCGCTGCTGTAGCTATAACGAGAGCTTGGAGGGAACGTCTCTTGAAAAGCTGTACCTTGACCTTGGGTGGGAATCTCTAAGCCTCCGCAGATGGAGTAGACGTCTTACGTTTTTTTATGAAGTCATAAACAGTTTAACCCCTGACTACACAAGGAACCCATTGCTAGCACTTCAACAGGTGCAATATTCACGTCGCGAGCCTAACACAGTGGGGCAAATACAAGCAAGGACAGAACAATATAAATCTAGTTTTTATCCTCACTGTTTGTCCAAGTGGAAGAAACTTGATCCTGAAGTTAGATTGTCACATTCTGTTGCTGTTTTCAAGACAAACATACCATCTATAACCCGCTCCCTGCAAAATATGTATTTTGGATTCGTGAACCGAAGGGCCTCCTGTCTTATCCCACTCAACTCAGAGTTGATCTCAGCAAGTTAAACTTTTCACAAATTTCAACAGAACTCAACTTAGAGATCCAATGAACCCAATTTGCCCAAGTAACTATGGAACTGAGGATACGGAGCACTTCTTGTTGTTCTGCCCCATTTTGATGTTCAAAGGACTGATATGGCTGGAATATACACTCTTGTACGAACATATGGATTTGCAAATCTTGCATTTGATATTCTGTTGCAAATGTTATTGTACTGCGATAAAAATTTTCCAAAAAAAATCTCAGTAGAAGCATCCTACATAGTACTGGTGGCTTTGAATAACGGATCTCGCCCCAATTCCCCCTACTAAGCCAACAAGTATCCAGTTAACTATCATATGTAAAGTCTGTGTCAAATTGTACAAAAGGTGAGATCTGTGATAGCGCAAAATTACTCATAATTGCAGCAAAAATCTTGTCTGTTGTTATTCGTGGCAATTTTTCACCTGATATCTTATTTGAGACAGAGTGTAGTGTTCTTTGCATTTTTCTCATGTATTAATTTTTCCTTTCGTAATTCATATGCAAGTCGTCTTAGTTTTTGTGTAATGGCGCAGAGCAGTCGTAGCATTTTTCACCCAATGGCATCGTCCTCGCAGTGTCATTAAGTATTCTATTATAGCATAACTAGTAAATTTGTATTGTAAATTTTTATTGAAATGTGAAACGTAGTCTCCATTTTGAAGCTGTATTGTCATAAGTCTCTGTTTCAAGCCATAAACATCATCCAATTTAATGCGAAATACGGAGAATCATGGAAGCAGCCTACAATATCCTTCCAAGTGGTGATGTGCGTGTTCTAACTCGCTCGGGAGTATTTATACTGTCATCAATTTCATGTCGTTTGCTTTCAGTTAAATGGGATCAAACAAATTTCTGATCAATTCATGAAAAGAAGAAGCGAACTCAAGTCTCTCACTGCAACGTCATGGGTAATTCAACTTGCTTTAATTCGATTTAACTTTTCATTTGCTTGCATTGCAATCTGCATAGGGTTCAACTCTTTAAAAAGCTGGGTGTTTCTTCTGGTTTGTCATTTAGAAATCTAATGACGTCACATCATAAAATGAGCTGAAATATAACATGGGCTGTAATTTCGACAAGAATTCAAGATTTCTGAAATATCCAACGGTAGAATCATAGAAAAATGGCTAAGTTTGTTTCACGTCATTCAGTTTTAAGAAATAGGTCATTAAGTTTTACACCCGCCTTTTTATACCGATTTAAAGATTTGGAACCTACGCTATTGCAATCCTGAGTTTCACACACCACGCGCCGTTAATTAATTTAGTAGTCTTAGTGACAGCTGGGCTGCCAAGATCATTGCAAATCACAGAAATCATTGCAGCACGTAACACCCCGATGTAAAACTTTTGGCAATTTCCTCAATTGCTATTGGAAGACTAGTTCTGGCGAAAATTTTCATTGTGTAACAATACCTTGGTGGTGGTGATATTTTCCTTTCAGTATCATTCTTCCGTTATCTTGCAATTTCTAATTGTTGTTACCACCTTTCATGTGAGACATTATGAATCGGTAACTCATTTCATTAATCGTAGAATCAAGAGCTACAAAAGGCAACCGGACAAACTGCATCAAGTTCTGGTGGCCTGTTCCAAACACAGAAATCAACCAGCGGCTTATTTTCCAGCCCATCTTCTTTATTTTCGAAACCACAACAGCAGTCTGGAACCGGAGGGCTTTTTAGTTCCGGAACGGCAAAACAGTCACTCTTTGGTAGCACAACAGGACAATCTTTGTTTGGTCAGCAATCAACTTTAGGGTCCGCACAACAACCGGCATTCGGGTCAACGCAATCAGTTTTCGGATCGGGACAATCTGCATTTGGTTCTGGACAGCAGTCTTCTTTTGGATCAACACAGTCTGCTTTTGGCTCTTCTCAGCAATCCAGCATTGGCAGTGGGCAATCTTTATTCCGCTCACAACAATCCGCCTTTGGTTCAGGAACTCAACCGTTGTTCGCATCACAGCCATCGGCTTCTACTTCGTCATTATTTGTGCAGAACACTACAAACCAGCAAGGTAGATTGATTCTAATCGATACCTTATAGATATCTCCAATTTTGCCGATATGAGTTTGCTTTTGTTGTAGCTGTTATATCAAGTCCCTGAATTCTTTAGTGTAAGGTTTTGTCATTGTTTCAATAATAGCACAGGTAAGTCTTTCCCTTTCATTTCGATCAAATCGACACTTACTACGCAGTCTTTTTGAAAGATTTTAACACATTTGATTATTATAGTAAGGTAACAGAGAGCGACAAAAATTTTCTTGTATACCATCAAAAATTTACAATTCATACTATATCATCAGAAGTACATCAGAAATACTCCTATACTTTCTTAATCAAATTTGGCAGAATCAACCTTCAGCAGGGGCTATTCCGGAGCTCTCATTTTTATAAGGAACAAATTTTGCCATTCTCCTTGCAGATTTCTAATAAGAAGGCATCACAGTTGCATTAGAAACCAGAACTTTGTTGCACGACCAATAAACAAAAAATTTCCAAAAACTCCCAAGGGACTAAAGCCCCCTTAAGTAAGCAACATTTATAACTTTTGCAAGAATCAAGTTATGCTCCCTAAACTTTTTCAAATGATATCTAGTTTGCATTGTTCTTGAAAATAATGGCAGTTCTATGGCCAAAAAGTCTACATAGTTTTGGTTGTACGGTTACTTTTGACTTCACATTAAGCTTTTCAGTTCACAGTTTTAGGACTTTAAGTACTTGATTTTCTTAATGCTATGCATTTTTTATTACAGGTTCTGGATTGTTTTCTCAAACTCCACAAACTGGAAAGGGTCTGTTCTCACAACAGACAACAACCCCAGCCACTCCAGGGCTTTTTGGCCAACAGCAGCAACAACAAAGTAGCCAGTCTAGTGGAGCATTATTCGGGCAACAACAAAACACTGCACCACAACAGGGCCTGTTTACACAACAAAACTTATTCGGTCAAGCTAGTCAACAGCAACAACAACAACAACAACAGCAGCGTAACCCATTTGGGCAAGCTAGCACTAGATTATTTGGTGCACAGCAGACTGGGAGTACTCAATCACTAACACCGTCGCAGCAGCCTGCAGTTTTACAGGTAAGAACAGACTCAATCTTTATTAATACTTCTCTATGTGTTTTTATTTCATCATGGTGCTTGCATTTACCCTTTCATTTCATCCATCCGTCCATCCATCCGTCCGTCCATCCATCCATTCATCCATCCATCCATCCATTCATTCATTCGTTCGTTCGTTCGTTCATTCATATTCATTCATTCATTCATTCATTCATTCATTCATTCATTCATTCATTCATTTATTTTATCTTTCCATCCATCAGGGTAGCTTCTCAGTTAGAATAAGGGATTTAAAGGGGAATTTTGTGAAAATCTATGATAATTAACAATAGAAGCAAAATTGCTATAAGCAACCAAATTAAATAAAAGATAGTGATATAAGAAACAAAGAAAAATCGAAAATAAGCAGGAGTTCATCTTGGCGGCTTTCCTTGAATTCCCTTGGGGTGGATGAAGTTTTTACTTTTTGCAAAGTTTGGCACCTCCTTATGAAAGCATGTGTGCCTAACTGACGATTCTAATAAGAGCAACCTAAGGATGCAAGATGTTCGTTCTAAATTCTTGAAGTTCTCATCAATGCAGGATTTTTATTGCTGTACTAATGCCCTACGTTTACACTTGCAAGTTCAACCTGCTCGAGCTCGACCAGATTATTCAATATTGTCTCGTTTTAAATGGCCAGTCCAACAATTCAGTTTTGGGCTTGCTATGTATCTCAGTAATCCCTGTGGTATCGTTTTGCAGTTGTATGTTAAGCTCCGGTCAAACGATCCAACATCTCACCCAACATTCAACGCAACATTTACAGGTGCCCCAACATTAGTGGTCAAACGATCCAACAGTTCACCCAACATTCAGCGCAACATTTACAGGTGCCCCAACATTAGTGGTCAAACGATCCAACATTTCACCCAACATTCAACGCAACATTTACAGGTGCCCCACCATTAGTGGTCAAACGATCCAACATTTCTCCCTACATTCAACGCAACATTTACAGGTGCCCCAACATTAGTGGTCAAACGATCCATCATTTCACCCAACATCTGACCCAACCATGACCCTGCTGTTCCTTTGTGGTTGTAGCTCATCGTCGAAGTTGGAGTTTACTTCTGCAAAATCAAAGGCTTCCCTTTTTGTCATCTTCTTTGCCATAATTTGAAAGAAACTTGCTCGCAACTGAACGTTTTTCTACATATAGTGACGACTACATATAGTGTTGTCAAAGCGTCCACATCTTTCTCCTCTTTTCGAAGAAATTATAAAACCAAACTATGACTCAAATCATTTTCCTTTCCTTTTTGTCTTAGATTATTGTAAATAGGGTTATATTGTATATTTAAATTATTATTAGGTTTTATTTTAGTATGGCTCCCTGTAAAGCAGTATTATTCTGAGTGGATTACCATGGATAAAAAAGTTAAAATGAAAAAAAAGTTAAAATGAAATGACTTTGGCGGTTGGCGCCCTCTAAACGCAGGCTACTACGCATGCACGTAGCCAGCCATGCTGGATGAGGTGGTCAAACGACCCAACAATTGACCCAACATCTGAAAACAATGGAAATGTTGGGTGTCCTCACCCAACATTTTTTATCTCTGTCAAATTTCACCCAACATCGAAAGTCACGATGTTGGGTAACCCAACAAGGTGGTCAAACGATCCAACATTTCACCCAACATGATGTTGGGTGAAATGTTAGGTGAAATGTGGGATCGTTTGACTGGAGCTTTAATCGTAAGTGTTATGGGAATGAGAAAGCAAATCAATATTATTGATTGAAATTGTGTCTGGTTTAAGTAAAGCTTGTTGTCAGTGTCTGTGTGAATAGGGTATAATCATGCCGTTTCTCCGATACCTTAAAGATACCTTTGCAGTTAATAACATTTCAAGATTTTCTTTATTACAGACCGCGCAGAACTCGACGGCAGCAGCACCAGCAAGCCAGAATCCATTCATGCAAGCTGCAATGCTGCAAAAGCAACCCCAAGCTAACGTAGTTGCAGAAGTTGCATCAACTCTGAAAATATCGGAAAAAGATCTGGAAGCTTTTAAAGCTGATAGATTCATTTGCGGACAAGTACCAGAGTGCCCACCACCGCCAGAATTGTGCTGATGCATGACGGTTGAAAGAAGTCTTTTTCCAGGGGGAAGAATCAAAAGTATCCCGCAGATTTCTCTCAGTGCACTGGGTTTTCATCCCAGAGAGCAAACAAGCGTGGCCCTTTAAGCGGTCCAAGAACTTCTGGCAGAGATTCAGATATGCAGTGTCGTCGGAAGCGAGTCCAGGTTCAGTTCATACATCTGATTCGAAGTAAAAAGCATTCTTTCTTAGTCATTTTATGGAAATCAGTATGGCTGCAATTTGTTTCGACTGGAAGAAAGAATCATGATCCTCAAAGAATGAGACAGGCACATGTATTAAAGAAACAGATAATTTAGTATGTGAACGGAGACAGCTTCAGTTAGAGGAAAAGAAGTCTTTTTTCAGAACCTGTTGACCTCATATCAGAATATTGTAACTTTAATGTGCCGGTTGAAAGATACAGGGAAGATACAGCGTTGATAATTGTACAGCAAGCATGGGGGGAGGTTCTTCCATATTAAAGGTACTTAGGTATGTGCCACCACCAAGGTTATATGTCCTCCACTTGTACCCTATGCACGGAATTAATTTCTGGCAGTTTCGATGTGGGAAAGGCCAACTTATCGCAATTTGTATGTACAATAGAATAGAAACTTCAAAGTTGGCGAATTTGGTCGAGAGAAGGTGAGTTTTGTCTCATCCAAAACCTAGTCTCGCCATGCTCGAATACGTTTCATGAAACTCAGCCAAGTACTCCAGCCAAGGGTACTATTTTGAAACTGCTTGCAGCACGCCCTTCCTAAATCTTTGCGAGAACCCCCAGCCCCCTTGAAAACTGGAGACCATTTTCGACTCACAAGCTAAAAATTGTGTAGCTAGAGGCAGAACCTGATTAGACTTGAGCTACTGTCAAGAAAATACCATTGTCTCCCAGGTTTTAGAAACATGGAAACCATTTTAGACTCACAAGCTAAAAGTTTCGTAGCTAGAGGCAGAACCTGATTAGACTTGAGCTACTGACAAGAAAATACCATTGTCTCCCAGGTTTTACAAACATGGAGACCATTTTAGACTCACAAGCTAAAAATTTCGTAGCTAGAGGCAGAACCTGATTAGACTTGAGCTACTGTCAAGTAAACGCCTTTGTCTCCCTTGTCTTGCAAACATAAAGATCATTTCGACTCACAAGATAAAATGTCGTAACTGTAGGCCAGTGATGTAGGCAGGTCCCGATATGACTTGAACTTATGTCAAGCAAACACGATGGAGTAAGTCTGTGCTAATTCAGTTATGCAGACAACCAGTGGTTAAGATCCATATGCTTGGGTGAGCGTATTGATATCGAATGGTTATTTTCTGTTTTTTTGAGATAAAAATATTGTGACATGACTCAGGCAAAACTTCCGACATAACAATAAAATCATTGGATTACATAGATTATGGTTGATCACAAGGTTCGCCCTCAGTATTTCTGTGTTTACGGTATCACAGAATTTTGGCTGTGGGTCAAAAAGGTCTCTTTCATCGTCATGTTACTACTTGAAATAACGGCAAACAACAAACGTTTTGAAATACAATTTAATTTCGAAAGCATTGAGTAGGAATTTGTTTCAAGAAGTGAAAAAAACAGACGCTTTTTGATAAGCAAGTGTGAATTTGGGAATTTTGTAAAAAATGCTTCAGCTCTCCATCGTGACAAACCACTTTGCTTTTCTGAACAATATATTTTACACATTCAGCATAGCCGACCATAATGCTTTGCTGACTCTATTTATTCAGATTTGACTGGGGCCCCTTCCACACGTTAACCGGATATTTTTGATTACTCATCTACTCTATCCGTATAAAAATATCCACGTCCACACGAGGAGCGTTTTCAAAATCATCTCCGTCTACACGAAAACCCTGTGATATTCGAAATCCGAAAACAGATAAACAAAATACCCTTGCTTGATCCCCAAAGATCCGAGCGCATGCTCTAATGGATTATGAATCGACGCTTTGACGTCAGCGTTTTCGAAAAGCTCCGTTTTCACCCGTCTACACGAGAACAGGGAAACGGCGTTCTCAAAAAGATCCACTCTGAAGAGCGTTTTCGAACAGCTTCGTTTTCGGTGACCGAAAATGCCGTCTCCGAGTGGACGCGGACCCATAACGGATTCAACAATATCCGGATGCGTGTGGACGGGGCCTGATTGCATCCAGAGGGGTGAAATGAAACCTATTCTTTAGAAAAGCAAATCATTTTGTGATATTGGAGAGCTAAAAGCTCTGTCTTTACAAAAATTCTTCCTTGCTGTTGATAGGCACTTGGGCACGAGATTATCAGAGGGCACGTCGTGCACGCTGGGCACGCAATTTAACAGACTTCGTGTCATACTGTACTTGAATTACAAACACCATTGGAACTATTTAGAACATCATTTAATTTCAGTCTACTGTAATTGGATGAAAGTTATTTTTAAAAAAATTAGAAAACATTTTTTTTATTTCCCCGATATTCATTGCATCTTTCATCTTCAAGGAAAACCTATATCTAATCCAGGCAACCTGTAGACTGATGAAAATCGTCGAAGTTTCGCTCCTTGATAGGCTGATAATCACTGCAACTATGACTCATAATTCAACTAATCAAAGTTCGGTCAGACATTTATGAACCTCGCTTTGATGCCATATGCCAAGAGCTTAGGCCTATTCTCGATCACAACTCACCAATTTTAAAACGCCTGAAATTCGTATTTCTTTGAAGTTGTAAAGAAAACCAAACCTGAGTCAAGATGAGTACTTCTTCTGTGCACTGCTTGAAGGTTCCTTAATAATTTTGACATGGGAAACCTGTTTTTAAAGGCCAATTTATTCTTAGGGTTTCACCACCACAGCAATCGACAGCGATCCTTGCACGTTTCATCACCCCCGAAGCCCCAAGACCAAAGGGAAGCCAATCCCCGGATCCCCGGAAACAGGTTGAAGTAACTATTGTTTGGAACTCTGCAATGTCATCCGTCGCGCTAGTTTCACATTCACAGCAATTTTGGCCTAATTTTCAGATGGTATGATTATCAGTCCCACTTGCAGCGAAGTGCCACCACCCAATGCAATGAAAAACTGGGGCTGAAGTAGTTAGCCTGTGCAACCTGTAGCTAAATGACAAGAAGTTCATGCGATCACCTTGATTTCAACCGTTGATCTTTATTTTTGCATGTTTACAGTGCCGAATGCTGTTTCTATTTGAATACCTTTTCATTTCTGAAAGCACCTTAGGGGCTCTGCTGGTGTCCCAAGGGGCTGGCTCCTTGTTAACTTTAGAAAGCTGAAAGGGTGTTTGTTATTTTGAGGGTACTCACAAAAAGAACGTAGCCCAATATCCAGAAAGATTATTTTCAAACCACGTATTCGTGAAACTTCAAACGAAATATGAAGGGAGGATTACGGCGAGACCTTGTCGAGACAGAGTACTGCCCTAGGCAAGAGAGCTGATGCTATTGTCATATCTGACAGCTAAGGAAATATTCAATAAAGCCTTTTGAAATGTTTCGCCAGGAATGGCTTAATGATATCCCTGTGAAGTATTAGCTCACTTAAGCCAAACCGAATGTCACTTTGATATAGTGGGTTGAGAAAAGAAACATTGGATCAAACACGACAGAACAAGTCAAGGAGAAAACGAATGCAAAGGTACGTTGTTTCGTTGTATTTTAGTTAATTGTAAGTGTCATAATTATAAATCCTTTTCCAAATTGGTAAACAGATTTTTTGCAACATTTGTGAGATAAGTTAACGGTATCGGCATAAGGTATATTGATTTGCTGTTATGAACAGGCTAAACACAGTACGGTTAGTGGGGAAAAATTAGTAAAAATAACAAGACTGGTGCCTTCTTTACTTAAGTGTTTGCCAAATTCGCCAACTTCGTCTAGATTAGCCAAACGACGCCGATGTTTGTGAGACAAACAGTTATTGGTAATTTTGGCAAACACTCAAAGTAAAATGAGAGGCACTTGTTATTTTTACTAATTTTTCCCCACTACCTGTGGGCTAAAGGAAAGGCCACAGACGTAAGAACCGGGGAGCACTGGGGGTACGCGCCCCCAAGATTTTGCAATAAGCAAAGAAGTGTCCTTTTTATTTTTAGAAGATGCCCCTTTTTCTAAGGAAACAGTGCCCTCGAAGCATCGTGCCCCCGAGTTTGAAGGAGATGCTTCCTACGTCCCTAGGAAAGGCCCCTGTTGGTCAAGTTAAAGATAGAGCGCGCAAAGCATCGGAAAACGAGGCAAAGTTGGACTGCAGAAATTCTCCTCAATCTTCAATACAACTTTATTTGATTCACCTTTGCGAATAAAAAAGGGGAAACGATAGTCGCTCAGGCTCATTTATCTTGGCAGCCAAAAAAATGATTGTTTGCAGCATGCAACTGCAAAGATAGCATGCGCTACAGGAATGCTACTGCAAAAGACGTATGGAAACGGCAGTTGGTAAGGACAGAGCAACCATCATACGAAGAAGGATCGTAAGTAGAAGATGAATCTAAACATCTGCCATCTGAACTGTAGATTCATAAGCTGAGCGTTAAGCAGTGGAAATTTCGCATATTTTTGTTTCGGATTTAAACATTTCAGCCTCAACTTAGATTATTTTATGTTTCAATAATGCCCGTGTTTTCTCTTGACAACTCGTTGTCGTGTGCACAACAAGTGAATTTGCCACTAATATGCTCACGTATTTAAGTAAAACACAACAAGATTTGGCAATGCTTCATACCAAAGAAGTAACGTGAAGCAAGCTTGGAGAATGCGAGTTGTTATATGACAAATGCCACGGTTGGCCTTATCCAGGCAAAATTTGACAAAAACCAAAGTAACAGGGAGGTACAGTAAGAACTTTTTGAAGGCTCCAGGGCGAGTCAAATGACCGGGACATAGATGATAGCATTTTCGTTTGGAGTCAACAATTTATGAATCAAATTAAATAAAGGGAAATCTTTGGCAGCTTAGTGGATTTGATATATTAAAGGGACAGGGTTACGCAACGGTAAACAAACCTGTTATCTATAGAATCTATATTGTTGCCCACACGTGACCATTGTGTTCTGCACAGATTTTGGTGGATGGAGTGAATCCGCACTAAAGTTACTTCTAAAAATCCACCAATATCTCTGCAATCGTACAACATATGAGTGTTTGGTTTGTTTCTCTACGAAGTACGAGAGTCCATCTTCGAAATAACACTGTCATTTTGAGAATAGTAGTGGAAAATCATTGTGATATGACCTATCAAATATACCTCGAAATCGTCGTTTCGAAAGAAGTTTGTTTACATTACGTGACCTAGGGCTTGACAGAGAAAGGGAGTAAATAGAGCTTTTACGGTTAATGCTAATGTTTCCCTAATTCTGAGTGTGAGTAGGTAGTTTAGTTAACAGGTAGATTCAATCCACTGCAAGAAACAACGAATGAGACCGGTAAGGCCGAAAAGTCGGTGATTTCAGAGATGTTGGAGCAAACTCTCAAATTTTTACAACTCCGATCTTTCGTTTTGCCCTGTATGCTATGAACGGAAAGTCAGAGATATCGGAGCAGAGATTTCCCCTTTAATTAAGTAAATTCTGATTGTAAAGTGCCCTTCTCCTAAGGCAGTTTTCGATGCTCCATGGATGTGTCACTCTATGATAGCCTCGGAGCTTTTCCTCCGACTTTTCGTTACTGCCTTAAATGCTATAAACAACGAAAAGTCGGAGATGTCGGAGATGATCATAAGGCTACATTGTGTCGTCATCTTAGCTCTTCCACGAAATATATCCTTGCTGTGCAGATTCAATATTTTTGGATTTTTACCGTTGTCAATAAAGACGCCCACCCAGTTAAAACTTCCTGTAAAGCCTTTAAAGGGAAAGCTGAGTAATTGGTTAGATCAGTAATTCATATTGTGTGCTTGCGTTTGCCAAAAGCGTAAATTGTGGTTACAGGAAGTTGTGAATTCGTGTCACTACTGCATATTACCTTTCTCCAGTGCAGAATGAGAGATGGGGAGAGAGGTGAAAGCCGAATTATTTTGTTGAGCTTGAGACGTTGTAGAGGATTTTGTTAATTCATTTCAGCTGATTGTGGACAGCAAAGAGTACAAACATAAAAGACTGTGGCTGTTGTTGACTCGTCAACTGATACGGTATGACTTGTTATCTTTCAAAACTTTGTTCTAGTTCATTGATTTATCGGATACAGCACATCATGGACAGTAAAACCCCGCAAACAAGAACATAGGAAGCTAAGAAACCACGGACTGATATCCCCACGGAGACTGCCAAAGATAAGAACTAGGAAAAGACTGATTTATATCTGTGATTTATTCGTTGAATTCATGCTCATTAGCTTCTGTTTTTCGTCATTTTGTGGTGTTTCTACCTACAAATGTATTCTTATCATGTGGTACATTCGACTAATGATAATGACAACAAACAACCATAGTCACAAGAATCACTATGAAACAACCAAGTTCTCCATTTCGGAGCAGTTACTACCTACTTAAAAGTATCATTAACACAGGTTTTTTCAATTAGGAGAAGGTATGTGTTTTTCTTTTTTCTATTTAAGGCAAAAATTTCTTCACTTTTCCAGAAATCTTGTCGAGTTTGGTCGGGTCAGTTTTCAGTAAATTTTTTAAGTTCAAAGGTTTTTCTCTAAATTTTTGGCAGTGAAACAAATGTTCAATGTTTTCTTCTTGTTTTATAAACATTTAACACTACATCACATTAGTATGTAGAGAAACGCAAATTTGTTTTCAAGTTCAACACCTCCAACATTTTTAATGCAGTCAGGCCAAAGCCTCCCTACTGTTCATCAGATGCATATTAGTTTGCTTTGTGCTCATCATAATCACAAGTGCCCATGTTTCAACCTGAAGGCAGGAGGTGCACCACATACATAAGAAAAAACAATCTGTTTTGAAAACAGTAGACTCTGGTTTGCGGGGTTTTACTCAAACCATGTTTTTGAATTTTGTCACCCAGGAGGAGACAGCTTCATGATAGCTTTCTTTGCAACAAAATCAGGGGTGGCGCCAGGGGAGGGCTAGGGGGCTACAGCCTCCCGTCGGAGGCATCTAGCCCCCCGTCGGAGGAAATTTTGGATTCTCGCCGGAGAAATTTGGCAAAATATCGCAAGACAACACCTTTTTTCAGTCATTTTAGCCCCCCTGTCGGAAGCTCCAGCCCCTCGATCGGAAAATTTCTGGCGCCACCCCTGACAAAAATCTGACAGAAGTTCACCTAATCAACTGCACCGATCAATAGATGGTTTTTTGTGTAAAGCCGTGTTGCAGAGAATGATTTCTGGAGAAATATGGCCAGCATTATAGGACCAATCAAAATGTATTTCAGCTACGTAAGCGTTCTTATTTAAGAACTCAGTTTCAGCCATCTGACATAAGCTGATGTTGCCATATCCTTTAAAACTGACCATTGATATTTTGACATCACATGCCGTGCTTCAAGTTGTCTAAGTGTGTTGTTTGCACGGGAATGGATTTGTTTAGGATTACTTGATAAAACCGGTTTTTTAATGAATGACTGAGCTTTGACAGACAAAAGCTTTATCCACCAAATTCATGAAAAAAATCCGTATTCTGAAGACATATAGTCCCGATGATAGCATTGTCCAGCTTCGGGGCTCCGGGTGATCGAATAAATCCACTTTTTTGGGGGGGCGAAGATCGTGAAACAAAAATTTCCTATACCTGCCGTTTAGAAGAAACTATACCTTTAAAGGCCTGTAACAGCCTTGGAGATCAAATTAAGGGCAAAATAAACGGACAAAGGGTACATCTACTTGCCCACCATTGGAACAATCTTGTGCGAGAATTTCATAGGACTTCAACACCTTTGGATTTAAGATATTTTTGGTCAGAAAACTGATATGTGTAAGAAACCAAACTGCTCTAGCCAATACTGTGAGTTCAACGAGATTCCTTAAAACCCAAGAAGCCTAAGGAAACCACTCAAGACGGCCATTGGAACGTTCCATTTCGAGACCTCTGCGCAGGACAATCATGCGTAGGAGATACCCATTTGCAACATAGGCCCAAACATTCGGAAAGGCATATCTGACTACTGACTGACTTCAGCAGTTCAGGACCGACAATATGGCTGAGAAAGGAAGATAATTTAGGAAGAGAAAGGGAGAGAAGCCAATGTCAAGAAAGAGAATTTTATGGTATTTCAAGACAGGCAAAAAATCTGATCCGATCTAATTCAACCTAATTGTGTCCTATCAGTCATGGTTTTACAAGCCTTACGCGAAGCGTCTGGGTAAGATTGCATTCATAGAACGGGCCACTTCGTCGTCACGATGGCTTTATAAGTAGCAAAGCCGCCTGCCCGCAGACTTTAGTTACTGGGGAGGAGAGGAACGAAAGATTAAACGCGATAACGACGATAAATGGTCGGTTGAAGCACAGGGAGCCCCCTTAAAAAGTAGCGAAAACCAGACACAATGCGTGCTCTACCCGTCCTCTACCAGTGAGACACATCAAGCGAGCGTAGCATCTGCGAAGGAGCAGTGACGACGGATTAACGGAGTGAGTTAGCGATTGCGGAGGAGGAGGGAAAGAGCGGAGAAGAAAGCGCGGAGGAGAGAAGAGAAGAAAGGGGAGAAAGAAAGAATTCTTTCCTTCTCCCCTTTCTTCTCTTCTCTCCTCCGCGCTATCTCCTTCGCGCTTTCTCCTCTGCTCTATCCCTCCTCCTCCGCAATCGCTAACTCGCTCCTGATTTTCTGTGTCTGGTTTTCGCTACTTTTTAAGGGGGCTCCCTCTGGTTGAAGCCTATCAAAGTTGTGCTTCACCACGGAGGCCTGTCAAAACACTTTCTTTCAAATATTTCACGAAAACACCATTCAGTTATGTTAGATTTTGATGTCATTTAGTTTATTTTGATCGACTCCCAAGGCAACACTAAAGAATTTTCTTCATATTAAAGTGAATGCGGAATGCAAGTTAAAAATATGTTTTATATTAGTTTTTTAAGTTCAGGAGAGGTCAATGTATTACTATACATACGTAAACTTTGAAAGTTACGCTTATAAAGAAGTGACTCATTTCGAAGTTTGGAACTCAGTTACAGTTTTATGATGTCATTTGCCAAATCTTCAAACAGTCATTACGTTCTATGAGCAAGGAACAGGGCCGATACCATCCATTGCTGCTTAGGAGGACAAAGAACTAAAATCTTCCGACGTAAATAAAGTTTAGCCATGTTTCAGTTTTCAGCCTGGACGTCAACACAGTTAGTGAATATCAATAAAAAATATGCCGTCAATTCAATAATTTCTGTTAGAATTTACTTTTCATTGCTAATGAATTCATGTTTTTATGCATTATTTTGCTTCAGATTCCTGCAAAACTAGTCATTTAAATCACAAAAAATCCGACAAGAGAGCAAAATTTTCCGACAAATAGTCTCCTGAGGGTGCTCAACCCACAACCCCTATTGGGTTCAGCCCTGGCAGGGAAGTTTTCTTTGGCAATGCCTTCCACTTTCGATGTCAAAGATTTTCTGCATACTGTATTGTGTGAACGTTTTATTGATGATATAATACATTTTTCTGTCGACTTCCCCTTGTAAATCCTGGATACATCTCCCGGGGGGGGGGGGGGAGGTAACTCAAATTTTTATGAGACGGAGATGTACCAGTCAAAGCGTTAAAGTACCACTCATAAATTTGGAAGAATATTTCTTAACAGCATAAACGTACTTTTTCATGAGAAACTGAGGTCCGAAGCTGGTCCACAGTTTATTAAATTTTTTCGGCCATTTTGCTTTCAAAGTTTCTTACGCGTTTTTTATGTATTTAAAACCAGAAACTTTTTTTATGTATTTAAAACCAAAAACTTTGGAATAGCCTCCCAGCTGAGACCAAACAGGCATCCTCTATATATATTTTTAAAGATAGCTTATGATGGACTGGCGGTTTTGTTTTTTAGGTACTTTTCTTTCATTTTTTATAGATAGGATTTTTTTTTTTATTAGATGTATTCATTGTAAGTAGTTTTTAGCGGTTTTTAACTTGTTTAATTTTTGTAGGTTTTTTATATGGAGGGCCCCTTGTAAATCAACCAGTTGGTTGAAGGGTCTCCCTCCCTAATAAAATGAAATATGAAATAATATAAATATATAAGAAGTGTTGAGTTCATTTCGTTTTGTTATAAGGGCTCCTAAATTTCTTAATATCATCTCAAAAAAATAAATGACATTACTTACACACCAAATAATGTCCAAACAGTAAAGTGTCAAAAAACATTTTGAGTGATCTGGGAGAATTAAATTGTAAATTACAAAAATATCTTATCCTAGTTTGATGAATTTAGATGCGGTTGTTTCTTAACTTTTGAAAAATTACACGTGTACCCATAAGTCTGGAAAATGTCTGATTAGTATACCCGTAAATCCCGAAAGCCGAGAAAATTCACCCATAAATGCAGTTGTGCAAAGCAAGAATCGCTGAATCCATAGTCAGCAATCTGGACGCTTTCGCTAAAGGGGTACCCTAAAAATGGCACAACCCTGTACCATGGAGAACTAAGTTACCCGTATCTCTGCAATCGTACCAAATATGAGCGTTTCGTTTGTTTTCTGCGAAATTCAAGAGTAACTGTTCAAAATAGCACCTTCATTTTTAGAAAATTAGTAGCAAATCTCTGTGATATGGACTATCAAAAATACTGCAAAATTGTCATTTCGAATGAAGTTTGTTTACATTATGTGACTCAGCCCCTTTAAATTGATTTCATCTTGTTGTCATTGTCCTTTCAAACAATGGATACATTTTGCTGACTCAACAAGTAGTGCAGGTCTATTGAGTACAGTTATTAGCCAAACTCTGGTACGTGTGAGCTAGTGACAGGCATCAGCCCGTCGCATTATTCCTCGGGAACAAGGTGAACGTCTGTAAGAGGCACCTCTTGCCCTTCCGAAAGATATGTCGAGCGACAAACCCTAACGAAGGAGAAACATTCCAAATTTCTCTTGTCTCCATCCCGGGGGGGGGGGGGTACATGACTTGCGGATGGACGGGGGTCTGCCGCCCTGTTTTCAAAAAGGTACCCTCTTCTAATTACCAAAACTTGCTGTCATACCCACTTTCATGATGAATTTTGGCGGAAAATTGCTCATTTTTGGCCATTTTTCGCCAATTCCTGGACAACCCACCCATGTTTATCGAGAATCTGCCGAAAAAGGGACCCTTGTTTAGAAAATTTCGGCCCAAAAACCCACCCATATGGGCGGCACATAACCGTGCCCTCAACATGTTATTTACCTCCCCCCCGGGGTCTCCACTCCCCGAACTGATTATAAATCTCTAATCACGTTTGTCCCAGACTATCTATTTGACCTCTTGAAAAACTTTCTGATGATATCAATAGAACCACACACAAGATGTACAGAAACAGATGTTAAAATGGCTCTGGTAAGAAGAAAAACGGGGCAGAGATTCTTCTGATAATGTGGTGGTCGATTTTGGAATGAGCTGACGAGAGAAACCGCAGTGTCTGCCTTTCTTGAAACTTTCAAGAAAAGCCGAAGTCTATCAACAGATGACTTATAAACCTGGTTTACGGTTGTGAGATAAAACATCTTTTATTTCATAGATGTGGCTGGTCAAAGTTACAATTCTCATTTCCTTCGGGCTGTTTGGACTCTTCCTCCTTCACATCGCCAACTCGCAAATTGCCTACGGAATTAAGCGCCTTGAACTCTGGCCTGATGTATTTAGATTCAACAATGGTGAAACTGCTTTGTACTTCAAGCAAATTGGCAAAGGGGACGTTCAGGCCTTTTACAACGGAACAGCCGTAAGTATATTGCAAACCTGCGGCCCGAACTCCTTTACGATCGTCTAATACACCACTTCGATTAACAGCCTCGTTTTGGAAATTATTCAAAATTCTTTCCTATGAAACTTTGGAGGCCAAATTCGGATTTAGCACCCAAACGTTAGCCTAACCACAAGTTTTCATGTTGCTAGCAGTTGCGGTGTTAACTTTATGGCGACGTAAAATTTGGAAATCTGTAAGAGATTTGAGCGTGAAAATGACTCGGGGTGTAAAGTTTCACCCCGAACAATTTTTGACGGTCAAATCCCTTATAAATCTTTGAACTTTACATTGTCATAAAATCAACATCACAAATGCCAGCAGGTTAAAAACACATAACTAGACTAATATTTGGATGCTAAATCCGAATCTGCGCTCGAAATTTCCATAAGAACAATAGGAAGGAATTTTGACAAATTTCCAAAAGGAGGCTGCTTAAGCTCTTGCATACTCACTTATAGGACTTACAATCACACATACATGAAAATTTGACAAAAGGCGTTTGGCATTTTCCCCTGGAACAGATGGTTTAATTAAAGCCCAGACCACAAAATGGTTTCTCATTTCGACTTTCCAGAGCTTGCTTGAGGGTAAGAAATTAGACTAGGAATATCGAGACAAATGTATCTATTAGCGACAAAGTGAACAATCTTTCACAGTTGTACACCTTCCTGCGGAAACGTCATGGACCAGGTGATATCTTCGATTCTCGATATTCCGTCGATGTTTCCCTGTTTTGATTGCACTCGTGAATCAGCTAGTTAGAGGACACTAGTGGTGAAGAGAGGCTTGTTGCATTTCAGAGATTTAGTGCATTAATGATTTGTATCCCAGATAGAAATGTTTTTAATTTCGTGGTTGGATTGCGTGAAGGGGCACTGATATATAGGACGGAAATAGTAAGCCTAGATCTACCTTTTATCATGGAATATCATGCGTTGTTATCTTAAAAGGACAATCCTTCTTTAGCAAAATGCAACAGGTATCATTCTCAGGGCCGTTGATTTTATATTGCTATTACCAACAATTTTTGTTGGCATTCTGTCTGATTGCTTTGCCCCGAGCACAACGACTCAGTATCCAAGCTAAGAAGGCCACCGCACACTTGCACTTTTCCCAAGGACGTTAAGCTTTTCTTCGAGGAGAGAAACACGTGGAGCATATATAATGAGTAAATTGGCAGAAATGCACTTACGTACGACCTTCTAAACAGAACGTGAGTGTGTTCTGTTCAAGAAGACAGCCCTTATGGCTATTACTGAATTTCGAAAATTGCAAATGAAACAAGATGCCACCATTACTTTCTACATTGATATAGAATATACATTTTTTTACACTTTTCTTTCAAGAAGACTTTTCTTTCAATGACACCTCTTGGGGACTATTATGAAGGCAAGGTCACACTGAAATTTTAATGCTATTCCTATTCCTGCCATTTTAGACTGGGTTTGTTTTTATGCTAGATTTTTACATCAGATCTTAGTTTTGTTTCTCTTTTTATTACTTTGTACACAATATGTAATTAGCCTTCCGTATATTTTCCAGTAATTTTGATAGCCTTTTTTATTTTAATCTTATAGCGATATATACATACATAAATACATGTTAACTTTCTGGCCATCTACCGCCTATATTTGAAGCCAACTTGTAAAAATTAGTAAGCAAAGTCTTATATAAATTTAAGCACATTTATGAGAAAAGGCATCATTGATTTTTATGTTTTACACATTATTACATTCTGGTACTAACTTGTTAGTAAAGGTAGAAAAACTTGTTAGTAAATTGTATACCCCACGATCTACTAATTGCAAAGTTAGAGGCATATGGGTTCAAGAAAAATGCTCTCAAACTTGTTTATAGTTACCTGACAAACCGAACGCAAAGGGTCAAAATAGGCTCCACATATAGCTCACCACAGCATATCTCAATTGGGGTACCACAGGGGTCTGTTCTTGGGCCCTTACTTTTCAACATCTTTATAAACGACCTGTTTTATATGGAACTGGAATCGGAGATATGTAACTTTGCTGACGATACGATAATTTACGTGTGCGATACAGATGTGGAGGCAGTCATGATTAGATTAGAGAATGACCTACAGGGATTAATGCAATGGTTTAATAACAACGGCATGAGTGCTAATCCTTCAAAATTCCAAATAATGTTTTTGGGGCTAAAGGGAGCAAAGAAACTATGCCTTAACATGAACGGCCAACTGATTCCATCAAGCGAACATGTAAAACTTCTGGGTGTAAACATTGACAACTCACTGAAGTTTGAAACGCATGTGAAAGAGATATGTAAGAAGGTCAACCAAAAATTGTATGCATTTGGAAGGTTAAGACCATATTTAGGAGAACAAAAGTCAAAGTTACTTTTAAACTCCGTGGTAATGTCGAATTTTTCCTATTGCCCTCTGATCTGGTTATTTTGTAGCAAAGTTGCAAACAATGAAATCAATAGGACCCACAAACGCGCACTGAGAACTTTATATAGAGACTATGAAGCCACGTTTGAGGAACTTGTAGATAGGGGTGATACAAAGACAACACATAAAAAGAATCTACAAAACCTCATGGTGGAGATCTACAAATCAATGAACCATCTCAATCCTGAGTACATGTGGGATTTTTTTGTCAAGAAAGATGTTCCCTACAACCTTCGGACTAAGGAACTATGCAAGCTCCCCTCGGTGAGTTCTCAACGCTACGGAATAAATTCCCTGTCCTTTAGAGGGAGTCTGTTATGGAATGCTCTTAGTGATGACCTAAAATTGACAACCTCTCTCGTGAAATTCAAACAAGAAATACGTTGCTGGGATGGCAACATCTGCACGTGCTACATTTGCACTTAATTTAAGGTTTTATATATTCTGTTATGCTGTATATTTTGTAGATAGTTGGTATAAATTAGCTATTGTTAGCTACTAACAAACCAACTGTAAATAAGTTTATGATTATGATTATGATTAGGATTCCCTTTGCCGAGTTAAGGCAAATGAGACATTTATTATGTTTTCAGCGATTGCTTTTGTCGGCTTCGACTTTCGTAGCAAAATTAACTAAGGCCCGTTTTATAAGTCGCGCCGCGCCGCACCGAACCGAGCGAATTTTGACCAATAATGCCTGGTTCGACACGGTGCGACTCTTGTAAAAGCAACTTGACACTTAGCTCGACTAAGTCGAACCATACACCAAAGGACTTTCGACTGGGTCGACCCAGTGCGACTTATAAAACCAATTTCAGTCGCGCCGTGCCGCACCATACTCACACCTGCATAAAAGAACTATAATTATTTCAATAATGTCAAAGCTTATGGAGTGACGAAGAAGTAAACGTTTATCCTCTCATCGAATTTCCCATTTAACGAACGAATGTATTCAAATGCACGAAATAAGAAAGAAAATTTTCCAAAATCGGTATTGTACGCGTGCATCATTACTGTTTGGCACGGCACGGCACGACAAAGTTTTGTTCTTATAAAACAGAGGCGCTCCAAGTCGAATCTCGGTCGAACTCAAATTTTTTTGGTTCGGTGCGGCGCGGCGCGGCACGACTTACAAAACGGGCCTAAGGGCACGGTCACTTTTAAAGGGTTTGTGCAAGGCTAAAGCCTGCATTTGCACTGACCAGAAAAATCTAAAAATATCCCATTGAAATTGATGGCCCACACGTGTTGTTAATAATCTATAGCTAAAGAAACAATGCTGTGTTTGCGTATGTTCTTTGTTCTATTTATAGAGAAGCCTATTTTGAAAAACTAGAAACAATTTCATACCCCGTCCTTAATACAGAACAAGTATTTGTGCCATACATTCTTTCAGCAAACTTATTTGGTACCCCTTTTCAGAACTTTTTGGGTAAAATTTTGATGCATACCAAGTTGTCCCTGACGATTTTCTACCCTGGGTACCAGAGCCTCAAAATTTGACTTTTTTCCTTCAATTTTCTCTTTCAATTATTTTTTTAGCTCTGGTACCCAAGGTAATGATTTTCGTACCTGTCAAGTGATTCATTATTCCCAGATGTCAGTTAACTTTCTATCAAATGTTGATTGATGACTCATATGAAGTTTTCAAGCATAATGGTTTTGTACCCCATGAAAATTTCTCTTGATATTTTCAGGAGCGTAGGAAGCATCTGAAATAAGGGGGCACGGCACATCGAGGGCACTCGTTCCTCGAGAAAAAGGGCGTATTTTTTAGCATAAAAGGGGCATTTCTTTGTTTATTGTAAAATCTTTGGGAGCACGTGCTCCCAGTGCCCCCCCCCCGGTTCCTACATCTATAGATATTTTCATACCCCCACCAAATGAGAAAATGTTTCATACCAGTGTCGAAGATCCTCCGCCTTGGTACCCAGAATTAAATATGGCCGTTCCCTCAGGTTTTACCATTATCCCTCGTCTTTTTCAGTTGTCACGTTAATATTACGCTTGTAACGATACGTATTTCTTTGAATTGTAGTTCGATCGTGTCTGTGACAAAGTTCGCTACATATATGGCAAAGAAAGATCGATCGATGGGTTTTGGATGAAATGTACAATTCCAAGTCATCATGGACATTTCATAGTTAGAACCTCATACCCTGGAAGAGTAAGATACAAGAACTATGACCAAGTTGAGTTTTAAGGTACTGGACCCATTAAATAGTCTATATCAGGTTTTGTACATTAAAGCTGCTCTCCATATAGAGCATTTTGAGCGCGTGGGCGCTGCGACCAACCAGGAGCATGCGCAGTTGATAAAACTTGAGTGATCAATCTAATCGAAAGCGATTGATTTTTAGGCGCTTTGGGAGAAGGAACAAGTTCAACTCCCCGGGGGGGGGGGGGTACTTAGTATATTTGTCCGACGGGGATGTGCTGTTTTTCAGGGTATCGTTTTCGCTCATTTTTTCTAGAACAGAGTATCAAAAGAAGGCAAATTTTCTGGAGCAGGTTGTCAAAACATGTCAAAAGAGGAAATTTTGTTACAACGGGTTATTATTTAGTCAAATTTTTGTGTTTTTGAGTATACTTTTCACTGATTTTTTTCTAGAACAGGGTATCATTTGAAGGCGAAAATTCTGGAGCAGGGTAAAAAATTTTATTTCGTGGGCACACCCCAGTACAAATTTAGGTCAAGTACCCCCCCCCCCCGAGTTCAATTCCCATCGCGGGCGCTTGCGATCGCTACCGAAGGAATCAATCTTAGTCGCAGCGCCCGCCCCCTCAAAACGCTAAATATGGACATGAGCCTTTAGAGAAGGGGGAGGGAGCGTCTATCATAGTGTGAAGGTTTTGAGGATTCGGCCTTATTTTGAATGCAGATACGCGTAGTCGCGGAAAAGCGAAATCTGAACTAACGGTTTACGGTTTTTCGTTTACTCCTTAGAACTTTTTACTGAATAGCTGTTGTATTCTAACAAGTTTTCGCCAAGCTGCACAAGTCCAGTCATCGTAAATTGTAGACTCATAGTTTTCCTTGGAATTCATGAAATAGCTTTATCCCAACGAGGATAATTATTGTATTGTAGGAATCTGACGATTACAGTTTAAGATAGAAAGTGCTCGCCGTTGCACAATTTTTGATGGTTTTGCGTTACTGAGGCACCATATAATAGACCTTCCATTAGTTGTTCTACAAACGAAGGTTTTTTAATTACTTTGTTTCAAGTAGGCTGGAAAGATAGTCAGCTATTTCAATGCTAATTTAGGTCTAAGTTGCATCATGCTGCATCCTGGACTTGCTCCTAGTCTCGTTTTCGATCAATAAACAAATTGGAGGGAAGATAAAGAAGAATAGGGAAGGGAAAAGGGCAGCAGAAAGATTTTTAGAGTGCTCTCCTTCCTCTTTCCTTACTTACCTTTTCTTCTTCTTCTGCCCTCCAGTTTGTTTGTTTTTTATCAAGAGCGAGACTTGGAGCAAGTCCAGCTGCATCCAGACGTGGGACCCATGTAGTTTGACGTCCCTTCCGAGGGACGATGAAGTGAGTTGCTTGCTCAGCTTGCAGCAGGTAACCATCAGGAGTCTGACCTCATGCGACCAAGCTTAGCTTTAGTTGCCAGAAGGAAGCTGCGTGCCATTCATCCGCTATGCTGCAAATCTCAGTTGTGCCCATTGTTCTTATTACTCACTTTGTTTTGGTAAAATGTGAATCCTTTAAATCATAAGAGCATTTTTCAGACTTTTCAGAAGTTCTTATAATAATTGCAATGCAGATAAATTTCAAGTGAAGTATGTTCACTTATACTCTGTTTTCCAAATCATGCCGCTAATAGTGTTAGAACTCTGTTTATGGACTCACGTAAAGAGTTAATTTTTGTATGGTTTTTGTCTTGCACAAACGTTCATATAATTCATCGTAAAGTTTCAGTTATCAAATTTCTACTTATTCGTTTTGATGCGAACCTTCAGTTGTCGACTTTGTTGGCCTGCAAGCGGTGATACAAAGCAGCTATCAGTAGCTGTTAATTTCAGAGAGCTATAATCTTTGCCAAGACTCTTGAAAGCATTCACATATTTTTCCTCTTTTCTCCCCCTACCGCCTTACAAAGTGAGCTTCCTGTGCGATTACGCAGAGCGTTAGGGCAAAAGAAAGCATCCAAATTGCTTTCCTTGAAGTCTGAAATAAGTCTGGTGATCATATTTTTGGACCAACATTGTTCACGGAGGGAGGGGGCGTTGGCGGAAAAAGGTGAGGTGAAGTTTTCGGAGGTGTATTTTGTATGGTTAATCAGACGAAAAAGCAGCAAACTGAAGTTGTTTTAAGTTGTTTTGGCAAGGATTTTAGTTATGATCTGGCTGGTGAAGATTCTCTTTGGTCACCCTATATAGGCCTTACTTTTTGATGGAAAAGGAGCAGTTTGAAAACTACCAGATTTTGGAGAAAAGATAAGCCTATGGTCTTATTGTTGGATGGAGAATAAGCAATGTGAGAGACAGCTGATTTTACCGAAAAAAGTAAGCCTATAGCCTCATTTCTTGATAAAAATGAGCATTTGTAACGACATCAAACGTTTGTGAAAAAGGTAAACTCATAGCCTAACTTTAAGATGGGAAATAAACACCTTGAGAAACTGCTGATATTTGTGATAAAGGTAAGCCTGTAGCCTTACGCTTTGATGGGAAGTAAACCCTTTTAAATACAGCTGATTTTGGCGAAATAGGTAAGCCATACTTTTTGATGAAACCAAAGCACTTTGAAAAACAGCTGATACTGACGAAAAAGGGAAGCCTATAGCCTTACTTTTTGATGGAAAATGAGCACCTTGAGAAACAGCTGATTTTGGCGAAAAAGGTAAGCCTATGGCCTTACTTTTTGATGGAAAATGAGAACCTTGAGAAACAGCTGATTGTGGCGATAAAGGTAAGCCTATAGCCTTACATTTCGATGAAACATAAGCACTTTGAAATGCAGCTGAATTTGGCGAAAAAGGTAAGCCTATAGCCTTACTTTTTGATGGAAAATGAGTACTTTGAAATACGGCTGATTTTCGCGAAAAAGGTAAGCAAACAGCTGATTTTACCGAAAAAAGTAACCCTATAGCCTCATTTCTTGATAAAAATGTAAGGTAAGCCTTACGTTTTGATGGAAAAAGAGAACCTTGAGAAACAGCTGATTTCGGCGAAAAAGGTAAGCCTATAGCCTTACTTTTTGATGAAACATAAGCACTTTGAAATACAGCTGATTTTCGCGAAAAAGGTAAGCATATAGCCTTACTTTTTGATGAAACATAAGCACTTTGAAATACAGCTGATTTTGGCGAAAAAGGTATGCCTATAGCCTTACTTTTTGATGGAAAATAAGCGCTTTGAAATACAGCTGATACTGACGAAAAAGGTAAGCCTATAGCCTTACTTTTTGATGGAAAATGAGCACCTTGAGAAACAGCTGATTTCGGCGAAAAAGGTAAGTCTATAGCCTTACTTTTTGATGGAATTAAGAACTCGGAAAAACAGCTGATACTGACGAAAAAGGTAATCCTATAGCCTTACTTTTTGATGGAAAATGAGCACCTTGAGAAACAACTGATTCTGGCGAAAAAGGTAAGCCTATAGCCTTACTTTTTGATGGAAAATGAGCACCTTGAGAAACAGCTGATTTTGGCCAAAAAGGTAAGCCTATAGCCTTACTTTTTGATGGAAATATGCACTCTGAAGAACAGCTGATACTGACGAAGAAGGTAAGCCTATAGCCTTACTTTTTGATGGAAAATGAGCACATTGACAAACAACTGATTTTGGCGAAAAAGGTAAGCCTATAGCCTTACTTTTTGATGGCAAATAAGCACCTTGAGAAACAGCTAATTGTGGCGAAAAAGGTAAGCCTATAGCCTTACTTTTCGATGGAAAATGAGAACTTTGAAAACAGCTGATACTGACGAAAAAAAGGTAAGGCTATAGCCTTACATTTTGATGTAAAATAAGCATCTTGAGAAACAGCTGATTTTGGCGAAAAAGGTAAGCCTATTGCCTTACTTTTTGATGGAAAATGAGTACCTTGAGAAACAGTTGATTTTGGCGAAAAAGGTAAGCCTATAGCCTTACTTTTTGATGGAAAATAAGCACTTTGAAAAATAGCTGATACTGACGAAAAAGGTAAGCCTATAGCCTTACTTTTTGATGGAAAATAAGCACTTTGAAAAACAGCTGATACTGACGAAAAAGGTAAGCCTATAGCCTTACTTTTTGATGGAAAATAAGCACCTTGAGAAACAGCTGATTTTGGCCAAAAAGGTAAGCCTATAGCCTTACTTTTTGATGGAAATATGCACTCTGAAGAACAGCTGATACTGACGAAGAAGGTAAGCCTATAGCCTTACTTTTTGATGGAAAATGAGCACATTGACAAACAACTGATTTTGGCGAAAAAGGTAAGCCTATAGCCTTACTTTTTGATGGAAAATGAGCACCTTGAGAAACAGCTAATTGTGGCGAAAAAGGTAAGCCTATAGCCTTACTTTTCGATGGAAAATGAGAACTTTGAAAACAGCTGATACTGACGAGAAAAAGGTAAGGCTATAGCCTTACATTTTGATGTAAAATAAGCACCTTGAGAAACAGCTGATTTTGGCGAAAAAGGTAAGCCTATTGCCTTACTTTTTGATGGAAAATGAGTACCTTGAGAAACAGTTGATTTTGGCGAAAAAGGTAAGCCTATAGCCTTACTTTTTGATGGAAAATAAGCACTTTGAAAAATAGCTGATACTGATGAAAAAGGTAAGCCTATAGCCTTACTTTTTGATGGAAAATAAGCACTTTGAAAAACAGCTGATACTGACGAAAAAGGTAAGCCTATAGCCTTACTTTTTGATGGAAAATAAGCACTTTGAAAAATAACTGATACTGACGAAAAGGGCAAGCCTATAGCCTTACTTTTTGATGGAAAATAAGCACTTTGAAAAACAGCTGATACTGACGAAAAAGGTAAGCCTATAGCCTTACTTTTTGATGGAAAATAAGCACCTTGATAAACACCTGATTTTGGCCAAAAAGGTAGGCCTATAGCCTTACTTTTTGATGGAAATATGCACTCTGAAGAACAGCTGATACTGACGAAGAAGGTAAGCCTATAGCCTTACTTTTTGATGGAAAATGAGCACATTGACAAACAACTGATTTTGGCGAAAAAGGTAAGCCTATAGCCTTACTTTTTGATGGAAAATGAGCACCTGGAGAAACAGCTAATTGTGGCGAAAAAGGTAAGCCTATAGCCTTACTTTTCGATGGAAAATGAGAACTTTGAAAACAGCTGATACTGACGAAAAAAAGGTAAGCCTATAGCCTTACATTTTGATGTGAAATAAGCACCTTGAGAAACAGCTGATTTTGGCGAAAAAGGTAAGTCTATTGCCTTACTTTTTGATGGAATATGAGTACCTTGAGAAACAGCTGATTTTGGCGAAAAAGGTAAGCCTATAGCCTTACTTTTTGATGGAAAATAAGCACTTTGAAAAACAGCTGATACTGACGAAAAAGGTAAGCCTATAGCCTTAATTTTTGATGAAAAATAAGCACTTTGAAAAATAGCTGATACTGACGAAAAAGGTAAGCCTATAGCCTTACTTTTTGATGGAAAATAAGCACTTTGAAAAACAGCTGATACTGACGAAAAAGGTAAGCCTATAGCCTTACTTTGTGATGGAAAATAAGCACTTTGAAAAACAGCTGATACTGACGAAAAAGGTAAGCCTATAGCCTTACTTTTTGATGGAAAATAAGCACTTTGAAAAATAGCTGATACTGACGAAAAAGGTAAGCCTATAGCCTTACTTTTTGATGGAAAATAAGCACTTTGAAAAACAGCTGATACTGACGAAAAAGGTAAGCCTATAGCCTTACTTTTTGATGGAAAATAAGCACTTTGAAAAACAGCTGATACTGACGAAAAAGGTAAGCCTATAGCTTTACTTTTTGATGGAAAATAAGCACTTTGAAAAACAGCTGATACTGACGAAAAAGGTAAGCCTATAGCCTTACTTTTTGATGGAAAATAAGCACTTTGAAAAACAGCTGATACTGACGAAAAAGGTAAGCCTATAGCCTTACTTTTTGATGGAAAATGAGCACCTTGATAAACACCTGATTTTGGCGAAAAAGGTAAGCCTATAGCCTTTCTTTTCGATGAAACATAAGAACTTTGAAATACAGCTGAGTTTGGCGAAAAAGGTAAGCCTATAGCCTTACTTTTTGATGGAAAATAAGCACTTTGACAAACAGATGATTTTGGCGAAAGTGGTAAGGCTATCGCCTTACTTTTTGATGGAAAATAAGCACTTTGAAAAACATCTGATACTGGCTAGGAAGGTAAGCCTATAGCCTTCCTTTTTGATGGAAAATGAGCACCTTGAGAAACAGCTGATTTTGGCGCAAAAGGTAAGCCTATAGCCTTATTTGTCGATTAAACATAAGCACTTTGAAATATAGCTGAATTTGGCGAAAAAGGTAAGCCTATAGCCTTACTATTTGGTGGAAGATAAGCACTTTGAAAAACAGCTGATACTGACGAAAAAGCTAAGCCTATAGCCTTACTTTTCCATGAAACATAAGAACTTTGAAATACAGCTGATTTTGTTGAAAAAAGGTAAGCCTATAGCATAACTTTTTGATGGAAAATGAGCACCTTGAGAAACAGCTGATTTTGGCCAAAAAGGTAAGCCTATAGCCTTACTTTTTGAAGGAAAATGAGTACTTTGAAATACGGCTGATTTTCGCGAAAAAGGTAAGCCTATAGCCTTATGTTTTGATGCAAAATGAGCAGCTTGAGAAACAGCTGATATCGGCGAAAAAGGTAAGCAAATAGCCTTACTTTTTGATGGATAATGAGCACCTTGAGGAACAGCTGATTTTGGCGAAAAAGGTAAGCCTATAGCCTTACGTTTTGATTGAAAATAGACACTTTGAAAAATAGCTGATACTGACGAAAAAGGTAAGCCTATAGCCTTACTTTTCGATGAAACATAAGAACTTTGAAATACAGCTTATTATGGCAAAAAGGGTAAGCCAATAGCCTTACTTTTTGATGAAAAATGAGCACTTTGAGACACAGCTGATTTCGACGAAAAAGGTAAGCCTATAGCCTTACTTTTTGATGGAAAATGAGCACCTTGAGAAACAGCTGATTTCGGCGAAAAAGGTAAGCCTATAGCCTTACTTTTTGATGGAAAATAAGCAGTTTGAAAAACAGCTGATACTGACGAAAAAGGTAAGCCTATAGCCTTACTTTTTGATGGAAAATGAGCACCTTGAGGAACAGCTGATTTTGGCGAAAAAGGTAAGCCTATAGCCTTACTTTTCGATGAAATATAAGAACTTTGAAATACAGCTTATTATGGCAAAAAAGGTAAGCCCATAGCCTTACTTTTCGATGAAACATAAGAACTTTGAAATACAGCTGATTTTGGCAAAAAAGGTAAGCCTATAGCATAACTTTTTGATGGAAAATGAGCACCTTGAGAAACAGCTGATTTTGGCCAAAAAGGTAAGCCTATAGCCTTACTTTTTGAAGGAAAATGAGTACTTTGAAATACGGCTGATTTTCGCGAAAAAGGTAAGCCTATAGCCTTATGTTTTGATGCAAAATGAGCAGCTTGAGAAACAGCTGATATCGGCGAAAAAGGTAAGCAAATAGCCTTACTTTTTGATGGATAATGAGCACCTTGAGGAACAGCTGATTTTGGCGAAAAAGGTAAGCCTATAGCCTTACGTTTTGATTGAAAATAGACACTTTGAAAAATAGCTGATACTGACGAAAAAGGTAAGCCTATAGCCTTACTTTTCGATGAAACATAAGAACTTTGAAATACAGCTTATTATGGCAAAAAGGGTAAGCCAATAGCCTTACTTTTTGATGAAAAATGAGCACTTTGAGACACAGCTGATTTCGACGAAAAAGGTAAGCCTATAGCCTTATTTGTCGATTAAACATAAGCACTTTGAAATATAGCTGAATTTGGCGAAAAAGGTAAGCCTATAGCCTTACTATTTGGTGGAAGATAAGCACTTTGAAAAACAGCTGATACTGACGAAAAAGCTAAGCCTATAGCCTTACTTTTCCATGAAACATAAGAACTTTGAAATACAGCTGATTTTGTTGAAAAAAGGTAAGCCTATAGCATAACTTTTTGATGGAAAATGAGCACCTTGAGAAACAGCTGATTTTGGCCAAAAAGGTAAGCCTATAGCCTTACTTTTTGAAGGAAAATGAGTACTTTGAAATACGGCTGATTTTCGCGAAAAAGGTAAGCCTATAGCCTTATGTTTTGATGCAAAATGAGCAGCTTGAGAAACAGCTGATATCGGCGAAAAAGGTAAGCAAATAGCCTTACTTTTTGATGGATAATGAGCACCTTGAGGAACAGCTGATTTTGGCGAAAAAGGTAAGCCTATAGCCTTACGTTTTGATTGAAAATAGACACTTTGAAAAATAGCTGATACTGACGAAAAAGGTAAGCCTATAGCCTTACTTTTCGATGAAACATAAGAACTTTGAAATACAGCTTATTATGGCAAAAAGGGTAAGCCAATAGCCTTACTTTTTGATGAAAAATGAGCACTTTGAGACACAGCTGATTTCGACGAAAAAGGTAAGCCTATAGCCTTACTTTTTGATGGAAAATGAGCACCTTGAGAAACAGCTGATTTCGGCGAAAAAGGTAAGCCTATAGCCTTACTTTTTGATGGAAAATAAGCAGTTTGAAAAACAGCTGATACTGACGAAAAAGGTAAGCCTATAGCCTTACTTTTTGATGGAAAATGAGCACCTTGAGGAACAGCTGATTTTGGCGAAAAAGGTAAGCCTATAGCCTTACTTTTCGATGAAATATAAGAACTTTGAAATACAGCTTATTATGGCAAAAAAGGTAAGCCCATAGCCTTACTTTTCGATGAAACATAAGAACTTTGAAATACAGCTGATTTTGGCAAAAAAGGTAAGCCTATAGCATAACTTTTTGATGGAAAATGAGCACCTTGAGAAACAGCTGATTTTGGCCAAAAAGGTAAGCCTATAGCCTTACTTTTTGAAGGAAAATGAGTACTTTGAAATACGGCTGATTTTCGCGAAAAAGGTAAGCCTATAGCCTTATGTTTTGATGCAAAATGAGCAGCTTGAGAAACAGCTGATATCGGCGAAAAAGGTAAGCAAATAGCCTTACTTTTTGATGGATAATGAGCACCTTGAGGAACAGCTGATTTTGGCGAAAAAGGTAAGCCTATAGCCTTACGTTTTGATTGAAAATAGACACTTTGAAAAATAGCTGATACTGACGAAAAAGGTAAGCCTATAGCCTTACTTTTCGATGAAACATAAGAACTTTGAAATACAGCTTATTATGGCAAAAAGGGTAAGCCAATAGCCTTACTTTTTGATGAAAAATGAGCACTTTGAGACACAGCTGATTTCGACGAAAAAGGTAAGCCTATAGCCTTACTTTTTGATGGAAAATGAGCACCTTGAGAAACAGCTGATTTCGGCGAAAAAGGTAAGCCTATAGCCTTACTTTTTGATGGAAAATAAGCAGTTTGAAAAACAGCTGATACTGACGAAAAAGGTAAGCCTATAGCCTTACTTTTTGATGGAAAATGAGCACCTTGAGGAACAGCTGATTTTGGCGAAAAAGGTAAGCCTATAGCCTTACTTTTCGATGAAATATAAGAACTTTGAAATACAGCTTATTATGGCAAAAAAGGTAAGCCCATAGCCTTACTTTTCGATGAAACATAAGAACTTTGAAATACAGCTGATTTTGGCAAAAAAGGTAAGCCTATAGCCTTATGTTTTGTTGGAAAATGAGCACCTTGAGAAACAGCAGATTTTGGCGAAAAAGGTAAGCCTATAGCCTTAATGTTTGATGGAAAATAAGCAGTTTGAAAATCAGCTGATACTGACGAAAAAGGTAAGCCTATAGCCTTACTTTTTGATGGAAAATGAGAACCTTGAGAAACAGCTGATTTTGGTGAAACAGGTAAGCCTATAGCATTACTTTTTGATGGATAATGAGCACCTTGAGGAACAGCTGATTTTGGCGAAAAAGGTAAGCCTATAGCCTTACTTTTTGATTGAAAATAGACACTTTGAAAAATAGCTGATACTGACGAAAAAGGTAAGCCTATAGCCTTACTTTTCGATGAAACATAAGAACTTTGAAATACAGCTTATTATGGCAAAAAGGGTAAGCCAATAGCCTTACTTTTTGATGAAAAATGAGCACTTTGAGACACAGCTGATTTCGACGAAAAAGGTAAGCCTATAGCCTTACTTTTTGATGGAAAATGAGCACCTTGAGAAACAGCTGATTTCGGCGAAAAAGGTAAGCCTATAGCCTTACTTTTTGATGGAAAATAAGCAGTTTGAAAAACAGCTGATACTGACGAAAAAGGTAAGCCTATAGCCTTACTTTTTGATGGAAAATGAGCACCTTGAGGAACAGCTGATTTTGGCGAAAAAGGTAAGCCTATAGCCTTACTTTTCGATGAAATATAAGAACTTTGAAATACAGCTTATTATGGCAAAAAAGGTAAGCCCATAGCCTTACTTTTCGATGAAACATAAGAACTTTGAAATACAGCTGATTTTGGCAAAAAAGGTAAGCCTATAGCCTTATGTTTTGTTGGAAAATGAGCACCTTGAGAAACAGCAGATTTTGGCGAAAAAGGTAAGCCTATAGCCTTAATGTTTGATGGAAAATAAGCAGTTTGAAAATCAGCTGATACTGACGAAAAAGGTAAGCCTATAGCCTTACTTTTTGATGGAAAATGAGCACCTTGAGACACAGCTGATTTTGGTGAAAAAGGTAAGCCTATAGCATTACTTTTTGATGGAAAATGAGCACCTTGAGGAACAGCTGATTTTGGCAAAAAAGGTAAGCCTATAGCCTTACTTTTCGATGAAACATAAGCACTTTGAAATATAGCTGAATTTGGCGAAAAAGGTAAGCCTATAGCCTTACTTTTTGATGGAAGATAAGCACTTTGAAAAACAGCTGATACTGACGAAAAAAAGCTAAGCCTATAGCCTTACTTTTCCATGAAACATAAGAACTTTGAAATACAGCTGATTTTGGCGAAAAAGGTAAGCCTATAGCCTTACTTTTTGATGGAAAATACGCACTTTCAAAAACAGGTGATACTGACGAAAAAGGTAAGCCTATAGCCTTACTTTTTGATGGAAAATGAGCACCTTGAGAAACAGCTGATTTTGGTGAAAAAGGTAAGCCTATAGCATTACTTTTTGATGGAAAATAAGCACCTTGAGAAACAGCTGATTTTGGCGAAAAAGGTAAGCCTATAGCCTTACTTTTCAATGAAACATAAGCACTTTGAAATACAGCTAAATGTGGCGAAAAAGTTACGCCTATAGCCTTACTTTTTGATGGAAGATAAGCAATTTGAAAAACAGCTGATACTGGCGAGAAAGGTAGGCCTATAGCTTTACTTTTTGATGGAAAATGAGCACCTTGAGAAACAGCTGATTTTGGTGAAAAAGGTAAGCCTATAGCATTACTTTTTGATGGAAAATAAGCACCTTGAGAAACAGCTGATTTTGGCGAAAAAGGTAAGCCTATAGCCTTACTTTTCAATGAAACATAAGCACTTTGAAATACAGCTAAATGTGGCGAAAAAGTTACGCCTATAGCCTTACTTTTTGATGGAAGATAAGCAATTTGAAAAACAGCTGATACTGGCGAGAAAGGTAGGCCTATAGCTTTACTTTTTGATGGAAAATGAGCACCTTGAGAAACAGCTGATTTTGGCGAAAAAGGTAAGCCTATAGCCTTACTTTTTGATTGAAAATAGACACTTTGAAAATTAGCTGATACTGACGAAAAAGGTAACCCTATAGCCTTACTTTTCGATGAAACATAAGAACTTTGAAATACAGCTTATTATGGCAAAAAAGGTAAGCCAATAGCCTTACTTTTTGATGGAAATTGAGCACTTTGAGACACAGCTGATTTCGGCGAAAAAGGTAAGCCTATAGCCTTACTTTTTGATGGAAAATGAGCACCTTGAGAAACAGCTGATTTCGGCGAAAAAGGTAAGCCTATAGCCTTACTTTTTGATGAAACATAAGCACTTTGAAATACAGCTGATTTTCGCGAAAAAGGTAAGCATATAGCCTTACTTTTTGATGAAACATGAGCACTTTGAAATACAGCTGATTTTGGCGAAAAAGGTATGCCTATAGCCTTACTTTTTGATGGAAAATAAGCGCTTTGAAATACAGCTGATACTGACGAAAAAGGTAAGCCTATAGCCTTACTTTTTGATGGAAAATGAGCACCTTGAGAAACAGCTGATTTCGGCGAAAAAGGTAAGCCTATAGCCTTACTTTTTGATGGAATTAAGCACTCGGAAAAACAGCTGATACTGACGAAAAAGGTAATCCTATAGCCTTACTTTTTGATGGAAAATGAGCACCTTGAGAAACAACTGATTATGGCGAAAAAGGTAAGCCTATAGCCTTACTTTTTGATGGAAAATGAGCACCTTGAGAAACAGCTGATTTTGGCCAAAAAGGTAAGCCTATAGCCTTACTTTTTGATGGAAAATGAGCACCTTGAGAAACAGCTGATTTTGGCCAAAAAGGTAACCCTATAGCCTTACTTATCGATGAAACATAAGAACTTTGAAATACAGCTGATTTTGGCAAAAAAGGTAAGCCTATAGTCTTACGTTTTGTTGGAAAATGAGCACCTTGAGAAACAGTAGATTTTGGCGAAAAAGGTAAGCCTATAGCCTTACTTTTTGATGGAAAATAAGCACTTTGAATAACAGCTGATACTGACGAAAAAGGTAAGCCTATAGCCTTACTTTTTGATGGAAAATGAGCACCTTGTGAAACAGCTGATTCTGGTGAAAAAGGTAAGCCTATAGCATTACTTTTTGATGGAAAATAAGCACCTTGAGAAACAGCTGATTTTGGCGAAAAAGGTAAGCCTATAGCCTTACTTTTCAATGAAACATAAGCACTTTGAAATACAGCTGAATGTGGCGAAAAAGTTAAGCCTATAGCCTTACTTTTTGAAGGAAAATGAGTACTTTGAAGTACGGCTGATTTTCGCGAAAAAGGTAAGCCTATAGCCTTACTTTTTGATGAAAAATACGCACTTTCAAAAACAGCTGATACTGACGAAAAAGGTAAGCCTATAGCCTTACTTTTTGATGGAAAATGAGCACCTTGAGAAACAGCTGATTTCGGCGAAAAAGGTAAGCCTATAGCCTTACTTTTTGATGGAATTAAGCACTCGGAAAAACAACTGATACTGACGAAAAAGGTAATCCTATAGCCTTACTTTTTGATGGAAGATACACACTTTGAAAAACAGCTGATACTGACGAAAAAGCTAAGCCTATAGCCTTACTTTTCGATGAAACATAAGAACTTTGAAATACAGCTGATTTTGGTGAAAAAGGTAAGCCTATAGCATTACTTTTTGATGGAAAATGAGCACCTTGAGAAACAGCTGATTTTGGCGAAAAAGGTAAGCCTATAGCCTTACTTTTCAATGAAACATAAGCACTGTGAAATACAGCTGAATGTGGCGAAAAAGTTAAGCCTATAGCCTTACTTTTTGATGGAAGATAAGCACTTTGAAAAACAGCTGATACTGGCGAGAAAGGTAAGCCTATAGCCTTATGTTTTGATGGAAAATGAGCACCTTAAGAAACAGCTGATTTTGGCGAAAAAGGTAAGCCTATAGCCTTACTTTTTGATTGAAAGTAAGCACTTTGAAAAACAGCTGATACTGACGAAAAAGGTAAGCCTATAGCATTACTTTTTGATGGAAAATGAGCACTTTGAGAAACAGCTGATTTTGGTGAAAAAGGTAAGCCTATAGCCTTACTTTTTGATGGAAAATGAGCACCTTAAGAAACAGCTGATTTTGGCGAAAAAGGTAAGCCTATAGTCTTACTTTTTGATTGAAAATAGACACTTTGAAAAATAGCTGATACTGACGAAAAAGGTAAGCCTATAGCCTTACTTTTCGATGAAATATAAGAACTTTGAAATACAGCTTATTATGGCAAAAACGGTAAGCCTATAGCCTTACTTTTCGATGAAACATAAGAACTTTGAAATACAGCTGATTTTGGCAAAAAAGGTAAGCCTATAGCCTTATGTTTTGTTGGAAAATGAGCACCTTGAGAAACAGCAGATTTTGGCGAAAAAGGTAAGCCTATAGCCTTACTTTTTGATGGAAAATAAGCAGTTTGAAAAACAGCTGATACTGACGAAAAAGGTAAGCCTATAGCCTTACTTTTTGATGGAAAATGAGCACCTTGAGAAACAGCTGATTTTGGTGAAAAAGGTAAGCCTATAGCATTACTTTTTGATGGAAAATGAGCACCTTGAGGAACAGCTGATTTTGGCGAAAGAGGTAAGCCTATAGCCTTACTTTTTGATTGAAAATAGACACTTTGAAAAATAGCTGATACTGACGAAAAAGGTAAGCCTATAGCCTTACTTTTCGATGAAACATAAGAACTTTGAAATACAGCTTGTTATGGCAAAAAGGGTAAGCCAATAGCCTTACTTTTTGATGGAAAATGAGCACTTTGAGACACAGCTGATTTCGACGAAAAAGGTAAGCCTATAGCCTTACTTTTTGATGGAAAATGAGCACCTTGAGGAACAGCTGATTTTGGCGAAAAAGGTAAGCCTATAGCCTTACTTTTTGATTGAAAATAGACACTTTGAAAAATAGCTGATACTGACGAAAAAGGTAAGCCTATAGCCTTACTTTTCGATGAAATATAAGAACTTTGAAATACAGCTTATTATGGCAAAAAAGGTAAGCCTATAGCCTTACGTTTCGATGAAACATAAGAACTTTGAAATACAGCTGATTTTGGCAAAAAAGGTAAGCCTATAGCCTTATGTTTTGTTGGAAAATGAGCACCATGAGAAACAGCAGATTTTGGTGAAAAAGGTAAGCCTATAGCCTTACTTTTTGATGGAAAATAAGCAGTTTGAAAAACAGCTGATTCTGACGAAAAAGGTAAGCCTATAGCCTTACTTTTTGATGGAAAATGAGCACCTTGAGGAACAGCTGATTTTGGCGAAAAAGGTAAGCCTATAGCCTTACTTTTCGATGAAATATAAGAACTTTGAAATACAGCTTATTATGGCAAAAAAGGTAAGCCCATAGCCTTACTTTTCGATGAAACATAAGAACTTTGAAATACAGCTGATTTTGGCAAAAAAGGTAAGCCTATAGCCTTATGTTTTGTTGGAAAATGAGCACCTTGAGAAACAGCAGATTTTGGCGAAAAAGGTAAGCCTATAGCCTTAATGTTTGATGGAAAATAAGCAGTTTGAAAATCAGCTGATACTGACGAAAAAGGTAAGCCTATAGCCTTACTTTTTGATGGAAAATGAGAACCTTGAGAAACAGCTGATTTTGGTGAAAAAGGTAAGCCTATAGCATTACTTTTTGATGGATAATGAGCACCTTGAGGAACAGCTGATTTTGGCGAAAAAGGTAAGCCTATAGCCTTACTTTTTGATTGAAAATAGACACTTTGAAAAATAGCTGATACTGACGAAAAAGGTAAGCCTATAGCCTTACTTTTCGATGAAACATAAGAACTTTGAAATACAGCTGATTTTGGCAAAAAAGGTAAGCCTATAGTCTTACGTTTTGTTGGAAAATGAGCACCTTGAGAAACAGCAGATTTTGGCGAAAAAGGTAAGCCTATAGCCTTACTTTTTGATGGAAAATAAGCACTTTGAATAACAGCTGATACTGACGAAAAAGGTAAGCCTATAGCCTTACTTTTTGATGGAAAATGAGCACCTTGAGAAACAGCTGATTTTGGCGAAAAAGGTAAGCCTATAGCCTTACTTTTCAATGAAACATAAGCACTTTGAAATACAGCTGAATGTGGCGAAAAAGTTAAGCCTATAGCCTTACTTTTTGAAGGAAAATGAGTACTTTGAAATACGGCTGATTTTCGCGAAAAAGGTAAGCCTATAGCCTTACTTTTTGATGGAAAATACGCACTTTCAAAAACAGCTGATACTGACGAAAAAGGTAAGCCTATAGCCTTACTTTTTGATGGAAAATGAGCACCTTGAGAAACAGCTGATTTTGGTGAAAAAGGTAAGCCTATTGCATTACTTTTTGATGGAAAATAAGCACCTTGAGAAACAGCTGATTTTGGCGAAAAAGGTAAGCCTATAGCCTTACTTTTTGATGGAAGATAAGCACTTTGAAAAACAGCTGATACTGACGAAAAAGCTAAGCCTATAGCCAAACTTTTCGATGAAACATAAGAACTTTGAAATACAGCTGATTTTGGTGAAAAAGGTAAGCCTATAGCATTACTTTTTGATGGAAAATGAGCACCTTGAGAAACAGCTGATTTTGGCGAAAAAGGTAAGCCTATAGCCTTACTTTTCAATGAAACATAAGCACTGTGAAATACAGCTGAATGTGGCGAAAAAGTTAAGCCTATAGCCTTACTTTTTGATGGAAGATAAGCACTTTGAAAAACAGCTGATACTGGCGAGAAAGGTAAGCCTATAGCCTTACTTTTTGATGGAAAATGAGCACCTTGAGAAACAGCTGATTTTGGCGAAAAAGGTAAGCCTATAGCCTTACTTTTTGATTGAAAAGAAGCACTTTGAAAAACAGCTGATACTGACGAAAAAGGTAAGCCTATAGCATTACTTTTTGATGGAAAATGAGCACTTTGAGAAACAGCTGATTTTGGTGAAAAAGGTAAGCCTATAGCATTACTCTTTGATGGAAAATGAGCACCTTGAGAAATAGCTGATTTTGGCGAAAAAGGTAAGCCTATAGCCTTACTTTTCTATGAAACATAAGCACTTTGAAATACAGCTGAATTTGGCGAAAAAGGTAAGCCTATAGCCTTACTTTCTGATGGAAAATAAGCACTTTGAGAAACAGTTGATTTTGGCGAAAAAGTTAAGTTTATAGCCTTACTTTCTGATGGAAAGGAAGCACTTTGAGAAACAGCTGATATTGGCGAAAAAGGTAAGCCTATAACCCTACTTTTTGATGCAAAATAAGTACTTTTAAAAGTGGTCTATTTTGTTTTTCTAAAGTTGGAGAACAAGTCGTTCATCAAGGGCAAAGCTTTGAACGTGTATGCAGAAGGTATGAAGAAAAGAGCATGATACATCAAAAATACAAGTTTCTGGTATCATTACAATATTTTTAGCTAAAATCTACAAAAAATGTACCTAATTTACAATTCAAAAACAGTTAAAAAAAGTATTAACATATGCATAGTACTGAACGTCATTCCCATTTCTCGACATATGCCTTCCGTTGGCAATGAGAAACTAGCCCTTGAAACCTGGAACGACGGCCCGGGGGACTTCTGTTATGACCGAATTCCATTTTCCCATTCCCAGAATATTTGTGAGTTTCCTGGAGACTTTTCACTGCAAAACGACTGAAAAATCGTTATTTATCCTAGATCTAAACCTTGGCAGAAGTTCCAGCAAGAATTGGACTGCAATCAAAGACACTCCCAACGCAATAAAAAGACAGTTTTCTGTACTGCTCGTAGCTTTGGCTAGACGAAACTTAAGAAAAAAAATAGTGGGAGGACAGTCTCGAAGTGTGCACCCTCACAATGGTTCTAAATTCCTAAAATCTTGAAAACAAGATTTGTGAATTTACGTTAAATAATTCTATCATTGCATAAGTACGATGCTAAAATACAATCTAATAAAAGATTATTTACAAGCCAATGTCTTTTTCGGAGAAAATCATTACCACCAAAGAGAAAAATCCAAAGAGCTTATGTCTGCATACTCTTAAAATTGCATATTTGAAAATTCAGTTACTAGTCGAGATTTCATTGCACTTTACAGATATTGTTTGAAAAAAGACAGCCGGAAAACAAGGGGTGCTGATTTCACCTTTCTTTATAAACGAGGAGACGGGCTATCTTTATGCCAAAATAATATCCTGGAGCTTAAATATAACGCTTTCAACAAAAACTAGAGAAGCCGGTGTTCTTCCTATTATTCTGCTAGTAAGATCTCTTTCCAATATTAAATACACTGTCCTATACTAAGGGAATTTCAAAGGTAAGCAGTTCTTTCTTACGATACTTCTGTGCTACGTTGTACCATGGGCAGTTCGGAGACAGAGCTCCCCATTGAATAAATAAAAACTTAGATGAGCTACTCATCCAGTGAAATATTCTGTGTTTGTATCCAATTCCGCAATCGTGTCTTGGACGCGAAGTTTAAAATTTGAACTTCAGGCCTTCAGTCTACTTCGGGCCTAAGTGAAGAGAGAGCGACTGTTCTCTGGTTAAATTCATGTGAATACAAAGTGATGCCTATTAGCAATATTTTCTGCAACTCCTTCGGCATGTGCTAGCTTCATCATGAAGCTTTAAATCTAATTTCGTGAATCTAACTTCTTGCAAGTGGTCGTACTTCATTTTGCAGCAAAATTTGTAATTATGCTCATGCTGAAGGTTGAGACAGCTTCGTATGGATAGAGGCGTTCAGTGGAAATCAGGAATCAACAACAATACCTTTAGCGTATATGCTCATAATTGAGTTATTAGCTAAGTATCATACAGATAAAGATACAGACAGACGATGGCGGATGGCATAAAAACACGCAATATTTGGCTTGGTGAGTAAAATGTCTCATTTCTTAGTCATTTCATGGGCAATTTGAACATCACAACCAAAGTGTTAGTACTGCCCATGGTTTTACCAAATGCAGCACAATGATGCTGAGCTTTGAATAGTTATTCTTACTGCTTGCTCCATGTCAGGACTCTATTCTCCATGACACATCCAGATTTACGGGCAAAATACGCATGCCATAAATAAATTTGACAATGGTCCTTGTTATTCAAAGACCAGCTCTGACCAATCTTCGTTCTTCATCTTTTAGCTCTGCCTCCACGATAAACCCAAATAAATTCTTGTTCGAAATATATTTCTAAGTTTGAAAATCAGTTATTCTTGCTTACTTTGGCTGAGATTCTTCTAGAAATCTCGATTTTGGGCTGCTCTCATAAAACTCTCCCTCGTATTTTCGGATCCCATCTCAACGATAAGCCCCAAATAGCTTTTGCTTCTTAAGTATTTGCTGCGTTTAAAAATCAGCTACCCGTGCTTAATTTGAACTGAAGATTTCGATTTCAGGCAACAAGTGCAGCCAATAGACTTACGAAGTGTCTTTATTATTTAGGAGGCCTGCTCTTACCAAAATCTCTTCTTCTTCTATCGTAACTGCAGCTTTCTCTTCCTCAATTTCAGTGCTCTCGATGCTTTCTGTTATGGATTCCATTGCCTTGAATGGTGGGCGCTTTCTGTATGGTGACTCTTTAACAACACACTTTTTGTATTGGTATGATGGTGTCTTAGCAATCACTGGGGCCTGCAACATGACACAAAAGGAGATCTACTGTAAGTCTTTTGTTATATCACAGCACAGAGCTTCACTTGGACTTGCCCAAAAGACTGCCACCTGAAAATCTACCGCTGCGTAGGAGGGAAGGGAGACGGAAGCCGTATTCAAACATTTAAATCAATTAAATTCTTTCATGACAAAAATAAGAGGTCATACCAGATAATATCAGATAATAAGGTTTGTTTACATCGAGTTCAAGTCAAGTGAGCAATCTCTTTATACAAATCTTTTATTTCTTTGACATATTTCTTACCTGGACTGCAGGACTTGCTCCAAGTCTCGCTCTTGATCAATAAGCAAACGGGAGGGAAGGAGAAGAAGAAAAGGGAAGGGAAAGGGGAAGTAGAGCGAGACTTGTGGACTACGCGTTCCGAAAACGAGGCCCAGCATTCACCTGCTTAAGTTTGATTGGCTCTTCTGTTAACATGAAAGAAAGCCACCAGTCAAGATCTTGAGCGGTCTCGTTTTCGGAACTCATTTTCCACAAGTCTCGCTCTCCTTCCCTTTTCCCTTCCCTGTTCTTCTTCTTCCTTCCCTTCTTTCTGTTGCGACCAAATCCCAGAAATCTGGTCCGATATTGATGCTCAATCCCAGAATATATGTCCGATGTTGATACCCAATCCCAGAATTTTGAAGAAGTAATAAAAACAATTCGACATCAAAGGGATAAGGGATCGAGGGCTAGGAACGAGAATTTTGGTCCCAAGTGACCATTGGAACGAGGTTCTCATCTGAGTACCTTTTTCAACACAAAAAATACTTGAAATCTGTTCGCTTGGAACTGAGCACGTGTTGCTCGAAAAATTACCCAGTTTTACTTTTACCCATTACCAGAATTTTAGGTATAACGGTAAACCCCGATCCCGGAAAATTCCAAGTGAAAGTATACCCCAAACAAAGAGAATTTTCAGTAAAAGTACAGGGTGTCTCAAAAAAATTGTTCGACGTTTGATAAAATATTTAAAAATAAGGACAACGCGTACAAGCTCATGGAAAGATAACCCTGTTTCTAAGATTATGAAATAATTTTAGAGACTAATATCGTGCAAATCGGTTGAAAATTCACTGAGTTACGAGCTCTCGAAGATAAAAAATATGCGATAGCTGAAACCAGAGACCCCACAGATTATCCAATGTCATATCTCTCGTAGATATCAGAGCAAACCAAATAGAACTTCTAAAGTAAATTATTTCTTGCGATCATTCTCTAAATTTCCTTACATTGCATAAGTCCAACAACAGTGGTTCATAACATAATCGGCAAGAGACTGAATCTGTTTCCTCAAAGCATCTATATGCTTGACAGCTAGGTTATCGAAAACCTGTTTGAATCCAACTTGGTTCGTCCTGAAACAATTGAGAAATAACAGAAACGACGGCCTATGGAGCTTTTACCAAAAATGCCATTTCGAGGCCTCTGGTTTCAGCATTGGCGCAAATTTGAACTTCAAATGCTTGTAACTCCATGAATTTTTAGCGGATTTGCAAGATTCTTGTGTCAAAAATTAATCTAAAATCTCAGAAAAAGGGTGACTTAACCAAGGGTGCATTCAGCGTATCGTTATTTTTAGTATTTAATCAAACGTCGAACAATTTTTTTGAGACACCCTGTATGTCCCAATCTCAGAATTTTCAGGCAAACAACTACAAAAAAACTGGCGCACAGCCCCGTCTTACCCCATAATGAAGTAACCTTCCCCAACGGGCCTGTAAGAATGGGCTATGATTTTGATACGTATTCTTGATCAGGGTACGATTTTGAATTCCATATGCCTGATTTGGGATTTTGAGACATATGGCTTGATTTGTCATTTTCTTTGAAACTGACATTCCGAAGTCCGATAATGATACATTTGACTAGTAACACGTAAGGTTGACCAATGGAACAATTTTTGTCATTTCATGATCAATAAACCATCTTCATTATTTGCGGTATTGAAATTCGGGACAAACAACAATTACCTTTCGATCCTTACATCAAGTATAAAGTGGGGGTTGTAGTGGGTCACCGAAAACTGTAAGACTGCCAAAACATTTTAAAAGAACCGTAAAACCGCCTCAAAATTTAGCTAAAACCGTCACAATATTTCTCCACGCTTGAGATGTACTGCCTCGGTTCTGTTCTGCAGGCGAATGTCTCGTTATCATTTTTATGACTCAAATAGGGAAAGCTAATTCCGATGCATTAAGTCCACTGGAAAAGGTGAAAATTATTACAACATTCACAAAATCATATTGTACTGGAGAATAATTTGCAGCTTCCATCTTCAATCTTGCGATAATTTGACTTCTCCAATCATATTTTGTAAAAGAAATTTGAAACCGTTGAGAAAGAGAGGACCGTGAAGCCGCTATTGTTGCGGCCAAAAACCGTTAAACCGTTTCAAAACAGCTAGAAACCGCAAACGATCAGCTCCTGCGACCCACACTGTAAGGAACTAAAAATGTACCCTTTGCCTACAGGCTCTTCTCTTTTCTTTCTAATTATTTATCAGCCTGTCCACAGGCACCGATTGCTGTCTCTATTAGCTTCTGTATACTTTCTACTATTGAGCTACTGTATCATTTCCTTTATCTGAAAAAAGAACAGCCTAAAAATTGAAAATGTTTTACGTTACGTTTCAAAGTCAACATTACCTCAGTTGGAACAGTCATACAAACACGAACACTTATAAACAAAGAACCGAAGGATTCTATATGAGTAACGGAACAACGATTGCTTACCTTTTTGCGAACTTGTGGTTTCAATGGCCTTGGATCAAAATGATAATCTGGGTAAGACAATTCATTTAAGGATGGAGCATATGGACATCCACTTTGATACATCGCATACTACAAGGGAAATGATGTTAAAAAGACTTCAGGCTGTATCAGGCTGCAATGCTTTCTCACCAAAATTCTGTAATAGCTGCTATGGAACTTTGATCTCTATCGAAAAATTCAACCAGAAGCTCCCTCCACCAAAAAAAGAAGGTATAATAAAGAAGTTCAAAGACAAAGCAAATATTTCTCACGAGTTTCGAACCAGTCTCTTTCAATGAAAGAAATGGATTGATTCAGATTATTGCCCCGCATTGAATCTGGGCTTAGTACTACTCCATGCGTAAATGTCATACGGAGAGAGGATCTCAATGTCTTAGCCTTTCCTGTTTTATTCTTCGTCTTTCTGGCTAAACAGAAACAGGTTTTTTCTATTTGATCGGAAAAGAGGCTGTGATCATGAGGTTGACTAAATGTCGGATAGCGTTAGACAATCCGAAGTCTGTGCTGAGGAGATAAACAGCAGAAAAGATAAGAAGAAATAGGTGTGAGTCTGGTTTTATTCATTTGAGGCGAAATTTCATGCTGAAGATGAGCAGGAGTTGTACTGGTGAAGTGATTTTAGAATGCCTCGACATTTATTAGGCTAGAGTGGTTTCGGGCATTATGGGACTACGGGTGTCGTGGAACATTAAAACGAAGCCTAGCAGCCTGGAAGTGAGATGACAACTCACCAATTGCACATGCTGCAACTCTTCAAACATCCGTCGCAATATTTTTGTTGAAGTTAGGTTGCTTCGCTACTTGGTTTACTGCCTGTATCGCTGATAACGAAGGGCATCCGACGAACATGATTTCTGATCGCCATCTTCTTGCGACGTTTCCAACAGAGGCCCGAATAAAACCAAAGAAAAAGCTTGTTCCATATTAACCGACAGTGTTCCACAATGCCCAACTCGACCAGGGCACAATCTTTTGTCATGCTGATCAACAACCAACGTTTGAGAAATAGAATCTATTGATGAAACGTTGGAGCATGCTTAGGCCTAATTGCTAATATCAAGTGTGGCCAAATTTGTCTCGAATTCAAGTGTCGAAACTACTCTAGGCCTACAATGCAAAGTGCAACAAATAATCAAACTTGTCTTTGGGCCGAATCAATAAAGCGTTATAGACCCATCTGCAGCAGTTGAATGAACTATACTGCAGGTTGGGACAGAAGATTTAGTATTCACTATTTGCTAGCCTAATGGTAGTTGAGGACAAGCTCTTTTGAGGTATATGTGAAATCAATGTTACGGGGGAGCAATAGTACAACCTCATTCAAATAAGAGGCTTTGGATGTAAATTCTGGTTTCCAAGGGAACATATTTCGAAAAGGAAGAAATCACAAAAACATCTCTTACCTGTGACTCACAACTTTCTGTCTGCAGTGTACAAAAATGCTTGCAGCAGCGAAGGAGCATTTTGCTACGCATCAAGAAAATTAACGAAATAATACATTCCACAGCACTAACGGTGATGAGAATTGCTAATAATGCAGTGATTATTGTGGCACTTTTCCGATGCATCATATTGCAGTTCTCCTGATATTTGACAACAACGTACGATGCATTAGCATCAGTGCTGCCGCATTGATGAAATGTCTTTTGATTCGTTAAGTGTTTGTAATACATTATTGCAGTTCCATAGCAACCAAAACTGATGATTGTTATGATCATTGTCATTGAGTTCAGCAATATGTGAGCAATGGCCTAAAAGATGCAAAAAGGTAGGGCTGTTAAAAACTGATAAAATTTGAGGAGGAGACCAGCCAATGAGGAATCTTTCAAATGGGTAAAGGAGAACCTTCGTCCTTTAAAATGTCACCAGAATTCGAAAATTTAAAAGATTTCCTTCTTGAAGTGTTGCATTAAAGATAAAATATCTTCTTCCTGTTTGCAAAACTGTGAAATTTTGAAGCTTACACGTTTTTTTAAAAAGAAACTGGTCAGGGCCATAGGAGCGTTTGTCAGATTGGAGGGGCACCAATTCGCCGCGAAGGCATAAAGCTGTTAGGAGTCCGGGTGCGGAGCCCTCGGAAGCCTGAGGGAAAAAGCCCCCATTTCTAGATTTCCAATTAGAGTGATTTATACTTATCTTCTTATTTCACCTAGGGAACGTTGACAGTACTGAAAGAAGGAGGGCATGAGTGAGCACTTTTTTGGAGAGTAATTTGATGGCCGGTTCAATCCATTAGCAGCATTGTCTGTAGTCACTAATCGTGTTGTGTTGTGGTGCCAATTAAAGCAATTGTTGCTATAATAACGGGTGAGTCAAAAAAACGCCCAGCGTTTGAGAGGCTACTGCTCCCTGAGTATATAAGCAATGATATTTTGCAATACCTGATTGACTGGCTAACATGTTCAAATATTTTCAAATTTTTTCCTGGCTAAAAATCGATCACTCCGTTCAGATTCTGTAAGTGATTTTCTAAAATGAATCCCTTTGAGAAACCTTTAAAATGTGCTAAAATTACAAGCAAAAATCCCTAATATGTTAATCTCACAGCGATGACTTTCAGCACGCTTTAGCACGTGCTTTCCTTATTGATGGGTCTAAAAATCTTCCCCCTAGTGTGAATAACTTATTCAGGAGGATTCCTTCTACCATGAGGACAAAGTACATGAACACACCCAAGAGTCATTATTGCTAGGAAGGAGAACAGTGGGAAATCTTGCTAGGTGTTTTCACTTGTTTTTGCAGGTTCTCGAAAGGGTCTTTTTGCACAAAATCTCCTATTTCGACGGGAAGGAATGACAGATTAAAGCCGGGTAAATCACTGAACCTTATTTGACATATCGGGGATAAACAAGACAGTTTTTGATATCATTGCTTTGCTTTGATATTCAGGGAGCGAAACTTTTTCAAACGCCTGGCGTTTTTTTGACTCACCCGGTAGCACAAAATCTCTCCTTGTTCCTCTGCTCGGCTTCTGAATCAAATGAACAAATTCAATTTTTTATATTGAATTCATATAAATTAGACGAAATCTTCCATGCGGATCTTCAGATTTATCCCTCCTTTCGGTACAGTAAAACCAGCGTGTAAGAACCTACAATTTTGCAAGTCAGCCTGGTTAGGTTCTTATACATTGAGTATTTTGTGGTAAATTAGGGTGTTCAGGTTTTCAAATTGGTTCTTATTTCATTCAGGGATTTCTGGTATTTCTTTTGTTTCAGCTGAAACTTCAAGCCCATTATTTACTGTCAGTTCAGAGGCACCTGAGTTTATGAGGCCTTATTCACAACAGCGGTTCGTGGAAGAAGCAGAAATTTTACAGAATACAACGATAAGCTCTCAAAGCATATTATGGTTCTTTGCAAGATGAACATAGGGCAGTATCAGTATGTAAAGGTTCAATCACAAGCAACATGAGTTCTGATTTAATTTGATGTTCTCTACGAATAAGAACCTATTTCAAATTCACGGCTGAAAGGGTTCTTATATAATAGGGGTCTAAATTCAGAAATTCAGTCTGTTGGTTTTCAATCACTAGGTTCTTACACGCGAGTTTTTACTGTATCATAAATTCTTTTGAAAGCCACCTTTCATCTGTACAAGGCGATAGCTTTCCCTGATGGCTGGAAAACTTTTGTAGCCTTGCTTATTTTAAATCAATGGTTGAGAGAATTCTGCGTGTTTGCGGCCGCTAATTGCTTTGAATTCAAGCTTGCATCAAAACAAATGGATCCTATTCTGATTGTCGCGGCTTTGGCCGGATCCTATCTTGAAACAATGGCTTGAAATGATATCTAACAGCACTGTCTTACCTTCGTCTTCGATTTTGACTTTATTGTCGAAATCCCAATGATGGCTGTTGCAAATATCTGTGCAAAGAAGACATTCATTAAAGTACATATGTCATGAACCTGATTGGTTCTCATGATACAATTCTCTACTGTTTATCAAACAACACTGGCTAAACAAGGCTGAATTTTCATCGCAATGGAAAAAATTTGTGAAGCAGAATGGAAGGTCACAAAGCAATGGAATTCTACTCCACACTTACTTGTTATGTTAACCAATTGCTAACGTGACATATGTCCTTTAAACCCGAAGAATTCAACCTCCTCCCACGGTCGTTTGTCACCAAAGCCCTGGGACATAGTTGTTAAAAATTCACAAACTCCTAGGTTGAAAGTCAAAGTTTATCAGACCAAGAAGGATCTACATCAAGCACAAGACACTAGGTGAGTTAGAAATGCACTTATTTTTTGAGAAATTCTACAAGTTACAACAAGAAATTAACAAATGTTCTGATCACAGGAAACCCATATTGCTTAGAAAACTTCACGAGGGCGCCAGGGACGGCGCCAGCCTCCAAAAGGTGGGGTGGACAGGCGAGCAGAGCGAGGGGAAAATTGGGGTTTAGGACCACGCCCTATAGAACGTCGGAAAACGCTCTTTTGCTCAAAAAAGTTACATTTGAAATCTGTCTTAAAGTTTCCTTCGTATTCATATAAATGTATAATGACGAATATTTTTGAAAATATATTAGAAATAAAATCCAATATGGTCGTTTAAATGAAGGAAACGACTAACAATCTTTTAGAAGGAAAAGTGACCCCCCCTCCCCCGCCTCCTTTCCTCGAATTTAGACGAATTAGAAAATTTGATCCTCAAAAAAATGGGGTGGACATGTCCATCCCAGTCCACCCCGTGGCGCCGCCCGTGGGGGGCGCAAGTAGTGAACATGAAGACTGCCATGGAACCTTGAAGAAACTCGTGTGAAACACCGAATGCCCAAAATCTGGAAATTTTACGAAACTCTCAGTACTGGCCCAACTTCTTAGATTCTCATAACAAAATGCATGCAACTTTGAAAAAAAGTAATCATGAGGCTTTTCTTCCTGTCTGGACTTAAAGATTATGTTACAATACAGGTGACCAAAAGCCACATTTACTTCTTAGTTTCCTGGAAGCAAAATTTGAAGCTCATTTGAATAGGCAGGTGGATATTGCATGGATAAACTTTGTTGTCTGATTTTTGTCTAGCCTCAGTAACAGATTGCGATAGACAAACACTTGATCTCCCTAGTGAGTCTAAAAAAGTCAAGACTACTTTGCCATGTAAAATATTCTGACAAGGTATAGCATGAGGTAATCAGTTTTAGAATATCTGCAGCTACTCCTTCGAAATCGTTGTCGGTTATAAAGGAAAGAAAACGTTTGAATAAACAATCTTCAAGGCAATCCTTGTGCTGGCATTCCACAAGATTCCACTTTAGGCCTTGTGTTCTTCTTGATATACATCTGAACTGTTTGCTACGCATCACAGGTTTTGTAGAAACTCACAACTTTCCACTGGGTGAAACTACCAAATAATGTCCTTGGAGGAGGGGGCGAGGGAACAAATCGTCCTTTGAGAACACTAGGTAGTTAGTTCATATCACCATTATGAATAGACCTTTCAGCTATTCTGCAAAAGAGCCTGGATCGAGCGTTATTTTTATACATTTTTATACACGAGATTCGATCGATTTGCGTTAGAGCTTTTATCACTATTGTGCACATTCGAAAATTCTACAAAATGTAGCAAAGTATCGTTCGATTGGGATTCTTTTTCAGAATAGCTAAAAGGTCTATTGCATTTGCCACGGCTTTGGAACATGGTTTACGAAATTCATGATTTTACTTTATTGGTAAAATGTCGGTGCTGCTGACCACATCACATAACTGCTAGCAATCAAACAAATAAAAAACCTGAGGAATGCCAGTTTTTGCCGAAACGTTGAAAGTCTGCTATCCGTTTCAAATGAATACCCTGACCTTCCTCACTGAGCAACTGCTTTCGATTTATTCAAGAAAAATGGACAAACTCAGGGACGTAGGAAGTATCTCAAACTTGGAGGGGGGCATGACACTTCGAGGGCACTTTTCCTTGAGAAAAAGGGGGCATTTTTTAAGAATGAAAAGGGCACTTCTTTGTTTATTGCGAAAACTTGGGGGCACGTGCCCCCGGTGCCCCTGGTTCCTGTGTCTATGGACAAACTCTGCATTAAAAGTGCAAAAAGTTAATCAAAACTGTTGGATCTATGTCTAAAGAATTTAATGATGATTTAATAGGGTGTTTTAGAATTGGATGTAAGTTTGCGACGCTCTCTGAACCTTCTGCCCCACAAGAAAGAAAACTTGGCAGATTTTAGAGACATTATTGTTTTCATGGCGAATCGCAATGATTATGAAATATTTTCTTTTTTGAAGATTTTTGTCTTTGACTGGGAAGTATATTTCCGTATCTGCACAACTTCCATTGTTTTTAGAATATGGTAGGTTTGGAACTATACCAATCAAACACACCCAATCAACCGAAATAAACTACTTACCAAAACTCCATGCCAAATTCCAAAAGCGCTTTTTACAACCCAATGTGACAACACTCGACCTTCCACCAGTACAGCAATCGCAAGAGATATACTCGACAAACTCAGGAATATATTTACAACTGTGAGTCTCTTTAGACATTTTCCTTTTCGTTTACTTCCATTTTGATTTTTGGCCTTATTCGTTTTGCAATCGCCATCATTTTCTTTTAATTTCGAATCATCTTTCATAGGCTGTGTGACGTTTCCATTAGCTTCATCTTGGTCATCGATAGGCCTAGTTTTAAAGTCTTCAATATCGCCATTATTGACCTCAGTTTTCTCCATTTTCTTCAGTCGTCACTCAAATACATCTCACTGGTTATCGTGATGATATCACAGCTGACCTCTTCTTGGTCTGTTCTGTAAATAGAAGAAACTTGAAATCAATAGATACAGTTATCTGCGTATCAGCAAAATGACCCCTTGAATAAAGGTTATTTCACGGAACAGGAAGATTTTGATCAGAATTGACGTGTATAATTCTTGTGGAGCATAATTCTCTTGGAGCATTTGTCCACAAATGTTACTAAAGAGCAAGTGCACAAAGTGTTTATAAATCGATCAAAAGCATAGGCCTACAATGTAGAATGAGATACAGTAAAAACCTGCATAAATCTAGGGATGCATAAATTCATAAACCGCCAGTTAAGTACTTCCAGGCTGATTTTAGCCATGTTTGCATAGAGACTATGTTTTAGCGAACTAAGCACCCTTTATATAAGAACAACCATATGAATGTATGGAAGGCACATCAGCCTGTTACCAAGAATCACAGATTCCTTTAGGTATGCTTTTATTGTACAACATTCTTTATAAATCCGATTTTGATGCAGGCTCAGTTCCTTCTTACCTAGTTCCTAGACACATTGGTAAAAGAGCAAGGTTACAGCGACATGTATAGGTCGCACATCTTGAGATACGTCATGTTAATTTACGAACTGGTCCAACGTTTAGGCGAAAACAGTAATACGAAGCAAATGCAACATAACTTGTGCACGACATACAATACACCTTTCCAGGCTAAAGCTAAAAGGAAGCCAAAAGTCAGACTAACCGGATAAACTTTCCTGAATCACCGCCCACGAATAGACCTTTTAGCTATTCTACAAAAGAGCCTGGATCGAGCGATATTTTTATACAATTTTATATGCGAGGTTCGATAGAGTGGCGTTAGAGCTTCGATCGCAATTGTGCACATTCGAAAATTCTACAAAATGTAATGAAATATCGTTCGATCCACATTCGTTTTCAGAATAGCTAAAAGGTCTATTGGAAGACGATGATTTAAAGGTGACCTGACTGAAGCAAAAACTTTTATTGATGAAAATGAACAGAAAAGGCAAATGATAAAGAATAACTATCAAAATATACTTTAACGCCATAGAAAATAAGAACTAAACGTATCGGGATCAGGCTGTGCCCTTCGTCAGTAAAGGAAATTAGTAGCAGCGAAGAACATGGAGAAGAAGAGAATGTTTAATCAGAGACTCTGGTTTAATAGAGCGGTAGGATCGAGCAAGTAACGGAAGAATATGACGAGCGAATAAAGAACGGTCAGAAGTAATAGGAAATAAAATCATAGAAAGGAAAATTGCTTGTTAAAGGCTCTGTTTCATCCAGCATTCCTTGCACGTGTCGTCTTTTGCTTTGCCTTTGTTGTCGCCATTTTCATGGCCCATGAAAATGGCGACAAACAAAGGCCAACCAAAAGACGACACGTGCAAGGAATGCTGGATGAAACAGAGCCTTTAAGTCCTTTCGGAACACGTGTGTCCAATTTAAAAATAATTCTCTTCTCCAACGTCTTTCTTCTTGGCGAGTCTATGGGGGCATCTAATAGTCCGAGAATAGACATGTCTTGATAAGAAATGAAATGATAAAGAAATGATGAAGGACAAAGAATCCTGTTTGACTTTCCTTGATATCTCATATTAAGTTTCAGATGAGGAAGTCATTTTTTGTTTGCAAATTACTAGGATGAAAAATGGAAATATGGCTGTATCAAATCTTTGAAAAAATGCAGTTGCAGGAGACATTTCAACCGAGCTGAATAAATGTAATAAAATTTCTCTCATGGCTTAGTCTGATAATTTAGAAAGGCATGTTGACTGAGAAAAGATTTTAATGAGACTTCTCTTTAGAAATATGGCCTGTTGCGACAGATCAACACGTTTACTATAGTCTCTTCTTGTACTTCTCATACAGCTTTATCCTCAATGTCTAAATCAAATTCTGAAATCTATTTGCGAGCTAAGGCATATTTATAGTCTCTAGGAATGCTACTAGAAATTTCTGTCCTAGAATATTCTAGAAAGTTCTAATTAAATTTAGTCTCTAAATGATAATAATGAGTAATAAAATTAAGTTCTGATATTGTTCCTGTTTGATACTAGTTCTTTCGAGAATGTTCTAGTCATGTTCAGAAAGTTCCAGAATGTTCTTTCAATTTCGTGATCATTCGCGACATGGCCAAGCTATAATTTTACTTGTAACTGAAAAAGATTCCTGCGTCCTTTACGTTTCCTCGCTTCAGCTGTCTCTTGCAAAACAAAGGTTAAATTTCTAAAAAAACCTTACAAAACTGGCTTGCATCGAGGGGAGTTTCACTCTCTAAAATCTCGTAAACCATTGACAGAGGTCATTTTGTCGTAAGAAAAATCCTTAAAAAGCCACGAAAATCTTACTGTTTTAAAAAACCTCGTAAGCTTTTTCAGAACAGTGGTACACCCCCTTTTGACTTGGACAAACGTAGATATTTGAAAAGCTTAATATCTCAAGAAGATGAAAGATATAGAGTTAAATGGAACATGAGAAAGAAAAGAAAATACAGGTACCTTATTGATTTATAAAAGCCCGTCGAAAGTCAGGAACACATCGTTAGCCAAGAACTTCGAGAACAACCCAAGTTTTCGTGTATTTCACCGATAAAAGTCTCTCAAAATCTAATTCTCTTGCAAACCAAACGTCAACTGCATTTGGTGTGTGAAAGTAACCTTATAGCTTTCGATAGCTTTAACATCTCAGAATGTCTCTTCATCAGCAGTAAACAAATCCTGTTTGTAATGCTGTTTACACCCACTTCATATCACGTGATTATCCTCTCGAGGAAAGTCTCTCCTCGTGCAAGTTACAGCAGTAGTCAGCTGGGTTAACGGTATGTCCGTAAACAAGGGGCTGGGCACGAGTGATAAAGCTATCGAAATGGGTGAAACTGACACGAGCAAAAGCTTGGGAGACAAAGAGTGTCTGAGTTTTCTTTGTTTAGATTTTCCCTTTGTCTTTTACCGAGAAGAACTCCGCAACACACCAGAAAGAACGTGGATGGAGGAACTGTGTCAACAACAGATAAAGAGAGGATTTCCCAAGGGGATATAAACAACGTTGTCAGCTAAATTTGACTTGTTGGTTCTCAAGTGTTTGGCAACCGACCGTCCTAAAACATGGAATGAGAAATAACGGAACAGAAAGAAATAATGGAATGCACTTGGAGATAACATGGGGGAGGAGCCTCGAAGACCTCCTACTTAGAGAACTCGTCCGGGAGCCTTCTCGTAGCTCAGGGACCAGGAGTGATTCTGTCGATTCATGATATCCTGCTCCCTTCTAATTCAAGTTGTAAATCTCCGTTACATTCCAGCGTTCCATGTTTTGAAAAAGCAGGGTAAACATAGTTAAGACGTATGTATGGACTTATGTCCCAGGGGGGTACTGCCTAAGGCCTGGTTCACGCAAGGTCGTTTGGGTCGTTAAGGTCGTGCAAAAAGACCTGGACTTGCAAAAAGTATATCTTTTGGTAATAGACCTAATCGGCTAAGGTTTGTTTTACCCATTCCAAGTCATATGACCATGCCCATGGGAATTTTTGGTATTATGCTACTTTTTGCGTTCATGGCACAACTTTGCATGGCATGAAATTTGTCGGAGAAATCAAAAGATGTTTTATCAAGAGATTGATCACATGACTTGAAATGGGTATAAACAAACCTTAGCCGATTTTGTCTATACACGTCTAGGAACAAATAAAAAAGAAGAAAAAAAAAAGAGGAGGGACCATCATCCTGAACCCAAAAACAGTAATGTTTGCATTAATGAATGAAAATCTTTCAACCCAATTTGTTGTCATCCTAAGAAACGTCCAGTGCTGCTTCCAGTTATTAGCCTCTTTTACAGCAGTGAATGCTCTTAGCATTAGCAAAACTGTTTTCTTGCCAGATTGGGTCTGCAGGGTATCATCACATATGTTTGGAATATACAAGTGTATCTTATACCATGGTATAACACCCTGTTTTAATCAGGCTGTTTGTCAAATGGGCTATTCCATTTTTACTCCATACAGGGGGATGGAAGTAAAATTCCAGGGGTTTCCTCAAAAGGAATTTCTGGGGGGTCAAAATTTCTTAAATATGCTTTTCTGGGGGGTAAAAATATTTTAACAAATATTTTCTAGGGGCTAATGCACCTTCATGAAGATCTCCAGGGAGGCTGTAGAACATATCCCCTTTTCACATTCATGCTGTCCATCATTTCCAAGGGGATTCTCAATTCAATTTGCAGTTTCTGAGGTGGTGGCTCCTAACTAATGACTCTTTTCCAAGGGGTGCTATGACTGAAATCTTACTTCCATCCCCCTGTATGGTTAAAAAATGGAATAGCCCTATGAGGACTTTAGTGTATCTCACAAAGACAAAGGTGTCACTTCGAGGATAACGTCGAGATCCATTCCTAGGGTGAGCCAATCTGTGCATCCGGAATTTCTCTTTAGATATTGCATTCAGGCTGCATTTGCATAATTGACAGTACTAAAATTATGTGGAAAATGCAAGGATTTGGCATGACTACCATGAAGGCAGGTGGCTGATGTGGTGTCAACAACATGAAATATGTGAATCAAATAGGCCATATAATGTAACGACAAAGGCTTGTAAAAGTCATGCAAACTTTTCAGAAATCATATATTTTAGTTACCTGTCGTTGTCTGCAGGCTCCACAGTTACGATTTTCTGATGCGATTACCAGGACAGAAGTCACAAAGTTATTCAATTTGGAGATTTCTTGGTCGTCTGTATGTGTCGTCTTCATGCCAAACCAAACGAGTGATCGAGAAAATCAAGTCGATGTCAAGCTTCATAAACCATCTCTGTTCAAGTTCTTCTGTTTTGTACAATGCCCGAGATCTTTTACAAATTTGATTGTGTGCAAAGACCATGTCAAAAGCCACGGCAATTGTCTCATTTCTTTGACTGTGCTTCTTTACGGCCTAATCTCAGCTTCAAACCCAGTGTGTTTTGAAATCTTGAGCCGCAGGAGTACGGTAAACAACATTTGTGACGTCAGAACACATGCTCACTCACACAAATATGATTCTTAGAACTATTGCGCCCCCACAGCGGCGTGCGATGCACATTGAACTGGCGATGGATCAGTGAGGCGTTGGACAAAATCCGTCATGCTTTTTGTTGTGGCTTTCCTTTTCGTGCCCGTTTCGTGGTGGTGCTGTAATGTGTCGTGGAGTGGTTTCAGTGTGTCGTGGAGTGATTTTAGTTTGTCACATAGTGGTTTTAGGCTCCATCCACACGTATCCAGATTTTTTGAAAACCTTTTTATCCGTATCAAAAATATCTGCGTCCACGCGAGGAGTGTTTTCAAAATATTCCCCGTCCACACAAAAACGATGTGTAATTTGAAATCCGAAAACAGATAAACAAAATACCCTCGCGTGATCCCCAAAGATCTGAGCGCATGCTCTGATGGGTTATAAATCGACACTGTGACGTCAGCGTTTTCGGAAAGCTCTGTTTTCACCCGTCCACACAAGAACAGGAAAAGGGCGTGCTCATGAATGTCCACCCTGGAGAGTGTTTTGGAAAAGCTGCATTTTCCGTGACTGAAAACACCCTCTCCGTGTGGACGCTAACCCGACCCGGGCCTTAGAATGCCACGTGTTGGTCTCGTCATATCATGGGTATAGTCTGAGTCGTTGAGTGGTCTCGGATCTAAGTCGAGTTCTGACTACTACTTTTTGGTGGTATGAGTGAAGCCACACAAAGACTGCACAATGGACACTTGCTAAAAGCAATGGTGTTTACAGGTCTGGTCTTGTCGTTGTTTCATTTCTGTCAAAGACACTGGCTAATAGTGCCACTGACCGACAATAATTGATAATAGTACTCGTTGCCAGATCCCCATACCATAAAAGGCTGAAGTATTTGGCGATTTTTGCTTAATTTTCTCAGCATTGGAAATAAGATTTGCAAAAAAATGGTGAAATTTCCCATGTTCTTTGATCTTTGTGTCGGAAATTTTGAGGAAACGGACACTTTCTTAAAAGTTTCCTAAAAGGGAGATAGAAATTTCCGTTTCCCTTCAATTTCCCAGAGAAAACTGTCCGTTTTCCCTAATTTCCCAAGCAAAAACTACTGGGAAATTTAGATATTTCTCGTTGAATCCTCCAAAAAGTTGATTTCGGGGTCCTCGAGGGGTCATGATAAATTGTGAAATTCAGGTTTACAGCAATTTAGAGAAATTGAAACATTGACTGGAAAACAACACAGCTTTGTTAAGAACTTTAGTATTAGTACGACCACAAGAATTTTGAGGGTCATTTCAGAAAAAAAAAATCAAATCAGTGTAGAGTCGAAATTCCAAATATTAATAAGACGAATCCATGGTAGTGATCGGCTAGGCCATGATTTCTATTTACGGACGTTTCGAGACAGCTTGTCGCATCCTCAGCTGATTGAAGAAATTGACGGGCGAGGTTTTCAAACAACAACAATCATTTGTATTTTAAAAATCACGCACGTTGAATTTTTTATTCAACTGAGGATGCGACAAGCTGTCTTGAAACTTCCGTAAATGAAGATCATGGCCTACTTGAATCAACATCAATTGTATCTAGCATGGATTGTCTCACTAGTAATTCGAAGTTCGACTCTAAAATGATTGGTTTGTCTTTTTCTGAAATGACCCTCCAAATGCTCGTCGTGGTACTGATACTAAAATTTAGAAACTCTGCAAGAAGCTTTCGCAAAACGGACTCGACCCAAAATTAAGAAACCGTAAAGTTTGGAGCCAAGCTTCTTACCGAAAATGAGTGCTATCAAAAGAATTGTGAGGCCTTAATGATATAACTGGAAGAAGGAGATCTCCTATTTGACTACGGTGCGACAAACAGAGTCATAACTGATCTAACATATTTCTATCATAGAATCTACTCTCGACTGCACTAATATCTGATCTATAAATTGTTATAATATTTGATTTAAAAATGTATAAAAAGATAAAGTAACTAAATATCAATTACTTAAGTTTGAACAAGTTTAAAGTTCTCTCTGACCATCTAACATTGCTAAAACGAAATATGAACTCTGTACAGCATTTACTAAATTGTATCACGAATCTTAAATTTGAAAAAATATTTGGTATGCATGCAGTAGCTACAAACGTTAACAGTTTAAAAAATTGTATACTTATAACCTAACAATCTCTGCTACGTATGCAGCTGCTCTTGTTGTTCAATAAAGTGAGGAAAATTTCGTTTGGTGTAGTGCCAATCACTCACTTCCTCCAAGAAAAACCTAAGCTGTGTTCAGGCATGGATGACAAGGTTAATATGTGCTCTGTCCTGTTTGCACGGCTGTTGAAAAGCGGTTGATTTAGGGAAATCTTCCCTCAGCTGTCAAAGCCTTTTTCGTGTACTAGCGACAGCATTCTTCGTACATGAATAAATCATCTCTTTTATTTTGTATTCCATATTCATCGAAAGGAATCATATCGCCCAAGAGTTGCGTTGCAACCAGAAAATGTCCAAGTAAAAAGGCAACTATTTGCAAAAACAGTTATTTGATGGCAACTATCTCCCTTACATGTGCGAAATTTCATTCGATTCTAAAGAATTCTTGCTTTTCACTTTATTCATTAAGTTACATGGTACATGCAGATCATTAGAGTGACGTCCTTCATACGTGCTCAGATTCAGTACCTGCGAATTGCTTTGTCCAGTTTCAAGGCTCCCATCCTGTCAGTAACTCTGCTTTCCGCTTAAGTGAGCAGCGAGATGCCCTTTCGCAAAACCACTTTCAATGACTTAGTAAAATGGATGGTGTTTTGCCTAGTCTGGGTGGTCGAAAGATGTAAATGACAATACCTTCGTCAACGCTGGCTTCCCTGATCCTGATTCAAATCTTCTCTTTGATTTCAGAAAAGTGGATTGATCTCCACATCTATAACTTGACAGTTGATCTAAAATTCTACCACGTCTCATTGAAAAAGCTATCGGGAGGGAGGGGGGGGGGGGGATTTTCGCAAAAACTGATCAAAGTTACTATAACTCTATCATCCTCTTGGGGTATTTTGCAATTGTTGCTCACATGTTGTGTTCCGCCCTGGGAGAGATTTCTTGGAATCCAAGAACTGTTCAGAATATTAGTCAATAGAAAACGTAGTATAAGGAAGTATAGGGAATGGGGGAGTGGGTGGATCTTCTTAACTACTGAAGGATACGGTTCCATCTGAAGGATACGGTAACGAAAAGTTTCGTGATTTTCTGAAACAGTAATGGGAGGGAAAAAGATAAATGATAGTAGCACAGGTAAATTAGCTCTTTCATTCACCAGGAGCGTTCGGAATTTCTTATCTTGTTTTTACTGGCTTTGGAGAATAGTGAATATCTCAAAGCAATACCCATCAACATATTTTTCAGGGTCAACAAAAAAAAGATCTCATGATACTTTTCCAAGCCCTAAATAGGTGGTCAAAGTTTTCTGCGCATTCGACTTAATAAACTGTTCAGATAATGATGTCAGCTTTTTGTCCGTAAGCAAAGGAGGATGTTTAGCTCTTCCTCTTTTCTCCATAATGCTTTTGTACATATTTTTAACATCTTCCCTGTAAAAAGAGCGCTGCATTACAGATTTGCAATAGAGAAGTACACTAAAACCTGAACATAGAGCCTTCTCGAATACGAACCTGCGGGCCTGAAATTTTCAATGTTTATTCCCTTATGTAAGAACCTTAAATTTCAAGGATCTAATTTTAAGCAGTGACAATCCAAAGCATTAGCATGATTGTATTGGGTGAGTGAAAAAAGAGGTTTAAGCGTTTGGAGGGCTACACAATGAAAAGTATGTGCCAGGTATCAAAAACTAAAATTTTAATCTATCAGTCAAAGGCTAACTTAGATGAGAAAATTTGTCGGTAACATCACACGTTGGAAAATGTCGGTATGGGGTTTGTATGGGAATAGAGAGCTCCACGTTCCATTCTAGTCCATGATTTATGTGGGTTGAAGTTTAAATTCAATGTCATTGTCAGTTTTAGAATAGAATTTTAATTTCAATAGCAGATAAATTATGGACCAAATGGAATGAGGAATCCTTCTTCCCATTACCTTTTCCTTTTCCGGAAGTACCTTTTCCGCAATACATCAATGGTAGAATCCATCGTTTAGGCTAGTGCCAACTAAGACCTAATTTACTACGTCTAAGCCCCTGGTTGTTGTGTAAATTTTTTTCGGATTAAACAATCAAACAAGGTATGCAGTTAGGTAGGACATGATTATATAATGAATAATATTGTACACTCACCTTAATCTGGTCGTTTCTTCGGTGGTTTCATGAGCCTCTGGTTTGCTCCTCTTTAAAAGATTTGCACTCCTATGGTAATTAACACAAGAGTGGATATTAACTAATAATTGTAAATAAATATCAACTAGAATTTAGACATCTCACTTCTTCGTGAATCATCCGGCCTGTTTCAAATTTAAATGTCAAAACTTACCAATGGGAGAGGTTTCTCCTCAATTTCAACGATTATGAACAGGAGTTCCTGAATACTTCCAAGGACATGTTTCGGAGTTTTTTGGCCCCGTTTACAAGAGATCGGATCCAAATGGATTCATTCCCAAACTGTAACGGATAGGCCTTGCGTTTACACGGGACTAAACGGATCCGAACTCATTTGGATCTGCTATCCGTACCCAAACGGGATCACTTTTGAAAGTGATCCCGTTTGGATCCGATCCTAAAAAGGTCTCTTGCAAACGGGTGGGATCGGATCCAAACTGGTACGGATAGGAAGTGACATGATTAAACAGAAAATCCTTCGTTGACATTTCAAAGAGGGTAATCACAGATGAGACACAGTCTATTAGAGTGCAAAATTTCAAAGGATTTGATTGAAATAAGAGAAAAGGTTTACCAGAGCGCTGCTAAGAGCTCATAGAATTCACATGGATCCGGTCCCGTGTAAACGGGGCCTTAAATACCGGGTATCTAAAAAAATTACTCCAGTTTGAAAAGTCCCTGAAATTTTAAACGAAATCAAAAAATTTCCTTTTGATCTATTTTGTCAATGATCTACCGGGTGTCCCAAAAAAAATCGCAATAGATTTTAGAAACAGAAAGAATTTAGATCGAATCAATCCAAAATATTTTTTAAAATAATTTTCGATAGTCAGTATGAAGATGGATACCTAACTGGTTGATGTTGATAGATTGACAGTAGGGATATTAACCTTGAAAGTAAAATTTTGCCTCCATTTCCAAACTGGAGCTCATGGGTTTTGGCTTAAACTGCAAATGCGTTGTTTGGGAAATCTCCGGAATTAACGCGACATACGAGCGTAAAGCCTTGTCCTGAGGAAAATATCTGAATGGAAATACAAACCTTAACTTCACAACGAAATACATCAATTTTGCCCTCGAGAGAAATCTTTCCTTGTCCTAAAAAGTCTAAAAAGGTTAGAATTGCATCTGTTACACAGCTGGAAATGTTTGCTTAAAGTAAATGAACTGAGAAATAGCGACATAATCCAAACATAGGACAAAAGAACCGCAGGCGCCAATTATCTTCCTTTTGTTTTCATCGATCAAAAATATCAAATACAATAGCTTGTATTTAGATTCACCCAGTCCCCCGAGCTAAGTTTGATTTTAATCCCGTTGATGGGGGAGGGGTCAAAGAGAGCTTTTACGGAATTCCCTATAATCTCCTTGCATTTAACTCTTAGAAGTCTCTTGATTGATTAAAAATTGATTGATTGATTGATTGATTTAATTGATTAAAAAATGTTGTTAGAGGAAATCCTTAACATATGTTTACCTTGTTTTCAACACGAAAGGTTTTAGGGCGGTCAATGGGCCTGGGCGGCAGTTTTGTGCAAGGAGCGAGGAGTCGTCGGTGTTTGCAAAGGATCGTCGTCATTTCTGAGAAAGCTTAGAACGAACAAAAACAAACGATACGTTCCTTGGTCACTCAGGTAGGTCCAGTTAAGTTTTCATCAGGTTCCAATACGTTAATGCAGAGAAATCTTGCAATATGCAATGATAACCAAAAGATTATAAAATCTAAAATTTCACGCCGCATGGTCTCGAAAACTCCATTGGAATCCCCCGTTAGATCTACCGTGAAAGGGTCTATTTTGAAGATACTTTAAACAAGAGTACTTTTTTCGGACACCTGGTATTATTTTTGGAACATGACAAACCATGAGGAATTATTGGCGAATACGACTTACCAAGTACCAATTTGTCTTTCGACATCAGAACTGAAAAGTGCGAGACAAAAATGATAAACCAGCAAGAGGATTCCAAATCCAAATCAAACAGTATTTAGCTTGTTGGATGCTTCTTGGACCTACAATCCTTGCCAAAAAAATTGAAAAAAAACTTCATTTTGCTGCTTTTTCGTCTTCTTAACCATGCAAAATATATCGCTGGAAACTTCACCTCTTTCTTTTTTCCGCGCCCCCTGCCCCCTGAACAATGTTGGTCCGAAAATATGACCACCAGACTTGAAGGAAAGTAATTCGGCTGCCTGGTTGTGCCCTAACGCACTGCGTAATTGCACAAGAAAACAACATTGTCAGGGGGAGGGGGAGAGAACTGGGAAAATATGCGATTTTTTCAAGAGTTTTGGCAAAGACTTTAGGAACATTTTTCTGCCAACGTGAAGTCTACATTTACGTTTATAAGGGTTGCTTATTAGTTTTCCAAGTATAACATGCACACAGGGTACATATTCTTCATCAAAGTTTCAACAAGACGCTCCTACAGCAGCCCGAGAATTGCATGAATATTGACATCAATAAACGGTGCGAAAAGTGGAGCTATCTATAAATACATAGAGCAAAAAACGCCTCAACAATTTAGCGGTTCTCTCGCTAGACATCATCTACGCACATGCCGATAAAATGAAATAAATAAAACAGGCTAATATGAGACTTTCCGTGGTGGCTTTAAGCAACCTAATGGTACCTCAGCTGTCTAGAAATCAGTTTACGGTGTACACAAAATAATATAAAAATGTTTATCCGCGCAAAGTTTCTTGACAAAAGTATTGCTAGAGATTACTGACTAAGCGCCATTTGAAATTATGAAGAAGAAAAAACTCACTTTTCAAGACGAAGAGCTTCCGCTGGATCTAAAATGAAAGAATATTTGATTTAGTTTTTAATTTATGTAAATATAGACAAGAACGTTCAGAAGTAACACAAGACTTACCATGTGATGATTGTAAAGATTGTAAAGGTGGTGTGTCCATGTAAGTACAGCCGTGTATACTGTATACACTCTGTCAGCATATGCTGACAAGATGATGACGAAGAACTTAACGCAGCGCACTGTCATTGGTAGAATTTAACTGATTACGCGCAAACTAAAAGTCAAATTCCATAAGGGTGATTTTATGAGGATGACGAAATGGACTTGGAGCAAGTCTATTCACGGTATTGCTATTCCAGATGGAATAGCGAGTCTGGTTACTTGTGTTGCATGTAGATTACAGGAATAATCTCTCTTGCCTCCGTATCAATAAACCTCGCTTTCACTTGCATTAGAATGAATGAGCTTTCTTCTCTCTGTCTTTCACTTCCTGTAAGATCTGTATTTAAGTTGTAGTAATATGTAAATTGAATCAGTCAGTATCAGGATATTTGTCACACAACAACGTCTTTTTCTGGCTCCGTGTCTGCGCACGTAAAATAGCACGCAGTTATTGTAACACCGATCCCCTTTACATGCAGTCAAGGGGGGGGGGGCGAGGCTTTAATAAAGTGCTTCACAAGATGTTCTGATTGGTTTTCTACAACAGATAGTATACGTACGTAGAACCCTTAGGGCAGTTGCACGTTGTCCATATCTCCATGAATGATTATCTCTCTGAAACAAATTGATACTTGATTACATCAATACTGGCTTGCATGAGGCATAAAAACATAAATGTGCATGTATGGACTTACGTAGGTCATACCCATTCGTACCAGAATTGCCACCAAAAGGTTTTACTCCTGCGTGAGAGGTAAATCCTTATTTTGAAAGTAATGTTTTAAAGGTTTCTGGACCTCGCGGGAGTCATTCTTCGCTCTTTATTATGTCCTAGATAATTGACACTTGCAGACAACAGTGCTAAAGCAATCTTATCCCCGAGTTTGTTGTTCTACTGTTACTCTGGAATACCAGAAGCTGCAATTTGCATATTACGTCTGTGAAGTAAATCGTTAGTGCGCATGCGATCTAGAGCCCCTTTGGGGGATTCCTGGAGGCTCATAACTTAGCCTGTTCGTATCCCCAACAAATCCTGCGAACGAGGTTTGTGATAAAGATGGTATTGAGGAATTTTTCAACATGATCCTTAACACTTCAAACTTAATTTTGATTTATATGATTGGCATATTTACAATGTGATCTAAATAATCACGGAAAGCGGTTCCCTAACGTAAATGCATCCCAAAGAACAAATTTCAAGAAATGACTTTAATTAAGAAACAAAGGTTTACAAAATATACAGAAAGTTGCTTTTACCATAAGCAGATCTAACGTACCTGCGAATCATCTGTGTTGATGTTTATGCTAAAGTAGGGTGATAGATTGTTGTATATGTCTGGTGAAAATGGGCTCCTGAAAGACAAAATTAGAATGGTTCCATGACTAAGATGCATGACTAAGCCACTAAGCTACAACACAGCAGAAACGGTGTAAAACTAGCTGTTAACATTGTTAAGTGGGTGCAGCTCAAGAGTTTTTAATAGAATAATCTGCAAATGCTTTGAGAACAAATTCTCTAGAGCTTCAAACAATTAAGAAATGCCAAACGGCTGTAAATTCCAAGTCAGCTTAATATAACTACAGTATTAATCATACACAACAAAATATTGATGTCAGTTAAAGCATTAAATTGCATGATGTCATCGAACAATCTGAGATAAGGAAGTGTTTGAATAGGTAAGCTTTTTGAAATGATAAATCAAGAGTCTAAGGCCCAAGGAAAAAAGTATGAAATGTTGCTGAATTTAGCAATCTGTTGCAGGGAGCTAGGGGGAGGGCTAAAAGCTGCAAGTTTTCGCACATGTGTGCACAGTTTCTGCTCTGTCCTTAGCTACAGGCAATTTTTGCAGGAAGGGACGTCTTTTTAAAGATTACTACTGCTTTATGAACCTTGGATTGGCACTTACTTTTCAGAGTGCAATGTGCAGCGAAGAATATCGAAATGGATCACAGATTTCATCAATAGTCGCAGCTTCGTCGGGTAAAATCTTGGCAAATACATTTCAGTGAAAATCCTTAACAAAAAAATTGGAAAATTTTACCTTTGCCTAGGTATGTAAAATTAAAACTTCACAGTGTGACAAAAACTTGGTTTTATTTTACAGTCTAATCGCCTGCGAACGTGCCTTTTGGTGAGTGTGACTGGCACAAATTCTGAAAAAGGTAGACTCAGAAGACGCGAAATGGTGCTGACTGACACACTACTTCCGAAAGTCGCGGGTTTGGCAGGATTGGGAGGCCTACTTTTTTTAACCTTCTGCTCCAAAATAGGCTACAGGTTTGGCAGACTTCAGAGAGAATCTCGTTTTTATCTTTGAAACTTTAACGGCTAGGTAAATCCATCACGTTGCTATGGAAATCGGTAACTTTACCTTCTGTTACCAAGCACCCGACTCGTCGTCCTGTTTTTCAACTGGAAACCTCATTTTCGCCAGGATGAATCTTAAATCTGTTGTTTTGAAGAAATTTGTGTTTGACTGGGAAATTTGTTTCCGTCCATGCAAAGTCCACTGTTTTCAGCATTTGGTAAGTTTGGTATAGACTTATTGCGTCGAGTCCTATTAATCGCTACCATCCCGCCTCCTACTCGCTCAGATTAGAAAAGTATTTTTTAACATTCAGAAAAAATTTTATGATATTATTTAAATTCTACTACACTTTATAACTATACGAAACTACGGGGACAATACCACAAGGAGCGAAAAAAACACGACTACCCAATGGCTACATGAAACTCAACGAGGATGATACAAGGAAACTTTACGCAAAGAAACGAGGGAACAAAAATATATAGACGAACAGCATAAAGTCAAAAGCAAAAAATATGGCGCTAAGCAAAGATTTAAGGCAGCTTGTAACAAAGTAATTGAAGATTAAAAGTCTAAAACTTTAAAGTATAGTATGAGTGAGTACGGTGGGTGGATGGTAGATACCACCAAAGACATTGGATGGATTAGAATGAATTGAGTCATTCTCGATAGCGGAGAGATTGAAGCATCTTTTTAACTTTTCTGAATTTTATTGGCATATGGGTAAATTGGATTTTACTAAGATTTCATGGGTGCGAAATGCCTGAAAGAGGCCCAAAACACTTCACCGAATCACAACGAAAGTCCTCAAACAAAACAATGAAGATAGGACAATTTTTCAAAGCTAAGAGATAGCATCTGCATATCTATCGCTATGGGATTGAAATTCTTCAGTAATTGCTTGAAGTAATTTTCTTATAAACTACCGAATGGGGTTGGGGTGAAATGGTCTTGCGTATTGTTCTGTGTGAAGAATTTCCTTACGAAATGATCAAGCATTTTGAGGCCATCTTTCATGCAATTTGCAGCCAAGAACTTTGGTAACATCAAATTTATCAATAATTTCAGTACTCGAGAACATTTAAGGAAAATAAACAAATTTTTCGATCTATCGGCTTTGCACTAGGGCTAGAAACATTGAAACCTGTCATGTACTCTTAATGCTGTGAATTTTCGAAGGCGGGAACAACTTTCATCTGACTGAGCGGATTATTTGTATTACTTGAAAGATTTTTCTCAAATATCTGAATGGATGCTGACTGAACGTTTATCACGCTGAAAATGTTGATTCTAGCATTACTTACAGCTTTAATCTCTTTACTGAAGACATCATCGTTTTCATCTCATTCTTTAACCTTTCGATTTCTCTCGCTTCTCTTGACCGAGCTCTTGGAGATTTCTTCTGCTTGACAACACCACAAGAACACTCACTCCTCTCCTCCGTTGATTTGGCACTCAACTTACTTTCGGGTCTATCCTCTTTCTCCGTATTAGACTCTGACAGAAGTCCTTCGCTTTCTGAGAGAAATGTTAAAAGAATTCTTCACTTGAAATATCATGAATTTAAAAAGACAAAACAATTCAGTGATCTTTTGGCAATACAGGGTGTCACAAAGTTTTACCCCATTTGCGTGGCTTTCTGGAGGAAAGCTGGACATTCTTTTTGTTCCATTTCTTATACAGCTGTATTGAAAAGGCTTCAATTCACGAGTTTGGGATCTGGTTTTGGCCAATCAGATCAGTGGTTGCTTATCTATGGCAGAAGAATGTAGGAAAAGCGATTTCTTCAAAAACAGTACTTTCTTTGCCCCCATGTTGGCTTCCCACTTGAAAAACGAATCGCTGCCATTGCTCAGAAACTAATTTTTAAACACCATCAGTTAGCAAAAACTTACTATCTACTATGTTTAGCTCCTTATGATCACTATCCGTTGAAGATCTATCCTCAGATTCCTCTTCATCATTCTCTTCTTCATTAACTTGTTCTTCATCTGCACCTTCCGTTATATTACCTTCTGTTACAGGAGGATAATTCTCCGTTATATCTTCTTCATCCTTAACTTCAACTTCCTCTTCCTGTTCATGTTCTTCTCCTTGCGAATCGTCATTGTTCTTTTCTACCGTTTCTTCATCTTCCTCTACAAGTTGCTCTTCCTCATTATCTCCATTGTTTTCATTATTTGAAGTTGTTGGGTGATCTTCATCTTCATTTGTATTATCTAAAGTGAGATCGACTCCTTTAGGATTGCACAGACTGCATCAATAAAAGTTCAGATGTTTGAATAGAATCTTCCCTGATAGAGGAATACACTTTCATTTCACACTTTGGTGCTGTGGTGTAAACGTCTGACTCTGCAGCTAAAACAGTCAGGCGGATTCAGCTTCATACTCGGTAGGACACCACCACCCAAGCATCATGACAAAGGGTCGCAGATTCGATTGGGCCTGGTCTACTTCAGCGACCCCAGCGTTTGGCGCAAAGAACCACAACTTAAGCTTCACATGATCGTTGATAGTGCAATTGAAATAATCTTTATGAATTCTCTCACACTTTTATGAACGAAAAAAATATCTATTCAATCAACTCACACTTAAGTTGAAGTTTCCAACATTGTGAAAAGCGACCCCAAAACTGGTAGCATGGCCGAGGTGTTTTGAGCGATGGCAACTCAGAGGAGCCATGACGTTGTCAGTTGTTTCCGCTCTTGTTCTGTTGCCTGGAGTTCTGTTCTTTGACAATATCGCCTGTGATTTCCCAACATCTAATGTGAAACAGACTCCAGTATTTATCAGTAAAGGTGTTCATAAGTAGCTTTTTGTAATTGTATTTAATTGTCTATTTAGGTTTACTTTAGCTGCATGTATTCATGCTACAGCCATGGGGGTGTCATAGTCTTCTGCACCCAATGGCATCGTCCTTGTAGTTTGTAAAGTAATTTGTAGTTTATCAAGTAGTTTGTACTTTTAGTTTGTACTTTGTAATTTTAAAAGTAGTTTGACAGTTTTGTTTGTTTGTGTTTTGTTTCAATTTGTTTTGAGTGGGCTTGCCAGGATTCTAGCTACTGAAAGCTAATTTAGGCCCAATGTGTATGCAGCATTCAGGCATGCAACCCCTAGTTTAACGTCCCTTCCAAAGGACGACAAGGTTAGTTGCGAGATCAGGCCTCCGAGGCCACCCATCTTGTGTTTTACCTCACTTGACCAAGCTTAACTTTAGTCACCTGATAAAGACAGTATAAGTTACTCGGCCACTCACCGCAAGTTGTCAGTAAGTTTGTTTTTTGTAAATTTCCACAATGAATTCGTATGTAAAAACATAGATGAATTTAACGTAGAGCAAAGAGAAGCTGTGTTTGTTTTGTTTTTGCTGTGTTGCAGCATCTATTCTCCAACCAGTGCATAATTGACCTTTTAGCTATTCTAGAAAAGAATGTGGATCGAACGATATTTCATTTCATTTTGTAGAATTTTCGAATGTGCACAATTGCGATCGAAGCTCTAACGCCACTCAATCGAACCTCGTGCATAAAAATGTATAAAAATATCGCTCGATCCAGGCACTTTTGTAGAATGGCTAAAAGGTCTATTAGCGAGTTCTCCGAGCCCCTCTTACCTGATTCAATGTCATCTTCTTGCTCCTCTGGAATAGTGGAATTATTATCCTTGGGCAATGTTTTGTTGATTTGCACCACCTTTTCATTGCTCTGCATGAATGAATTTTAATTATTCGACATGCAGTAGAAATACGACAAAAGTTTAGAAATTCCATTCTAATAGAGGAGGATGTTAGAAAAATTCATTTGCAAACACAGTCAGCGATAAATTGAAGTACCCGTTGACCCAGAAAGAATGACCCAATGCACTCTGTTTCAGAAAAAAGTACATGGCTTGAAATGCTTTAGATCCTGTTCTGTCACTAAAAGATTAGCCTATGTTATGAGTATCTTTGCAATTTTTTCAGCACGGTAAATTTCCCAAATTAAAGATTTCAAAGAAAAGAGTTCACTTGAAATCCTCAAAATTTGTCACAAATAATGGGTTGATTCAAGGCTATTTCATATCTTCAAAAAAGTCTTTAAGGAAAATGTCAGTGACCCTGCATTAGTGCAACCTACTGCATCTCAGGGTGGGGGATTGGGGGAATGAAATGATAAAATAGCTGCACTCCAGCAATAAATCTAGCAATGTCTATGAAATGCTCAATGCTCATGAGTAACACATGTATGCCAATTGGATCCACAACAGACCTCTTAGATACTTATGAATTTTCAAATATCATTGTTACATTTTGAGTATGCAAAAATGGTGATAAGAGCTCTAACATCACTCATTCAAAGCTGTTGCATAAAGATGTAAGAAAATATTGCTCAACTGTGATTCTTTTGACAACTTATGGTCTAATTTATTCCCTTCAGCTTATTACGATCAGGCCTGTCCATGACTTGGCTATTCCATGTATCATATGTGAAATTGCCGATTATTCAATCAATTGGAGGACTGCATGCAAATACTGCATAATAGGCAAAAAGCAATGATGGCAATGGAACAGAATTCTTAGAATAAAAGTTCATTATATATAGACATAATAACTGAGCAGTCACTCCCAATCATCAATTCCATCTTCAATGGCATTCCTGTCTTGTTAGAAGATGGTCTATGAAAATCAAATACTGTATTTTCTCAAGATTAGTGATGCATGAGCACGGATTGGCGGTTCATGAGTGATTATTTCAGCAAAGTCTACTATTGCATGCAGCTGATTACTTGTCAGCACAATTCAGTTAATCAGCAATGCAAAATAGTATTCCATTAGTAATTGATTAATTGGACCTTGATAACTAAATTGATTAATGAAAGGGGGAGTTCTCTCTCTCTCAATTAGTTTACCTATTGGGAGATATCCTCCTTTTAAGAAATTCCCTGCATATATACAAATTCCCTTATAAATTTGCCATTTTGTTTTGTATTTTTTCATTGAAATTTGCTGCTTGGTAGTACGTTGTATAATTTCAATGGCATTTGTATGAGTGGAATTTTAAAATGAAATGAACTCAAAGGTTGATGGATAGATAGGCTCAATTAAGACATTCTGTTATCTCATTCAAATAAAGTAAAAATAAGGAGGGGCAAAAATGATGAGGGGCAAGGTTTGCATGGTGAATCAAAATAACAAGAAAGCAAAGGTTCTTCGTTACTTCGTGTCCCAGTGGTGCAAAATTTATAATAACCTACCTCTCCATCATGCAATGCCTCATCAATTGTAGGATGCTGTAATAATGAAGCTTTGTCAAGGCTAAGGGTGCTACCATCACTTCTGTGAATAAGAACTGCAGATGGAATATCAAGCATTTTTGCTTCTTTTGGAGTTATAAGCAACAGTTCAACTTCATCCCCAGATCCTGAGATTAAATTTTTTATTGTTTCATGTTCTGCTCCTTCAACCTCTACACCATTTCTAGGGAGGAAATAGTGAAATGTTTTACATTTGTATATAGTCTAAGAGGCCCTTTACATGAAGACCCGACATGATACTCATGCCGGTGTAATATGCGTTTCGGTACCCTTATGCAAAAGTGTCCGGGTACACAAACGCATAGCAGAAATTGCCTATGCGAAAGTGTCCCCCTATTGTTTTAGGAAGGGTACACAAATGCATAGTAAAATTCCGTATGCAAATGTGTCCGGGTACACAAACGCATAACAAAAATTGACTATGCGAAAGTGTCCCCCTATTGTTTTAGGAAGGGTACACAAATGCATAGTAAAATTCCGTATGCAAAAGTGTCCGGGTACACAAACGCATAGCAGAAATTGCCTATGTGAAAGTGTCCCCCTATTGTTTTAGGAAGGGTACACAAATGCATAGTAAAATTCCGTATGCAAATGTGTCCGGGTACACAAACGCATAACAAAAATTGACTATGCGAAAGTGTCCCCCTATTGTTTTAGGAAGGGTACACAAATGTATAGTCAAATTCCGTATGCAAATGTGTCCGGGTACACAAACGCATAACAAAAATTGACTATGCGAAAGTGTCCCCCTATTGTTTTAGGAAGGTTACACAAATGTATAGTCAAATTCCGTATGCAAAAGTGTCCTGGTACACAAATGCATAACAAAAACTGCCTATGCGAAAGTGTCCCCCTATTGTTAAGGGTATGCAAATGCATAGTAAAATTCCATATGCAAAAGTGTCCGGGTACACAAACGCATAACAAAAATTGACTATGCGAAGATGTCCCCCTATTGCCCCAGGAAGGGTACGCAAATGCATAGTAAAATTCCATATGCAAAAGTGTCCGGATACACAAACGCATAACAAAAATTGACTATGCGAAGATGTCCCCCTATTGTTGTAGGAAGGGTACGCGAATTCATAGTAAAATTCCGTATGCAAAAGTGTCTGGGTACACAAACGCATAACAAAAATTGCCTATGCGAAAGTGTCCCCCTATTGTTTTAAGAAGGGTACGCGAATGCATAGTAAAATTCCGTATGCAAATGTGTCCGGGTACACAAATGCATAACAAAAACTGCCTATGCGAAAGTGTCCCCCTATTGTTTTACGAAGGGTACGCGAATGCATAGTAAAATTCCGTATGCAAATGTGTCCGGGTACACAAACGCATAACAAAAACTGCCTATGCGAAAGTGTCCTCCTATTGTTTTACGAAGGGTACGCCAATGTACGGTAAAAAATTTTACGACTTGGTATTTCAAACTGTGTTGTTTGAGCTCCTGAAAAAGATTTGAAGCCTAAGTCACAAAATGCCAACAAAATGCCACAGAAAGGTCCAGTGATGCAAAACCGATAAGAAGAAAGCACGGAAATTAGAATGAACACAAGAAAGAAATAGAATGAATGAGAAATGATGTATGATATTTGCATATGAGAACTGCAACACTACAGTACTCACCGTTAACATCTCAAGAGAGCGTGCAGTCTATTTTCTGCCTGAAAATATAAGCACTAAGAATCTTGAAGCATAACGAAACGATATGAGTTTTGCATTCAAGGTATCTGAAGTAGAGTTGAGAGTATTCAAAAGATCTGGTAAAACCTCATGGCAGACAATTCTTCTTGTCATTGTAACTTGGTTTGGTATGCTTCCTCGGAGTTGATGAAACTGGGTTTGTTGAATTGAGGGAAATGGTGCTTTGTTTTTTGCTAGCAGGGCTATAAGAAGTATCCAAAACTTGGGGGCAAGACACTTCATGGGTACTTTCTATCAAGCTAGAGATCCTAAAGGGGCATTTCCGAAAAAGGAACGACATCTTGGTGCACATGCTCCCAGTGCCCCCCCTCGCTCCTAGGCCTCTTGTTGGTCTTTACTTATTACAGCGAATCTGCCTGTCAAAATCGGCCTCGTGACTTTGTCAGTGTCCATTTTAGTGTGGTCTTGTCCACACTTAGTGGTCTGGAAAATTCAAAATGCGGTCTTTAAATTTAGAATGAATGGTCTTGTCACTTTTAAGCTTTTTGCTAATACATATGTAAAAAATGCTTGCATTTTGTATGCTCTCTTTTCCATAGTTGGTCTGGATGCTAATTTTGATTAAATTCCAAATGAAACCATTTTTTGTTTTTTACACTGATGGCAGCCCATGTGTATTTCTCTTGGTCAAGCGTGAATTGGGATTTGACTGGACAGTGAAACCAGGGCAAAAACTTTGAAATCGTAAGAGACCATTCATGAGCAAAATTGTTAGAAGGAAGGACTTTTGCAGAATTGAAGGGTGTCAAAAGGGCCTCTTCTACTTTTTATAATAATTTGTTCTCAATAGTTTTTTTCCTTCATATTGTGGTCTCGTGAATTCGCCTTTAAAAAGGAACTGGCTTTTGTATTGGAAGATGTCGTACCATACCAGCTGAGTCGAAAATGTGCACCGATATCTCGCAAATACGCGTACACTTTTATAAGGAACAGCCCAGAATCTCAAGTGTGGATCGCCAACAAGTTAAGAAACTCCAGTGTCGGGAAGTTAAGAAACTATTTACATACAACAACGTGTTACTTTAGTTTCACTCGTTTCCTGTATCATATTACCCAGAAGTACTTGAATTATGCCAAAAAATTGGAGAGGCATCAAATATCCTTGTTTTGAAATGTTCGCAAGGGCAATGGTAACAAGAAGAATCTCGAAAGAAACTCTGGTACTCAACATCTGATAATTTTTAGCAGCTCTCAGTACAGGCTAAAATCATTGACAGGCTAAAATTCTTGGTTTCTTAAGAAAACAATTACGTGTGTAGCGAGTCGGAGTCAAGCCATTTCAGCACACCATGCGCCGAAGAACTGCTTGATTTATAAGAAGTGACTGAGCCCCCTCTCAAGCTTCAGCCCCGTGGATAATTTTGAAAGGTTTACTACATCACCACACGCATCACCAACCCTACTCCAGTGCCAATATACCCTTCGTTTATTGAAACTTGAGGAATCTTCCCCCACCCGCAAGCGTTATCAGGAACCGTATTTAGTGCTTATCAATCTGAAGTTTGAAGGATTAGTCAACAATTTTATAAAAATAATGGTAGAATTTTGAAGTATTTGCCCGAACTTACTTTTGACTGATAGTAACTCCTTCCCCCAGATTATTAAGATCACCCCTCCAGACCATCCCCTCTAATTTGTACTGGAGACTAGTGTATCATCAGATCTGGGGGTCGAGCCCTTCCCCTTGCCCCTCACCTCTACCCAAAGTGATGGCTTCTTGCTGCCATAGTGACTGAAACGCATATGCGTTTCAGTTCCTGGTTGATTGTCTTTACAGTCATGAAACGCAATAGCGTTGAGGTCACATAAAACAGAGTCACGAAACGCATTGCGTTTCAGGTAGGTACACTTCCGCATAGGGGACACTTCTGCATACTACACCGGCATGAACTCATGTCATCATGTCACCCGATATGAAACTTTCCAAATACGTCATAAAGTTTTCATGTGACTCTGCGAAAACAAAACAGACAACAATCGACAAAGGCAATTTGGTTTTCATATCGCCCCGACATGAGAAAATTCTATTTACATGAGATTTTCATCCCATTTTCATGCCAGCATGACTTTTCATGCCGGCATGAAAAGGCATGTCGCCCCGAAATGAAAGTTTCATATCGCCCCGACATAATGTAAACACAACAGTAGCTCTGACCAGCACCCGATATGAAAACTTGTTCTGGCATGAAACTCATGCCGGCATGAGTTTCATGTCGGGTCTCATGTAAAGGGCCTCTAATTAGGAACCAAAGTGCATTTTTAGGGCTCAACAACGTAGAGGAAGATAGGTATGAATAAAAACGATAAAAGCAAATGCCTAGCTCTATGTTGGAGAACAAAACTGATGATCTCACACATTTGTAGCCTGACTCTCAGATCTATGAGTCAGGCTAACACATTTGTAAACATATTTACCATACAGTCTCAGCACTTCAATGAACAGTACTTGAACTTCCATTGAGAAGACAGCGCAGGTCAGAGTATAAATATTTTGAACCAACAGCAAAATATTTGAAAAGACTTCTGTGAAGTTTTGACAATAAATCTTTGGATTCTACGCCTATTCATGCTGTAGATTATTTTACAGCATGAGCAAACCAAGAATACTTCTGAACAAGATTGGAAAGTTTGACATGCGCGGGGGATTAATCCTCCTACCACTTTATGTTATCTTCATGCAGTGCAGCCATCATCCGCACAATTGCAAAACTTGTACTGACATGACTGCATATTTACTTGTATTGTACGTTGTGCTATGCATATTTTCAATTCAAATTGGCGCAATATCTGCGCTATGTTCATCCCTGCTTGAAAATCCCCTGTGGAAGTTTCAAACTTTCCAATCTGGCTTCTGAATCCTCATTTAGGCCTATCTAGCTAGTCTTATCAGTTTTCTCTGTCATCATATCAATCAGGATCAGGTTTAGCGCGCAGCCTAGCGCCACACAGATCTGAGTTCTCTGTATATAAATTCGAATAGGAAAACAGTCATCTCTTACATCGACAGAATTTTGTCACCAACTGAAATACCACTCTCTTCTGCGACAGAATCTGGCACAACGTCACTGACTGTTTGTAAATTTCTGTATTCTCTGCCATTGATCAACCAACGTGGGCCCCCTTCAGCAACTTGTCCTCGAACTTTGAAGCCAAAACTCTGCTTTTTTCGTCGGAGTTTCACTTTCTTTGGTTGATTAGCAGGTTCTTCTACTTCTTCTTGCGCCATTTCTCTCAGATTAAGCTGCATTTATCGTTTATAATTGGCTAAAACCAAATTTAGTCAAAATGGTTTCTTTGTTCCGCGTTGATTCGTTCACCATTTTGGATTTCGTGAGAATAGGAATGTACCGTTGCTGTGGTTACAGCGTGATTTGTTCTGCATGATTGAGTTGACCTTTGTCTTATTCATGACCCATAACCTATCAAATTAATCATATCAATTTTGTTCCGCGGGTTGATTGACGTGAGACAAATGGACTAAATTAGTGACATAAGACTTTCTGCAGCATATTGACATGTATGTATTGAGACCCGGTCACCGTACCGTGTGTGTGTGTAACTTTATTTTGATTCGATTATTTACAATAGCTAACAATACCGGGTCTTGTATTGAGGGCCTATTAGGCAGCATTGTCGTAAGTTACAATGTATGGTTTGCTCTTCAATAGCGAACTTAATACATTATCGCTGACCTCCTCATCTAATTACTGAAACCATTGAAACTTACCACCCTACCCATATTTAAAATGAGTATTGGTGGAAAACCATCCATTTTTGAACATTCTTCGCCAGTTCTGGATAGCCCAACCATGTTTAAGGAAAATCTGCTGAAAAAGGGTCTGTTTAGAGAATTTTGGGCATTAAAGTATCTATCACATGGGCATTACATACCTGTACCCTCAACATGTTATGTACCCCGCCCGGCCCCCCCCCCGGGTGGTGAGTAATGTCTAAGCACTGGAAAGGCTTCAAACAACCTTGATTTGAAATGTTCAGGAGGCACAGATCTGATGAATTTAAGAAGCTTCCATTACTGGACGATACATTGTTTCTTTTAAAAAATACGTGAACCTAACTTTGAGAGAGGAGTCGAGCATCCAAAACCATGCAGAGGAAACTGGAAATTAAGTTGAAGTCCCATTCAGATGAAATGTCAATAATTTTACAAAATTGGCTTCTTTGGCTTCGTCCTCATATAATGGACCTTTTAACAATATTCCACACACTGGAGAAAATTTATTTAAAAAATCAAAATGTAAGCTGAGTCGTCACGTCTAAACACGATATACTTCCATGAAGAAGAAGGTGTACCAAATTCCGAGCGTGTCATCTCAATGATTGCGCATAGACACTAGGCCTAGGCCGATAGGAGCCACCTGGATACAGACACGTACAAATCTTATGTCATCATGTGTGACAAGAACCTTTTAGCAATTCTTGAAAATAGATTCTGACACGAGCCAAAATTTCTATATACCGGGGGAGTGAAGAGAAGGTTACGCGTTTGGTGGGCTTTGGAATAAAAAGTATGTGGCCGATATTCAAAACTGAAATGTTAATCTGTCAGTCAAAGGCTAACTTGGATGAGAAAATTTTGTTTGGTAAGATGCCTCATCTTATAGACCCAGAAATTAGGAAAATGCTGGTACAGGGCATTTTTGGGAATAAATACTCCACATTTTATTCTGGTCCATGATTTACCTTTTATTGAAATTTGGATTCTGTAACTGGAAATGTAAACTTCAATGCCATATAACTTATGGACCACAATGGAACGTGGAATTCCCGATTCCCATACAAACCCCACACAGCCATTTTCTAATTTATGGATCTTGTAGATTTTACCAAACAAAACTTTCTTATCTAAGTTAGCCGTTGACTGATAGATTTACGTTGTAGTTTTAAACATCGGTCACATCCTTATTATTCAATAGATCGCCAAACGCGCAAACTTTTTGATTCGAACGCGGGTTTCGAAAGAATAGACCTTTTAGCTGTTCTCACAACGAATCAGTGACGTAACGCAGTTTAGGGCACCTTAGTTCAAACTAAGGGCCCCCTACCAAAAGGGGCCCCCGGCAAGAAGTTTTTTCTGTTATCTATTTCGAATCTACATTGGAGTGAAACTTTTAAGTTGCTGTTTTGTTAAAATGGACCTATCCTCAAAATTTTCCTTGGAGTTTTGTCCCCAGGTTCCCTCATTTTCCTGCCTCCTCCACAGATTGGTCCTGGCCTCGATGCTGGCTTGGGCACTGCATATGTTGACAGTAGATCATTGCAATTGTTTAATCTTGTCTGCGCAGCTTACTTACTCGAAGTTGAAGCTGGGCATGGTACTTTTATGCTTCTACCATATCAGTTACAAATGCTTTAGTGGGGGCCTCATGTGGAAAAATCCCTAAGGGCCTCCCCTGTCTCCGTTACGCCACTGCAACGAATGTGGATCGAACGATATTTCAGCACAATTTATAGAATTTTCGAATGTGTACAATCGCGATCGAAGCTCTAACACCACTCTATCGAACCTCGCGTATAAAATTGTATAAAAATATCGCTCCATCCAGGCTCTTCTGTAGAATAGCTAAAAGGTCTATTGGTCGAAGCTGTCTGTTGTGTGTAATCGAAAATTCGTCACATTTCTGCAAAATGTATCCAAATCGCTCGATTCTGAGCTTTGTAGAATAGCTGTAAGATTTCTTAATTGGTCTTTCGATTTTTGGAAAAATGTTTCCCGACATCAAGCTTGCCAAACGATCAGGGGCATCGTGGCCGGGGGGCAGGGGGGCCATAGCCCACCCTTGAATTTAGATCGTCCGATTTTTCGGAAATTTTAAGGTTTTGTCGGAAAATCACTGACTTTGGGCTTGCGCAAAGTACATTCAGTTTAGATCTTTTTGCATCGCTTTCAGTTCTTCCCACAACATTTGCCCTTTTCGTTGCTATTTCATGGACGTTTTCCAGATATCAGTTCTGTTCTTAGCAGCGTTTATACCCTGTGTACCAGTGCCTCGAAAGAATTACGAAGATCTTGCAAGATAAAAGCTCATTGCTTCGGGATACATTGCTGATTTAAACAGGGAGGTCTAAATGAATATTGTCAGATAGCACTAGAAAAGTTAAGTTGGTAAAATACTACGGTACCGTAGCCTTTGAAACATGGATTGTTTTTCACGACTGATAGTTACTGCTCACATCAAAACAGAAAACATGGCTATGCATTTTGTATAGGATGTTTTCGCTTCAGCCTCAAATTCGCTCACTTTCTTTGAAAAAGTCTCTAGTGAAGCCTATGGAAAAGAATATTTGCAGAAATGAAGCTATCATGAAGTTATCAGAGTTATCAAGCTATCTTGCTTATATTTCATTCAGCTACAGTAAATACCCATCTATTTCTAAGCTATTTAAATATTTCCCAAGAAAGCCTTCCGTTAGTCAAAATCTACCGCTTCTTTCAATGGCGACTTCTTTACAAAAAGGGGCACTTTCCAACGATCTGAAGGAAGTGGTCGCAAAAATTTTTCCGGGGGCGTACCCCCGGACCCCCATTTTCCTCGCTTCGCTCTTATTTGGTATCAGCACCCCGAACATGAATTTCGTCCGTACTGGTCTGACCACTGAGCCTCATCCCAGGAAGATTGTTCTTTTTTCATGGTGGTTAATATGGACCTAATCCGAACATATCACTAATAAATCCTACATTTTTCCTTTACTCATTGCGAGCGTCTAGTAAAAGGAAAAAGGGCGAAAATGAAAAATATTATTTTTCAGAAATTTTGGGGCCTTGGCCCCCCTGATAGACAGGTGCCACGACGCCCCTGCAAACGATTTATTTCTTGGATATTTGAAAATGATGACGCCACAGCACCACAAAGTAACAATAATAACTCTGGAGATGCGAGAAAAAATAATTTTAGAACGATCGGGAGAGAGGTCTCGAATGAGACAAAATGGTGATGTAAGTCGCAAGCAGAACGAGGAGGAGAAGAACAAGGAGAACACGGAGAGAGAAATGACGTTAAGTGGAATAGGCAGAACAAGAGGTTATATGTTAGGTTATGGAATAGGAATGAGAAGTGGGGAAAATAAAAACCAAATTGACTATTGACTTGTTTATTTTGAGTTATAGCTGCCCTTAGTTCTACCAGAACTGGAAGACTAGAACAATAAAATGGAGAGTTTTGCTGCACACGGTTCTTTCTTCATAAAAATTTGATACGAAATCTATGTCCTCTGATGCTAAATAGGTTTGACTACATCAATTAATAAAAACACACAGTCCTTTGGCAAGGATGATTCCTGCATTAAGAGTTACTGTAAACAACCTACTGTAGGAAACATCCACATCGTAAGATAATTAGCTAAGTGCAAAATGAGGCTCATCAAAATGAACCATGACATAATTCGTCCACTTGTTTATCGACTTGATTAAAGATTGAGATCCTCAGAGAAAAACGAAAGAAAATTTTTACAATTTGAAACATGAAATAATGATCATTTCAAGGTATGAAACTAAGGCATATACCTTTTTTGCATATGAATCAGTTGAATCAGTTGATGTTTCTGAATATTTCATGAGTGTGAAGTTGAAAAGTGTAATAATGGCAAACTGCAGGATGAGATATGAAATGAACTTACCCCCCCCCCCTACAATGCTGATTTATATCTCCTTTGCGGCTTTGCGGTTCAACTTCGAGACCCTCTACCTCTACTTTATCAAGGCCATTCTGCTACAATGATCTTTAAAACTGAGGCTGTGATGACAAAGACCTTCCTAATGACCTTAACAGAAAAATACTCGAGCTGACTATCTACAAAGATGGTTTATCTACAACCTAATTTTTTACGCCATTCAAGCACTACGTTGTTCTTCCCGAATTCCTTTGTTGTAAATAGTTACGTGTAGCTTTTACTTTTACGTAGTTTTCACTTTTCTCTTTATTTAACCCTATCAGGCCTAGGGTATTTGATGCTCAAGGAAGCCTAGGGGGGGCTGATTCAGCCCCCCTAATTTATTTCTGCTCTGGACAACCTAGAGCCTTGAAACTTTGTATGTGTATAAAACATTATATGGTGAACCCAAAAATGAAATCTATCTTTAGATATGTCACGTGACCTTCCCATGACGTCACATTGTTCAATTTTCAAAGTCAATAGGGTTCAGTACTAAACATTTTCAATCGTCGATTGTGAGAAAACGAAGCATTAAGGACATCAGTTTAATTTCATTGTTATTAATAAAAAATGATGACACCATCACACAGGAATGCAAAGAACGTGCGCATGCGTAGTGCCAAAATCCGTAAAACCATACGCTCAAATTAAAAAATAGTTATCTTGTTGGATAGAGCATCAAAAGTAGTATGTATTCCCTTCTTTTCATCATGTTATCACCTTAGCTGTAGACTTTATTAAGAATTATTCAAAATTTTACACATTTACCTCTCGAAAACTGATCGCGTTTACCCCCTGGAATGAAATTGATTTTTTCAAAAATTAATTTTTGATCGTGACAAGGATAAAAAATAAAAGTCAGATAGTTTCGACTTTGTAAGTGCACTTGGTAAAAATCTACAGACAAAAAACCGCTAGGGGGGGCTGAGGCTTGATAGGGTTAATGGATGCGGGGTCGGTAGACATAGTACTTTTTCCCGTGGTATTGTCTTAGTAGTATTGCAGCGAAGTTTTAAAGGTAACGTAATTAGTAACTTGTATTATAATTTTTTTAATAGAAAATAAAAAGGGCCTAAGTTTGAGGAAAGATCCATTTTCTTCAAGATGTGATCATCACAAGTGTCGATAAACCAGAACGGGACGGATTATATCAGTGTATTTACAATAAATAGCATCATTCAGTTGATAATCATATCAGCAAGACCAAAAGGTTATCATTACCAAAATAAAAAGAAAGTATGCTGCATGGTTAGCAAATATATAGACTTAATACGCAAAAGCCCGCTTTGCAAACCCCGTCTACGAGCCCTGACACAGTTTATCTTGGCTATTTCCTGGTGAAGAAGGTCATGCAAAATTTGTCCCCAAACAAGATGTGAATCTCCACTGAACAATACCCATCATCAGTGAAACCTTGGCTGCAATCCAACCTTGGCCGAACTGGACCAAGTAAAAAGGATTAAGAGAGATACAATGTATATTTTTCACAGAGTGTGGCATGAAAACTTGGTTACCATGGAGACAAGGCTAAAATAGAACATCAAATTAACTTGGTTACCATGGAGACAAGGCTAAAATAGAACATCAAATTTATTACAGTTTCATTGCTGTATGATAGAAAATTAAACTTGCAAAATCTCAGAGGCATCCAGCAAACACAGAAAAACGTATTAATGAAAATGTACAAGGGGGGGGGGGTGGCGGATTCCGCCCCCCAGGTAAGATAGGGATAAGCGCTAGAGCATTTGAAAGACTTGGCAGATCGTACGGTTGCAACGTACACTGTCATAAAATCTCTCCTCTATGGATCGTGTGGTAGTGAGCAAAAAGTGTTTCTTGTCCTCAACACCGTCGTTTGCAGGGCACAATAGATTTACTGTGTCCCTTGATAAACAATCAAATTTAATTGAGAGATCTCGCTTATTTCTGATATGTTGCTGAGCAAATAAGATGATCAGAAAATTATGAAATTCGTAAAAGGTGATCTTGTCTGAGCAACATTCCGGGAAACCCGCTAAAAAGAATATGGTTTAAGAGTCTGATTTATGATGCTTAAGGGTACTATGCCTGCTGCATAAAGGAATCGGACCCCTAGTTTAAAGTCCCTTCCGAAGGAAGTGAGCTGTTTGGCCAGGCATCGCGAAGGTCACCCATCCGGGTTTTGATCTCAATCGACCGAGCCTAACTTGAGGGAGACTTTATAAGCCGCTTGAGGGAGCCTATATAAGCCGCTCGACCACTCACCCAACCAGGGAGCGCCGCACCCTATCGATAGTACCGCATGAAATCTGTTACCCACATTTTGCGTCTGACTGCCCCTTTAAATCTATAATTTTCTCGAAGGGGCGCTGGCTTGATCTTTCTCACGAAGACTTCTTGCAGGGCTATCACAAAATTTCTTCCAGCCACAATCAAATTGTCCGGTACTTGCCTATCGGCGAGCTGAATTCCAACGCAACAACACCGAATCGAAGTTCATTAATCTTCAAGTGAGCTTAAACTCCTGCCCAAAGTATGAACTGCTTTTGCAGAACCTTTACTGGTACCAAGATATGTATTTATTGCTTTTCCATAATGATAGCGAGATCTCTCAGGCAGCTCTTTTAGTTCGTCGAGATTCATTCTCTTCCAATCTTTCTCAACTCTTTCATAATCAGCCTTTTTCCTCTTTTCTTCGATCGCTGAGTACATCTTCTTTACGTCTTGCCTAGAATGACAACAAAGCTGTGACTGCCGGATTACGGAGGTCAAATAAAGACCAGGAACTCAACAAAGCGAAAAATAAAGCAGCGAACATGTACCATGGATTAATGGTGATCATGTAAAGCTGCTAATGTTTCGTTCTGGGATGCATGACTATTTCCGGGCTGTTTTGAAAAATCATTATTCATCGTGCACATTCGCTATTGTTTTCGTCATTTTGCGGTGCTCTTGATCTAATCATCCTACTCTCATGGGATGGCATCGGATCCGACAAATTCCGTCAATAGAGACCAGCCCTTTTCACATTCACTACAATACAGATGATACTTCTTCATTTGCATAGAATTCTAGAAAAGGTTTTGCTGCAAGTGCTGGCCTTCAGCTGCTGTGGTAGCATTGCCATCACAAAATCATTTTCATGATGCGTTATCATGAATCAAATTATAAATGCAAGGATGCCTTTGCATGCAATTGACTGAGTTCCTAAAAGGGCCCAGTAACTCTACAACCCCCGGTGGGTAACTACAGGCGCTCCCGGGTAACTACCATATATAATGCCGCCGGGTAACCATATATACTACCAAGGCGGGTCACCACACACACACACACACACACACACAGACAGACACACACACACACACACACACACACACACACATATATATATATATATATATATACACACACACATATATATATATATGTATACATTTATATACCGCAGGGGGGTGGTGGGTAACTACCAAATATAATGCCACCGGGTAACCATATATACTACCAAGCGCGGGTAACCACATATATGTATATTTATATACAGCTGGGGATGGGTAACTCCATATGTAGTAGTACGGGATGTGTCATTTATTGTTGTGCCTTTTTGGGGCAGAGGGTGAATTTTGGGGTGTCATTTTTGGTAAATAACAAATAAACATAAATTTTGCTGGGTTGTCATTGTAGAAAAAACTCTTAAGGATATTGATTTTGATCAACTTTGGTTAAAATTTTGGATATTTGTCACAATTTCAGAGTATGCCTTTCGAATTTTTTGAATAATTCATAAATCTTAGGGTGTGATTTCGGGAGCCAAAATGACACACGCCCGTCAGATGCCTATGTAAGTTACCCAAGGGGCTGCACCATGAATCTACTAATGCGAAGTTTCATTAAAGTGGAAAAAATGACGCTGCGACGAGTGCGACAATTTTGAATTTCCTAACATAAAACGCAAAGTACAGTTCAATTGTCCTTCACTCCTCGCAGCCTTCATTCATAACTCAACAAAATTACTTCGTAAGAATTCCCTAGAAGCGTAAAGCGCAAGGACTCAACCCATTTTCCCGAATTCAGCAGAATGTCTATTTAACTGTTACCACAGGTGTTCCAATGAAATATACAGTACTCCCGCTTACGAAGTCATCAAAATAAAGGAGCCGAATCAGCATAAGAGGGCATTGCATTACCTACTTGTCAAAATCTGCTGAAAACGCGTATGAAAATATAGCTTCTTGATTGGCTAGTTCTGTATTGATCACATGAAACTGTGTATTGATATGTTTTTGCTTGAGATTAGGCTAATTCAGAAATAACGCACAAAGTAATAGTTATACCGTAAAAGCTCTATTAAGCCCCCGGGGGCTTGTTTAATTTCGTACCTTCCAGAGGGGGGTCTTAAAAGAGAGGGGGGGGCTTATTCGCAAAATCAAGTGACAAGGATATATCTGGTAGCTTTTCAGCGCTTTTATCCCATATTTTGCGGAATCATCATACAATCTTACGACTCAAAGACATAAATTCAACAAAATTTTTATCCCAAACCATATCAAAATTAACATGCAAGGTTGTGTCGCTAACTAGATGGAAATATTTGGTAAATTCTAGAACTTTGCAAAAGTGTGGGTGGCGGGTTAATAGAGAGGGGGGGGCTTTTTTCAGATTTTGCCTAAGAGGGGAGGGGCTTATTAGAGAGGGGGCTTAATAGAGAGATGGGGCTTAATAGAGCTAGGTGACTTTTCAAACAAGACTTTTTTTGGGACATACCTAGACAAAAGTTCTTTGTGTGTTAGTCAAAATAAATCATGCGATTCCAAGACAAACACACACTTTAGAACTGAACGATAACTGGGAAAGAGAGCAATATTTCGTCCTTTGCCTTTTCTGAATCTGAAAAAAGGAAATCTTACGAATTCCGAAATGAATTCTTCCGAATTCGGGAATGTGAAATGAAAAAGGAACTGTGCAGAAATTATCCAAATATTGAATCAACAACTGGAATAGTACTTCAAGCAAAACTTTAAACAAATCTACAAGGCGGTCTTTCGCAGGTATAAAACTTAAAGGACAAGTCCGGGGTTGATAAAATTGTTGTTAAAAAGCACCCTTACCAACTGCTGAACAAAAATCATGAGTCCTTTCCAAGTTTTGATGCCTCCAACTTTGAACTTTCATAAACTGGTTAATGCATCTTCGAAAGTTAGGCCAAATATCGTCGCCATTTTGCATTTTGTACGAGTGTGCAAAGGAGCGATAAGGAGGCTAGCAATGTGAGTGGTATAATATCAACACATTTGGCAGTCTCGTTCAGGTCAACAGGAAGTGACGTCATATAAAATGACGTCATTTCGCACTCCTTAGCAGACTGAAATATGCAGTTTCGCAGATTAAAGGAGAAAAGAATTGAAAACAAGTACTGCACACCATTCACAACAGTGTAATCTCCTGAATAATCAACAATTATAAAACCCCGGACTTGTCCTTTAAAAGAAAGGAGCAAGAAGATTGTGTAACCTTTTACCTGAATTTTGGCACTTCATCATACGTCATTCGGAAGTATTGATACTCAGGATTAGGTGGCTTTCTGACTGCTAAAGGTGGAACTGGCGGAAGACGAGTGCTACCAAGATTGTCATCCATCCCAGACAGGTTTTTACTCCTAAAACACAATAATAAACATTAACAAACAAAGAAATATGAAGAGAACGGTATAAACAGCTGATGTATATAATTCGGTTATAATTTTAGTTCATTGTCAGTCTCATTTCAACATCTTTAGGGATGGTAGCCCGTCTCTTTAGAGGACTGCTATTCTGAGGGCCATGCATAAAAAATACCGTTGGATATAAAACTATAATAAAAAACAAGTTAAAAAGATATCTTAAAGAAGGGGCTAAATTAGATAAAAAGAAAAAGCCAAGGCTGTTGAGATGAAAGTTTCTTTACCTCAGCAGTGAAAGTTTTTAGAGAAGTAGATAATTTAGTTTCTCTATTTACGCCATTCCAAAGCTTAACCCAAAGATATGAAATAGTCTGTCGGCCTAACAACTCAGCATCTCAACTCAAAATTTCCTCCAAAAAGCTGCGTGCCTCATGAGTTTTGTCCGGGATTGTAGTACCTCAGCTGATCCTAAGCAGGCATCCACCTTAAATAACCTTAAACATTATATTTAATGACAAAAGACGGTACGTAAGATACGTCTTTGGAAATCTACCTAGAGAATCAATAAAGAGGCCCGTGGTTTGAAAAAATGCTGCTCCCTGAATATTATAATGTCTTGTGCTATTCCCAACATGTCAAATTGGGTTCAGTAATTCAACCGGCCTCAATCGGCCATTCCCTCCCGTCGAAATGGGAGCTTTTCTGCGGGAAGCCCCTCTCGAAAACATGCAAAAGCGGGTGAAAACAACAAACAAGATTTCCCCGTTTTCTCCTTCCTATCGATAATGACACTTGAATCCCTTCAAATGCCGTGCCCAAGACATGCACACAGTTTTCGACATCATCAAATACAACAGGCTATTTAAGACCTGCATACGAAGCTCTTCAGTTAGCTAGCTATTTATCTTCGTCAACTAACTTTAAAACAAGTTTTTTCATGCACCAATGTCATGATTCATCTCCCAAAAGAATGAATAACGACATCATATAAAACTGCCTAAAAGTGAAAGTAAGTTGGCAGTAAACGATCACCATTTATTTTGTTAATAATAAAAACAATAATTAATTTATTCAAAGTTGTCGCTACATAGCTATGTACAATAAAATGTACTACTAAAACTAAAACTACGTACAAGCTAATCCAAGCCAACTATTAAAACCAATACAAATACAATATATACATAGTTAAAAGATGAAAATAAGTAATCAAGTACATGGCATAAAAAATTTTCCGAAAGAAGCAAAACGTGGTTCTAGCTAAGGGGAAACGCAATCCTGTAGCAAGAGAGTGGTTGTAAAATATCGTATCATGTAAATCCAAGCTGTGGTATAAAGGTCCTACATAGTCTGAATGTTGATCAGGTATGTACACAAAAAGAAATTCAAAAGATCAATAACATTATAAAAAATTCGGTGCTTTTCAAGAAGTTTCACTTTATTGAATCAGCCGGCACATTATTGCCTTGAATGGCTGCAGTTCTGAATAAAAACCCCAAATTAAAGTTTACAGTTACGAATTAATAAATCCAAAGTACAGGTCTGCCTACTTACCATACTTTGATTTTGTACAACTGTCCTGGTACTTTTGTCTCAACAGGTGGCAACGGAAATCTGAGGAAGTAACAAAAAAGCATGATCTTTTTGAGATGATACAAGTATTTATGGCATGGACGATTACTTTGAAGATGGCAGAGAGGAAGTTTTTCCCAAAATGCATTGCTTTCAAATTACGAATCTTCAAAGATTCTATAAGGAAGGAATTCGATTAAAGACCCTCCGCTAACCACTAGGCTTTGCACCCGTTTTTGTTAAGTGCAAACAAACAACTGGAGACGACATGTGCCAGGTATGGGAGGTCTGTCCGTTGCTTAGGCCCCTTTTGAAACTGGAGGAAGAGAAATATAAAAATTTGGACTCTACGCTTTTGTCTATGCATAACGTCAAACATGATCCGTTGTTCGCTGAATGAAAAGCAAGGCAAAGGGATTCTAGTCCAGAAAGGAATTTAGCGCAAACCATGCAATCAAAGCTTTTAGGACTGTTTTGAAAGATTCAGAGATGAAACAATTTTATGTGAGATGAGTCAAAAAAAGTTTACGCGTTTGGCGGGCTATAGAATATTAAGTATTAGAATTTTCTCTTATGCATCCCTTCCTTTATTCCTTCCTGTCTTATTTCATTTTCAATCATTGATTCTCTTTTATCCTATCTTTTTTCCATCCTTCAGTCCTCCACCTTTCTTTCTTCTTTATCTCCCTTTTCCTTTCATTTCCTCTTTCCCCTTTACATAATTTCCTTTCTCTTTCCGCCTTCAATTCAGCTTTCTTTCTTCCCGCTCTTTTTTGTTCCTTCCAGGCAAAAAAGCTTCTGGTGACGCTACTTCACAGCTTCGTGCACTTTTTCCATCTCTGGCGTTTCAAAGGTCTAATAATTGAGACATTTGTTTCCTTGCAGCAAGTATTTTCTTGATTTGATCACATCATGAAGCGGCTGGTAATTATCAATCGTGCCATATAGGCTCGTTATCAATCGTGAGGGAAAACATCAGTGGAATACTAAGCTAGCTAGCAACATAAACTGTTAATTTTTTCTTGACAATTAGCTGAATTTATGGAATAAACATGTCCTTGGCAAATCCGTTCGTATAGCACAGCGTGCGCTGCATGCCTTTTTTGTACCAAGGGCTAGTACATACATTAATTGGTATGGAATTTGCTGATACGTACGTGTCCATTTTCAAAGATATTTCTGGATCTGTAAATGAAAAATTGCATAATAAATAAGTTGTAATTTGGCAATTTTGTTTTGGTGACCATTCTCTTTAAGACACATTCAATAAGTTAATTCTAAAACTAAACACCGTTACCTCAAATATTTCGCCGCCCATCGGCAGCCTCATCAGTGAACTTATCGTACAAGACACGGGGTCTACTAAAACATTTTGGAAACAAAATCTCACAGCATAATATATAGCTACACATCTTCAGTCTCATAACAGATTCTAGCAATCATCGGAAGTTTTCGATGGATTGAAAGTGAAAATGGCAGACAACTGAAAAGGTTAAAGAAGGGACATATATTCTTCGAAGCTTTGTGAATTTTAAACATTTATCGTAACCCTACCCTGACATCTAATGTAAGACAGAACGTAGTACAGTATTCAATAGTTTTTATTCGTTCGTAGCAAGTTGTATGTAGACTGACTTGCTTCTCTTTATATATCGGCCATTAGGTAGTCATTGTCTTTCGCTCCCCATAGTGTCGTCTCTGTAGTGTTGCAAAGTAATTAGGGAAGTATAGTAGAATGTGATGTATATTGTAAAATGTTTATGGGAATAAATATATAAATATGTAAAATCAATTCTGGAAGTCGAGGATTGATCTTCACGAGGCAGATGAACAGAACCAGTTGCATTAAAGAATTACAGTCAAATATTAAGATGGATTCAAATCAGATACCAACAAAGATGAGCCGACAAAATCATGGACACATTGCAAGTTAATTGTAGCAGTTCGAAAAGATCACGTGTTGCTCCTGTGAATTACATTTACAAGTTGACAAAGAATTCCTGCAGAGATCAAGTTTTAAAGCAGTGATATGCAGGTCCACTTCCTACCTCCTTTGCATTTAGTTTCTTAAATATCCTCGTCAAGTATCTTGATTTTGATACTTTTCTTCTCTTTCTTGGTTTTTATCCACTCTAAGCTGCATTAATTTAACTCCTCCCATTTTACCTGATTCCTGTCTCTCCTCTCTCCACGTCCTTCATCGTTTTATATTTCTTCATATTTGCAAATGACGATGCTTTCAACTCAATGTTAGTCAAACTTTTACTCATGATTTCCCCGGCTCCGATGGAGGAATATTTATCCCTTGGATCAAGATATCTTTACTCATAACTATAATGCCTGCATCTATGGGAAAAGTTGTCGGGCGGAATGCATTCCAATCAAATCTCTCAAGTTCCCACGGATAACTTTCGGACAAAGCATCAACTTAAAGATAGCAGTGAATGCCTTGAATTCAGACAATTTCTTCGAGTTTAAAGAAGCACGTCTTGACAAAAGAAAATTAGAATGTTCTAAGGGCAAACTTTCGGACAGATACATTATTTTGGATGGGTGGTGGCAAGAGCAAAATGTCGCAAAACAAAGGATACATGATTAAGATAAACAACTTTGACCGAGTCAAAAGAAGACTTCACACCTTGTGGCAGCAAACGGCAATATTTTATACTTTGTGTTTATTTTAATTTGACTGAGTGCACTGAGAAGTCAGAATTTATCTTCTCCAAAACTGGGATCTTTTCTTTGTAGACTTTGTCCTAGCCAAGACGAGCAGGTAATTTGTCTGGAAGCATCTTCCAAGAAAACTGTTATGGTTAACAGAAAATGAATGCATGCCGTCTGAAAGAGATGATGGAAGGAGGCAACGAAGAAAATAACATTATACCATAGGCCCATGGACAAGAAATTTCAATGGATTGATCTTACTTACCAACGATGTTTTGTGCTGTTTCACGCTGGCCATAACTTCCCCAAGATTGGTAGATTGGATCCTGATGAAAAATCAGAAAACTAAGGGCAAAGAACTTCATTACCTTGCTGTAACCGCTGTTAACGATAAAACTGACATCGGAGGTCATGTGAAGATTGAAGCTTAGACCCTCAAATCAAGATCCAAAGTTTCCAAGAAGATTGTTCAGCGTTGGATTAAAAACTGAACAATAACGATAATATGAACAGGCTCATGGAGAATTAGCCCTTTTCTAAAATGTTGAAACAATTTAGAGACCAAAATCTTTCATATTGGTTGAAATTCACACAGTTGCAAGCTGTCAAAGATGAAAAATATGCGACAGCTGAAACCAGAATTCCCCAAATTAATGCAAAAGGGATCCATGTTATCCAAAATATTTCAAATGATATTCGTCATCATTCAGCAGAGTTATTCATTTGCATCAACAAAAATTTTCGTTTCAGCTCAACTTTAAGAACTATTTTATTGTATACTTACTTGGTCATGCTTGATGTAGTCAACGAGATATGTGTTGTAGTAAGGTGATAAACTGTTGAATATATCAGGACTGTATGGTTTTCTGTGAATGAAAGAAATCCGCTTGATCACACATAACTGATGACTGAATTACCTAACTGAAAAGAATGTTATAGTCAAGGCAAGAGTAGTGTGACCGATTGAAATAGAATATGCGAATATTAATCGTATAATAATCAAATATTGATTTTCAAGAATCAAATAATAATAATGTTTTCATTCAACTGACCACCTATACACTGTGTAGGTTGGACAATAGTTCAGCGGATGTGTGTTCTTGAGGAAGACAAAACAAGGCATTCCATGTATTTAGCTGTACGAGGGCCTGACACCACAAGTCATATCATTATTCGAATTATTATTATTCGAATAATAATCCATCAATGATTTTGAAAAATCAAATATTTTAGGATTATATTGGTCACAATACTCTTGCTTTGACTATAAAGGTGCCCCATAAAGCTTGCATTTGGTTTATGTGGCCACGGTCGAGAATCTACAGTAAAACCCCGCAAACAAGGACTTAGCAAAATAAGAACAAGCAGAACTATTTTGTGGAAAAAGACACCCAAAGATAAGAACCAAAAACATACTCATTTATCTCAATGTTCTTATGGGATGGTACATTTAATCAAGAAATTTCATTATATCGGTGAAAACAAACTCCCAAGTATTGATAAATGAGATGAATACCTCTAACGGTTTTCAGGGATATGCAAATTGTATTATCAAGGTGTATGATATAAATTGCTTTGTAAACAACAAAATACCAGACCCTCTAATATCTAATGCAATCATTCTACCCTCGAGTTTATTTAACACATACTGTACAGCTATATATTCATGATAGTCATAAGAGTCCTTGCGATAAGAACCACACCCTGAAAAAGCCATATATACTTCATTTACAAGAACTAAGTCAGTCTGCTTTTTGGAAAAGTATGTTCTTGGTTGCGGGGTTTTACTGTACCACATAAGCCAGAAAAAAAGTTTCCAAGTTTGAAAATTCATAGCACCAATGGCACTATCTTAATGGATTAAAATGAATCAAAGTCGGCTTGATAACTGAGAAATTGAAGAATTTTGTAATCTTTCACTTGTTTTTATGAGCACTAAAAATATGACTAAGTTCCACTTAATGCAAAATTTCACAGCTGCAAAATGTCAGAAAAGCCTGAAAGACAGTTCTAGAAAACGAAAGAATAGACCTTTTCGCAATGTGGAGAAATAGACTGAGGAAAGAGCGGCCCATTCTGACGGCCTTTTGGCGAAAGTATGAAATTAGGGAACTTCCTCCTAAGCTATTTTAGATTTACCTGCACCTTTCTTTCGAGAAGCACACGATTCAGCCATCTGGCCATCTTTTCAACAACTAGTGAGTATATTTTGAGCCACTTTGAATTGTAGGTATTTGTCATCAGCTTTAAAGGACGTTTTTCAATTTGTTTTGAGTGGGCTTGTCCGGATTTTTAGCCACTGAAAGCTAATTTAGGCCCACTGTGCATGCCGCATCCAGGCATGGGGCCTCTAGTTTAACGCCCCTTCCGAAGGACGACGAGGTGAGTTGTGAGGTCAGGCCTCCGAGGTCGCCCATCCAGAATCTGACTTCACTCAACAGAGCTTAACTTCAGTTACCTGACGAAACTGTTTGAGCCACTCGGCCACCCACCCTGCAAAGTTTGGGTTAGTTTAGGGCCAACCAAACAACAGACCTAACTTCAAACTTGAAAGAACACATGCCATAAAGTGGCTCACAATACGCTCACGAGTGAGCGGAAGGATGACAATAAGTCTAAATAATCCAGAAAACGTTTACCATGCGAAACAGGTATCGTGCAACTCTTGAAAGGTGCAGATAAAGCAAAAATAACTTGCGTTTACATCACGAGTCGACCGAGAAACAAGTGCAGGGACCACGGAGCAGGGTAGGCTGGCCAGGCTATAGCCCATCAACTTTTTGGCAACAAATGGTGTTATTTTAGTTGGCAAAATTTTGAAAATGATTAGCGGCTGAAAGACAAACTGAAATTGGAACCGTTAAAGTCAAATTCAGAACGAAACATATTGAAGCTCTTAATTTTGTAGCACACTCTTTAGATCTACGATTCAATCAGCCAAATTTTAAAGCATACCACCAGCTTGAATTGCTGCTCCTCTAGGCATTGGCGGCATTGCCATCCCATGATTTGCAGATGAAATTGAATATTTGAAACTACTCACTATGATGGTGATAGTTTCTTTCAAGTTATTATGAAAAGGGCGTTTTCCAGCAATTCAGTGAGCTTTATTCTTAAAAATTTTTCTGGCAGTTGCGCCCCCAAACCCCCATATTACGCTCGCTTGGCGCTCACTGGTCAGCCTATCCACTTTTTGGATCACTCCGCGGTCCTTGAAGTGGTACGCTTATCACAGAAACAGAGGCGATTTGTAATAGGCCATGCTCTCCTCAGTTCCTCTCTCAAAATTGCGAAAAAGGTCGTAGTTGGCTTAAACAGCTTTCGAATAATTTTCACATGCAACAGTTTAGTTACTTGTCAAATCCTCTGGTACTGAAGTAATAAAAATTTTACTTTGTTCCACAAAGTAACGTGGTTTCAAATCGAGGCTCTTCGTTCAGAAAGAGCAGCTGTAGAAAACAGAATAGAACGATTTGTAACAAACTGCAGACGACCTTTGCAATTTTGGTTCTGATCCTAAAAAGTAACAATGCTGAACAAGCAACGTGCCTTTGATCTCTATTATAGTAGCTATCTCATTAGTGTACGTTAGATTTGTTTAATCTAATGATAATGCAAAACTGGATCAGAACCATTCCACTTATATTTGAACATTTTTACTCCAGAGCCTAATTCGACCTCTCTATATATTTGGAGTACATGAATCCCCAATCCGTGACCTAACTTCAACTACTAATGATTGCAAAATATGACACTCACTTGTGTCACCAGTTGTATTTGCTATCGAAGGTCATTGGATATGTACCGGATTACTGGGCCTGTTGATATAGCAACTTTGGTCGTTCGAATACATAGTTGCAAAACTATTTGGTGGTTCGTAGCATAGGTTCCAAATCTTTAAATCTTCGAAAAAAGGCCGGTGTAAAATTCAATGACCTATTTCTTTAAACTGAATGACTTGAAAGAAATTTTAGCCACTTTTCTATGATTCTACCGTTGGACTTTTCAGAAATCTCGATTATTTGTCAAAATTACGGCCTCTTTTATATTTCAGCTCATTTTATGATGTGACGTCATCAAATTTCTAAATCACAAACCAGAAGAGTGAGGGAGTTTTGCTTGATACCATATTGTAGGCATCCATAAACTATGGTTTTCTTGAAAATTCGTTGAGCTTTCGTTAAGAGGTTTCGAAATTGCGACAGTTTTAAGTTTTTTTCGAAAATTTTCTTGAATGCTTAAGAAAGAAGAAAAACACTGTAATTCTGCCAATATCGAAGATTTGAGAAAAGTCCAACGGCAGACTTTCTTCAAAATAGTTCAAGTTTCTTTGAGGCTGTTCAATTCAAAGAAATAGGTCATTGAACTTTACACCCAGCTTTTTAAAGATTTGAAACCTATGTTTTGGTTCGTGGCCTTATAATCGAATGTCAGCAAGCTGCAAACTGAGTAATGTAAATATCTCATAGATAGGACCGACTGTACCACCCTTTCTTCTGTTAGTGATTGTAACGACACGAGCAACACACTGTTGCTGAGAGAGAAAAATTTCAGCGACACGGGTGATTCTCAGCGATCGAGATTTGTGATGGAACCACTGTTCAAAAAGTTGCGATTACAATGATCACTTCTGCGTACCTGCGCATTTGAGACCAGTCGGTTGCGTCGTTCGTGCCGCTGAAGGAACTTTCAGCAATGGGGACGAACGCAGTGATCATATGGAAGCAACTTAATCGCTTCCTCGCTCGCATCGTTCTCGTCGCTGGGAAATTTGCCCGCAACACGAATGACAAGAACGATGCTATGGAAACCAGGCTTAACAACAAACAACTTAAATACTATATGCTTACTGTATGTATATTGCAAGTGCAGCAAAATGGCTTTGAAAACAAATTGCGAGAAGGAAACTTATTTGTTCATGTCAAAATGTTCTCTCTCTAACCACATCCTTTTTGCCAAATTTTTGAATATTTTTTGAAAACAAACTAATTACGAGAAAACTAATCAGGTGGGCAGTCCTACACATTACCACAGTTTAAGGATCACATGCAGACAACGCATCTTGTGGTAATCGATAACAACAACCCTACTGTACAGCATTATACATGTATAGTGAAGAATAATACATTTCACAGAAGGAAATGTTTTGCAATTTGATTGAGGTTTCTATTGATAGCAAGGTGCATAAAGTATGCTATTGATTTTGCTTTAGTTATTTTTATTTTGTAATAAATAATTCAAAAAGATTCAAATTATTTCTTCAAAAAAGGGATCAGAATAACTTACGGCTTTGGTCTTCTTATAAGAGATGCAGAATATATCATTTCTTTTCGGACTCTGTCAATTTCTTGCATCATTTGATTCTTCATTTTATCACCTTGTGATCTGGCACTCCTGGGACTGACGTTTGCATCATCCCCAACATTTTTCTCTTTGCTTTCTTTGGTTTCATCGTTTCCTTCATTGTTCACTATCTCACCATCAGATGCCTCATTCTCCTCATTACTCACATTGTTTGTTTCTTTCTCCGTACTCTGCTTAGTAGAAGAAGTAGAGGACAGAATACAGTATACAATATGCTATAATTGTAAGGGTCAGTATTCTTGGGAAGCAAACCAAGGAAAATGTGCTCCATTGTTTCATTTCCTTTGTCACAATTTGTCACAAATTGTCATATTGGCACTTTTGAAAGTTTCATATACAATATTTTCTTTGTTGATAAAGTTCTTTTTCTTAAAGTTAAATCTATTTTGGTGCTGTATGGTATTTTGTAAGTATCGGTCCATTGTTGTAAAGAAGCATGACACTGTACAGGATGTATGTATATGTATGCACTGAATGTACATTTTTGCCATAAGAAATTAAATTATATACTGGGTGAGTCAGAAAAAACGTGGCGCGCTTGACGGACTGTGACATCGCATTTAGTCACCCGATTGTCGTGCACTAAAGTTTTGTGTGTAGCCAAGAGTCTAACTTAGATCATAAACCTTCCCTCACCTCACCTATTTCACGCATTTTTTTAAAAAAGATTTTCTTCGTAAGACCTTGTATGGGAGTCTTGCAAACTGGTGAAATCTTTTGCCAAGCCCCTTCTGCATTTTATTTTGGCAAGAGTTACAGGTACATGTGGTATTATCAGGGGAGAATCAAATTGTTAGGGGATAGTATTGTCTCCCCTGGGATGTCTTAGCATAACTTGTCCTGTGTGGAGAATATGTTTGAAAGACATTAATAATGCGTACATCTTTGTCTTGCAAATAGGTCTCTTTCAAGCAGATCATCGCTGTGTAAATTGCAATGGGACTTTTTGCCGACAACGCGTTTCCTAAGGCCTGGTCCAAAATAGGTCTTTTGAGTCACTCCCGTTGTGCAGAAAGACCCAAAAGACAAAGGATTCAAACTCTGAGTCTCTGTCTTTTTGTTCTTTCTGCACGATCTTAGCGACCTAAACGAGCTAGTGTGAACCAGGCTTAACTTTGTCAGTATCCCCAGATGATTCCACAATGTACCTGCAACTCTGGCAAGGCTAAAATGCCGAAGAGGCTTGGTCAAAGATTCCATCAGGTTGCAAGAATCCCATACAAGGTCTTATGAAGGAAATCTTTTTCAACAAATGCATTAAGAGACTGATTTCAATGGAGAAAGGTTTATGATCTAAGTTAGACTGTTTGCTGCTTTGAAAAATTTATTTCACGATGATCGAAAGACTCAATGCGACGCCACAGTCTGACAAACACCCCACATTTTTTTCTGACTCACCCGGTACCATAAAAGATTAATAAAAGGAAAGTGTTGTAACTTACAGGAAGATGATATTTACAGGCAAAGAGTTAAAATGAAGATTAAAAATACCCCAGGCTAAAAATGGAAGGGATAGCATTAAAAAGATCAATATGACCTTGTTTCCATAATGTTCCCTCTGGGGGTGTTATAAGAAAGAAAATTGTTCTAGAAAAAGGTATGTCTTAGAAAAATAATTATCATTCCAAAAGATGTAAACTAAAATATGTCAGTAGGCTGATTTGGTGTTTTCAATAATATACAGTATGTAGGGGCTATCATCTTGACTTTGGAGATCATTAAAGAATTTCTGTTTTATCTTATGTTTGAAACAGTTGGTGTTCTTTGCAGATTTTAGCATGATATTCTTTCTGAATTTTGGACAGAAACATTTTGGAAAAACAACTTTGGAGAAAAAATTTTGGATACTTATTCTAGAATTTCTGAACAAAAAACCTTTAAGACAAACAGTTTCTGAATGATACCAAATTACTGTACATATCAAAAACTAGTTTAATTCTTACAGTATGTTACTTAATTACTGAATGTGAACTTAAACCATACACCAGAACAACTTTGTTCCCAAACAAAGTTTCTCTATTTGAGCTGTTGTTAAAGTATGTGCTATCAAATTATTTAGAAAATCAATGCAATCCCTAACTTAGATCTGAGTATCTGTCTCACTTCTGTATATGGGCACATTGATTTCTGATAATCATTTTCCTGAAAAACAGAAAATGTGAAATGTTCCGGGAATGGAAGACCAAAATATTTTATCAATGAAATTGTTAAATCTGCAGCAAAGAATCTGTAGAAATCATGCTTTTAAATAAATTCCAACAGTGCGGAGTTTGAACTCTATGACGGGCCAGACTGTAAAGTTTTTTCAATGCGCAGAGAACATTGGTTTTGACTCCGAAAAATTGCACAGAAGAAATTCTATCGCAAACCATTTGTGTGCGGATTTTAATGCAAAATACTGCATTTGCGCCTAGATCTCCGCTGCATCCTTACTCAACGAGGCCCTCGCCGCGACTATCTCTTGCATTATTCTTGTCCTTGCTTCATCAAACCATCCAGACCAAGAGCAGAGCTACAAGGATTGCATTGAAAACACTCCATTCTTACTATACACTCATATAGCCTTACTTTTTGATGAAACATAAGCACTTTGAAATACAGCTGATTTTCGCGAAAAAGGTAAGCATATAGCCTTACTTTTTGATGAAACATGAGCACTTTGAAATACAGCTGATTTTGGCGAAAAAGGTATGCCTATAGCCTTACTTTTTGATGGAAAATAAGCGCTTTGAAATACAGCTGATACTGACGAAAAAGGTAAGCCTATAGCCTTACTTTTTGATGGAAAATGAGCACCTTGAGAAACAGCTGATTTCGGCGAAAAAGGTAAGCCTATAGCCTTACTTTTTGATGGAATTAAGCACTCGGAAAAACAGCTGATACTGACGAAAAAGGTAATCCTATAGCCTTACTTTTTGATGGAAAATGAGCACCTTGAGAAACAACTGATTATGGCGAAAAAGGTAAGCCTATAGCCTTACTTTTTGATGGAAAATGAGCACCTTGAGAAACAGCTGATTTTGGCCAAAAAGGTAAGCCTATAGCCTTACTTTTTGATGGAAAATGAGCACCTTGAGAAACAGCTGATTTTGGCCAAAAAGGTAACCCTATAGCCTTACTTATCGATGAAACATAAGAACTTTGAAATACAGCTGATTTTGGCAAAAAAGGTAAGCCTATAGTCTTACGTTTTGTTGGAAAATGAGCACCTTGAGAAACAGTAGATTTTGGCGAAAAAGGTAAGCCTATAGCCTTACTTTTTGATGGAAAATAAGCACTTTGAATAACAGCTGATACTGACGAAAAAGGTAAGCCTATAGCCTTACTTTTTGATGGAAAATGAGCACCTTGTGAAACAGCTGATTCTGGTGAAAAAGGTAAGCCTATAGCATTACTTTTTGATGGAAAATAAGCACCTTGAGAAACAGCTGATTTTGGCGAAAAAGGTAAGCCTATAGCCTTACTTTTCAATGAAACATAAGCACTTTGAAATACAGCTGAATGTGGCGAAAAAGTTAAGCCTATAGCCTTACTTTTTGAAGGAAAATGAGTACTTTGAAGTACGGCTGATTTTCGCGAAAAAGGTAAGCCTATAGCCTTACTTTTTGATGAAAAATACGCACTTTCAAAAACAGCTGATACTGACGAAAAAGGTAAGCCTATAGCCTTACTTTTTGATGGAAAATGAGCACCTTGAGAAACAGCTGATTTCGGCGAAAAAGGTAAGCCTATAGCCTTACTTTTTGATGGAATTAAGCACTCGGAAAAACAACTGATACTGACGAAAAAGGTAATCCTATAGCCTTACTTTTTGATGGAAGATACACACTTTGAAAAACAGCTGATACTGACGAAAAAGCTAAGCCTATAGCCTTACTTTTCGATGAAACATAAGAACTTTGAAATACAGCTGATTTTGGTGAAAAAGGTAAGCCTATAGCATTACTTTTTGATGGAAAATGAGCACCTTGAGAAACAGCTGATTTTGGCGAAAAAGGTAAGCCTATAGCCTTACTTTTCAATGAAACATAAGCACTGTGAAATACAGCTGAATGTGGCGAAAAAGTTAAGCCTATAGCCTTACTTTTTGATGGAAGATAAGCACTTTGAAAAACAGCTGATACTGGCGAGAAAGGTAAGCCTATAGCCTTATGTTTTGATGGAAAATGAGCACCTTAAGAAACAGCTGATTTTGGCGAAAAAGGTAAGCCTATAGCCTTACTTTTTGATTGAAAGTAAGCACTTTGAAAAACAGCTGATACTGACGAAAAAGGTAAGCCTATAGCATTACTTTTTGATGGAAAATGAGCACTTTGAGAAACAGCTGATTTTGGTGAAAAAGGTAAGCCTATAGCCTTACTTTTTGATGGAAAATGAGCACCTTAAGAAACAGCTGATTTTGGCGAAAAAGGTAAGCCTATAGTCTTACTTTTTGATTGAAAATAGACACTTTGAAAAATAGCTGATACTGACGAAAAAGGTAAGCCTATAGCCTTACTTTTCGATGAAATATAAGAACTTTGAAATACAGCTTATTATGGCAAAAACGGTAAGCCTATAGCCTTACTTTTCGATGAAACATAAGAACTTTGAAATACAGCTGATTTTGGCAAAAAAGGTAAGCCTATAGCCTTATGTTTTGTTGGAAAATGAGCACCTTGAGAAACAGCAGATTTTGGCGAAAAAGGTAAGCCTATAGCCTTACTTTTTGATGGAAAATAAGCAGTTTGAAAAACAGCTGATACTGACGAAAAAGGTAAGCCTATAGCCTTACTTTTTGATGGAAAATGAGCACCTTGAGAAACAGCTGATTTTGGTGAAAAAGGTAAGCCTATAGCATTACTTTTTGATGGAAAATGAGCACCTTGAGGAACAGCTGATTTTGGCGAAAGAGGTAAGCCTATAGCCTTACTTTTTGATTGAAAATAGACACTTTGAAAAATAGCTGATACTGACGAAAAAGGTAAGCCTATAGCCTTACTTTTCGATGAAACATAAGAACTTTGAAATACAGCTTGTTATGGCAAAAAGGGTAAGCCAATAGCCTTACTTTTTGATGGAAAATGAGCACTTTGAGACACAGCTGATTTCGACGAAAAAGGTAAGCCTATAGCCTTACTTTTTGATGGAAAATGAGCACCTTGAGGAACAGCTGATTTTGGCGAAAAAGGTAAGCCTATAGCCTTACTTTTTGATTGAAAATAGACACTTTGAAAAATAGCTGATACTGACGAAAAAGGTAAGCCTATAGCCTTACTTTTCGATGAAATATAAGAACTTTGAAATACAGCTTATTATGGCAAAAAAGGTAAGCCTATAGCCTTACGTTTCGATGAAACATAAGAACTTTGAAATACAGCTGATTTTGGCAAAAAAGGTAAGCCTATAGCCTTATGTTTTGTTGGAAAATGAGCACCATGAGAAACAGCAGATTTTGGTGAAAAAGGTAAGCCTATAGCCTTACTTTTTGATGGAAAATAAGCAGTTTGAAAAACAGCTGATTCTGACGAAAAAGGTAAGCCTATAGCCTTACTTTTTGATGGAAAATGAGCACCTTGAGGAACAGCTGATTTTGGCGAAAAAGGTAAGCCTATAGCCTTACTTTTCGATGAAATATAAGAACTTTGAAATACAGCTTATTATGGCAAAAAAGGTAAGCCCATAGCCTTACTTTTCGATGAAACATAAGAACTTTGAAATACAGCTGATTTTGGCAAAAAAGGTAAGCCTATAGCCTTATGTTTTGTTGGAAAATGAGCACCTTGAGAAACAGCAGATTTTGGCGAAAAAGGTAAGCCTATAGCCTTAATGTTTGATGGAAAATAAGCAGTTTGAAAATCAGCTGATACTGACGAAAAAGGTAAGCCTATAGCCTTACTTTTTGATGGAAAATGAGAACCTTGAGAAACAGCTGATTTTGGTGAAAAAGGTAAGCCTATAGCATTACTTTTTGATGGATAATGAGCACCTTGAGGAACAGCTGATTTTGGCGAAAAAGGTAAGCCTATAGCCTTACTTTTTGATTGAAAATAGACACTTTGAAAAATAGCTGATACTGACGAAAAAGGTAAGCCTATAGCCTTACTTTTCGATGAAACATAAGAACTTTGAAATACAGCTTATTATGGCAAAAAGGGTAAGCCAATAGCCTTACTTTTTGATGGAAAATGAGCACTTTGAGACACAGCTGATTTCGACGAAAAAGGTAAGCCTATAGCCTTACTTTTTGATGGAAAATGAGCACCTTGAGAAACAGCTGATTTCGGCGAAAAAGGTAAGCCTATAGCCTTACTTTTCGATGAAACATAAGAACTTTGAAATACAGCTGATTTTGGCAAAAAAGGTAAGCCTATAGTCTTACGTTTTGTTGGAAAATGAGCACCTTGAGAAACAGCAGATTTTGGCGAAAAAGGTAAGCCTATAGCCTTACTTTTCAATGAAACATAAGAACTTTGAAATACAGCTGATTTTGGCAAAAAAGGTAAGCCTATAGTCTTACGTTTTGTTGGAAAATGAGCACCTTGAGAAACAGCAGATTTTGGCGAAAAAGGTAAGCCTATAGCCTTACTTTTTGATGGAAAATAAGCACTTTGAATAACAGCTGATACTGACGAAAAAGGTAAGCCTATAGCCTTACTTTTTGATGGAAAATGAGCACCTTGAGAAACAGCTGATTTTGGCGAAAAAGGTAAGCCTATAGCCTTACTTTTCAATGAAACATAAGCACTTTGAAATACAGCTGAATGTGGCGAAAAAGTTAAGCCTATAGCCTTACTTTTTGAAGGAAAATGAGTACTTTGAAATACGGCTGATTTTCGCGAAAAAGGTAAGCCTATAGCCTTACTTTTTGATGGAAAATACGCACTTTCAAAAACAGCTGATACTGACGAAAAAGGTAAGCCTATAGCCTTACTTTTTGATGGAAAATGAGCACCTTGAGAAACAGCTGATTTTGGTGAAAAAGGTAAGCCTATTGCATTACTTTTTGATGGAAAATAAGCACCTTGAGAAACAGCTGATTTTGGCGAAAAAGGTAAGCCTATAGCCTTACTTTTTGATGGAAGATAAGCACTTTGAAAAACAGCTGATACTGACGAAAAAGCTAAGCCTATAGCCAAACTTTTCGATGAAACATAAGAACTTTGAAATACAGCTGATTTTGGTGAAAAAGGTAAGCCTATAGCATTACTTTTTGATGGAAAATGAGCACCTTGAGAAACAGCTGATTTTGGCGAAAAAGGTAAGCCTATAGCCTTACTTTTCAATGAAACATAAGCACTGTGAAATACAGCTGAATGTGGCGAAAAAGTTAAGCCTATAGCCTTACTTTTTGATGGAAGATAAGCACTTTGAAAAACAGCTGATACTGGCGAGAAAGGTAAGCCTATAGCCTTACTTTTTGATGGAAAATGAGCACCTTGAGAAACAGCTGATTTTGGCGAAAAAGGTAAGCCTATAGCCTTACTTTTTGATTGAAAAGAAGCACTTTGAAAAACAGCTGATACTGACGAAAAAGGTAAGCCTATAGCATTACTTTTTGATGGAAAATGAGCACTTTGAGAAACAGCTGATTTTGGTGAAAAAGGTAAGCCTATAGCATTACTCTTTGATGGAAAATGAGCACCTTGAGAAATAGCTGATTTTGGCGAAAAAGGTAAGCCTATAGCCTTACTTTTCTATGAAACATAAGCACTTTGAAATACAGCTGAATTTGGCGAAAAAGGTAAGCCTATAGCCTTACTTTCTGATGGAAAATAAGCACTTTGAGAAACAGTTGATTTTGGCGAAAAAGTTAAGTTTATAGCCTTACTTTCTGATGGAAAGGAAGCACTTTGAGAAACAGCTGATATTGGCGAAAAAGGTAAGCCTATAACCCTACTTTTTGATGCAAAATAAGTACTTTTAAAAGTGGTCTATTTTGTTTTTCTAAAGTTGGAGAACAAGTCGTTCATCAAGGGCAAAGCTTTGAACGTGTATGCAGAAGGTATGAAGAAAAGAGCATGATACATCAAAAATACAAGTTTCTGGTATCATTACAATATTTTTAGCTAAAATCTACAAAAAATGTACCTAATTTACAATTCAAAAACAGTTAAAAAAAGTATTAACATATGCATAGTACTGAACGTCATTCCCATTTCTCGACATATGCCTTCCGTTGGCAATGAGAAACTAGCCCTTGAAACCTGGAACGACGGCCCGGGGGACTTCTGTTATGACCGAATTCCATTTTCCCATTCCCAGAATATTTGTGAGTTTCCTGGAGACTTTTCACTGCAAAACGACTGAAAAATCGTTATTTATCCTAGATCTAAACCTTGGCAGAAGTTCCAGCAAGAATTGGACTGCAATCAAAGACACTCCCAACGCAATAAAAAGACAGTTTTCTGTACTGCTCGTAGCTTTGGCTAGACGAAACTTAAGAAAAAAAATAGTGGGAGGACAGTCTCGAAGTGTGCACCCTCACAATGGTTCTAAATTCCTAAAATCTTGAAAACAAGATTTGTGAATTTACGTTAAATAATTCTATCATTGCATAAGTACGATGCTAAAATACAATCTAATAAAAGATTATTTACAAGCCAATGTCTTTTTCGGAGAAAATCATTACCACCAAAGAGAAAAATCCAAAGAGCTTATGTCTGCATACTCTTAAAATTGCATATTTGAAAATTCAGTTACTAGTCGAGATTTCATTGCACTTTACAGATATTGTTTGAAAAAAGACAGCCGGAAAACAAGGGGTGCTGATTTCACCTTTCTTTATAAACGAGGAGACGGGCTATCTTTATGCCAAAATAATATCCTGGAGCTTAAATATAACGCTTTCAACAAAAACTAGAGAAGCCGGTGTTCTTCCTATTATTCTGCTAGTAAGATCTCTTTCCAATATTAAATACACTGTCCTATACTAAGGGAATTTCAAAGGTAAGCAGTTCTTTCTTACGATACTTCTGTGCTACGTTGTACCATGGGCAGTTCGGAGACAGAGCTCCCCATTGAATAAATAAAAACTTAGATGAGCTACTCATCCAGTGAAATATTCTGTGTTTGTATCCAATTCCGCAATCGTGTCTTGGACGCGAAGTTTAAAATTTGAACTTCAGGCCTTCAGTCTACTTCGGGCCTAAGTGAAGAGAGAGCGACTGTTCTCTGGTTAAATTCATGTGAATACAAAGTGATGCCTATTAGCAATATTTTCTGCAACTCCTTCGGCATGTGCTAGCTTCATCATGAAGCTTTAAATCTAATTTCGTGAATCTAACTTCTTGCAAGTGGTCGTACTTCATTTTGCAGCAAAATTTGTAATTATGCTCATGCTGAAGGTTGAGACAGCTTCGTATGGATAGAGGCGTTCAGTGGAAATCAGGAATCAACAACAATACCTTTAGCGTATATGCTCATAATTGAGTTATTAGCTAAGTATCATACAGATAAAGATACAGACAGACGATGGCGGATGGCATAAAAACACGCAATATTTGGCTTGGTGAGTAAAATGTCTCATTTCTTAGTCATTTCATGGGCAATTTGAACATCACAACCAAAGTGTTAGTACTGCCCATGGTTTTACCAAATGCAGCACAACGATGCTGAGCTTTGAATAGTTATTCTTACTGCTTGCTCCATGTCAGGACTCTATTCTCCATGACACATCCAGATTTACGGGCAAAATACGCATGCCATAAATAAATTTGACAATGGTCCTTGTTATTCAAAGACCAGCTCTGACCAATCTTCGTTCTTCATCTTTTAGCTCTGCCTCCACGATAAACCCAAATAAATTCTTGTTCGAAATATATTTCTAAGTTTGAAAATCAGTTATTCTTGCTTACTTTGGCTGAGATTCTTCTAGAAATCTCGATTTTGGGCTGCTCTCATAAAACTCTCCCTCGTATTTTCGGATCCCATCTCAACGATAAGCCCCAAATAGCTTTTGCTTCTTAAGTATTTGCTGCGTTTAAAAATCAGCTACCCGTGCTTAATTTGAACTGAAGATTTCGATTTCAGGCAACAAGTGCAGCCAATAGACTTACGAAGTGTCTTTATTATTTAGGAGGCCTGCTCTTACCAAAATCTCTTCTTCTTCTATCGTAACTGCAGCTTTCTCTTCCTCAATTTCAGTGCTCTCGATGCTTTCTGTTATGGATTCCATTGCCTTGAATGGTGGGCGCTTTCTGTATGGTGACTCTTTAACAACACACTTTTTGTATTGGTATGATGGTGTCTTAGCAATCACTGGGGCCTGCAACATGACACAAAAGGAGATCTACTGTAAGTCTTTTGTTATATCACAGCACAGAGCTTCACTTGGACTTGCCCAAAAGACTGCCACCTGAAAATCTACCGCTGCGTAGGAGGGAAGGGAGACGGAAGCCGTATTCAAACATTTAAATCAATTAAATTCTTTCATGACAAAAATAAGAGGTCATACCAGATAATATCAGATAATAAGGTTTGTTTACATCGAGTTCAAGTCAAGTGAGCAATCTCTTTATACAAATCTTTTATTTCTTTGACATATTTCTTACCTGGACTGCAGGACTTGCTCCAAGTCTCGCTCTTGATCAATAAGCAAACGGGAGGGAAGGAGAAGAAGAAAAGGGAAGGGAAAGGGGAAGTAGAGCGAGACTTGTGGACTACGCGTTCCGAAAACGAGGCCCAGCATTCACCTGCTTAAGTTTGATTGGCTCTTCTGTTAACATGAAAGAAAGCCACCAGTCAAGATCTTGAGCGGTCTCGTTTTCGGAACTCATTTTCCACAAGTCTCGCTCTCCTTCCCTTTTCCCTTCCCTGTTCTTCTTCTTCCTTCCCTTCTTTCTGTTGCGACCAAATCCCAGAAATCTGGTCCGATATTGATGCTCAATCCCAGAATATATGTCCGATGTTGATACCCAATCCCAGAATTTTGAAGAAGTAATAAAAACAATTCGACATCAAAGGGATAAGGGATCGAGGGCTAGGAACGAGAATTTTGGTCCCAAGTGACCATTGGAACGAGGTTCTCATCTGAGTACCTTTTTCAACACAAAAAATACTTGAAATCTGTTCGCTTGGAACTGAGCACGTGTTGCTCGAAAAATTACCCAGTTTTACTTTTACCCATTACCAGAATTTTAGGTATAACGGTAAACCCCGATCCCGGAAAATTCCAAGTGAAAGTATACCCCAAACAAAGAGAATTTTCAGTAAAAGTACAGGGTGTCTCAAAAAAATTGTTCGACGTTTGATAAAATATTTAAAAATAAGGACAACGCGTACAAGCTCATGGAAAGATAACCCTGTTTCTAAGATTATGAAATAATTTTAGAGACTAATATCGTGCAAATCGGTTGAAAATTCACTGAGTTACGAGCTCTCGAAGATAAAAAATATGCGATAGCTGAAACCAGAGACCCCACAGATTATCCAATGTCATATCTCTCGTAGATATCAGAGCAAACCAAATAGAACTTCTAAAGTAAATTATTTCTTGCGATCATTCTCTAAATTTCCTTACATTGCATAAGTCCAACAACAGTGGTTCATAACATAATCGGCAAGAGACTGAATCTGTTTCCTCAAAGCATCTATATGCTTGACAGCTAGGTTATCGAAAACCTGTTTGAATCCAACTTGGTTCGTCCTGAAACAATTGAGAAATAACAGAAACGACGGCCTATGGAGCTTTTACCAAAAATGCCATTTCGAGGCCTCTGGTTTCAGCATTGGCGCAAATTTGAACTTCAAATGCTTGTAACTCCATGAATTTTTAGCGGATTTGCAAGATTCTTGTGTCAAAAATTAATCTAAAATCTCAGAAAAAGGGTGACTTAACCAAGGGTGCATTCAGCGTATCGTTATTTTTAGTATTTAATCAAACGTCGAACAATTTTTTTGAGACACCCTGTATGTCCCAATCTCAGAATTTTCAGGCAAACAACTACAAAAAAACTGGCGCACAGCCCCGTCTTACCCCATAATGAAGTAACCTTCCCCAACGGGCCTGTAAGAATGGGCTATGATTTTGATACGTATTCTTGATCAGGGTACGATTTTGAATTCCATATGCCTGATTTGGGATTTTGAGACATATGGCTTGATTTGTCATTTTCTTTGAAACTGACATTCCGAAGTCCGATAATGATACATTTGACTAGTAACACGTAAGGTTGACCAATGGAACAATTTTTGTCATTTCATGATCAATAAACCATCTTCATTATTTGCGGTATTGAAATTCGGGACAAACAACAATTACCTTTCGATCCTTACATCAAGTATAAAGTGGGGGTTGTAGTGGGTCACCGAAAACTGTAAGACTGCCAAAACATTTTAAAAGAACCGTAAAACCGCCTCAAAATTTAGCTAAAACCGTCACAATATTTCTCCACGCTTGAGATGTACTGCCTCGGTTCTGTTCTGCAGGCGAATGTCTCGTTATCATTTTTATGACTCAAATAGGGAAAGCTAATTCCGATGCATTAAGTCCACTGGAAAAGGTGAAAATTATTACAACATTCACAAAATCATATTGTACTGGAGAATAATTTGCAGCTTCCATCTTCAATCTTGCGATAATTTGACTTCTCCAATCATATTTTGTAAAAGAAATTTGAAACCGTTGAGAAAGAGAGGACCGTGAAGCCGCTATTGTTGCGGCCAAAAACCGTTAAACCGTTTCAAAACAGCTAGAAACCGCAAACGATCAGCTCCTGCGACCCACACTGTAAGGAACTAAAAATGTACCCTTTGCCTACAGGCTCTTCTCTTTTCTTTCTAATTATTTATCAGCCTGTCCACAGGCACCGATTGCTGTCTCTATTAGCTTCTGTATACTTTCTACTATTGAGCTACTGTATCATTTCCTTTATCTGAAAAAAGAACAGCCTAAAAATTGAAAATGTTTTACGTTACGTTTCAAAGTCAACATTACCTCAGTTGGAACAGTCATACAAACACGAACACTTATAAACAAAGAACCGAAGGATTCTATATGAGTAACGGAACAACGATTGCTTACCTTTTTGCGAACTTGTGGTTTCAATGGCCTTGGATCAAAATGATAATCTGGGTAAGACAATTCATTTAAGGATGGAGCATATGGACATCCACTTTGATACATCGCATACTACAAGGGAAATGATGTTAAAAAGACTTCAGGCTGTATCAGGCTGCAATGCTTTCTCACCAAAATTCTGTAATAGCTGCTATGGAACTTTGATCTCTATCGAAAAATTCAACCAGAAGCTCCCTCCACCAAAAAAAGAAGGTATAATAAAGAAGTTCAAAGACAAAGCAAATATTTCTCACGAGTTTCGAACCAGTCTCTTTCAATGAAAGAAATGGATTGATTCAGATTATTGCCCCGCATTGAATCTGGGCTTAGTACTACTCCATGCGTAAATGTCATACGGAGAGAGGATCTCAATGTCTTAGCCTTTCCTGTTTTATTCTTCGTCTTTCTGGCTAAACAGAAACAGGTTTTTTCTATTTGATCGGAAAAGAGGCTGTGATCATGAGGTTGACTAAATGTCGGATAGCGTTAGACAATCCGAAGTCTGTGCTGAGGAGATAAACAGCAGAAAAGATAAGAAGAAATAGGTGTGAGTCTGGTTTTATTCATTTGAGGCGAAATTTCATGCTGAAGATGAGCAGGAGTTGTACTGGTGAAGTGATTTTAGAATGCCTCGACATTTATTAGGCTAGAGTGGTTTCGGGCATTATGGGACTACGGGTGTCGTGGAACATTAAAACGAAGCCTAGCAGCCTGGAAGTGAGATGACAACTCACCAATTGCACATGCTGCAACTCTTCAAACATCCGTCGCAATATTTTTGTTGAAGTTAGGTTGCTTCGCTACTTGGTTTACTGCCTGTATCGCTGATAACGAAGGGCATCCGACGAACATGATTTCTGATCGCCATCTTCTTGCGACGTTTCCAACAGAGGCCCGAATAAAACCAAAGAAAAAGCTTGTTCCATATTAACCGACAGTGTTCCACAATGCCCAACTCGACCAGGGCACAATCTTTTGTCATGCTGATCAACAACCAACGTTTGAGAAATAGAATCTATTGATGAAACGTTGGAGCATGCTTAGGCCTAATTGCTAATATCAAGTGTGGCCAAATTTGTCTCGAATTCAAGTGTCGAAACTACTCTAGGCCTACAATGCAAAGTGCAACAAATAATCAAACTTGTCTTTGGGCCGAATCAATAAAGCGTTATAGACCCATCTGCAGCAGTTGAATGAACTATACTGCAGGTTGGGACAGAAGATTTAGTATTCACTATTTGCTAGCCTAATGGTAGTTGAGGACAAGCTCTTTTGAGGTATATGTGAAATCAATGTTACGGGGGAGCAATAGTACAACCTCATTCAAATAAGAGGCTTTGGATGTAAATTCTGGTTTCCAAGGGAACATATTTCGAAAAGGAAGAAATCACAAAAACATCTCTTACCTGTGACTCACAACTTTCTGTCTGCAGTGTACAAAAATGCTTGCAGCAGCGAAGGAGCATTTTGCTACGCATCAAGAAAATTAACGAAATAATACATTCCACAGCACTAACGGTGATGAGAATTGCTAATAATGCAGTGATTATTGTGGCACTTTTCCGATGCATCATATTGCAGTTCTCCTGATATTTGACAACAACGTACGATGCATTAGCATCAGTGCTGCCGCATTGATGAAATGTCTTTTGATTCGTTAAGTGTTTGTAATACATTATTGCAGTTCCATAGCAACCAAAACTGATGATTGTTATGATCATTGTCATTGAGTTCAGCAATATGTGAGCAATGGCCTAAAAGATGTAAAAAGGTAGGGCTGTTAAAAACTGATAAAATTTGAGGAGGAGACCAGCCAATGAGGAATCTTTCAAATGGGTAAAGGAGAACCTTCGTCCTTTAAAATGTCACCAGAATTCGAAAATTTAAAAGATTTCCTTCTTGAAGTGTTGCATTAAAGATAAAATATCTTCTTCCTGTTTGCAAAACTGTGAAATTTTGAAGCTTACACGTTTTTTTAAAAAGAAACTGGTCAGGGCCATAGGAGCGTTTGTCAGATTGGAGGGGCACCAATTCGCCGCGAAGGCATAAAGCTGTTAGGAGTCCGGGTGCGGAGCCCTCGGAAGCCTGAGGGAAAAAGCCCCCATTTCTAGATTTCCAATTAGAGTGATTTATACTTATCTTCTTATTTCACCTAGGGAACGTTGACAGTACTGAAAGAAGGAGGGCATGAGTGAGCACTTTTTTGGAGAGTAATTTGATGGCCGGTTCAATCCATTAGCAGCATTGTCTGTAGTCACTAATCGTGTTGTGTTGTGGTGCCAATTAAAGCAATTGTTGCTATAATAACGGGTGAGTCAAAAAAACGCCCAGCGTTTGAGAGGCTACTGCTCCCTGAGTATATAAGCAATGATATTTTGCAATACCTGATTGACTGGCTAACATGTTCAAATATTTTCAAATTTTTTCCTGGCTAAAAATCGATCACTCCGTTCAGATTCTGTAAGTGATTTTCTAAAATGAATCCCTTTGAGAAACCTTTAAAATGTGCTAAAATTACAAGCAAAAATCCCTAATATGTTAATCTCACAGCGATGACTTTCAGCACGCTTTAGCACGTGCTTTCCTTATTGATGGGTCTAAAAATCTTCCCCCTAGTGTGAATAACTTATTCAGGAGGATTCCTTCTACCATGAGGACAAAGTACATGAACACACCCAAGAGTCATTATTGCTAGGAAGGAGAACAGTGGGAAATCTTGCTAGGTGTTTTCACTTGTTTTTGCAGGTTCTCGAAAGGGTCTTTTTGCACAAAATCTCCTATTTCGACGGGAAGGAATGACAGATTAAAGCCGGGTAAATCACTGAACCTTATTTGACATATCGGGGATAAACAAGACAGTTTTTGATATCATTGCTTTGCTTTGATATTCAGGGAGCGAAACTTTTTCAAACGCCTGGCGTTTTTTTGACTCACCCGGTAGCACAAAATCTCTCCTTGTTCCTCTGCTCGGCTTCTGAATCAAATGAACAAATTCAATTTTTTATATTGAATTCATATAAATTAGACGAAATCTTCCATGCGGATCTTCAGATTTATCCCTCCTTTCGGTACAGTAAAACCAGCGTGTAAGAACCTACAATTTTGCAAGTCAGCCTGGTTAGGTTCTTATACATTGAGTATTTTGTGGTAAATTAGGGTGTTCAGGTTTTCAAATTGGTTCTTATTTCATTCAGGGATTTCTGGTATTTCTTTTGTTTCAGCTGAAACTTCAAGCCCATTATTTACTGTCAGTTCAGAGGCACCTGAGTTTATGAGGCCTTATTCACAACAGCGGTTCGTGGTAGAAGCAGAAATTTTACAGAATACAACGATAAGCTCTCAAAGCATATTATGGTTCTTTGCAAGATGAACATAGGGCAGTATCAGTATGTAAAGGTTCAATCACAAGCAACATGAGTTCTGATTTAATTTGATGTTCTCTACGAATAAGAACCTATTTCAAATTCACGGCTGAAAGGGTTCTTATATAATAGGGGTCTAAATTCAGAAATTCAGTCTGTTGGTTTTCAATCACTAGGTTCTTACACGCGAGTTTTTACTGTATCATAAATTCTTTTGAAAGCCACCTTTCATCTGTACAAGGCGATAGCTTTCCCTGATGGCTGGAAAACTTTTGTAGCCTTGCTTATTTTAAATCAATGGTTGAGAGAATTCTGCGTGTTTGCGGCCGCTAATTGCTTTGAATTCAAGCTTGCATCAAAACAAATGGATCCTATTCTGATTGTCGCGGCTTTGGCCGGATCCTATCTTGAAACAATGGCTTGAAATGATATCTAACAGCACTGTCTTACCTTCGTCTTCGATTTTGACTTTATTGTCGAAATCCCAATGATGGCTGTTGCAAATATCTGTGCAAAGAAGACATTCATTAAAGTACATATGTCATGAACCTGATTGGTTCTCATGATACAATTCTCTACTGTTTATCAAACAACACTGGCTAAACAAGGCTGAATTTTCATCGCAATGGAAAAAATTTGTGAAGCAGAATGGAAGGTCACAAAGCAATGGAATTCTACTCCACACTTACTTGTTATGTTAACCAATTGCTAACGTGACATATGTCCTTTAAACCCGAAGAATTCAACCTCCTCCCACGGTCGTTTGTCACCAAAGCCCTGGGACATAGTTGTTAAAAATTCACAAACTCCTAGGTTGAAAGTCAAAGTTTATCAGACCAAGAAGGATCTACATCAAGCACAAGACACTAGGTGAGTTAGAAATGCACTTATTTTTTGAGAAATTCTACAAGTTACAACAAGAAATTAACAAATGTTCTGATCACAGGAAACCCATATTGCTTAGAAAACTTCACGAGGGCGCCAGGGACGGCGCCAGCCTCCAAAAGGTGGGGTGGACAGGCGAGCAGAGCGAGGGGAAAATTGGGGTTTAGGACCACGCCCTATAGAACGTCGGAAAACGCTCTTTTGCTCAAAAAAGTTACATTTGAAATCTGTCTTAAAGTTTCCTTCGTATTCATATAAATGTATAATGACGAATATTTTTGAAAATATATTAGAAATAAAATCCAATATGGTCGTTTAAATGAAGGAAACGACTAACAATCTTTTAGAAGGAAAAGTGACCCCCCCTCCCCCGCCTCCTTTCCTCGAATTTAGACGAATTAGAAAATTTGATCCTCAAAAAAATGGGGTGGACATGTCCATCCCAGTCCACCCCGTGGCGCCGCCCGTGGGGGGCGCAAGTAGTGAACATGAAGACTGCCATGGAACCTTGAAGAAACTCGTGTGAAACACCGAATGCCCAAAATCTGGAAATTTTACGAAACTCTCAGTACTGGCCCAACTTCTTAGATTCTCATAACAAAATGCATGCAACTTTGAAAAAAAGTAATCATGAGGCTTTTCTTCCTGTCTGGACTTAAAGATTATGTTACAATACAGGTGACCAAAAGCCACATTTACTTCTTAGTTTCCTGGAAGCAAAATTTGAAGCTCATTTGAATAGGCAGGTGGATATTGCATGGATAAACTTTGTTGTCTGATTTTTGTCTAGCCTCAGTAACAGATTGCGATAGACAAACACTTGATCTCCCTAGTGAGTCTAAAAAAGTCAAGACTACTTTGCCATGTAAAATATTCTGACAAGGTATAGCATGAGGTAATCAGTTTTAGAATATCTGCAGCTACTCCTTCGAAATCGTTGTCGGTTATAAAGGAAAGAAAACGTTTGAATAAACAATCTTCAAGGCAATCCTTGTGCTGGCATTCCACAAGATTCCACTTTAGGCCTTGTGTTCTTCTTGATATACATCTGAACTGTTTGCTACGCATCACAGGTTTTGTAGAAACTCACAACTTTCCACTGGGTGAAACTACCAAATAATGTCCTTGGAGGAGGGGGCGAGGGAACAAATCGTCCTTTGAGAACACTAGGTAGTTAGTTCATATCACCATTATGAATAGACCTTTCAGCTATTCTGCAAAAGAGCCTGGATCGAGCGTTATTTTTATACATTTTTATACACGAGATTCGATCGATTTGCGTTAGAGCTTTTATCACTATTGTGCACATTCGAAAATTCTACAAAATGTAGCAAAGTATCGTTCGATTGGGATTCTTTTTCAGAATAGCTAAAAGGTCTATTGCATTTGCCACGGCTTTGGAACATGGTTTACGAAATTCATGATTTTACTTTATTGGTAAAATGTCGGTGCTGCTGACCACATCACATAACTGCTAGCAATCAAACAAATAAAAAACCTGAGGAATGCCAGTTTTTGCCGAAACGTTGAAAGTCTGCTATCCGTTTCAAATGAATACCCTGACCTTCCTCACTGAGCAACTGCTTTCGATTTATTCAAGAAAAATGGACAAACTCAGGGACGTAGGAAGTATCTCAAACTTGGAGGGGGGCATGACACTTCGAGGGCACTTTTCCTTGAGAAAAAGGGGGCATTTTTTAAGAATGAAAAGGGCACTTCTTTGTTTATTGCGAAAACTTGGGGGCACGTGCCCCCGGTGCCCCTGGTTCCTGTGTCTATGGACAAACTCTGCATTAAAAGTGCAAAAAGTTAATCAAAACTGTTGGATCTATGTCTAAAGAATTTAATGATGATTTAATAGGGTGTTTTAGAATTGGATGTAAGTTTGCGACGCTCTCTGAACCTTCTGCCCCACAAGAAAGAAAACTTGGCAGATTTTAGAGACATTATTGTTTTCATGGCGAATCGCAATGATTATGAAATATTTTCTTTTTTGAAGATTTTTGTCTTTGACTGGGAAGTATATTTCCGTATCTGCACAACTTCCATTGTTTTTAGAATATGGTAGGTTTGGAACTATACCAATCAAACACACCCAATCAACCGAAATAAACTACTTACCAAAACTCCATGCCAAATTCCAAAAGCGCTTTTTACAACCCAATGTGACAACACTCGACCTTCCACCAGTACAGCAATCGCAAGAGATATACTCGACAAACTCAGGAATATATTTACAACTGTGAGTCTCTTTAGACATTTTCCTTTTCGTTTACTTCCATTTTGATTTTTGGCCTTATTCGTTTTGCAATCGCCATCATTTTCTTTTAATTTCGAATCATCTTTCATAGGCTGTGTGACGTTTCCATTAGCTTCATCTTGGTCATCGATAGGCCTAGTTTTAAAGTCTTCAATATCGCCATTATTGACCTCAGTTTTCTCCATTTTCTTCAGTCGTCACTCAAATACATCTCACTGGTTATCGTGATGATATCACAGCTGACCTCTTCTTGGTCTGTTCTGTAAATAGAAGAAACTTGAAATCAATAGATACAGTTATCTGCGTATCAGCAAAATGACCCCTTGAATAAAGGTTATTTCACGGAACAGGAAGATTTTGATCAGAATTGACGTGTATAATTCTTGTGGAGCATAATTCTCTTGGAGCATTTGTCCACAAATGTTACTAAAGAGCAAGTGCACAAAGTGTTTATAAATCGATCAAAAGCATAGGCCTACAATGTAGAATGAGATACAGTAAAAACCTGCATAAATCTAGGGATGCATAAATTCATAAACCGCCAGTTAAGTACTTCCAGGCTGATTTTAGCCATGTTTGCATAGAGACTATGTTTTAGCGAACTAAGCACCCTTTATATAAGAACAACCATATGAATGTATGGAAGGCACATCAGCCTGTTACCAAGAATCACAGATTCCTTTAGGTATGCTTTTATTGTACAACATTCTTTATAAATCCGATTTTGATGCAGGCTCAGTTCCTTCTTACCTAGTTCCTAGACACATTGGTAAAAGAGCAAGGTTACAGCGACATGTATAGGTCGCACATCTTGAGATACGTCATGTTAATTTACGAACTGGTCCAACGTTTAGGCGAAAACAGTAATACGAAGCAAATGCAACATAACTTGTGCACGACATACAATACACCTTTCCAGGCTAAAGCTAAAAGGAAGCCAAAAGTCAGACTAACCGGATAAACTTTCCTGAATCACCGCCCACGAATAGACCTTTTAGCTATTCTACAAAAGAGCCTGGATCGAGCGATATTTTTATACAATTTTATATGCGAGGTTCGATAGAGTGGCGTTAGAGCTTCGATCGCAATTGTGCACATTCGAAAATTCTACAAAATGTAATGAAATATCGTTCGATCCACATTCGTTTTCAGAATAGCTAAAAGGTCTATTGGAAGACGATGATTTAAAGGTGACCTGACTGAAGCAAAAACTTTTATTGATGAAAATGAACAGAAAAGGCAAATGATAAAGAATAACTATCAAAATATACTTTAACGCCATAGAAAATAAGAACTAAACGTATCGGGATCAGGCTGTGCCCTTCGTCAGTAAAGGAAATTAGTAGCAGCGAAGAACATGGAGAAGAAGAGAATGTTTAATCAGAGACTCTGGTTTAATAGAGCGGTAGGATCGAGCAAGTAACGGAAGAATATGACGAGCGAATAAAGAACGGTCAGAAGTAATAGGAAATAAAATCATAGAAAGGAAAATTGCTTGTTAAAGGCTCTGTTTCATCCAGCATTCCTTGCACGTGTCGTCTTTTGCTTTGCCTTTGTTGTCGCCATTTTCATGGCCCATGAAAATGGCGACAAACAAAGGCCAACCAAAAGACGACACGTGCAAGGAATGCTGGATGAAACAGAGCCTTTAAGTCCTTTCGGAACACGTGTGTCCAATTTAAAAATAATTCTCTTCTCCAACGTCTTTCTTCTTGGCGAGTCTATGGGGGCATCTAATAGTCCGAGAATAGACATGTCTTGATAAGAAATGAAATGATAAAGAAATGATGAAGGACAAAGAATCCTGTTTGACTTTCCTTGATATCTCATATTAAGTTTCAGATGAGGAAGTCATTTTTTGTTTGCAAATTACTAGGATGAAAAATGGAAATATGGCTGTATCAAATCTTTGAAAAAATGCAGTTGCAGGAGACATTTCAACCGAGCTGAATAAATGTAATAAAATTTCTCTCATGGCTTAGTCTGATAATTTAGAAAGGCATGTTGACTGAGAAAAGATTTTAATGAGACTTCTCTTTAGAAATATGGCCTGTTGCGACAGATCAACACGTTTACTATAGTCTCTTCTTGTACTTCTCATACAGCTTTATCCTCAATGTCTAAATCAAATTCTGAAATCTATTTGCGAGCTAAGGCATATTTATAGTCTCTAGGAATGCTACTAGAAATTTCTGTCCTAGAATATTCTAGAAAGTTCTAATTAAATTTAGTCTCTAAATGATAATAATGAGTAATAAAATTAAGTTCTGATATTGTTCCTGTTTGATACTAGTTCTTTCGAGAATGTTCTAGTCATGTTCAGAAAGTTCCAGAATGTTCTTTCAATTTCGTGATCATTCGCGACATGGCCAAGCTATAATTTTACTTGTAACTGAAAAAGATTCCTGCGTCCTTTACGTTTCCTCGCTTCAGCTGTCTCTTGCAAAACAAAGGTTAAATTTCTAAAAAAACCTTACAAAACTGGCTTGCATCGAGGGGAGTTTCACTCTCTAAAATCTCGTAAACCATTGACAGAGGTCATTTTGTCGTAAGAAAAATCCTTAAAAAGCCACGAAAATCTTACTGTTTTAAAAAACCTCGTAAGCTTTTTCAGAACAGTGGTACACCCCCTTTTGACTTGGACAAACGTAGATATTTGAAAAGCTTAATATCTCAAGAAGATGAAAGATATAGAGTTAGATGGAACATGAGAAAGAAAAGAAAATACAGGTACCTTATTGATTTATAAAAGCCCGTCGAAAGTCAGGAACACATCGTTAGCCAAGAACTTCGAGAACAACCCAAGTTTTCGTGTATTTCACCGATAAAAGTCTCTCAAAATCTAATTCTCTTGCAAACCAAACGTCAACTGCATTTGGTGTGTGAAAGTAACCTTATAGCTTTCGATAGCTTTAACATCTCAGAATGTCTCTTCATCAGCAGTAAACAAATCCTGTTTGTAATGCTGTTTACACCCACTTCATATCACGTGATTATCCTCTCGAGGAAAGTCTCTCCTCGTGCAAGTTACAGCAGTAGTCAGCTGGGTTAACGGTATGTCCGTAAACAAGGGGCTGGGCACGAGTGATAAAGCTATCGAAATGGGTGAAACTGACACGAGCAAAAGCTTGGGAGACAAAGAGTGTCTGAGTTTTCTTTGTTTAGATTTTCCCTTTGTCTTTTACCGAGAAGAACTCCGCAACACACCAGAAAGAACGTGGATGGAGGAACTGTGTCAACAACAGATAAAGAGAGGATTTCCCAAGGGGATATAAACAACGTTGTCAGCTAAATTTGACTTGTTGGTTCTCAAGTGTTTGGCAACCGACCGTCCTAAAACATGGAATGAGAAATAACGGAACAGAAAGAAATAATGGAATGCACTTGGAGATAACATGGGGGAGGAGCCTCGAAGACCTCCTACTTAGAGAACTCGTCCGGGAGCCTTCTCGTAGCTCAGGGACCAGGAGTGATTCTGTCGATTCATGATATCCTGCTCCCTTCTAATTCAAGTTGTAAATCTCCGTTACATTCCAGCGTTCCATGTTTTGAAAAAGCAGGGTAAACATAGTTAAGACGTATGTATGGACTTATGTCCCAGGGGGGTACTGCCTAAGGCCTGGTTCACGCAAGGTCGTTTGGGTCGTTAAGGTCGTGCAAAAAGACCTGGACTTGCAAAAAGTATATCTTTTGGTAATAGACCTAATCGGCTAAGGTTTGTTTTACCCATTCCAAGTCATATGACCATGCCCATGGGAATTTTTGGTATTATGCTACTTTTTGCGTTCATGGCACAACTTTGCATGGCATGAAATTTGTCGGAGAAATCAAAAGATGTTTTATCAAGAGATTGATCACATGACTTGAAATGGGTATAAACAAACCTTAGCCGATTTTGTCTATACACGTCTTGGAACAAATAAAAAAGAAGAAAAAAAAAAGAGGAGGGACCATCATCCTGAACCCAAAAACAGTAATGTTTGCATTAATGAATGAAAATCTTTCAACCCAATTTGTTGTCATCCTAAGAAACGTCCAGTGCTGCTTCCAGTTATTAGCCTCTTTTACAGCAGTGAATGCTCTTAGCATTAGCAAAACTGTTTTCTTGCCAGATTGGGTCTGCAGGGTATCATCACATATGTTTGGAATATACAAGTGTATCTTATACCATGGTATAACACCCTGTTTTAATCAGGCTGTTTGTCAAATGGGCTATTCCATTTTTACTCCATACAGGGGGATGGAAGTAAAATTCCAGGGGTTTCCTCAAAAGGAATTTCTGGGGGGTCAAAATTTCTTAAATATGCTTTTCTGGGGGGTAAAAATATTTTAACAAATATTTTCTAGGGGCTAATGCACCTTCATGAAGATCTCCAGGGAGGCTGTAGAACATATCCCCTTTTCACATTCATGCTGTCCATCATTTCCAAGGGGATTCTCAATTCAATTTGCAGTTTCTGAGGTGGTGGCTCCTAACTAATGACTCTTTTCCAAGGGGTGCTATGACTGAAATCTTACTTCCATCCCCCTGTATGGTTAAAAAATGGAATAGCCCTATGAGGACTTTAGTGTATCTCACAAAGACAAAGGTGTCACTTCGAGGATAACGTCGAGATCCATTCCTAGGGTGAGCCAATCTGTGCATCCGGAATTTCTCTTTAGATATTGCATTCAGGCTGCATTTGCATAATTGACAGTACTAAAATTATGTGGAAAATGCAAGGATTTGGCATGACTACCATGAAGGCAGGTGGCTGATGTGGTGTCAACAACATGAAATATGTGAATCAAATAGGCCATATAATGTAACGACAAAGGCTTGTAAAAGTCATGCAAACTTTTCAGAAATCATATATTTTAGTTACCTGTCGTTGTCTGCAGGCTCCACAGTTACGATTTTCTGATGCGATTACCAGGACAGAAGTCACAAAGTTATTCAATTTGGAGATTTCTTGGTCGTCTGTATGTGTCGTCTTCATGCCAAACCAAACGAGTGATCGAGAAAATCAAGTCGATGTCAAGCTTCATAAACCATCTCTGTTCAAGTTCTTCTGTTTTGTACAATGCCCGAGATCTTTTACAAATTTGATTGTGTGCAAAGACCATGTCAAAAGCCACGGCAATTGTCTCATTTCTTTGACTGTGCTTCTTTACGGCCTAATCTCAGCTTCAAACCCAGTGTGTTTTGAAATCTTGAGCCGCAGGAGTACGGTAAACAACATTTGTGACGTCAGAACACATGCTCACTCACACAAATATGATTCTTAGAACTATTGCGCCCCCACAGCGGCGTGCGATGCACATTGAACTGGCGATGGATCAGTGAGGCGTTGGACAAAATCCGTCATGCTTTTTGTTGTGGCTTTCCTTTTCGTGCCCGTTTCGTGGTGGTGCTGTAATGTGTCGTGGAGTGGTTTCAGTGTGTCGTGGAGTGATTTTAGTTTGTCACATAGTGGTTTTAGGCTCCATCCACACGTATCCAGATTTTTTGAAAACCTTTTTATCCGTATCAAAAATATCTGCGTCCACGCGAGGAGTGTTTTCAAAATATTCCCCGTCCACACAAAAACGATGTGTAATTTGAAATCCGAAAACAGATAAACAAAATACCCTCGCGTGATCCCCAAAGATCTGAGCGCATGCTCTGATGGGTTATAAATCGACACTGTGACGTCAGCGTTTTCGGAAAGCTCTGTTTTCACCCGTCCACACAAGAACAGGAAAAGGGCGTGCTCATGAATGTCCACCCTGGAGAGTGTTTTGGAAAAGCTGCATTTTCCGTGACTGAAAACACCCTCTCCGTGTGGACGCTAACCCGACCCGGGCCTTAGAATGCCACGTGTTGGTCTCGTCATATCATGGGTATAGTCTGAGTCGTTGAGTGGTCTCGGATCTAAGTCGAGTTCTGACTACTACTTTTTGGTGGTATGAGTGAAGCCACACAAAGACTGCACAATGGACACTTGCTAAAAGCAATGGTGTTTACAGGTCTGGTCTTGTCGTTGTTTCATTTCTGTCAAAGACACTGGCTAATAGTGCCACTGACCGACAATAATTGATAATAGTACTCGTTGCCAGATCCCCATACCATAAAAGGCTGAAGTATTTGGCGATTTTTGCTTAATTTTCTCAGCATTGGAAATAAGATTTGCAAAAAAATGGTGAAATTTCCCATGTTCTTTGATCTTTGTGTCGGAAATTTTGAGGAAACGGACACTTTCTTAAAAGTTTCCTAAAAGGGAGATAGAAATTTCCGTTTCCCTTCAATTTCCCAGAGAAAACTGTCCGTTTTCCCTAATTTCCCAAGCAAAAACTACTGGGAAATTTAGATATTTCTCGTTGAATCCTCCAAAAAGTTGATTTCGGGGTCCTCGAGGGGTCATGATAAATTGTGAAATTCAGGTTTACAGCAATTTAGAGAAATTGAAACATTGACTGGAAAACAACACAGCTTTGTTAAGAACTTTAGTATTAGTACGACCACAAGAATTTTGAGGGTCATTTCAGAAAAAAAAAATCAAATCAGTGTAGAGTCGAAATTCCAAATATTAATAAGACGAATCCATGGTAGTGATCGGCTAGGCCATGATTTCTATTTACGGACGTTTCGAGACAGCTTGTCGCATCCTCAGCTGATTGAAGAAATTGACGGGCGAGGTTTTCAAACAACAACAATCATTTGTATTTTAAAAATCACGCACGTTGAATTTTTTATTCAACTGAGGATGCGACAAGCTGTCTTGAAACTTCCGTAAATGAAGATCATGGCCTACTTGAATCAACATCAATTGTATCTAGCATGGATTGTCTCACTAGTAATTCGAAGTTCGACTCTAAAATGATTGGTTTGTCTTTTTCTGAAATGACCCTCCAAATGCTCGTCGTGGTACTGATACTAAAATTTAGAAACTCTGCAAGAAGCTTTCGCAAAACGGACTCGACCCAAAATTAAGAAACCGTAAAGTTTGGAGCCAAGCTTCTTACCGAAAATGAGTGCTATCAAAAGAATTGTGAGGCCTTAATGATATAACTGGAAGAAGGAGATCTCCTATTTGACTACGGTGCGACAAACAGAGTCATAACTGATCTAACATATTTCTATCATAGAATCTACTCTCGACTGCACTAATATCTGATCTATAAATTGTTATAATATTTGATTTAAAAATGTATAAAAAGATAAAGTAACTAAATATCAATTACTTAAGTTTGAACAAGTTTAAAGTTCTCTCTGACCATCTAACATTGCTAAAACGAAATATGAACTCTGTACAGCATTTACTAAATTGTATCACGAATCTTAAATTTGAAAAAATATTTGGTATGCATGCAGTAGCTACAAACGTTAACAGTTTAAAAAATTGTATACTTATAACCTAACAATCTCTGCTACGTATGCAGCTGCTCTTGTTGTTCAATAAAGTGAGGAAAATTTCGTTTGGTGTAGTGCCAATCACTCACTTCCTCCAAGAAAAACCTAAGCTGTGTTCAGGCATGGATGACAAGGTTAATATGTGCTCTGTCCTGTTTGCACGGCTGTTGAAAAGCGGTTGATTTAGGGAAATCTTCCCTCAGCTGTCAAAGCCTTTTTCGTGTACTAGCGACAGCATTCTTCGTACATGAATAAATCATCTCTTTTATTTTGTATTCCATATTCATCGAAAGGAATCATATCGCCCAAGAGTTGCGTTGCAACCAGAAAATGTCCAAGTAAAAAGGCAACTATTTGCAAAAACAGTTATTTGATGGCAACTATCTCCCTTACATGTGCGAAATTTCATTCGATTCTAAAGAATTCTTGCTTTTCACTTTATTCATTAAGTTACATGGTACATGCAGATCATTAGAGTGACGTCCTTCATACGTGCTCAGATTCAGTACCTGCGAATTGCTTTGTCCAGTTTCAAGGCTCCCATCCTGTCAGTAACTCTGCTTTCCGCTTAAGTGAGCAGCGAGATGCCCTTTCGCAAAACCACTTTCAATGACTTAGTAAAATGGATGGTGTTTTGCCTAGTCTGGGTGGTCGAAAGATGTAAATGACAATACCTTCGTCAACGCTGGCTTCCCTGATCCTGATTCAAATCTTCTCTTTGATTTCAGAAAAGTGGATTGATCTCCACATCTATAACTTGACAGTTGATCTAAAATTCTACCACGTCTCATTGAAAAAGCTATCGGGAGGGAGGGGGGGGGGGGGATTTTCGCAAAAACTGATCAAAGTTACTATAACTCTATCATCCTCTTGGGGTATTTTGCAATTGTTGCTCACATGTTGTGTTCCGCCCTGGGAGAGATTTCTTGGAATCCAAGAACTGTTCAGAATATTAGTCAATAGAAAACGTAGTATAAGGAAGTATAGGGAATGGGGGAGTGGGTGGATCTTCTTAACTACTGAAGGATACGGTTCCATCTGAAGGATACGGTAACGAAAAGTTTCGTGATTTTCTGAAACAGTAATGGGAGGGAAAAAGATAAATGATAGTAGCACAGGTAAATTAGCTCTTTCATTCACCAGGAGCGTTCGGAATTTCTTATCTTGTTTTTACTGGCTTTGGAGAATAGTGAATATCTCAAAGCAATACCCATCAACATATTTTTCAGGGTCAACAAAAAAAAGATCTCATGATACTTTTCCAAGCCCTAAATAGGTGGTCAAAGTTTTCTGCGCATTCGACTTAATAAACTGTTCAGATAATGATGTCAGCTTTTTGTCCGTAAGCAAAGGAGGATGTTTAGCTCTTCCTCTTTTCTCCATAATGCTTTTGTACATATTTTTAACATCTTCCCTGTAAAAAGAGCGCTGCATTACAGATTTGCAATAGAGAAGTACACTAAAACCTGAACATAGAGCCTTCTCGAATACGAACCTGCGGGCCTGAAATTTTCAATGTTTATTCCCTTATGTAAGAACCTTAAATTTCAAGGATCTAATTTTAAGCAGTGACAATCCAAAGCATTAGCATGATTGTATTGGGTGAGTGAAAAAAGAGGTTTAAGCGTTTGGAGGGCTACACAATGAAAAGTATGTGCCAGGTATCAAAAACTAAAATTTTAATCTATCAGTCAAAGGCTAACTTAGATGAGAAAATTTGTCGGTAACATCACACGTTGGAAAATGTCGGTATGGGGTTTGTATGGGAATAGAGAGCTCCACGTTCCATTCTAGTCCATGATTTATGTGGGTTGAAGTTTAAATTCAATGTCATTGTCAGTTTTAGAATAGAATTTTAATTTCAATAGCAGATAAATTATGGACCAAATGGAATGAGGAATCCTTCTTCCCATTACCTTTTCCTTTTCCGGAAGTACCTTTTCCGCAATACATCAATGGTAGAATCCATCGTTTAGGCTAGTGCCAACTAAGACCTAATTTACTACGTCTAAGCCCCTGGTTGTTGTGTAAATTTTTTTCGGATTAAACAATCAAACAAGGTATGCAGTTAGGTAGGACATGATTATATAATGAATAATATTGTACACTCACCTTAATCTGGTCGTTTCTTCGGTGGTTTCATGAGCCTCTGGTTTGCTCCTCTTTAAAAGATTTGCACTCCTATGGTAATTAACACAAGAGTGGATATTAACTAATAATTGTAAATAAATATCAACTAGAATTTAGACATCTCACTTCTTCGTGAATCATCCGGCCTGTTTCAAATTTAAATGTCAAAACTTACCAATGGGAGAGGTTTCTCCTCAATTTCAACGATTATGAACAGGAGTTCCTGAATACTTCCAAGGACATGTTTCGGAGTTTTTTGGCCCCGTTTACAAGAGATCGGATCCAAATGGATTCATTCCCAAACTGTAACGGATAGGCCTTGCGTTTACACGGGACTAAACGGATCCGAACTCATTTGGATCTGCTATCCGTACCCAAACGGGATCACTTTTGAAAGTGATCCCGTTTGGATCCGATCCTAAAAAGGTCTCTTGCAAACGGGTGGGATCGGATCCAAACTGGTACGGATAGGAAGTGACATGATTAAACAGAAAATCCTTCGTTGACATTTCAAAGAGGGTAATCACAGATGAGACACAGTCTATTAGAGTGCAAAATTTCAAAGGATTTGATTGAAATAAGAGAAAAGGTTTACCAGAGCGCTGCTAAGAGCTCATAGAATTCACATGGATCCGGTCCCGTGTAAACGGGGCCTTAAATACCGGGTATCTAAAAAAATTACTCCAGTTTGAAAAGTCCCTGAAATTTTAAACGAAATCAAAAAATTTCCTTTTGATCTATTTTGTCAATGATCTACCGGGTGTCCCAAAAAAAATCGCAATAGATTTTAGAAACAGAAAGAATTTAGATCGAATCAATCCAAAATATTTTTTAAAATAATTTTCGATAGTCAGTATGAAGATGGATACCTAACTGGTTGATGTTGATAGATTGACAGTAGGGATATTAACCTTGAAAGTAAAATTTTGCCTCCATTTCCAAACTGGAGCTCATGGGTTTTGGCTTAAACTGCAAATGCGTTGTTTGGGAAATCTCCGGAATTAACGCGACATACGAGCGTAAAGCCTTGTCCTGAGGAAAATATCTGAATGGAAATACAAACCTTAACTTCACAACGAAATACATCAATTTTGCCCTCGAGAGAAATCTTTCCTTGTCCTAAAAAGTCTAAAAAGGTTAGAATTGCATCTGTTACACAGCTGGAAATGTTTGCTTAAAGTAAATGAACTGAGAAATAGCGACATAATCCAAACATAGGACAAAAGAACCGCAGGCGCCAATTATCTTCCTTTTGTTTTCATCGATCAAAAATATCAAATACAATAGCTTGTATTTAGATTCACCCAGTCCCCCGAGCTAAGTTTGATTTTAATCCCGTTGATGGGGGAGGGGTCAAAGAGAGCTTTTACGGAATTCCCTATAATCTCCTTGCATTTAACTCTTAGAAGTCTCTTGATTGATTAAAAATTGATTGATTGATTGATTGATTTAATTGATTAAAAAATGTTGTTAGAGGAAATCCTTAACATATGTTTACCTTGTTTTCAACACGAAAGGTTTTAGGGCGGTCAATGGGCCTGGGCGGCAGTTTTGTGCAAGGAGCGAGGAGTCGTCGGTGTTTGCAAAGGATCGTCGTCATTTCTGAGAAAGCTTAGAACGAACAAAAACAAACGATACGTTCCTTGGTCACTCAGGTAGGTCCAGTTAAGTTTTCATCAGGTTCCAATACGTTAATGCAGAGAAATCTTGCAATATGCAATGATAACCAAAAGATTATAAAATCTAAAATTTCACGCCGCATGGTCTCGAAAACTCCATTGGAATCCCCCGTTAGATCTACCGTGAAAGGGTCTATTTTGAAGATACTTTAAACAAGAGTACTTTTTTCGGACACCTGGTATTATTTTTGGAACATGACAAACCATGAGGAATTATTGGCGAATACGACTTACCAAGTACCAATTTGTCTTTCGACATCAGAACTGAAAAGTGCGAGACAAAAATGATAAACCAGCAAGAGGATTCCAAATCCAAATCAAACAGTATTTAGCTTGTTGGATGCTTCTTGGACCTACAATCCTTGCCAAAAAAATTGAAAAAAAACTTCATTTTGCTGCTTTTTCGTCTTCTTAACCATGCAAAATATATCGCTGGAAACTTCACCTCTTTCTTTTTTCCGCGCCCCCTGCCCCCTGAACAATGTTGGTCCGAAAATATGACCACCAGACTTGAAGGAAAGTAATTCGGCTGCCTGGTTGTGCCCTAACGCACTGCGTAATTGCACAAGAAAACAACATTGTCAGGGGGAGGGGGAGAGAACTGGGAAAATATGCGATTTTTTCAAGAGTTTTGGCAAAGACTTTAGGAACATTTTTCTGCCAACGTGAAGTCTACATTTACGTTTATAAGGGTTGCTTATTAGTTTTCCAAGTATAACATGCACACAGGGTACATATTCTTCATCAAAGTTTCAACAAGACGCTCCTACAGCAGCCCGAGAATTGCATGAATATTGACATCAATAAACGGTGCGAAAAGTGGAGCTATCTATAAATACATAGAGCAAAAAACGCCTCAACAATTTAGCGGTTCTCTCGCTAGACATCATCTACGCACATGCCGATAAAATGAAATAAATAAAACAGGCTAATATGAGACTTTCCGTGGTGGCTTTAAGCAACCTAATGGTACCTCAGCTGTCTAGAAATCAGTTTACGGTGTACACAAAATAATATAAAAATGTTTATCCGCGCAAAGTTTCTTGACAAAAGTATTGCTAGAGATTACTGACTAAGCGCCATTTGAAATTATGAAGAAGAAAAAACTCACTTTTCAAGACGAAGAGCTTCCGCTGGATCTAAAATGAAAGAATATTTGATTTAGTTTTTAATTTATGTAAATATAGACAAGAACGTTCAGAAGTAACACAAGACTTACCATGTGATGATTGTAAAGATTGTAAAGGTGGTGTGTCCATGTAAGTACAGCCGTGTATACTGTATACACTCTGTCAGCATATGCTGACAAGATGATGACGAAGAACTTAACGCAGCGCACTGTCATTGGTAGAATTTAACTGATTACGCGCAAACTAAAAGTCAAATTCCATAAGGGTGATTTTATGAGGATGACGAAATGGACTTGGAGCAAGTCTATTCACGGTATTGCTATTCCAGATGGAATAGCGAGTCTGGTTACTTGTGTTGCATGTAGATTACAGGAATAATCTCTCTTGCCTCCGTATCAATAAACCTCGCTTTCACTTGCATTAGAATGAATGAGCTTTCTTCTCTCTGTCTTTCACTTCCTGTAAGATCTGTATTTAAGTTGTAGTAATATGTAAATTGAATCAGTCAGTATCAGGATATTTGTCACACAACAACGTCTTTTTCTGGCTCCGTGTCTGCGCACGTAAAATAGCACGCAGTTATTGTAACACCGATCCCCTTTACATGCAGTCAAGGGGGGGGGGGCGAGGCTTTAATAAAGTGCTTCACAAGATGTTCTGATTGGTTTTCTACAACAGATAGTATACGTACGTAGAACCCTTAGGGCAGTTGCACGTTGTCCATATCTCCATGAATGATTATCTCTCTGAAACAAATTGATACTTGATTACATCAATACTGGCTTGCATGAGGCATAAAAACATAAATGTGCATGTATGGACTTACGTAGGTCATACCCATTCGTACCAGAATTGCCACCAAAAGGTTTTACTCCTGCGTGAGAGGTAAATCCTTATTTTGAAAGTAATGTTTTAAAGGTTTCTGGACCTCGCGGGAGTCATTCTTCGCTCTTTATTATGTCCTAGATAATTGACACTTGCAGACAACAGTGCTAAAGCAATCTTATCCCCGAGTTTGTTGTTCTACTGTTACTCTGGAATACCAGAAGCTGCAATTTGCATATTACGTCTGTGAAGTAAATCGTTAGTGCGCATGCGATCTAGAGCCCCTTTGGGGGATTCCTGGAGGCTCATAACTTAGCCTGTTCGTATCCCCAACAAATCCTGCGAACGAGGTTTGTGATAAAGATGGTATTGAGGAATTTTTCAACATGATCCTTAACACTTCAAACTTAATTTTGATTTATATGATTGGCATATTTACAATGTGATCTAAATAATCACGGAAAGCGGTTCCCTAACGTAAATGCATCCCAAAGAACAAATTTCAAGAAATGACTTTAATTAAGAAACAAAGGTTTACAAAATATACAGAAAGTTGCTTTTACCATAAGCAGATCTAACGTACCTGCGAATCATCTGTGTTGATGTTTATGCTAAAGTAGGGTGATAGATTGTTGTATATGTCTGGTGAAAATGGGCTCCTGAAAGACAAAATTAGAATGGTTCCATGACTAAGATGCATGACTAAGCCACTAAGCTACAACACAGCAGAAACGGTGTAAAACTAGCTGTTAACATTGTTAAGTGGGTGCAGCTCAAGAGTTTTTAATAGAATAATCTGCAAATGCTTTGAGAACAAATTCTCTAGAGCTTCAAACAATTAAGAAATGCCAAACGGCTGTAAATTCCAAGTCAGCTTAATATAACTACAGTATTAATCATACACAACAAAATATTGATGTCAGTTAAAGCATTAAATTGCATGATGTCATCGAACAATCTGAGATAAGGAAGTGTTTGAATAGGTAAGCTTTTTGAAATGATAAATCAAGAGTCTAAGGCCCAAGGAAAAAAGTATGAAATGTTGCTGAATTTAGCAATCTGTTGCAGGGAGCTAGGGGGAGGGCTAAAAGCTGCAAGTTTTCGCACATGTGTGCACAGTTTCTGCTCTGTCCTTAGCTACAGGCAATTTTTGCAGGAAGGGACGTCTTTTTAAAGATTACTACTGCTTTATGAACCTTGGATTGGCACTTACTTTTCAGAGTGCAATGTGCAGCGAAGAATATCGAAATGGATCACAGATTTCATCAATAGTCGCAGCTTCGTCGGGTAAAATCTTGGCAAATACATTTCAGTGAAAATCCTTAACAAAAAAATTGGAAAATTTTACCTTTGCCTAGGTATGTAAAATTAAAACTTCACAGTGTGACAAAAACTTGGTTTTATTTTACAGTCTAATCGCCTGCGAACGTGCCTTTTGGTGAGTGTGACTGGCACAAATTCTGAAAAAGGTAGACTCAGAAGACGCGAAATGGTGCTGACTGACACACTACTTCCGAAAGTCGCGGGTTTGGCAGGATTGGGAGGCCTACTTTTTTTAACCTTCTGCTCCAAAATAGGCTACAGGTTTGGCAGACTTCAGAGAGAATCTCGTTTTTATCTTTGAAACTTTAACGGCTAGGTAAATCCATCACGTTGCTATGGAAATCGGTAACTTTACCTTCTGTTACCAAGCACCCGACTCGTCGTCCTGTTTTTCAACTGGAAACCTCATTTTCGCCAGGATGAATCTTAAATCTGTTGTTTTGAAGAAATTTGTGTTTGACTGGGAAATTTGTTTCCGTCCATGCAAAGTCCACTGTTTTCAGCATTTGGTAAGTTTGGTATAGACTTATTGCGTCGAGTCCTATTAATCGCTACCATCCCGCCTCCTACTCGCTCAGATTAGAAAAGTATTTTTTAACATTCAGAAAAAATTTTATGATATTATTTAAATTCTACTACACTTTATAACTATACGAAACTACGGGGACAATACCACAAGGAGCGAAAAAAACACGACTACCCAATGGCTACATGAAACTCAACGAGGATGATACAAGGAAACTTTACGCAAAGAAACGAGGGAACAAAAATATATAGACGAACAGCATAAAGTCAAAAGCAAAAAATATGGCGCTAAGCAAAGATTTAAGGCAGCTTGTAACAAAGTAATTGAAGATTAAAAGTCTAAAACTTTAAAGTATAGTATGAGTGAGTACGGTGGGTGGATGGTAGATACCACCAAAGACATTGGATGGATTAGAATGAATTGAGTCATTCTCGATAGCGGAGAGATTGAAGCATCTTTTTAACTTTTCTGAATTTTATTGGCATATGGGTAAATTGGATTTTACTAAGATTTCATGGGTGCGAAATGCCTGAAAGAGGCCCAAAACACTTCACCGAATCACAACGAAAGTCCTCAAACAAAACAATGAAGATAGGACAATTTTTCAAAGCTAAGAGATAGCATCTGCATATCTATCGCTATGGGATTGAAATTCTTCAGTAATTGCTTGAAGTAATTTTCTTATAAACTACCGAATGGGGTTGGGGTGAAATGGTCTTGCGTATTGTTCTGTGTGAAGAATTTCCTTACGAAATGATCAAGCATTTTGAGGCCATCTTTCATGCAATTTGCAGCCAAGAACTTTGGTAACATCAAATTTATCAATAATTTCAGTACTCGAGAACATTTAAGGAAAATAAACAAATTTTTCGATCTATCGGCTTTGCACTAGGGCTAGAAACATTGAAACCTGTCATGTACTCTTAATGCTGTGAATTTTCGAAGGCGGGAACAACTTTCATCTGACTGAGCGGATTATTTGTATTACTTGAAAGATTTTTCTCAAATATCTGAATGGATGCTGACTGAACGTTTATCACGCTGAAAATGTTGATTCTAGCATTACTTACAGCTTTAATCTCTTTACTGAAGACATCATCGTTTTCATCTCATTCTTTAACCTTTCGATTTCTCTCGCTTCTCTTGACCGAGCTCTTGGAGATTTCTTCTGCTTGACAACACCACAAGAACACTCACTCCTCTCCTCCGTTGATTTGGCACTCAACTTACTTTCGGGTCTATCCTCTTTCTCCGTATTAGACTCTGACAGAAGTCCTTCGCTTTCTGAGAGAAATGTTAAAAGAATTCTTCACTTGAAATATCATGAATTTAAAAAGACAAAACAATTCAGTGATCTTTTGGCAATACAGGGTGTCACAAAGTTTTACCCCATTTGCGTGGCTTTCTGGAGGAAAGCTGGACATTCTTTTTGTTCCATTTCTTATACAGCTGTATTGAAAAGGCTTCAATTCACGAGTTTGGGATCTGGTTTTGGCCAATCAGATCAGTGGTTGCTTATCTATGGCAGAAGAATGTAGGAAAAGCGATTTCTTCAAAAACAGTACTTTCTTTGCCCCCATGTTGGCTTCCCACTTGAAAAACGAATCGCTGCCATTGCTCAGAAACTAATTTTTAAACACCATCAGTTAGCAAAAACTTACTATCTACTATGTTTAGCTCCTTATGATCACTATCCGTTGAAGATCTATCCTCAGATTCCTCTTCATCATTCTCTTCTTCATTAACTTGTTCTTCATCTGCACCTTCCGTTATATTACCTTCTGTTACAGGAGGATAATTCTCCGTTATATCTTCTTCATCCTTAACTTCAACTTCCTCTTCCTGTTCATGTTCTTCTCCTTGCGAATCGTCATTGTTCTTTTCTACCGTTTCTTCATCTTCCTCTACAAGTTGCTCTTCCTCATTATCTCCATTGTTTTCATTATTTGAAGTTGTTGGGTGATCTTCATCTTCATTTGTATTATCTAAAGTGAGATCGACTCCTTTAGGATTGCACAGACTGCATCAATAAAAGTTCAGATGTTTGAATAGAATCTTCCCTGATAGAGGAATACACTTTCATTTCACACTTTGGTGCTGTGGTGTAAACGTCTGACTCTGCAGCTAAAACAGTCAGGCGGATTCAGCTTCATACTCGGTAGGACACCACCACCCAAGCATCATGACAAAGGGTCGCAGATTCGATTGGGCCTGGTCTACTTCAGCGACCCCAGCGTTTGGCGCAAAGAACCACAACTTAAGCTTCACATGATCGTTGATAGTGCAATTGAAATAATCTTTATGAATTCTCTCACACTTTTATGAACGAAAAAAATATCTATTCAATCAACTCACACTTAAGTTGAAGTTTCCAACATTGTGAAAAGCGACCCCAAAACTGGTAGCATGGCCGAGGTGTTTTGAGCGATGGCAACTCAGAGGAGCCATGACGTTGTCAGTTGTTTCCGCTCTTGTTCTGTTGCCTGGAGTTCTGTTCTTTGACAATATCGCCTGTGATTTCCCAACATCTAATGTGAAACAGACTCCAGTATTTATCAGTAAAGGTGTTCATAAGTAGCTTTTTGTAATTGTATTTAATTGTCTATTTAGGTTTACTTTAGCTGCATGTATTCATGCTACAGCCATGGGGGTGTCATAGTCTTCTGCACCCAATGGCATCGTCCTTGTAGTTTGTAAAGTAATTTGTAGTTTATCAAGTAGTTTGTACTTTTAGTTTGTACTTTGTAATTTTAAAAGTAGTTTGACAGTTTTGTTTGTTTGTGTTTTGTTTCAATTTGTTTTGAGTGGGCTTGCCAGGATTCTAGCTACTGAAAGCTAATTTAGGCCCAATGTGTATGCAGCATTCAGGCATGCAACCCCTAGTTTAACGTCCCTTCCAAAGGACGACAAGGTTAGTTGCGAGATCAGGCCTCCGAGGCCACCCATCTTGTGTTTTACCTCACTTGACCAAGCTTAACTTTAGTCACCTGATAAAGACAGTATAAGTTACTCGGCCACTCACCGCAAGTTGTCAGTAAGTTTGTTTTTTGTAAATTTCCACAATGAATTCGTATGTAAAAACATAGATGAATTTAACGTAGAGCAAAGAGAAGCTGTGTTTGTTTTGTTTTTGCTGTGTTGCAGCATCTATTCTCCAACCAGTGCATAATTGACCTTTTAGCTATTCTAGAAAAGAATGTGGATCGAACGATATTTCATTTCATTTTGTAGAATTTTCGAATGTGCACAATTGCGATCGAAGCTCTAACGCCACTCAATCGAACCTCGTGCATAAAAATGTATAAAAATATCGCTCGATCCAGGCACTTTTGTAGAATGGCTAAAAGGTCTATTAGCGAGTTCTCCGAGCCCCTCTTACCTGATTCAATGTCATCTTCTTGCTCCTCTGGAATAGTGGAATTATTATCCTTGGGCAATGTTTTGTTGATTTGCACCACCTTTTCATTGCTCTGCATGAATGAATTTTAATTATTCGACATGCAGTAGAAATACGACAAAAGTTTAGAAATTCCATTCTAATAGAGGAGGATGTTAGAAAAATTCATTTGCAAACACAGTCAGCGATAAATTGAAGTACCCGTTGACCCAGAAAGAATGACCCAATGCACTCTGTTTCAGAAAAAAGTACATGGCTTGAAATGCTTTAGATCCTGTTCTGTCACTAAAAGATTAGCCTATGTTATGAGTATCTTTGCAATTTTTTCAGCACGGTAAATTTCCCAAATTAAAGATTTCAAAGAAAAGAGTTCACTTGAAATCCTCAAAATTTGTCACAAATAATGGGTTGATTCAAGGCTATTTCATATCTTCAAAAAAGTCTTTAAGGAAAATGTCAGTGACCCTGCATTAGTGCAACCTACTGCATCTCAGGGTGGGGGATTGGGGGAATGAAATGATAAAATAGCTGCACTCCAGCAATAAATCTAGCAATGTCTATGAAATGCTCAATGCTCATGAGTAACACATGTATGCCAATTGGATCCACAACAGACCTCTTAGATACTTATGAATTTTCAAATATCATTGTTACATTTTGAGTATGCAAAAATGGTGATAAGAGCTCTAACATCACTCATTCAAAGCTGTTGCATAAAGATGTAAGAAAATATTGCTCAACTGTGATTCTTTTGACAACTTATGGTCTAATTTATTCCCTTCAGCTTATTACGATCAGGCCTGTCCATGACTTGGCTATTCCATGTATCATATGTGAAATTGCCGATTATTCAATCAATTGGAGGACTGCATGCAAATACTGCATAATAGGCAAAAAGCAATGATGGCAATGGAACAGAATTCTTAGAATAAAAGTTCATTATATATAGACATAATAACTGAGCAGTCACTCCCAATCATCAATTCCATCTTCAATGGCATTCCTGTCTTGTTAGAAGATGGTCTATGAAAATCAAATACTGTATTTTCTCAAGATTAGTGATGCATGAGCACGGATTGGCGGTTCATGAGTGATTATTTCAGCAAAGTCTACTATTGCATGCAGCTGATTACTTGTCAGCACAATTCAGTTAATCAGCAATGCAAAATAGTATTCCATTAGTAATTGATTAATTGGACCTTGATAACTAAATTGATTAATGAAAGGGGGAGTTCTCTCTCTCTCAATTAGTTTACCTATTGGGAGATATCCTCCTTTTAAGAAATTCCCTGCATATATACAAATTCCCTTATAAATTTGCCATTTTGTTTTGTATTTTTTCATTGAAATTTGCTGCTTGGTAGTACGTTGTATAATTTCAATGGCATTTGTATGAGTGGAATTTTAAAATGAAATGAACTCAAAGGTTGATGGATAGATAGGCTCAATTAAGACATTCTGTTATCTCATTCAAATAAAGTAAAAATAAGGAGGGGCAAAAATGATGAGGGGCAAGGTTTGCATGGTGAATCAAAATAACAAGAAAGCAAAGGTTCTTCGTTACTTCGTGTCCCAGTGGTGCAAAATTTATAATAACCTACCTCTCCATCATGCAATGCCTCATCAATTGTAGGATGCTGTAATAATGAAGCTTTGTCAAGGCTAAGGGTGCTACCATCACTTCTGTGAATAAGAACTGCAGATGGAATATCAAGCATTTTTGCTTCTTTTGGAGTTATAAGCAACAGTTCAACTTCATCCCCAGATCCTGAGATTAAATTTTTTATTGTTTCATGTTCTGCTCCTTCAACCTCTACACCATTTCTAGGGAGGAAATAGTGAAATGTTTTACATTTGTATATAGTCTAAGAGGCCCTTTACATGAAGACCCGACATGATACTCATGCCGGTGTAATATGCGTTTCGGTACCCTTATGCAAAAGTGTCCGGGTACACAAACGCATAGCAGAAATTGCCTATGCGAAAGTGTCCCCCTATTGTTTTAGGAAGGGTACACAAATGCATAGTAAAATTCCGTATGCAAATGTGTCCGGGTACACAAACGCATAACAAAAATTGACTATGCGAAAGTGTCCCCCTATTGTTTTAGGAAGGGTACACAAATGCATAGTAAAATTCCGTATGCAAAAGTGTCCGGGTACACAAACGCATAGCAGAAATTGCCTATGTGAAAGTGTCCCCCTATTGTTTTAGGAAGGGTACACAAATGCATAGTAAAATTCCGTATGCAAATGTGTCCGGGTACACAAACGCATAACAAAAATTGACTATGCGAAAGTGTCCCCCTATTGTTTTAGGAAGGGTACACAAATGTATAGTCAAATTCCGTATGCAAATGTGTCCGGGTACACAAACGCATAACAAAAATTGACTATGCGAAAGTGTCCCCCTATTGTTTTAGGAAGGTTACACAAATGTATAGTCAAATTCCGTATGCAAAAGTGTCCTGGTACACAAATGCATAACAAAAACTGCCTATGCGAAAGTGTCCCCCTATTGTTAAGGGTATGCAAATGCATAGTAAAATTCCATATGCAAAAGTGTCCGGGTACACAAACGCATAACAAAAATTGACTATGCGAAGATGTCCCCCTATTGCCCCAGGAAGGGTACGCAAATGCATAGTAAAATTCCATATGCAAAAGTGTCCGGATACACAAACGCATAACAAAAATTGACTATGCGAAGATGTCCCCCTATTGTTGTAGGAAGGGTACGCGAATTCATAGTAAAATTCCGTATGCAAAAGTGTCTGGGTACACAAACGCATAACAAAAATTGCCTATGCGAAAGTGTCCCCCTATTGTTTTAAGAAGGGTACGCGAATGCATAGTAAAATTCCGTATGCAAATGTGTCCGGGTACACAAATGCATAACAAAAACTGCCTATGCGAAAGTGTCCCCCTATTGTTTTACGAAGGGTACGCGAATGCATAGTAAAATTCCGTATGCAAATGTGTCCGGGTACACAAACGCATAACAAAAACTGCCTATGCGAAAGTGTCCTCCTATTGTTTTACGAAGGGTACGCCAATGTACGGTAAAAAATTTTACGACTTGGTATTTCAAACTGTGTTGTTTGAGCTCCTGAAAAAGATTTGAAGCCTAAGTCACAAAATGCCAACAAAATGCCACAGAAAGGTCCAGTGATGCAAAACCGATAAGAAGAAAGCACGGAAATTAGAATGAACACAAGAAAGAAATAGAATGAATGAGAAATGATGTATGATATTTGCATATGAGAACTGCAACACTACAGTACTCACCGTTAACATCTCAAGAGAGCGTGCAGTCTATTTTCTGCCTGAAAATATAAGCACTAAGAATCTTGAAGCATAACGAAACGATATGAGTTTTGCATTCAAGGTATCTGAAGTAGAGTTGAGAGTATTCAAAAGATCTGGTAAAACCTCATGGCAGACAATTCTTCTTGTCATTGTAACTTGGTTTGGTATGCTTCCTCGGAGTTGATGAAACTGGGTTTGTTGAATTGAGGGAAATGGTGCTTTGTTTTTTGCTAGCAGGGCTATAAGAAGTATCCAAAACTTGGGGGCAAGACACTTCATGGGTACTTTCTATCAAGCTAGAGATCCTAAAGGGGCATTTCCGAAAAAGGAACGACATCTTGGTGCACATGCTCCCAGTGCCCCCCCTCGCTCCTAGGCCTCTTGTTGGTCTTTACTTATTACAGCGAATCTGCCTGTCAAAATCGGCCTCGTGACTTTGTCAGTGTCCATTTTAGTGTGGTCTTGTCCACACTTAGTGGTCTGGAAAATTCAAAATGCGGTCTTTAAATTTAGAATGAATGGTCTTGTCACTTTTAAGCTTTTTGCTAATACATATGTAAAAAATGCTTGCATTTTGTATGCTCTCTTTTCCATAGTTGGTCTGGATGCTAATTTTGATTAAATTCCAAATGAAACCATTTTTTGTTTTTTACACTGATGGCAGCCCATGTGTATTTCTCTTGGTCAAGCGTGAATTGGGATTTGACTGGACAGTGAAACCAGGGCAAAAACTTTGAAATCGTAAGAGACCATTCATGAGCAAAATTGTTAGAAGGAAGGACTTTTGCAGAATTGAAGGGTGTCGAAAGGGCCTCTTCTACTTTTTATAATAATTTGTTCTCAATAGTTTTTTTCCTTCATATTGTGGTCTCGTGAATTCGCCTTTAAAAAGGAACTGGCTTTTGTATTGGAAGATGTCGTACCATACCAGCTGAGTCGAAAATGTGCACCGATATCTCGCAAATACGCGTACACTTTTATAAGGAACAGCCCAGAATCTCAAGTGTGGATCGCCAACAAGTTAAGAAACTCCAGTGTCGGGAAGTTAAGAAACTATTTACATACAACAACGTGTTACTTTAGTTTCACTCGTTTCCTGTATCATATTACCCAGAAGTACTTGAATTATGCCAAAAAATTGGAGAGGCATCAAATATCCTTGTTTTGAAATGTTCGCAAGGGCAATGGTAACAAGAAGAATCTCGAAAGAAACTCTGGTACTCAACATCTGATAATTTTAAGCAGCTCTCAGTACAGGCTAAAATCATTGACAGGCTAAAATTCTTGGTTTCTTAAGAAAACAATTACGTGTGTAGCGAGTCGGAGTCAAGCCATTTCAGCACACCATGCGCCGAAGAACTGCTTGATTTATAAGAAGTGACTGAGCCCCCTCTCAAGCTTCAGCCCCGTGGATAATTTTGAAAGGTTTACTACATCACCACACGCATCACCAACCCTACTCCAGTGCCAATATACCCTTCGTTTATTGAAACTTGAGGAATCTTCCCCCACCCGCAAGCGTTATCAGGAACCGTATTTAGTGCTTATCAATCTGAAGTTTGAAGGATTAGTCAACAATTTTATAAAAATAATGGTAGAATTTTGAAGTATTTGCCCGAACTTACTTTTGACTGATAGTAACTCCTTCCCCCAGATTATTAAGATCACCCCTCCAGACCATCCCCTCTAATTTGTACTGGAGACTAGTGTATCATCAGATCTGGGGGTCGAGCCCTTCCCCTTGCCCCTCACCTCTACCCAAAGTGATGGCTTCTTGCTGCCATAGTGACTGAAACGCATATGCGTTTCAGTTCCTGGTTGATTGTCTTTACAGTCATGAAACGCAATAGCGTTGAGGTCACATAAAACAGAGTCACGAAACGCATTGCGTTTCAGGTAGGTACACTTCCGCATAGGGGACACTTCTGCATACTACACCGGCATGAACTCATGTCATCATGTCACCCGATATGAAACTTTCCAAATACGTCATAAAGTTTTCATGTGACTCTGCGAAAACAAAACAGACAACAATCGACAAAGGCAATTTGGTTTTCATATCGCCCCGACATGAGAAAATTCTATTTACATGAGATTTTCATCCCATTTTCATGCCAGCATGACTTTTCATGCCGGCATGAAAAGGCATGTCGCCCCGAAATGAAAGTTTCATATCGCCCCGACATAATGTAAACACAACAGTAGCTCTGACCAGCACCCGATATGAAAACTTGTTCTGGCATGAAACTCATGCCGGCATGAGTTTCATGTCGGGTCTCATGTAAAGGGCCTCTAATTAGGAACCAAAGTGCATTTTTAGGGCTCAACAACGTAGAGGAAGATAGGTATGAATAAAAACGATAAAAGCAAATGCCTAGCTCTATGTTGGAGAACAAAACTGATGATCTCACACATTTGTAGCCTGACTCTCAGATCTATGAGTCAGGCTAACACATTTGTAAACATATTTACCATACAGTCTCAGCACTTCAATGAACAGTACTTGAACTTCCATTGAGAAGACAGCGCAGGTCAGAGTATAAATATTTTGAACCAACAGCAAAATATTTGAAAAGACTTCTGTGAAGTTTTGACAATAAATCTTTGGATTCTACGCCTATTCATGCTGTAGATTATTTTACAGCATGAGCAAACCAAGAATACTTCTGAACAAGATTGGAAAGTTTGACATGCGCGGGGGATTAATCCTCCTACCACTTTATGTTATCTTCATGCAGTGCAGCCATCATCCGCACAATTGCAAAACTTGTACTGACATGACTGCATATTTACTTGTATTGTACGTTGTGCTATGCATATTTTCAATTCAAATTGGCGCAATATCTGCGCTATGTTCATCCCTGCTTGAAAATCCCCTGTGGAAGTTTCAAACTTTCCAATCTGGCTTCTGAATCCTCATTTAGGCCTATCTAGCTAGTCTTATCAGTTTTCTCTGTCATCATATCAATCAGGATCAGGTTTAGCGCGCAGCCTAGCGCCACACAGATCTGAGTTCTCTGTATATAAATTCGAATAGGAAAACAGTCATCTCTTACATCGACAGAATTTTGTCACCAACTGAAATACCACTCTCTTCTGCGACAGAATCTGGCACAACGTCACTGACTGTTTGTAAATTTCTGTATTCTCTGCCATTGATCAACCAACGTGGGCCCCCTTCAGCAACTTGTCCTCGAACTTTGAAGCCAAAACTCTGCTTTTTTCGTCGGAGTTTCACTTTCTTTGGTTGATTAGCAGGTTCTTCTACTTCTTCTTGCGCCATTTCTCTCAGATTAAGCTGCATTTATCGTTTATAATTGGCTAAAACCAAATTTAGTCAAAATGGTTTCTTTGTTCCGCGTTGATTCGTTCACCATTTTGGATTTCGTGAGAATAGGAATGTACCGTTGCTGTGGTTACAGCGTGATTTGTTCTGCATGATTGAGTTGACCTTTGTCTTATTCATGACCCATAACCTATCAAATTAATCATATCAATTTTGTTCCGCGGGTTGATTGACGTGAGACAAATGGACTAAATTAGTGACATAAGACTTTCTGCAGCATATTGACATGTATGTATTGAGACCCGGTCACCGTACCGTGTGTGTGTGTAACTTTATTTTGATTCGATTATTTACAATAGCTAACAATACCGGGTCTTGTATTGAGGGCCTATTAGGCAGCATTGTCGTAAGTTACAATGTATGGTTTGCTCTTCAATAGCGAACTTAATACATTATCGCTGACCTCCTCATCTAATTACTGAAACCATTGAAACTTACCACCCTACCCATATTTAAAATGAGTATTGGTGGAAAACCATCCATTTTTGAACATTCTTCGCCAGTTCTGGATAGCCCAACCATGTTTAAGGAAAATCTGCTGAAAAAGGGTCTGTTTAGAGAATTTTGGGCATTAAAGTATCTATCACATGGGCATTACATACCTGTACCCTCAACATGTTATGTACCCCGCCCGGCCCCCCCCCCGGGTGGTGAGTAATGTCTAAGCACTGGAAAGGCTTCAAACAACCTTGATTTGAAATGTTCAGGAGGCACAGATCTGATGAATTTAAGAAGCTTCCATTACTGGACGATACATTGTTTCTTTTAAAAAATACGTGAACCTAACTTTGAGAGAGGAGTCGAGCATCCAAAACCATGCAGAGGAAACTGGAAATTAAGTTGAAGTCCCATTCAGATGAAATGTCAATAATTTTACAAAATTGGCTTCTTTGGCTTCGTCCTCATATAATGGACCTTTTAACAATATTCCACACACTGGAGAAAATTTATTTAAAAAATCAAAATGTAAGCTGAGTCGTCACGTCTAAACACGATATACTTCCATGAAGAAGAAGGTGTACCAAATTCCGAGCGTGTCATCTCAATGATTGCGCATAGACACTAGGCCTAGGCCGATAGGAGCCACCTGGATACAGACACGTACAAATCTTATGTCATCATGTGTGACAAGAACCTTTTAGCAATTCTTGAAAATAGATTCTGACACGAGCCAAAATTTCTATATACCGGGGGAGTGAAGAGAAGGTTACGCGTTTGGTGGGCTTTGGAATAAAAAGTATGTGGCCGATATTCAAAACTGAAATGTTAATCTGTCAGTCAAAGGCTAACTTGGATGAGAAAATTTTGTTTGGTAAGATGCCTCATCTTATAGACCCAGAAATTAGGAAAATGCTGGTACAGGGCATTTTTGGGAATAAATACTCCACATTTTATTCTGGTCCATGATTTACCTTTTATTGAAATTTGGATTCTGTAACTGGAAATGTAAACTTCAATGCCATATAACTTATGGACCACAATGGAACGTGGAATTCCCGATTCCCATACAAACCCCACACAGCCATTTTCTAATTTATGGATCTTGTAGATTTTACCAAACAAAACTTTCTTATCTAAGTTAGCCGTTGACTGATAGATTTACGTTGTAGTTTTAAACATCGGTCACATCCTTATTATTCAATAGATCGCCAAACGCGCAAACTTTTTGATTCGAACGCGGGTTTCGAAAGAATAGACCTTTTAGCTGTTCTCACAACGAATCAGTGACGTAACGCAGTTTAGGGCACCTTAGTTCAAACTAAGGGCCCCCTACCAAAAGGGGCCCCCGGCAAGAAGTTTTTTCTGTTATCTATTTCGAATCTACATTGGAGTGAAACTTTTAAGTTGCTGTTTTGTTAAAATGGACCTATCCTCAAAATTTTCCTTGGAGTTTTGTCCCCAGGTTCCCTCATTTTCCTGCCTCCTCCACAGATTGGTCCTGGCCTCGATGCTGGCTTGGGCACTGCATATGTTGACAGTAGATCATTGCAATTGTTTAATCTTGTCTGCGCAGCTTACTTACTCGAAGTTGAAGCTGGGCATGGTACTTTTATGCTTCTACCATATCAGTTACAAATGCTTTAGTGGGGGCCTCATGTGGAAAAATCCCTAAGGGCCTCCCCTGTCTCCGTTACGCCACTGCAACGAATGTGGATCGAACGATATTTCAGCACAATTTATAGAATTTTCGAATGTGTACAATCGCGATCGAAGCTCTAACACCACTCTATCGAACCTCGCGTATAAAATTGTATAAAAATATCGCTCCATCCAGGCTCTTCTGTAGAATAGCTAAAAGGTCTATTGGTCGAAGCTGTCTGTTGTGTGTAATCGAAAATTCGTCACATTTCTGCAAAATGTATCCAAATCGCTCGATTCTGAGCTTTGTAGAATAGCTGTAAGATTTCTTAATTGGTCTTTCGATTTTTGGAAAAATGTTTCCCGACATCAAGCTTGCCAAACGATCAGGGGCATCGTGGCCGGGGGGCAGGGGGGCCATAGCCCACCCTTGAATTTAGATCGTCCGATTTTTCGGAAATTTTAAGGTTTTGTCGGAAAATCACTGACTTTGGGCTTGCGCAAAGTACATTCAGTTTAGATCTTTTTGCATCGCTTTCAGTTCTTCCCACAACATTTGCCCTTTTCGTTGCTATTTCATGGACGTTTTCCAGATATCAGTTCTGTTCTTAGCAGCGTTTATACCCTGTGTACCAGTGCCTCGAAAGAATTACGAAGATCTTGCAAGATAAAAGCTCATTGCTTCGGGATACATTGCTGATTTAAACAGGGAGGTCTAAATGAATATTGTCAGATAGCACTAGAAAAGTTAAGTTGGTAAAATACTACGGTACCGTAGCCTTTGAAACATGGATTGTTTTTCACGACTGATAGTTACTGCTCACATCAAAACAGAAAACATGGCTATGCATTTTGTATAGGATGTTTTCGCTTCAGCCTCAAATTCGCTCACTTTCTTTGAAAAAGTCTCTAGTGAAGCCTATGGAAAAGAATATTTGCAGAAATGAAGCTATCATGAAGTTATCAGAGTTATCAAGCTATCTTGCTTATATTTCATTCAGCTACAGTAAATACCCATCTATTTCTAAGCTATTTAAATATTTCCCAAGAAAGCCTTCCGTTAGTCAAAATCTACCGCTTCTTTCAATGGCGACTTCTTTACAAAAAGGGGCACTTTCCAACGATCTGAAGGAAGTGGTCGCAAAAATTTTTCCGGGGGCGTACCCCCGGACCCCCATTTTCCTCGCTTCGCTCTTATTTGGTATCAGCACCCCGAACATGAATTTCGTCCGTACTGGTCTGACCACTGAGCCTCATCCCAGGAAGATTGTTCTTTTTTCATGGTGGTTAATATGGACCTAATCCGAACATATCACTAATAAATCCTACATTTTTCCTTTACTCATTGCGAGCGTCTAGTAAAAGGAAAAAGGGCGAAAATGAAAAATATTATTTTTCAGAAATTTTGGGGCCTTGGCCCCCCTGATAGACAGGTGCCACGACGCCCCTGCAAACGATTTATTTCTTGGATATTTGAAAATGATGACGCCACAGCACCACAAAGTAACAATAATAACTCTGGAGATGCGAGAAAAAATAATTTTAGAACGATCGGGAGAGAGGTCTCGAATGAGACAAAATGGTGATGTAAGTCGCAAGCAGAACGAGGAGGAGAAGAACAAGGAGAACACGGAGAGAGAAATGACGTTAAGTGGAATAGGCAGAACAAGAGGTTATATGTTAGGTTATGGAATAGGAATGAGAAGTGGGGAAAATAAAAACCAAATTGACTATTGACTTGTTTATTTTGAGTTATAGCTGCCCTTAGTTCTACCAGAACTGGAAGACTAGAACAATAAAATGGAGAGTTTTGCTGCACACGGTTCTTTCTTCATAAAAATTTGATACGAAATCTATGTCCTCTGATGCTAAATAGGTTTGACTACATCAATTAATAAAAACACACAGTCCTTTGGCAAGGATGATTCCTGCATTAAGAGTTACTGTAAACAACCTACTGTAGGAAACATCCACATCGTAAGATAATTAGCTAAGTGCAAAATGAGGCTCATCAAAATGAACCATGACATAATTCGTCCACTTGTTTATCGACTTGATTAAAGATTGAGATCCTCAGAGAAAAACGAAAGAAAATTTTTACAATTTGAAACATGAAATAATGATCATTTCAAGGTATGAAACTAAGGCATATACCTTTTTTGCATATGAATCAGTTGAATCAGTTGATGTTTCTGAATATTTCATGAGTGTGAAGTTGAAAAGTGTAATAATGGCAAACTGCAGGATGAGATATGAAATGAACTTACCCCCCCCCCCTACAATGCTGATTTATATCTCCTTTGCGGCTTTGCGGTTCAACTTCGAGACCCTCTACCTCTACTTTATCAAGGCCATTCTGCTACAATGATCTTTAAAACTGAGGCTGTGATGACAAAGACCTTCCTAATGACCTTAACAGAAAAATACTCGAGCTGACTATCTACAAAGATGGTTTATCTACAACCTAATTTTTTACGCCATTCAAGCACTACGTTGTTCTTCCCGAATTCCTTTGTTGTAAATAGTTACGTGTAGCTTTTACTTTTACGTAGTTTTCACTTTTCTCTTTATTTAACCCTATCAGGCCTAGGGTATTTGATGCTCAAGGAAGCCTAGGGGGGGCTGATTCAGCCCCCCTAATTTATTTCTGCTCTGGACAACCTAGAGCCTTGAAACTTTGTATGTGTATAAAACATTATATGGTGAACCCAAAAATGAAATCTATCTTTAGATATGTCACGTGACCTTCCCATGACGTCACATTGTTCAATTTTCAAAGTCAATAGGGTTCAGTACTAAACATTTTCAATCGTCGATTGTGAGAAAACGAAGCATTAAGGACATCAGTTTAATTTCATTGTTATTAATAAAAAATGATGACACCATCACACAGGAATGCAAAGAACGTGCGCATGCGTAGTGCCAAAATCCGTAAAACCATACGCTCAAATTAAAAAATAGTTATCTTGTTGGATAGAGCATCAAAAGTAGTATGTATTCCCTTCTTTTCATCATGTTATCACCTTAGCTGTAGACTTTATTAAGAATTATTCAAAATTTTACACATTTACCTCTCGAAAACTGATCGCGTTTACCCCCTGGAATGAAATTGATTTTTTCAAAAATTAATTTTTGATCGTGACAAGGATAAAAAATAAAAGTCAGATAGTTTCGACTTTGTAAGTGCACTTGGTAAAAATCTACAGACAAAAAACCGCTAGGGGGGGCTGAGGCTTGATAGGGTTAATGGATGCGGGGTCGGTAGACATAGTACTTTTTCCCGTGGTATTGTCTTAGTAGTATTGCAGCGAAGTTTTAAAGGTAACGTAATTAGTAACTTGTATTATAATTTTTTTAATAGAAAATAAAAAGGGCCTAAGTTTGAGGAAAGATCCATTTTCTTCAAGATGTGATCATCACAAGTGTCGATAAACCAGAACGGGACGGATTATATCAGTGTATTTACAATAAATAGCATCATTCAGTTGATAATCATATCAGCAAGACCAAAAGGTTATCATTACCAAAATAAAAAGAAAGTATGCTGCATGGTTAGCAAATATATAGACTTAATACGCAAAAGCCCGCTTTGCAAACCCCGTCTACGAGCCCTGACACAGTTTATCTTGGCTATTTCCTGGTGAAGAAGGTCATGCAAAATTTGTCCCCAAACAAGATGTGAATCTCCACTGAACAATACCCATCATCAGTGAAACCTTGGCTGCAATCCAACCTTGGCCGAACTGGACCAAGTAAAAAGGATTAAGAGAGATACAATGTATATTTTTCACAGAGTGTGGCATGAAAACTTGGTTACCATGGAGACAAGGCTAAAATAGAACATCAAATTAACTTGGTTACCATGGAGACAAGGCTAAAATAGAACATCAAATTTATTACAGTTTCATTGCTGTATGATAGAAAATTAAACTTGCAAAATCTCAGAGGCATCCAGCAAACACAGAAAAACGTATTAATGAAAATGTACAAGGGGGGGGGGGTGGCGGATTCCGCCCCCCAGGTAAGATAGGGATAAGCGCTAGAGCATTTGAAAGACTTGGCAGATCGTACGGTTGCAACGTACACTGTCATAAAATCTCTCCTCTATGGATCGTGTGGTAGTGAGCAAAAAGTGTTTCTTGTCCTCAACACCGTCGTTTGCAGGGCACAATAGATTTACTGTGTCCCTTGATAAACAATCAAATTTAATTGAGAGATCTCGCTTATTTCTGATATGTTGCTGAGCAAATAAGATGATCAGAAAATTATGAAATTCGTAAAAGGTGATCTTGTCTGAGCAACATTCCGGGAAACCCGCTAAAAAGAATATGGTTTAAGAGTCTGATTTATGATGCTTAAGGGTACTATGCCTGCTGCATAAAGGAATCGGACCCCTAGTTTAAAGTCCCTTCCGAAGGAAGTGAGCTGTTTGGCCAGGCATCGCGAAGGTCACCCATCCGGGTTTTGATCTCAATCGACCGAGCCTAACTTGAGGGAGACTTTATAAGCCGCTTGAGGGAGCCTATATAAGCCGCTCGACCACTCACCCAACCAGGGAGCGCCGCACCCTATCGATAGTACCGCATGAAATCTGTTACCCACATTTTGCGTCTGACTGCCCCTTTAAATCTATAATTTTCTCGAAGGGGCGCTGGCTTGATCTTTCTCACGAAGACTTCTTGCAGGGCTATCACAAAATTTCTTCCAGCCACAATCAAATTGTCCGGTACTTGCCTATCGGCGAGCTGAATTCCAACGCAACAACACCGAATCGAAGTTCATTAATCTTCAAGTGAGCTTAAACTCCTGCCCAAAGTATGAACTGCTTTTGCAGAACCTTTACTGGTACCAAGATATGTATTTATTGCTTTTCCATAATGATAGCGAGATCTCTCAGGCAGCTCTTTTAGTTCGTCGAGATTCATTCTCTTCCAATCTTTCTCAACTCTTTCATAATCAGCCTTTTTCCTCTTTTCTTCGATCGCTGAGTACATCTTCTTTACGTCTTGCCTAGAATGACAACAAAGCTGTGACTGCCGGATTACGGAGGTCAAATAAAGACCAGGAACTCAACAAAGCGAAAAATAAAGCAGCGAACATGTACCATGGATTAATGGTGATCATGTAAAGCTGCTAATGTTTCGTTCTGGGATGCATGACTATTTCCGGGCTGTTTTGAAAAATCATTATTCATCGTGCACATTCGCTATTGTTTTCGTCATTTTGCGGTGCTCTTGATCTAATCATCCTACTCTCATGGGATGGCATCGGATCCGACAAATTCCGTCAATAGAGACCAGCCCTTTTCACATTCACTACAATACAGATGATACTTCTTCATTTGCATAGAATTCTAGAAAAGGTTTTGCTGCAAGTGCTGGCCTTCAGCTGCTGTGGTAGCATTGCCATCACAAAATCATTTTCATGATGCGTTATCATGAATCAAATTATAAATGCAAGGATGCCTTTGCATGCAATTGACTGAGTTCCTAAAAGGGCCCAGTAACTCTACAACCCCCGGTGGGTAACTACAGGCGCTCCCGGGTAACTACCATATATAATGCCGCCGGGTAACCATATATACTACCAAGGCGGGTCACCACACACACACACACACACACACACAGACAGACACACACACACACACACACACACACACACACATATATATATATATATATATATACACACACACATATATATATATATGTATACATTTATATACCGCAGGGGGGTGGTGGGTAACTACCAAATATAATGCCACCGGGTAACCATATATACTACCAAGCGCGGGTAACCACATATATGTATATTTATATACAGCTGGGGATGGGTAACTCCATATGTAGTAGTACGGGATGTGTCATTTATTGTTGTGCCTTTTTGGGGCAGAGGGTGAATTTTGGGGTGTCATTTTTGGTAAATAACAAATAAACATAAATTTTGCTGGGTTGTCATTGTAGAAAAAACTCTTAAGGATATTGATTTTGATCAACTTTGGTTAAAATTTTGGATATTTGTCACAATTTCAGAGTATGCCTTTCGAATTTTTTGAATAATTCATAAATCTTAGGGTGTGATTTCGGGAGCCAAAATGACACACGCCCGTCAGATGCCTATGTAAGTTACCCAAGGGGCTGCACCATGAATCTACTAATGCGAAGTTTCATTAAAGTGGAAAAAATGACGCTGCGACGAGTGCGACAATTTTGAATTTCCTAACATAAAACGCAAAGTACAGTTCAATTGTCCTTCACTCCTCGCAGCCTTCATTCATAACTCAACAAAATTACTTCGTAAGAATTCCCTAGAAGCGTAAAGCGCAAGGACTCAACCCATTTTCCCGAATTCAGCAGAATGTCTATTTAACTGTTACCACAGGTGTTCCAATGAAATATACAGTACTCCCGCTTACGAAGTCATCAAAATAAAGGAGCCGAATCAGCATAAGAGGGCATTGCATTACCTACTTGTCAAAATCTGCTGAAAACGCGTATGAAAATATAGCTTCTTGATTGGCTAGTTCTGTATTGATCACATGAAACTGTGTATTGATATGTTTTTGCTTGAGATTAGGCTAATTCAGAAATAACGCACAAAGTAATAGTTATACCGTAAAAGCTCTATTAAGCCCCCGGGGGCTTGTTTAATTTCGTACCTTCCAGAGGGGGGTCTTAAAAGAGAGGGGGGGGCTTATTCGCAAAATCAAGTGACAAGGATATATCTGGTAGCTTTTCAGCGCTTTTATCCCATATTTTGCGGAATCATCATACAATCTTACGACTCAAAGACATAAATTCAACAAAATTTTTATCCCAAACCATATCAAAATTAACATGCAAGGTTGTGTCGCTAACTAGATGGAAATATTTGGTAAATTCTAGAACTTTGCAAAAGTGTGGGTGGCGGGTTAATAGAGAGGGGGGGGCTTTTTTCAGATTTTGCCTAAGAGGGGAGGGGCTTATTAGAGAGGGGGCTTAATAGAGAGATGGGGCTTAATAGAGCTAGGTGACTTTTCAAACAAGACTTTTTTTGGGACATACCTAGACAAAAGTTCTTTGTGTGTTAGTCAAAATAAATCATGCGATTCCAAGACAAACACACACTTTAGAACTGAACGATAACTGGGAAAGAGAGCAATATTTCGTCCTTTGCCTTTTCTGAATCTGAAAAAAGGAAATCTTACGAATTCCGAAATGAATTCTTCCGAATTCGGGAATGTGAAATGAAAAAGGAACTGTGCAGAAATTATCCAAATATTGAATCAACAACTGGAATAGTACTTCAAGCAAAACTTTAAACAAATCTACAAGGCGGTCTTTCGCAGGTATAAAACTTAAAGGACAAGTCCGGGGTTGATAAAATTGTTGTTAAAAAGCACCCTTACCAACTGCTGAACAAAAATCATGAGTCCTTTCCAAGTTTTGATGCCTCCAACTTTGAACTTTCATAAACTGGTTAATGCATCTTCGAAAGTTAGGCCAAATATCGTCGCCATTTTGCATTTTGTACGAGTGTGCAAAGGAGCGATAAGGAGGCTAGCAATGTGAGTGGTATAATATCAACACATTTGGCAGTCTCGTTCAGGTCAACAGGAAGTGACGTCATATAAAATGACGTCATTTCGCACTCCTTAGCAGACTGAAATATGCAGTTTCGCAGATTAAAGGAGAAAAGAATTGAAAACAAGTACTGCACACCATTCACAACAGTGTAATCTCCTGAATAATCAACAATTATAAAACCCCGGACTTGTCCTTTAAAAGAAAGGAGCAAGAAGATTGTGTAACCTTTTACCTGAATTTTGGCACTTCATCATACGTCATTCGGAAGTATTGATACTCAGGATTAGGTGGCTTTCTGACTGCTAAAGGTGGAACTGGCGGAAGACGAGTGCTACCAAGATTGTCATCCATCCCAGACAGGTTTTTACTCCTAAAACACAATAATAAACATTAACAAACAAAGAAATATGAAGAGAACGGTATAAACAGCTGATGTATATAATTCGGTTATAATTTTAGTTCATTGTCAGTCTCATTTCAACATCTTTAGGGATGGTAGCCCGTCTCTTTAGAGGACTGCTATTCTGAGGGCCATGCATAAAAAATACCGTTGGATATAAAACTATAATAAAAAACAAGTTAAAAAGATATCTTAAAGAAGGGGCTAAATTAGATAAAAAGAAAAAGCCAAGGCTGTTGAGATGAAAGTTTCTTTACCTCAGCAGTGAAAGTTTTTAGAGAAGTAGATAATTTAGTTTCTCTATTTACGCCATTCCAAAGCTTAACCCAAAGATATGAAATAGTCTGTCGGCCTAACAACTCAGCATCTCAACTCAAAATTTCCTCCAAAAAGCTGCGTGCCTCATGAGTTTTGTCCGGGATTGTAGTACCTCAGCTGATCCTAAGCAGGCATCCACCTTAAATAACCTTAAACATTATATTTAATGACAAAAGACGGTACGTAAGATACGTCTTTGGAAATCTACCTAGAGAATCAATAAAGAGGCCCGTGGTTTGAAAAAATGCTGCTCCCTGAATATTATAATGTCTTGTGCTATTCCCAACATGTCAAATTGGGTTCAGTAATTCAACCGGCCTCAATCGGCCATTCCCTCCCGTCGAAATGGGAGCTTTTCTGCGGGAAGCCCCTCTCGAAAACATGCAAAAGCGGGTGAAAACAACAAACAAGATTTCCCCGTTTTCTCCTTCCTATCGATAATGACACTTGAATCCCTTCAAATGCCGTGCCCAAGACATGCACACAGTTTTCGACATCATCAAATACAACAGGCTATTTAAGACCTGCATACGAAGCTCTTCAGTTAGCTAGCTATTTATCTTCGTCAACTAACTTTAAAACAAGTTTTTTCATGCACCAATGTCATGATTCATCTCCCAAAAGAATGAATAACGACATCATATAAAACTGCCTAAAAGTGAAAGTAAGTTGGCAGTAAACGATCACCATTTATTTTGTTAATAATAAAAACAATAATTAATTTATTCAAAGTTGTCGCTACATAGCTATGTACAATAAAATGTACTACTAAAACTAAAACTACGTACAAGCTAATCCAAGCCAACTATTAAAACCAATACAAATACAATATATACATAGTTAAAAGATGAAAATAAGTAATCAAGTACATGGCATAAAAAATTTTCCGAAAGAAGCAAAACGTGGTTCTAGCTAAGGGGAAACGCAATCCTGTAGCAAGAGAGTGGTTGTAAAATATCGTATCATGTAAATCCAAGCTGTGGTATAAAGGTCCTACATAGTCTGAATGTTGATCAGGTATGTACACAAAAAGAAATTCAAAAGATCAATAACATTATAAAAAATTCGGTGCTTTTCAAGAAGTTTCACTTTATTGAATCAGCCGGCACATTATTGCCTTGAATGGCTGCAGTTCTGAATAAAAACCCCAAATTAAAGTTTACAGTTACGAATTAATAAATCCAAAGTACAGGTCTGCCTACTTACCATACTTTGATTTTGTACAACTGTCCTGGTACTTTTGTCTCAACAGGTGGCAACGGAAATCTGAGGAAGTAACAAAAAAGCATGATCTTTTTGAGATGATACAAGTATTTATGGCATGGACGATTACTTTGAAGATGGCAGAGAGGAAGTTTTTCCCAAAATGCATTGCTTTCAAATTACGAATCTTCAAAGATTCTATAAGGAAGGAATTCGATTAAAGACCCTCCGCTAACCACTAGGCTTTGCACCCGTTTTTGTTAAGTGCAAACAAACAACTGGAGACGACATGTGCCAGGTATGGGAGGTCTGTCCGTTGCTTAGGCCCCTTTTGAAACTGGAGGAAGAGAAATATAAAAATTTGGACTCTACGCTTTTGTCTATGCATAACGTCAAACATGATCCGTTGTTCGCTGAATGAAAAGCAAGGCAAAGGGATTCTAGTCCAGAAAGGAATTTAGCGCAAACCATGCAATCAAAGCTTTTAGGACTGTTTTGAAAGATTCAGAGATGAAACAATTTTATGTGAGATGAGTCAAAAAAAGTTTACGCGTTTGGCGGGCTATAGAATATTAAGTATTAGAATTTTCTCTTATGCATCCCTTCCTTTATTCCTTCCTGTCTTATTTCATTTTCAATCATTGATTCTCTTTTATCCTATCTTTTTTCCATCCTTCAGTCCTCCACCTTTCTTTCTTCTTTATCTCCCTTTTCCTTTCATTTCCTCTTTCCCCTTTACATAATTTCCTTTCTCTTTCCGCCTTCAATTCAGCTTTCTTTCTTCCCGCTCTTTTTTGTTCCTTCCAGGCAAAAAAGCTTCTGGTGACGCTACTTCACAGCTTCGTGCACTTTTTCCATCTCTGGCGTTTCAAAGGTCTAATAATTGAGACATTTGTTTCCTTGCAGCAAGTATTTTCTTGATTTGATCACATCATGAAGCGGCTGGTAATTATCAATCGTGCCATATAGGCTCGTTATCAATCGTGAGGGAAAACATCAGTGGAATACTAAGCTAGCTAGCAACATAAACTGTTAATTTTTTCTTGACAATTAGCTGAATTTATGGAATAAACATGTCCTTGGCAAATCCGTTCGTATAGCACAGCGTGCGCTGCATGCCTTTTTTGTACCAAGGGCTAGTACATACATTAATTGGTATGGAATTTGCTGATACGTACGTGTCCATTTTCAAAGATATTTCTGGATCTGTAAATGAAAAATTGCATAATAAATAAGTTGTAATTTGGCAATTTTGTTTTGGTGACCATTCTCTTTAAGACACATTCAATAAGTTAATTCTAAAACTAAACACCGTTACCTCAAATATTTCGCCGCCCATCGGCAGCCTCATCAGTGAACTTATCGTACAAGACACGGGGTCTACTAAAACATTTTGGAAACAAAATCTCACAGCATAATATATAGCTACACATCTTCAGTCTCATAACAGATTCTAGCAATCATCGGAAGTTTTCGATGGATTGAAAGTGAAAATGGCAGACAACTGAAAAGGTTAAAGAAGGGACATATATTCTTCGAAGCTTTGTGAATTTTAAACATTTATCGTAACCCTACCCTGACATCTAATGTAAGACAGAACGTAGTACAGTATTCAATAGTTTTTATTCGTTCGTAGCAAGTTGTATGTAGACTGACTTGCTTCTCTTTATATATCGGCCATTAGGTAGTCATTGTCTTTCGCTCCCCATAGTGTCGTCTCTGTAGTGTTGCAAAGTAATTAGGGAAGTATAGTAGAATGTGATGTATATTGTAAAATGTTTATGGGAATAAATATATAAATATGTAAAATCAATTCTGGAAGTCGAGGATTGATCTTCACGAGGCAGATGAACAGAACCAGTTGCATTAAAGAATTACAGTCAAATATTAAGATGGATTCAAATCAGATACCAACAAAGATGAGCCGACAAAATCATGGACACATTGCAAGTTAATTGTAGCAGTTCGAAAAGATCACGTGTTGCTCCTGTGAATTACATTTACAAGTTGACAAAGAATTCCTGCAGAGATCAAGTTTTAAAGCAGTGATATGCAGGTCCACTTCCTACCTCCTTTGCATTTAGTTTCTTAAATATCCTCGTCAAGTATCTTGATTTTGATACTTTTCTTCTCTTTCTTGGTTTTTATCCACTCTAAGCTGCATTAATTTAACTCCTCCCATTTTACCTGATTCCTGTCTCTCCTCTCTCCACGTCCTTCATCGTTTTATATTTCTTCATATTTGCAAATGACGATGCTTTCAACTCAATGTTAGTCAAACTTTTACTCATGATTTCCCCGGCTCCGATGGAGGAATATTTATCCCTTGGATCAAGATATCTTTACTCATAACTATAATGCCTGCATCTATGGGAAAAGTTGTCGGGCGGAATGCATTCCAATCAAATCTCTCAAGTTCCCACGGATAACTTTCGGACAAAGCATCAACTTAAAGATAGCAGTGAATGCCTTGAATTCAGACAATTTCTTCGAGTTTAAAGAAGCACGTCTTGACAAAAGAAAATTAGAATGTTCTAAGGGCAAACTTTCGGACAGATACATTATTTTGGATGGGTGGTGGCAAGAGCAAAATGTCGCAAAACAAAGGATACATGATTAAGATAAACAACTTTGACCGAGTCAAAAGAAGACTTCACACCTTGTGGCAGCAAACGGCAATATTTTATACTTTGTGTTTATTTTAATTTGACTGAGTGCACTGAGAAGTCAGAATTTATCTTCTCCAAAACTGGGATCTTTTCTTTGTAGACTTTGTCCTAGCCAAGACGAGCAGGTAATTTGTCTGGAAGCATCTTCCAAGAAAACTGTTATGGTTAACAGAAAATGAATGCATGCCGTCTGAAAGAGATGATGGAAGGAGGCAACGAAGAAAATAACATTATACCATAGGCCCATGGACAAGAAATTTCAATGGATTGATCTTACTTACCAACGATGTTTTGTGCTGTTTCACGCTGGCCATAACTTCCCCAAGATTGGTAGATTGGATCCTGATGAAAAATCAGAAAACTAAGGGCAAAGAACTTCATTACCTTGCTGTAACCGCTGTTAACGATAAAACTGACATCGGAGGTCATGTGAAGATTGAAGCTTAGACCCTCAAATCAAGATCCAAAGTTTCCAAGAAGATTGTTCAGCGTTGGATTAAAAACTGAACAATAACGATAATATGAACAGGCTCATGGAGAATTAGCCCTTTTCTAAAATGTTGAAACAATTTAGAGACCAAAATCTTTCATATTGGTTGAAATTCACACAGTTGCAAGCTGTCAAAGATGAAAAATATGCGACAGCTGAAACCAGAATTCCCCAAATTAATGCAAAAGGGATCCATGTTATCCAAAATATTTCAAATGATATTCGTCATCATTCAGCAGAGTTATTCATTTGCATCAACAAAAATTTTCGTTTCAGCTCAACTTTAAGAACTATTTTATTGTATACTTACTTGGTCATGCTTGATGTAGTCAACGAGATATGTGTTGTAGTAAGGTGATAAACTGTTGAATATATCAGGACTGTATGGTTTTCTGTGAATGAAAGAAATCCGCTTGATCACACATAACTGATGACTGAATTACCTAACTGAAAAGAATGTTATAGTCAAGGCAAGAGTAGTGTGACCGATTGAAATAGAATATGCGAATATTAATCGTATAATAATCAAATATTGATTTTCAAGAATCAAATAATAATAATGTTTTCATTCAACTGACCACCTATACACTGTGTAGGTTGGACAATAGTTCAGCGGATGTGTGTTCTTGAGGAAGACAAAACAAGGCATTCCATGTATTTAGCTGTACGAGGGCCTGACACCACAAGTCATATCATTATTCGAATTATTATTATTCGAATAATAATCCATCAATGATTTTGAAAAATCAAATATTTTAGGATTATATTGGTCACAATACTCTTGCTTTGACTATAAAGGTGCCCCATAAAGCTTGCATTTGGTTTATGTGGCCACGGTCGAGAATCTACAGTAAAACCCCGCAAACAAGGACTTAGCAAAATAAGAACAAGCAGAACTATTTTGTGGAAAAAGACACCCAAAGATAAGAACCAAAAACATACTCATTTATCTCAATGTTCTTATGGGATGGTACATTTAATCAAGAAATTTCATTATATCGGTGAAAACAAACTCCCAAGTATTGATAAATGAGATGAATACCTCTAACGGTTTTCAGGGATATGCAAATTGTATTATCAAGGTGTATGATATAAATTGCTTTGTAAACAATAAAATACCAGACCCTCTAATATCTAATGCAATCATTCTACCCTCGAGTTTATTTAACACATACTGTACAGCTATATATTCATGATAGTCATAAGAGTCCTTGCGATAAGAACCACACCCTGAAAAAGCCATATATACTTCATTTACAAGAACTAAGTCAGTCTGCTTTTTGGAAAAGTATGTTCTTGGTTGCGGGGTTTTACTGTACCACATAAGCCAGAAAAAAAGTTTCCAAGTTTGAAAATTCATAGCACCAATGGCACTATCTTAATGGATTAAAATGAATCAAAGTCGGCTTGATAACTGAGAAATTGAAGAATTTTGTAATCTTTCACTTGTTTTTATGAGCACTAAAAATATGACTAAGTTCCACTTAATGCAAAATTTCACAGCTGCAAAATGTCAGAAAAGCCTGAAAGACAGTTCTAGAAAACGAAAGAATAGACCTTTTCGCAATGTGGAGAAATAGACTGAGGAAAGAGCGGCCCATTCTGACGGCCTTTTGGCGAAAGTATGAAATTAGGGAACTTCCTCCTAAGCTATTTTAGATTTACCTGCACCTTTCTTTCGAGAAGCACACGATTCAGCCATCTGGCCATCTTTTCAACAACTAGTGAGTATATTTTGAGCCACTTTGAATTGTAGGTATTTGTCATCAGCTTTAAAGGACGTTTTTCAATTTGTTTTGAGTGGGCTTGTCCGGATTTTTAGCCACTGAAAGCTAATTTAGGCCCACTGTGCATGCCGCATCCAGGCATGGGGCCTCTAGTTTAACGCCCCTTCCGAAGGACGACGAGGTGAGTTGTGAGGTCAGGCCTCCGAGGTCGCCCATCCAGAATCTGACTTCACTCAACAGAGCTTAACTTCAGTTACCTGACGAAACTGTTTGAGCCACTCGGCCACCCACCCTGCAAAGTTTGGGTTAGTTTAGGGCCAACCAAACAACAGACCTAACTTCAAACTTGAAAGAACACATGCCATAAAGTGGCTCACAATACGCTCACGAGTGAGCGGAAGGATGACAATAAGTCTAAATAATCCAGAAAACGTTTACCATGCGAAACAGGTATCGTGCAACTCTTGAAAGGTGCAGATAAAGCAAAAATAACTTGCGTTTACATCACGAGTCGACCGAGAAACAAGTGCAGGGACCACGGAGCAGGGTAGGCTGGCCAGGCTATAGCCCATCAACTTTTTGGCAACAAATGGTGTTATTTTAGTTGGCAAAATTTTGAAAATGATTAGCGGCTGAAAGACAAACTGAAATTGGAACCGTTAAAGTCAAATTCAGAACGAAACATATTGAAGCTCTTAATTTTGTAGCACACTCTTTAGATCTACGATTCAATCAGCCAAATTTTAAAGCATACCACCAGCTTGAATTGCTGCTCCTCTAGGCATTGGCGGCATTGCCATCCCATGATTTGCAGATGAAATTGAATATTTGAAACTACTCACTATGATGGTGATAGTTTCTTTCAAGTTATTATGAAAAGGGCGTTTTCCAGCAATTCAGTGAGCTTTATTCTTAAAAATTTTTCTGGCAGTTGCGCCCCCAAACCCCCATATTACGCTCGCTTGGCGCTCACTGGTCAGCCTATCCACTTTTTGGATCACTCCGCGGTCCTTGAAGTGGTACGCTTATCACAGAAACAGAGGCGATTTGTAATAGGCCATGCTCTCCTCAGTTCCTCTCTCAAAATTGCGAAAAAGGTCGTAGTTGGCTTAAACAGCTTTCGAATAATTTTCACATGCAACAGTTTAGTTACTTGTCAAATCCTCTGGTACTGAAGTAATAAAAATTTTACTTTGTTCCACAAAGTAACGTGGTTTCAAATCGAGGCTCTTCGTTCAGAAAGAGCAGCTGTAGAAAACAGAATAGAACGATTTGTAACAAACTGCAGACGACCTTTGCAATTTTGGTTCTGATCCTAAAAAGTAACAATGCTGAACAAGCAACGTGCCTTTGATCTCTATTATAGTAGCTATCTCATTAGTGTACGTTAGATTTGTTTAATCTAATGATAATGCAAAACTGGATCAGAACCATTCCACTTATATTTGAACATTTTTACTCCAGAGCCTAATTCGACCTCTCTATATATTTGGAGTACATGAATCCCCAATCCGTGACCTAACTTCAACTACTAATGATTGCAAAATATGACACTCACTTGTGTCACCAGTTGTATTTGCTATCGAAGGTCATTGGATATGTACCGGATTACTGGGCCTGTTGATATAGCAACTTTGGTCGTTCGAATACATAGTTGCAAAACTATTTGGTGGTTCGTAGCATAGGTTCCAAATCTTTAAATCTTCGAAAAAAGGCCGGTGTAAAATTCAATGACCTATTTCTTTAAACTGAATGACTTGAAAGAAATTTTAGCCACTTTTCTATGATTCTACCGTTGGACTTTTCAGAAATCTCGATTATTTGTCAAAATTACGGCCTCTTTTATATTTCAGCTCATTTTATGATGTGACGTCATCAAATTTCTAAATCACAAACCAGAAGAGTGAGGGAGTTTTGCTTGATACCATATTGTAGGCATCCATAAACTATGGTTTTCTTGAAAATTCGTTGAGCTTTCGTTAAGAGGTTTCGAAATTGCGACAGTTTTAAGTTTTTTTCGAAAATTTTCTTGAATGCTTAAGAAAGAAGAAAAACACTGTAATTCTGCCAATATCGAAGATTTGAGAAAAGTCCAACGGCAGACTTTCTTCAAAATAGTTCAAGTTTCTTTGAGGCTGTTCAATTCAAAGAAATAGGTCATTGAACTTTACACCCAGCTTTTTAAAGATTTGAAACCTATGTTTTGGTTCGTGGCCTTATAATCGAATGTCAGCAAGCTGCAAACTGAGTAATGTAAATATCTCATAGATAGGACCGACTGTACCACCCTTTCTTCTGTTAGTGATTGTAACGACACGAGCAACACACTGTTGCTGAGAGAGAAAAATTTCAGCGACACGGGTGATTCTCAGCGATCGAGATTTGTGATGGAACCACTGTTCAAAAAGTTGCGATTACAATGATCACTTCTGCGTACCTGCGCATTTGAGACCAGTCGGTTGCGTCGTTCGTGCCGCTGAAGGAACTTTCAGCAATGGGGACGAACGCAGTGATCATATGGAAGCAACTTAATCGCTTCCTCGCTCGCATCGTTCTCGTCGCTGGGAAATTTGCCCGCAACACGAATGACAAGAACGATGCTATGGAAACCAGGCTTAACAACAAACAACTTAAATACTATATGCTTACTGTATGTATATTGCAAGTGCAGCAAAATGGCTTTGAAAACAAATTGCGAGAAGGAAACTTATTTGTTCATGTCAAAATGTTCTCTCTCTAACCACATCCTTTTTGCCAAATTTTTGAATATTTTTTGAAAACAAACTAATTACGAGAAAACTAATCAGGTGGGCAGTCCTACACATTACCACAGTTTAAGGATCACATGCAGACAACGCATCTTGTGGTAATCGATAACAACAACCCTACTGTACAGCATTATACATGTATAGTGAAGAATAATACATTTCACAGAAGGAAATGTTTTGCAATTTGATTGAGGTTTCTATTGATAGCAAGGTGCATAAAGTATGCTATTGATTTTGCTTTAGTTATTTTTATTTTGTAATAAATAATTCAAAAAGATTCAAATTATTTCTTCAAAAAAGGGATCAGAATAACTTACGGCTTTGGTCTTCTTATAAGAGATGCAGAATATATCATTTCTTTTCGGACTCTGTCAATTTCTTGCATCATTTGATTCTTCATTTTATCACCTTGTGATCTGGCACTCCTGGGACTGACGTTTGCATCATCCCCAACATTTTTCTCTTTGCTTTCTTTGGTTTCATCGTTTCCTTCATTGTTCACTATCTCACCATCAGATGCCTCATTCTCCTCATTACTCACATTGTTTGTTTCTTTCTCCGTACTCTGCTTAGTAGAAGAAGTAGAGGACAGAATACAGTATACAATATGCTATAATTGTAAGGGTCAGTATTCTTGGGAAGCAAACCAAGGAAAATGTGCTCCATTGTTTCATTTCCTTTGTCACAATTTGTCACAAATTGTCATATTGGCACTTTTGAAAGTTTCATATACAATATTTTCTTTGTTGATAAAGTTCTTTTTCTTAAAGTTAAATCTATTTTGGTGCTGTATGGTATTTTGTAAGTATCGGTCCATTGTTGTAAAGAAGCATGACACTGTACAGGATGTATGTATATGTATGCACTGAATGTACATTTTTGCCATAAGAAATTAAATTATATACTGGGTGAGTCAGAAAAAACGTGGCGCGCTTGACGGACTGTGACATCGCATTTAGTCACCCGATTGTCGTGCACTAAAGTTTTGTGTGTAGCCAAGAGTCTAACTTAGATCATAAACCTTCCCTCACCTCACCTATTTCACGCATTTTTTTAAAAAAGATTTTCTTTGTAAGACCTTGTATGGGAGTCTTGCAAACTGGTGAAATCTTTTGCCAAGCCCCTTCTGCATTTTATTTTGGCAAGAGTTACAGGTACATGTGGTATTATCAGGGGAGAATCAAATTGTTAGGGGATAGTATTGTCTCCCCTGGGATGTCTTAGCATAACTTGTCCTGTGTGGAGAATATGTTTGAAAGACATTAATAATGCGTACATCTTTGTCTTGCAAATAGGTCTCTTTCAAGCAGATCATCGCTGTGTAAATTGCAATGGGACTTTTTGCCGACAACGCGTTTCCTAAGGCCTGGTCCAAAATAGGTCTTTTGAGTCACTCCCGTTGTGCAGAAAGACCCAAAAGACAAAGGATTCAAACTCTGAGTCTCTGTCTTTTTGTTCTTTCTGCACGATCTTAGCGACCTAAACGAGCTAGTGTGAACCAGGCTTAACTTTGTCAGTATCCCCAGATGATTCCACAATGTACCTGCAACTCTGGCAAGGCTAAAATGCCGAAGAGGCTTGGTCAAAGATTCCATCAGGTTGCAAGAATCCCATACAAGGTCTTATGAAGGAAATCTTTTTCAACAAATGCATTAAGAGACTGATTTCAATGGAGAAAGGTTTATGATCTAAGTTAGACTGTTTGCTGCTTTGAAAAATTTATTTCACGATGATCGAAAGACTCAATGCGACGCCACAGTCTGACAAACACCCCACATTTTTTTCTGACTCACCCGGTACCATAAAAGATTAATAAAAGGAAAGTGTTGTAACTTACAGGAAGATGATATTTACAGGCAAAGAGTTAAAATGAAGATTAAAAATACCCCAGGCTAAAAATGGAAGGGATAGCATTAAAAAGATCAATATGACCTTGTTTCCATAATGTTCCCTCTGGGGGTGTTATAAGAAAGAAAATTGTTCTAGAAAAAGGTATGTCTTAGAAAAATAATTATCATTCCAAAAGATGTAAACTAAAATATGTCAGTAGGCTGATTTGGTGTTTTCAATAATATACAGTATGTAGGGGCTATCATCTTGACTTTGGAGATCATTAAAGAATTTCTGTTTTATCTTATGTTTGAAACAGTTGGTGTTCTTTGCAGATTTTAGCATGATATTCTTTCTGAATTTTGGACAGAAACATTTTGGAAAAACAACTTTGGAGAAAAAATTTTGGATACTTATTCTAGAATTTCTGAACAAAAAACCTTTAAGACAAACAGTTTCTGAATGATACCAAATTACTGTACATATCAAAAACTAGTTTAATTCTTACAGTATGTTACTTAATTACTGAATGTGAACTTAAACCATACACCAGAACAACTTTGTTCCCAAACAAAGTTTCTCTATTTGAGCTGTTGTTAAAGTATGTGCTATCAAATTATTTAGAAAATCAATGCAATCCCTAACTTAGATCTGAGTATCTGTCTCACTTCTGTATATGGGCACATTGATTTCTGATAATCATTTTCCTGAAAAACAGAAAATGTGAAATGTTCCGGGAATGGAAGACCAAAATATTTTATCAATGAAATTGTTAAATCTGCAGCAAAGAATCTGTAGAAATCATGCTTTTAAATAAATTCCAACAGTGCGGAGTTTGAACTCTATGACGGGCCAGACTGTAAAGTTTTTTCAATGCGCAGAGAACATTGGTTTTGACTCCGAAAAATTGCACAGAAGAAATTCTATCGCAAACCATTTGTGTGCGGATTTTAATGCAAAATACTGCATTTGCGCCTAGATCTCCGCTGCATCCTTACTCAACGAGGCCCTCGCCGCGACTATCTCTTGCATTATTCTTGTCCTTGCTTCATCAAACCATCCAGACCAAGAGCAGAGCTACAAGGATTGCATTGAAAACACTCCATTCTTGAAGGAAGCAAAAGTTTCAAGCCTTTTTTTGAAAACTGCGTGGGTAATGCAGCAAACTGGATGGAAAACCTGTGCGGAAATTGGTCTTTCAAAGAACTTCGCAGACAGAAAACAAGCCAGAAATTTTTGTGCGGGGAACGCGTTCCCTGCACAGACCAAACTATGCAGTCTGGCATGACGGGATTGAAAAAAGTCATCATTTTATCCACAATTTTCCTCCATGCTAAAAAAATTGGTAAAAATTAATTGGATCCAAGTTTGCCCCTTTGAGCCTTACGATCTCATTGTTTGTTTGTCTAATTTCAACAAATTTTGTCCTGTCCCTGCAGTCAGTGGCTTTTGGATGGGCATGTAAGGACTCAGCCAGCTAATTTCACTCAGAAATAACAAGAAAATCCTTTCAAAGGTAATGGATTGGAAATAAAGCTTTCTTACCACCTCTTGCTTTGTGGAATGGGTATTTGTCTGATTTCAATTGCAACATAACTACTTTTGGAATTTCAAGTTTTGCATAAAAACAATTGCCAGAACAGACAGAGCTTTATTAGTGAAGTACACGCCATTGAATCAGAAGTGCAATGAGGCTCTGGCCAGTGGCTGGAGCTTGGCCCTTTTTGTATTTTCTCACCATCCCTGGCCAGCTCTGGTCATTCATAGAGAAATGCAAAACTGTAAGATACTGTTTTAAGAACTGCTAAACAAACTATAGTATTGATATCTCTCTGTGTGGGACTAAGATCATCATTATAGGCTATAGTCCGACAGAGAGACTGTTTTCCTCTAACATTGATTCTGGCCAATGCCCTTTCGATATTTTCATTTGTTGTCACCTGCTCCTGCCAGAATCCAGCCATACTGGCCAGATCCTCGGCAAATATGGATGATGGGGGGAGGCATGGAACAAGTAAAGAAAAATAAAGAAACCTTGTGGAGAAGATAAGCGAAACCAGTCGCAGCAATCTCTGACCATTGTTATTGCTGAAGTGAGTGAATAAAAACAATTGAAACTGAATCTTTGGTTGCTTGAATTTGTCTTACAGCAAATAAAACTATCAAACAAATCAAATATGCTGTCTTATGTGACGCTCATGCATCAAAAATGGGAAGCTGTCGACTGCCTTTCTCCCTGATCCGTTATTGAACCCTGGACACTCCTCCATATTCGACTTTGATTGAATTGGCTGCTCATAATTGTCATGATGTAGCAAGCGTTGTTGGCTGCTCATAACTTTATCATCATGGAGTGAGACGTTTTACGTGTATCATGACTTTTAAACAAAGAAATTCCCGAAAGAAACACTCGTAATCCTTCCTTACCTCTTTATCAATGTCTTTAGTAGTCTCTTCGGATGCCATCACTAATTTATAAGAAAAATTAACGGCCGGAATCAGAACGATTCAACCTTCCCAGCTGCTGCCCAAGACAAAAAGTCAATAAAGAAATCCACAGCGATAAGATACGGTAGTCATAACAACAACTTCGCCTCTCCTTGACAAAGAGGCTCATTGACTAAGTAGTCATAGCAACAGCATCATCTCTTTCTCAACAAGAGGTTTCCGTTTGAATACGAGGCAATCATTTGCCGCGTAATTTCTGTTGACTGTTGACAGACAGCGGAAAAAACTGAGAAAATGGAAGATGGCTGTTTCTTTGGGGTTTCTTCCAACAGAACTTCGAAAGGCCTTGATGCCTTTTCAGAAAAAGGGAATACGATATGGAATCGAAAAAGAAGGAAGGTAAATCTTTTCGGTTTTTAAGATTTGATACTGCGAGTCTTAGAAAGGCTTTAGGGTACAAAACTTGGTGTTGTTTTCTCATTCTTCTAAACAGTAATAATCCTGCCTAATTATAGAATGCAGGTCTCACTGTGATATTTGCTGGTTCATTTCATGATATTTGGCGTTCATTTCATGAGTGGGCCCTGCAAGGCCCTGCATTCTATAATCGCTCCCTTTGCTGCAACTTGCAAATCTAAGGCTAACTTAGGCCTAGATAGACCAGTCCAGGTTTTGCTCAAACTGGAAAGTTGGTATTATTGTGCACACTTCATGCACGCAATATCTTCTATGTGCATTAAGGTGGATTTCCATTCAGTGCATTTTGTTGCATGCGCGACAATTTGCGATTGATTTGCAGTCTGGGCATGCATACTTTGCGTAAATTGGTAGCACGATCAGAGCACGAGATCGCACAAAAAAGTAGAAACTCATCCTACTTTTGCAATCGATCGCCAGTCTTGTACAGACCCAAAAGGGATAGTTAGTCCTGACAACGCGAGCATTTGCCCTGGTTCCTATTATTCTTCTCACTTTCATCCTCTCCTTCGTAGGAGTAGCAACAGCTTTAATTTTCTGTTAATAGCAGCCATCTTTGATCATGTTATTACTTGAGTTTGCAGAGCTCGGAGATGCTTCCGCACTACTTATCAGAATTGAAAGGAAGTTGTGCGATCACTAAAAGTTGATAGCTAACTGTCACGCGTGCGACAAAAATCACTGAATGGAAATCCGCCTTAACAAGGTTTCAATCTGAGCAGCCCAGCTGGCAGTATTAATATATTGGAGACGAAGGAAATCAAGGGAGATCAGAGGTTGAATTGAATTACATTGTTAGAACTGATTGCTGATTGGCTTATCAAATGGTATCACCTGATTTAATTTGACTGATTATCACTTGCAAGAGTACATTTAAATGTTTTAAACATGGCCTAAGTCTGCAGCAACCTCTGATTGACAGCTTGTTTTGGCCACCCATTTGTGGCGGCTGCCATCCCCAAAGCCCTACTAGTTCATTTAGTTTATTAAAGTGTGTCTGCCAAAGTGCAAACTAGTGAAATCTTACTCAGGCCATCACAACTTGCACATTCAAAATGCAAATTCTCCAGTCTGGGTTTTACATCTACAGATATTACATGTGTGTATTTTTATTTTAAGGACAGTTCATATGCTATGAAGAGTATCTAGGAATATGTAATACACTGTGGATTAATCCTATTTTAAGTTACACACAGAGGCATGGGTCTATGCTCTAACCTAGCTTGCCATTTTTTTTGACCAGATTTCTAAATGAAATCAGACCAACTAATCCAGAAATATCAAGGCTTTTGCATAAGGCCGTAGGGGCGGATCCAGCCCAAAGTTGAATGGAGGGGCAATTTTTACAGAGTGGGCGCCAAAAATATAGCGAAAGGTAAGCGCGCCGAAGGCGTGCAGATATTTTTAGGCCTTCATTCAATGAAAATTATCTGGTTTTTCAAGTTAATAGCGCCTTAGTTTATATGTTTCCCCAATTCAGAACGACACTCAAAAAAAGAGTGCATTTGGGTCACAATAGGGGGCGCCCTTCTTGCCAAAAATGGGGCGCCAAGCTGAGTTTTCATCATAAAGGGGGGGGGGCAGTTGCCCCCAACTACACCCCCTAAATCCGCCACTGAGTGGCCGTAAGAAGTTTTAGTGGTGTTGTAAATCATGCGCTTTGCATAGCGAGGCGCACAATTTTAAGTGCTTTATTTTACTCCCTGAACAACTGGTTTTGCAGGTCAAAGACAAAAAAAAGCGTGTTCAAGCACTCAGTGTTACCAAATGACACTGAAAATGAGTTAAAATAATTATGATCAATATTAGATCTTGATTGGTTAACATCAATTTGCGTTCATACAGTTATATTTAGGCCATTTGATGATGAATGTTTTTCCACCTAGTCACTCCGAATCATAACGGTAGTCGTGGGATGAAAAGGAACTGAATACGTTAATTTCTTTCTCACCAAATCATCTCCTCATCATTTCCATACTGAATTTATGATCAACACAGTCCATAGATTCAGGTCTCACACACTCCAACAGCATGTCTTGTCCCCATATAATCTGGCCTTCCTGCTTGTCTCTATTATGACATTGTGTCATTGCCAAAGACAGGAAGTTACTTGGAATGAAAGCAACTATGATTGGTGGCACTTAAAGCAATACTGTATTTCATTGAGATAAATTGATGTATTGATTTCCTTTATGCAGAAGGATATCAGTTTCCTAGAATATGGAAAATTACTTCAAGGATAAAAGCAGCATTGCCTGATTTGGCAGACCTTTTAGGCATGTGACAAATCACGCTTTTCCAAAGCAGTGTGTCGAGGTGTGCAATGAGGCACCTCAAACCGGCGATTGTGGGTGATGGCCCAACTCAAAGGGCCAGTTCTGCTGTTTTCTCAAAGGTGTAAAAGTGAATTTTTGCAACTGCAAAGTTACAATAAAACAAGGAAATTGGATATGTAATTTTGTTTGTCAGCAATGTTTTTTGAAGCTTGCAATGATGATGATTAAAGGTATACTGTAAATAACACAATATGGCAACTGCTTTCAGGAAGTAACCTCTGCCCAAATTTTCTTCTAATGCTCTATAAAGTTTTGCTCATTTTGAAAAATTTGCAAAAAGTCTACACTCCATTGATGGAATTACCATTCAAATGGTATAAATTAATTTTTGTGTTTCATTTTGCTTCAGGTGCTTAATTGGAGATGAGGTTAGTAAACCATTTATTTCCGCTTATTTTCATGATAAATCCTTTTCTAATAACCATTTTCCACTGTTCATGAAAAATGAATCATTAAAAGTTTTATCAATTTTGTTAAAATGTTGCTTCGATTAGATTTTCATATGTATCTGCTTGTCCAGGAAGCACACTGAAATTCTCCAAATGTAAACAATTTTCATTAAGGTAACAACGCTTTCCTTGTGTGATGAACTTTTGTTGAGACTGGAGAGGGAAGTTTTCCTAAGCATTCTTGGTCACTATGAAAGAGCATATGGCTCAAGTCTTGGTACAGCTTTAAAGTTAAATGTGTAAAATGTTATTGCCTATTTTTTTATGGAGTTGATAAAAAGGAACTTTAATTCGTTTGCCATAATTACTATCGTTTGCATAATTATATCATTAATGGTTTAATAGTTGGGACATTTTTTTAATTTCTGCTAGTTTTGAAGTTCTGATGTCATCAAGTTGCTAAATTCTAAACCATAAAAGATGCAGACCTCTGCTTACTATAATCTTCTAGATCTCCAAAAACTAAGAATGTTTTGTTTTGGTCTTTTTGACTTTCCTCAGTTGGTCTAAAATCTAAGGTGCTTTAATTATTTTCAAATCTTCCAATATTGCTTAAAACTTATGAGCGCTAAATAGCCTAATTTAAACAATAATGATGATATAAAAAGTTCTCTTTCTGGAATGAATGACCTGAAGCTCCTTTGATCTATGCAGTTGCAAGAATTTGGCAGTAACAGTTTACACATTTCATTCTACAGTTTTGCAAAGATTTCAGTCATTTGCTCTTACATAGAAGTGAGGAATTATCTGATCATCAAAAGTTTTAAATTAGAAGGGAGGGTGGAAATACGTTTGGTAGGAACTGCCAATGTGTAGAATTCAAAGGATACTAATTATTGATGATGCAAGCTGCTGCTGGGGAGTATCCTTGTGACTAACATGGGGAGACCCTGATAGGTATGAAGCAATACCCTTGCCTATTACAACTTAGGCCCAACTCACAGTTCCCTGATTCAAACTTACATTAAGACAAACTGTCTCAGTGTACACAATTTAAACCTTTTTTAAGATGGGATTGGGCAAGACCCTACAAGCACTCTCGATAGCATATTACTTCAAAGATGACTGGCCGCTGCTTATTATTGTCCCATCCACCATGAAGTACCCATGGGTTGATGAGATCGAAAAATGGATACCAAAGATTCCTCCTGAAGATATCAATATTGTCAAGAACTGCTCAGATGTTACGTGAGTACAGTGCCTTTAAATTTTTTTGGGCCAGGCTAATGATTGATGATGAAATGAAAGACTGAACTGTCATGAATGTTGTATCATGCATTATTCCAATGTTTTCTCTTTTTTGGAAACTGCTTGTTTTGACAAGTGTGTACTGACATGATCACTGTGTTAATCGCTATCAATCAGGGCCATTGAGAGCTGGCCCAGGCCTGAGGGTCAGCTACAGTGCAGGTGCTCCAGTGCCAAAGGTGAGGGAAACTGTCTGGACAACTTGCTCTTACCTTGGACCATGCCCTCCTATAAGCTGTCATAATGCTGCTTTTAGATGTCCTCCTACAAGTTAAAACATAATTTTTAGATGGAAGATTTGTTTATCTTGTGTGCAAAGGCTAATGCCAATGGGCCTTACAACGTTCCTCAACGTTGCAGCCTGTTCAGAGCTATCATCATTGGACATCTTCGAAAAGAAAAAGTTATTGACTGCGCCAAAATGTTATGTTTTTCTAGGCGTGGCCTAGCCAACGAGACATAAAAAACAGCACGGCTGTTTTTCAAAGCTCTCAACTCAGAACAAACAACTTCTCGTAAAAAACTTATTTACGCATTAACGAGTTAACTCAGGACTAGTCTAACTAGTCTATTCAACTATTGAACAATTACACAATAACACAATAGCTCAAAGTTCTTTCAATTTACGCAAAACAATTCAATTTACCTGAAAGAAAGACTTCACGTAGGCCACACTTAACCGGTTTTCCAAATAAGGATGGATAATTTTCGCTGGTTTTTGTCCAGGCCTCAATAAATCGCTTCCCTGACGCCCAGTACCCTCAAACAAGCGCTGTTGAGTTGAAGCAGGGAACCAGGCTGCCCCATTTTATGTGGTTGTTGTGGAGGAGCTGTATCTTCCATTTTCTTGGTCACAACACTTCTGTTGTACTTCATCAATGCCAAAGTCAAGGGAAATGGCTTTCTAGAGTCAGGGATTTGAATGCTCTCCCTATACAACACTTTCCTTGGGTTTGTTGAGACTGAGAAGGAAGTTTTCCTAAACATTCTTGGTCACAATAAAAGAGCATAGGGTTCAAATCTTGGTACAACTTTAAAATTAAGTGAATGTAATTGCCTATTCTTTTGGGGGAATTGATCAAAATAAAATAAAGTTTCAAGGAAGGGGTTCTGGCATCATATTAACTTTTCACTACATTTTTTAAAGGCAGAAAGTGGTCTGTTATGAACAGACAACACTATCGCAAAAATTTTGATACAATACTAGGACCCTTCCTTTGCAAACTTACCTTATTTTGACATCACTGGAGAACAGTAGAAGTACTTTTTTTGAAGTAACCACTTATATTGCCATAAATCAGCAACCACTTGTCAGATTGACTCAAACAACGAGTCAAATTCTAAGTTAGAAGCCTAACCTATGCAACTGTATACAAACCAAGATAATTAATTATGCAGCTTACCACAGCAGCCACACAAACGGGCAACATTTGTCTTGGGACACCCTGTATTGTAAATTATGTCTCAGTGCTCTATGCGCTCTATTTCATTTAATTAATTTTAATGGTAACTCACAGTGCTCTATTTCATTTAATGTTATGCCAATTTCATTCAGATCACTTCGCAATGCAAAGATCAGTATCATCAGCTATGGACTTATAAGCCTGAGAAACAATCTGAATGCTAGTCTTCTCCAAACGATTCAAAATGCGAAATTTGGTGTAACAATTGTTGATGAATCACATTATCTCAAGAACAGACAATCTTCAAGAACGAAGAAAATTCTGAAGCTCTTAAAGGGAATGAAACGTGTCATTTTGCTAACTGGGACTCCATCATTGGCTAGGCCTGAAGAGGTAATATATGACAGTATGATAGGATCAGTCAATGCAGTACACTGGCTGTTTTATGATCTGTTTTTTAAGATGGCCAGCTGAGACAGCTTTTTTAGAGAGCAGCATTGGTAGTCAATGGCAGAATATGGCCAAATAGCACTTGAATGAGATGGTCTGACTGGTTGATCAAGACGAAGAAACCTATCTTCTGATGAGCTGACAGACGTTGAAACTCATACTTTTGAGCAGATTTATCAAATCTAATTGATCTCTATGCAGAAGATCATTGGCACAAAATTTCGAATTCTTTGACAAAAGCAATCTTCCACGTAGTACTAACCTCAGGCACTAACTAGTCTAGGCATGTTAAGGGCGAACAAAACCAAAATTTAAAACATTTAAGAATATCATGACAGGGTTAGAGCTTAAAGCCATGTAGTTGCAACATATCTCACAGTCAGACAGCTCCTTGAAAGAAATTCAGTTAGTCTGTTCCATCAGTTTACAGTTTCACTATTGTTTTGCAGTAACTGTTATAATTTCTCATTCAGTTGTTTAGCCAGATAAACATTATACAACCTGGAATTGTTGGAAACTGGCAATATTATGGTCAACGATATTGTGATGGTAGAATGATAGTTCAACCAGCAAGAGGAGGCAGAATGTTTCACAAGTTTGATACGAGGTATCGTTAAAGGGAATCTAAGCACTTATCAGCGTGTGGCAGGGACGCCTGGGAGCAAGAAGGAGTTGCTATTAATTGCGAGCAAAGTGATTGTGGTAAAAATAGCCGTGCAAAGACAAAGAACAGTGACACCTATGGAACCATATTTGGATAAGCATAGGCTCCAAATCTTTAAATCTACGAAATGAGGCGGGAGTAAAATTCAATCATCTATTTCTTTAAACTGAATGACTTGAAAGAAACTTTAGCCACTTTTCTATGATTCCACTATTGGACTAGTCAGAAATCTTGAATATTTGTCGAAATTACGGCCTATTTTATGTTTCAGCGCATTTTTTGATGCGACGTCATCAAATTTTTAAATCACAAACCAAAAGATTGAAAGAAGTTTGGTTGATACCATATCGTAGGCATCTATAAACTATGGTTTTCTTAAAAATTATTTAACCTTTCGTCAACAGGTTTAGAAATCACGATAGTTTTAAGTTTTTTTTATAAAGATTTTCTTAAATTCTTATAAAAAGAAACAAAATGCTGTTACTCTGAAAATATTGAAGATCAACGGCAGACTTGCTGTAAAATGGTTCAAGTTTCTTTGAAGCCGTTCAGTTCAAAGACAAAGGTCATAGAATTTACAGCAAGCTTTTTAAATATTTGAAAGCTACCTGATCTTGATAACTGATCTACGTCAACAAGAAATACTGATATCTGATAGGCTAGGATTAGACCGCAAGTAGCTTGAGCCACTTTCATATTCTTAAATTCCCTTTAATGCTTGACTGCTATGTATTTTTCACTTTTATGTCATTTTCTTGGGAGAATCGCGCGCATCTCAGTAAAAATATCATTATCAATTTCTAGGCGTCACATTTTGTTTAGGTGTCTTGTTGTTACTTCAAGGCAGGAAGATTACACACATTTTTTTGCCAACCACCAATGATATACAAAGATCACTGAACTCTCAAGGCTAATTTGCAATCGTTGCTATTCAATAAAGCATCTTAAGTGAAGGCCATCGAGCGGCTAAGGACTTACAGCATCCTTATGGAGATTGAAGAATTCACCTACTCCAGAGTCTTAAGTTGCATTAAATATACTGCTGTTTTACAGGGGTGCGTCAAATTTGAAAGAGCTCCATGAAATTCTGAAAAATAACTTGATGATTCGTAGGCTGAAGAAGGATGTGAGTATATACTCTCAATATTCTTAACGTAGTACATGCCTTTTATTTAAAGCCATTATTCCTAGAAAAGCAACTTGAATTTGAATTTACAGCGAAAAGCACTAATAATTACAAGATCAATTTACAGAAAAAATACCTGGGACTAATAATCGACAAGAACCTAAACTGGTCCGAGCAAATTAAAGTGTTTAACCAAGGGTGTTAGGACACGGATGTTTTGATTGATTATTCATTCACTTTGTTTTGATCCTTGTGTCTTGTTTTGTTGCCTTGTTTTTTGTTCTGTTTCGTCTTCAACTGAGCGTGGTTAGGCCTAACCGCTCTCAAGTTGTTCGAATAGAGCTCCCTTGTATTTCTGTGTCTTAGTGCGCCTTCGCACAAGAATGGTTTTTAAGGCTTAGCAGTTTTAAAAACCATTCATGTGCGAAGGTGCACTAAGACACAGAAATACAAGGGAGCTCTAATTGAACAACTTGGTAGCGGTTGGGCCTAGCCACGCTCAGTTGAAGAAGAAACAGAACAGAAAACAAGACAACAAAACAAGACACAAGGATCAAAAGAAGGTAAATAAATAATCAATCAAAACATCCGTGTCCTAACACCCTTGGTTTAACTAGACTCGATATAGTTTGGCTTTCATAGAGAGAAAACCAAATCTCATGTTACAAACGTTTACCGTAACCTTGCTCAAAGTGACCATGCGGCATTTCAAAAGATAGCTAAGCCTTTCGACTAAGCTGTTATACTAAGCCTTTGACAAAAGCTTTTGATTTGGGGAAGCCAGTTATCATCTAACTCGTGAAGTTTTTTTCTGGCTCACTGGGTACATTTCCTTTGCTTTTCTCACAGGTGCTGACAGAATTACCAGCAAAGCGGCGTCAAAGAATTCGTTTTGAAATCACGACAGATTCTGATCGAAAGAAGGTTCGTTATAATTCAGTCCTATTACATGTTTGCTGATTTACAGTTTCTGCATCAGTATGCAAGAAAGAGCAAGTGCTACTAAAGAGATAAGCAGGACACGATCTACTTTGGTAGCTACTCAAACAAGGATTGTATCTTCTGGGTTCCTTTTTTTCTACCGAATGAGTCCAAGAAGTTTACCTTTTTGGCGGGCTGTGAAATCATAGGTATCAGGTCGATATCCAAAATTGAAACGTTTTATATATATATATATATATATAGCGAAACACGAAGTGATCCAGGTACCGTAAGATATAGGTCGAAACACAGAAATGACAACGAACTCGTTGAGATGTAACGCTAATATCTATTTATTCACGCAACTAGTTTCGTCTGTTCATGCAGACTCTTCAGGCTCCTTTCCTCATTCATTACATTTACTGTGAAATATACAGAATACATGTTACACAATCTGACGTAATATCAATAGATCGCCTCAACCTCATAATGATTACCAGCGAGGCTAGATAAAGATTGCAGTTTTACAATTCTATCGATTTAATGCAGGTTTGTATTTCATTATGAAATAGTTCTCTTTCTCTTTTCTGTAAGTTTCGTCTTGATGGTGTAATTTGAAAAACGGGCAAATAGTAAACATAGGCGATTTTGTTTTAGCACATTCCGAAATGTGTATGCTAACAAAAAGCTTCCGATACTGTGGAAGAGCGATGTGATTTCTGTGGAGTGCTGCTCTATGTCTTAAAGTATCTCCCGATTCTCCAATGTATTTTTCACCACAACCATTACACGATATTACGTATATAAAATCTCTAACACTACAATCCATTTCGTTTTTTATATTGAATAATATTTTACTTTGCTTGTTTATTTCAATTTGGCTACATACAACAATCTGTTTGCAGGTCTCACATCGTTTGTCCTTGCATTTTGTAACTTTTGGTGTGTCATTGACAGTGATTTGTGAAGTGAATTTTGCGCGTGACAAAATCCTTTTAAGATTTTGTGGTTGGCGTTTGTTTCCTTCTTGAGTTTTTCCTTTTGGTGTGCGGAGTTGTTCTTGTGGGATTTCTGTTGCTTTTTTGAAACCATTATTGATCAGAAGTTTGGGTTTCTTGGGTTATTAGTTGAGACGAAAGTTAATATATAGCGTCTCTGACATAGCTATCACAAAAAAGAGTTACTTCTCTGTAAGTCTTGTTCCACTTCTCTTCCCTCTTCATTATCATGTTATGGGGGACTGTTTTGATTATTTTCGTTGTAGTTATATCTCCCTCTTCCTCTTCCTCTTCCTACTCGGCCATTACCTCTGCCGTCTCTTGGTGCATAGGTCGGGCGGCAGAGAAGTAACTCTTTTTTGTCCAAGGGCCGGAACAGGCCCCCGAGATTTTAGCAGCAGCTGAAGCAATTAAGCCGAAGCTCATAATACTAACAGATAGAGCTATCGGTAATAAGGCGAAGGAGACACTAATCAAATGTGGCCTTAAATTTACTCCTATTCCAAGACAAGACACAACTGAGTTAAAAACTGATGTAAAAACATTTTGTAGAAAATTAAGATTAATAGAATATTTCGCAGACAACCAAACTAATGACAATAATGTTGACCCCAGCTTGGTAAAAAATCCAAGCAAATTTAATCCCCCAACACATAGAGATCTAGTCTTAGATACATATATTGACTATCTAACAAAGTATCCCCTAGAAGAAATATTAGAAAACCAAGCGAGGCCAAAATTTAATTTGAATAAGGAAGAATGGAGTGCTATAATACAATTGAAAAAAGACAACAATCTGGTTATAAAGGAGGGAGATAAAGGTGGAGCATGTGTGATAATGGATAGTGACTATTACAAAGATGAAATAACAGCAATACTAAATGATCAAATGACTTACAAGGAAATAGGGAATGCAAATATAGAAAAAGAAATTCTACTTAAGATTAAAAGATTAATACGAAAATATGAAGGAGACCTTACAGAAAAGGAGGCTGACTACCTAACAAATTTTGATCACAAACCAAGCAATATATATGGTCTTCCTAAAGTACATAAATGTAAGGAAATACTAGATAAAATTAAAAATACCCCAAATAAATGTGTGATGGTGAATTGCCCACAAAGTTTAACAATGCGACCCATTATTGCAGGGCCAAAATGTGTGACGAGTAGACTAAGTGACTTTGTTGACAAAATACTGCGACCATTATTAGAACGGGTTGATAGCTATGTCAGAGACGCTATATATTAACTTTCGTCTCAACTAATAACCCAAGAAACCCAAACTTCTGATCAATAATGGTTTCAAAAAAGCAACAGAAATCCCACAAGAACAACTCCGCACACCAAAAGGAAAAACTCAAGAAGGAAACAAACGCCAACCACAAAATCTTAAAAGGATTTTGTCACGCGCAAAATTCACTTCACAAATCACTGTCAATGACACACCAAAAGTTACAAAATGCAAGGACAAACGATGTGAGACCTGCAAACAGATTGTTGTATGTAGCCAAATTGAAATAAACAAGCAAAGTAAAATATTATTCAATATAAAAAACGAAATGGATTGTAGTGTTAGAGATTTTATATACGTAATATCGTGTAATGGTTGTGGTGAAAAATACATTGGAGAATCGGGAGACACTTTAAGACATAGAGCAGCACTCCACAGAAATCACATCGCTCTTCCACAGTATCGGAAGCTTTTTGTTAGCATACACATTTCGGAATGTGCTAAAACAAAATCGCCTATGTTTACTATTTGCCCGTTTTTCAAATTACACCATCAAGACGAAACTTACAGAAAAGAGAAAGAGAACTATTTCATAATGAAATACAAACCTGCATTAAATCGATAGAATTGTAAAACTGCAATCTTTATCTAGCCTCGCTGGTAATCATTATGAGGTTGAGGCGATCTATTGATATTACGTCAGATTGTGTAACATGTATTCTGTATATTTCACAGTAAATGTAATGAATGAGGAAAGGAGCCTGAAGAGTCTGCATGAACAGACGAAACTAGTTGCGTGAATAAATAGATATTAGCGTTACATCTCAACGAGTTCGTTGTCATTTCTGTGTTTCGACCTATATCTTACGGTACCTGGATCACTTCGTGTTTCGCTATATATATATATATATATATAAAACGTTTCAATTTTGGATATCGACCTGATACCTATGATTTGGATATCGACCTGATACCTATGATTATATATATATAATAATCATGTTAATATTATGAGATATATATATATATATATACATATATATATATATATATATATATATATATATATATATATATATATATATATATATATATATATATATATGTATATATATATATATATTTATATATATTCCAATAAAAAGTTACAATATATTTTACAAGCTACACTACACTACTTACAGAAATGACTCTACAATACTACTACAACGATGCCCCGAGGAGCAAAAGCAATGTCTACCCCGAGGCCATTAAACATATAGATATATAAAAAAGAAACAAAAAAAAAGAAACCAAAAAAAGAATTAAAATACAAGACAAGAGAATTACGTGAACAAAATTGAAACGTTAAGCTATCAAAGCTAATTTGGATAAAAAATTTTGTTCTTTGTAATCATTCATCTTTCAGAGGCAGAAATTGGGAAAATGCTGGTAAAGGGCATGTCTGGGTACGAGGATTCCACATTCCGTTCTGGTCCACTATTTACTTGCTACTGAGATTGAAATTCTATTTCTGAAACTGACAGTTTAGACTACAATGCTACATAGATCTTGGACCAGAATGGAAGGTGGAATTATCGATTCCCAGACGATTCACGTGGCATCTGAAGGTAGTTTTAGAATGCCGAAGATCTCAGCTCGTCAAAGCAGCGTCCTGGTCCTTCCTCTCAATGTGATAACATCTCGTTATACCTATAGCCTGAAATTACTTAACGGAATTACGGGTATCTTATAGATCCTTTACCCATGATGACATCGTTATTTTAGATATTTCATCCAACCTCGAGCAATTTTTTTGCGCACCTTGTATTTTGTGATAAAATTATGTTTCAATCATTTTGTAGAATTTGGAAAAAAGCCTTACTGCTTTCAAAGAAGTGGTCACGAAGATCAAAAGCCAGCTACACGAGAAGAGGGATGAAGAATTAGCCACATCGTCCGATGTTAATTTTGCTCTAACAAATTTGTTTAGAGATACAGGGCTAGCTAAGGTAAGCTTTTATTCAGTTGTTAGTTTGCTACTTCCGTTGGTGGCATTTAGCTATTGGACTGGAGAGGAATTATGTAGTAGGATGCATGAGGCATCGAAATAAAGTTACTCTGCAGTTTTTGTTGGCGTGTGCAAACTAATTTCTGGGAGCTCTTTGGAGACCTAGCAATCAACGACCTATTGCTCTCTTGTGTTTGGGATGGGTTTAAGTGAGCTCTTTGTGGGCCATGGCATCACTCGTTGAAAACCTAAATCTCAAGCTTTGCCGGTGCAGATTTTCTTTCACATCAATTCAGCCACCAGGGTTAGCGTATGCTAGCGCCTGTCAAGGCAGAAGGTGGAGTGGTGTCATGGTGCACAGGGTGCTTAAACTTTTTCGTTTTGCTTTTGCCTTTTTCTGTTGGCCTGTTTTCTTCTTATCTATTTTTTCCTTTTTCTGATTGTTGTTAAAGGATTTGTTAAGTGCCGTTGATAGCCAGAACCAGATGACGTCAAGTCTATTTCTGCTATGAACGGCATAGAATATTGTATTGTATTTCTTTAGTGTTAAATTGTCATTGATATGTAAAAAAACAAATTTTTTGTTAGTCTTCTTAAAGATACTTGTATATAAAGGTAAAAACCTACAAACAGCAAAGTTTGAGAAATGTAACAAAACATAGCAAGCATTTATTAAACTAATTAGATGCTGTTAAAGGTAACTAAATTTACAAGTACATTAAAAACCCGCGTATAAGAACCTAGTGATTAAGAACCTACAGGCTGAAATTCTGAAATTTAGACCCCCAATGAATAAGAACCAATTCAGCCTGAATATTGAAATAGGTTCTTATTCGTAGATATCACCAAATTCGATACAAAAACTCCGGCTGCTTTTTAATCAAGGCTATATGGACTGATACTGTGATATGTGGAAATTGGAAAGAACTCTAAAGATGCTTTGAAAGCATTTCATTGCATTCCGTAAAATTTCTGATTCTTCCTCGGATTGCCGTTATGAATGAGGCCTCATGAACCAAGGTGCCTCTGAACTGACAGTAAATAATGGTCTTGAAGTTTCAATCTGAACAATAGAAATACCTGGAAACCCTGAATGAAATAAGAACCACTTTAAGAACCTGAAAAGCCTAATTTCCCACTAAATACTCAATATATAAGAACCTAATCAGGCTGACTTGCAATATTTGTAGGTTCTTATACGCGGGTTTTTACTGTAACTAAATTCAAATGAATGTCATAGTATTGTGCTCTAGATTTTTAAATTTCATAATTCCAATTGCCTCAAGAAGCTTCGCATTTGTGTTAAAATTTGGTATGCACACACGTTCCTAATCTTTAAGAAGGTGGCTGTTAAATTCAATGACACATTTCTTTTAAGTGAATGGGTTCAAAGAAAGCTTAGATATTTTGTTATAATTCTGCCGTTAGAATTATTTTCTAAAATCTTCGATATTTCCATAATCAGCGTGTCTGTGTTCTTTTTCGAGAGTTCAAGAAAAATTTTCAAAAAACTTTAAAATTATTGCAATGTCTAAAATGTTTGACCCAACATGAGATAAATTTCCAAGAAAACCATAGTTTATGGACGTCGACAATATGGTATCAAACAAAAGTCGGTCACTTATGTAGTTTATGATTTAGAAATTTGATGACGTCATATCCTCAAATTACCTGATATATAAGATACGCTGTGATTTTTGATAGATTCAAAATTCAAAACTTGTCCAACTGTAGAATCACAGATAGCTAAAGCTTCTTTCAAGCTATTCAATAAGAAGAGATACTGTAGGTCATAGAATTTACACTCATCTTTTTACGCCAGTTTCAAGATTTGGAGCCTTTACTTCACAGTACAGGCTATCTCACAAAAGGAGATTAATGCGGCTAGAAAATATAGTAGAAATGTCACATTTATGTGACTTTACCTTGATCAACACAACTGCGTAGAATTTTTGCTCCATGTACAGGGTGTGCCAAAATAATTGTGCCCCCGTTTGTGTGGCTACTGTGAAGGAGCTGTATATTCAATTATCTCGCTTTTTACACAGTTGGATAGGTCAAGCTTCCACTCAGAGTTTGAGATCTTGTTAAAGTCAATCTGGCTCTTCCTTGTTGATTTATGGTATAGCAGAGCAAAATAAGTGGTTTCTCAAAAACCAGCGCTTCCTCTGTTCTCCAGCAATGTCAAAATCAAGAAAGTTTTTAAAGAAAGGACAGTGGCATCGTATTACGCTGTTCACCACATGTTTTAAATGGTGGATAGTGCTCTCTTATGAATAGGTGATTAGAAAAAATTGTAATCCGACGCTAGAAACAATTCTTTGGAAAATTACTTGATTTTGACATTGCTTGAGGAAAATAGAAGTGCTGTCTTTGCAGCAACCACTTATTTTGCCCTTCTCTACCAGAAATCAACAACGAAGTGCTATATTAGCTTACACAAGGTGTCAAACTCTAAATTGAAGCTTGACCTAATCAACTGTATGAAAATTAAGAAAATTCAATCTACAGCTCCTCCACAGTAGCCACAAAAATGGGGGCACAACTATTTTGGAACACACTGTGCATGCAGGCTTTTAATCTTCCACAAACCCATCAAAACACCACTTCACTTAACAGCTTCGTTTTGGAAATTATTCATGACTCTTTCATATGAAATTTTAGGATCCAGATTCGGATTTAGCACCCAAACTTTAGTCTCACCACAATTTTTCATGATGCTAGTGTCGTATTGTTAATTCTATGGCAATGTTAAGTTTGAAAATCTATCAGCGATTTGACCGTGAAAAATTAATGACTCGGGATGTAAAGTTTCACCCCGCGCGATTTTTCACGGTCAAATTTCTTATTAATCTTTGAACTTTACATTGTCATAAAACAATCATCACAATCGCTAGCAGTTTGAAAACATGTAACGAGACTAAATTTTGGGTGCTAAATCCGAATTTGGGTTAGAAATTTTCCTATGAATAATAGTAAAAAATTTTGACAAAGTTCCAAAACGAGGCTGCTCAATAGAAGTGTTGTTTTTCCTGCAACGAAATTGATGCTTGACTCAGTAAATAAAGAGATTTTATTACATTAGGCAGGAGCCATCCAAGAATACATATCAGATTTGATAGAAGGAATGCCGAACAAGTTCATTGTATTCTGTTATCATCGTGCTGTTATTGATGCAGTCACTGAATTGCTGGCCAAACGCAATGTCAAATATGTGCGTATCGCAGGTGATGTGCCTCCTGAAGTCAGAGCTGTAAGTAATCTAAAGCTGTTAAGGACACTGTGTTTCCCATTTTCCTTTGCGTGTGTGCAAATATGGAAACATCATTCTGGGCGTAGAGCCCTAGACAGCGTCTTTGACCGAACAATAATGAGAAAGAAGCTTTTCCTGACTTCTATTTTGTGATATCTTTTGTTCGAGTTCAAAGTCGGCAACATAACAACGCTTATTTAAGAATCAAAAAGAATACATCAACGCAAATCAACGCAAACGCGAAATACAGCTAGACCAAAATCATTTCGATTCCTTGACTGAGGCTTGGACTAATTTTGTCAAAGCATTTTCAAAACATTGATGAAATTTTGCCAAATCATGCGAATCAGTTGGGGGGGGGGGGTTGCTTTGCTTTCCTGACTCATTGGTAGTTTTTCCGTCCTTCTATGTTATTGCCAAGCTGTTGTCATAGTCTATCGTTCCCCATGATTATCATCCTAGTAATGTATCTTAGAGTACTTGGTAGGTAGCGAAATAAGTAATCTGTTTTGTAAAAATTTTAATGGAATAAATATTTCGTACAGTATCAAATACATTGTGAGACTAAAAAAGGATCTTGAAGAGCACAAGTTCTTTGTTTAGAGGGTTTGTCGCCATCTTCAACTTAAACTCTTTCATGGATGAGAGATACAGTGCATTTATTTGTACACAATATTGTAAATATTACTGTTTCTTTTGAAGATTTGTTTCTTGACCGTTAAAGTACATGAACGAAGATATAGCGACAAAATCTAAACATAGCGCAAAAGAACCGCAGGCGCCATTTATCTTCCTTTTGTTTCGTAGATCGAAAATATCAAATACAATAGGTTATATTTAGATTACCCAGTCCCCCTAGCTAAGTTTGCATATAACCCCGTTGATTTACTTTAATGGTTATGAAATGTACTTGAGCATTATTAATCCGTGTTTTGAGATCATCTTCCATTCAATCAAGAGTTCAGGGGCTTTTCCCACGCATCTCGAAGTAATGCATTTTGGCAAATGTTATTTTACGTCTGCATTTTCTCAGTGCTCAAGAAAAATACTTCGACCTTTCGGCTATCGAGCTGGACTTTCCTAAGTCGTCATATAATAAAGACTTGGGCAAGTCCACGATCGAGCAGACTTTGAGTCAGTTTAATGTAACCAGCAACACGTAGCATATATCACGCAACACGCATTTTCAAATGCGCTTCTTTTTTGGCAGGCCCAGCATCAAATACTTTGATAACCAAACAATTTCAAGTTCCAAATTTCCTCATAAATGAGACTAGGGAGACTTTTAAGAGCTGCAAGCTTTGCGATGAAAAACGTATTTACCGCAAAAACGGACACACTGAAATGGTCAATCTCTACTAGTTTCTTCTTTTTTGCAGAGTTACGTAAGGGAATTCCAGAGTGAGCCTACTTGCCGCGTTGCTGTTCTCAGTATTACAGCTTCATGCCTGGTAAGCAGGTTTCGCTAAATAATCTTGAATATTTTCTTGTTGTCTTGCGGTAGTTTTGGTAAAATGGGGCAACATAGGTCAGGTTAGGGAGACATGGTTTTTTCACTCTGTGAGCAAAGGCAATGGGAATGCAAAAACTTAGGCCCAAAGTCAATAAAAGTAAAGGACAAAAGCCCATTAGTCAAGACCCCTTCACTTATCTTTTCGTTTCGCATAATCATTTACCAATTTGATGAGCCGTTGTTGCCACTTTTGTGTTTGATATCCTGCTTTATTGACCTAACTGTCAGCTCGACTGAGGTAGCCAAGTGCTGGGTTTCATCGCTCTTTTAGGCCTAGCGTAAATTTTTATCTTCTCCTTGCCCTTGCTTTCAGATCCTTTGTTCTTGATTGTGAATTGCAGCTTCTTCGATAATTTAATTGCCCTTGTTAGTGACAGAAACCGTTTTTATTGTAAAGTGCAAACACCGATCTGAACAGCAGCAAGCGGCTTTGTCTCCAATGGCTTCATGTTGCGCCAAAAATAATTTTGGTTTGAAATCATCTTTACTTTGAAAAATGACGGGCTTCATCCAGCCCGCACCCAGCCCGGACCAAACAGTAATGATCTATATAATAACTGTTCTCTTCGGACGATACACAATTTATTCACCCTCAGTCTCTGTACAAAACCGAAAGAGGTCGGTTTTGTATTGTCGACTTCGAGTTAGTGTTTTTAGATATTACTCTCAGAAACAGTTATGACAGACCTATTCCAAACAGCTATGTCTCGGGACAGTTAAGGAATTCGAAGTTTTGGTCATGGAAATGTGGACGTGTGACAGTTCTTAAGCTTCTGGTTTATATCATTGCTAAAAATGGACTTTCGATTTTAGGGGATCACATTAACTGCTGCTGATCACGTGGTATTTGCTGAGCTCCACTGGACCCCTGGTGTAATAAAACAAGCAGAAGATAGATGTCATAGGATAGGCCAAAAGAATGCTGTGCAAATACATTTCCTTATTGCCAGAGGAACGATGGATGATGTCATGTGGTCTATGCTATCAAGAAAGGTATGCCTATACGTGCTCCAATAAAATATGAATTAAGAGCTAAGCAAAATCTTTCATTAAATGGAATCTAAGCATACATAAGCTTGAGAAAAAGTCGTACAGAGACAGTTGACCTTTGACACGTGGCACACCATACTCGGTTAACTGATCTTCGTTAAAGGAAATACTGTTATGTGATAGGCTAGAATTTGACCGTAAGTCACTTGAGCCAATTTATGTGCTTACTTTCCCTTTGAACCTTATCTGGAAACTGAAAGATCATCATACTAACAATTGTAATTATGTATTAGGAAATGAGGGGGCTCCACAGTGTGGGAGTTGAGAGAACTGAAGAGCTCTCGTGACTCAAAAACTTTGTCAATGAAGCGATGACCTGGAGAGCTTGTCGCACCGAATTTTTGTGGCACAACTGAGTGATCTCCTGACGTTAGGACGCCGCAGAAGGATGGGGTAGTGCCACAAACACCACTTAAGCATCCTGACAGGTGGTTTCGGACTCGATTAGGATATATCTACTTCTGTAATCCCAGCGCAGAGCTGGGTGGTAAAAACCGTACCTTCAGCGTCTTCTCAAAACTTGCTAGTTATTTATTGTGCTCTTATAATACTGCTCGAAATTCTTGTAATTTTTTGTGACAATAATTCATTCATATACATCTTTTGCGAATTTTGTAAGTGGTTGCTGCAAGTGAAAGGTTCAGTGAACGTAATTGTTCGCTGACGCACATATAGAACTAATTTAGTACCAGAAAAAGAATTTTTCACGAAGCATTTCAATCAAAGTTGTACCCTCAACAGTAACTTGAATTTTGCAGTATTTTTGACAATTTGTTGATACAAGTATTTTCAATCATCTCTCTTGAAGCTGACAGTAACTGGTGAAACTCTGGATGGTCAAGCCCAGATTTTGTCAGCAGATGATGAAGATCAAGGAAAAGCTGATTTATTATCAATGTGTCAAGCATGGGTTCCTAATGAAGATGACGATGAAGATATGTATCTCTTCACTCAGGTAGGCAGCTGATTTCTACTTTCAATCTACCATGCTACTACCTAGAAGACACGATGCCATAGAAAGGTAAGCGTTCTCAGCAAAGGATGAATGTTCGATGGAATCTTGCTGAACGGTAGAATTGAAACAGGAGGACCTGTGAATGGACGATCTTGATTTGGATACTTGCTCTTGCCATATGAAATCGACACTTTGAGTTGTGAAGTCGATATTCTTTGAGTTGTGAAGTCGATATTGGTATTTTAACAAGACTAATTATTGGGTCTAGATGCTGTTTATCAACCGGGCGCAGGATTTTCACAATAAGCTTTCAACTTGCAACTGTTTTCCTATGTTCTTAAATGGCATTTAAATAAAATCAACGGATGTAGTACAGCAAGTGCCAGAGTTATTTCTCACCTAGGTGAAATCGATAATGTTTACCAATGATCAAACAAAGAGACAAAGGCATGCTCGTGTCCATTTCTTTATCATATTTATTAGTCTTCACGGAAAAGATTCTATACTTTTTGGTGCTTTTTATACTCACAGGAGCAAATTTTGCAAACTATCGGTAATGTTTTGAAAAACTTTGCAGCCTGTTGAGATTTGGCTCCAAAGTATCGCTTGATTTGACTTTTGGAGATCCAGTTTATGAATTGGTTGAATGACGTTTTGGACCGTTGTCAATCGTTGTTTTTTTTGGGTCTGAACACCTTCCTACCTTGTCGTTCTTTAAGGGAAAACTGGATTTTAATTTTAGATGTTTAATAGATAATAGTAGTAAATTTTATAATTTACTGTGTATGACCACGTAACTTATCTGTTTTTCGCAGAAATCTACGAAGAAGGATCTGGGTAATCAACGTGATATTCGATCATGTTTTGCCGAGAGTTCTCAGGATACCCGGAAAAAGAAACGGAAAACACGAAACTATTATGAAAAAGGATTTGTTAACATATCTGATTCAAGTGATGATAATTCAGAGTTTAAAGCACAGCACATGCGAAGTAAGAAGAGAAAGAAGGACAACTTACGGAAGAGCGAAGAATCATCGGGGAATCGACGATCAGAGATAGCAATCATTGATCTTGAAAGTGATATTACGTGCAATAACAAATGTAATGATAAGGCAGTCCCCGTAGCAGTTTCTAGTTACGCTAAAGAGAACAAGAAAGCAAATATTGCTTCTAAATTCGAACCTGAAGAACCCTGTCTCATCAGAGAAATACCAAAGTTGAGAGAAGTAATGCAAACAGAGCATGACCTATCGAGTGTATGCATGCCTGCTTTGAGGGAAGTATTGCATTGTAGTCCTCAAACTAGTAACGAGGTCGAAATCGAAAAAGATTTAGAAGAAAACGTTGGAAGGCGGGACGAGCATTTGTTAGAAGGCTTAAGAACGACCACGTTTACGAGTGTGGCGAAAATGACAATAACTTCAGAAAAGGTAGCAAGGACCTGCTTAAATTCAGTAATACCTACGATTAACAGTTGCACATTTGATGATAGCCTTGGTGTTCGGCCATTGGATATGAATAAAACTGATAAGACTTCTTGCAGTGAAACAAAGAAAACTTTCACGGCAGCAGAAGTTGGATCTGAGCAGCACAACTCCTCCGCAATATGTTCCAATGAAACTTGTTCGCCAAGGATCACATTTGAAGTACCTGGTCTCTCTGTTGGTAAAACAAGACACGAGGACTTGAGACATGTTAATTTGGATGCTGCTAAAATCAAAGCTTGCATTGAAACAAGGGACAATATTGCTAATGATACCAACGAAGCTCGTGGCTTCCTTTCCAAGAACGATCCATCCAAGAAACACGTTGATTTAGCAGCTCCCGGGAGAAATATTGATATATCAACTTCCCAGAACGAGATTCAAGTAATAGATCTTGAGAGCGAGGCAAATGCATCATGGAGTTGTATCGCATGTACATTCCATAACCACCAAGATTTAAGCCGTTGTGAGATGTGCGAGACAGAGAGGCCAAAGCATTTCACCCGGCTTATCAGAAAGACTCACGGATTTGACACTGACTCGCTTGCAAGCAGTGGAGAGCTGGAGATTATAGAAATTTCGAAAAGGAAAGGTGGTAAGGGAAAAACGAGTAAACGGGGAAAAGACACAGGGTTGACTGATCGGGACAAAATATATTTCGAGGAACATAGCGCTACTGGTGGTAACAGTGACGCAGGAAAATCTGATGAAAATTTTGTTATTGATGAATCGAGCTTGGAGTCTGGCTCTTGGGAATCTGTCGATGAAGAGGTGGATAGTGCAAGGATGACAGATGCACTTCTCGTTAATAAGAAAAGAACAGAGCCTCAGGTTGAACTCATAGCATCAGAGAAAGAAAGTTCCGCAGGTTTATTGCTAGACATTGATATGATAATGCCAAATCAAACTCGGGATTCTCTAAATAAAAGCTTTACAAGGACTGATTGTACTCTGACTGATTCGAGTACGGATATTGAAAATGATTGGAATGAGAATCTTGGGAAGGTTAGGTTGAACGCCGACGTTTCCATGCAAGAGGAGTGCAATGTTCCTGGAAGGGAAGATGAGAACAGTTCCGGAAATTCGTTGGTTGCATCGAGTTGCATTTCTAGTACATCTTCATTAGGAACAATCGATAAAAGAGTGTTATTGACGAATCGTCCTTTGGAAATTGCTGCCTCGAACCATTCTCAAGATTCAAACAAAACTAAACTGACAACGGAATGCAACATGAAAAGCTCACAGCAGATGCTGAACGTTGAAACTAATCGAAAACATACGCTGTCTCCTGTCAGAACAACGCATCGCCACAGCTTTTTCTCCAGTCCATTACTGTTTAGCTCTCCTGAGCAGCATTTTGCGTCGAAAACAGTGACAGGGAGTGTGGAAAATGGCCACGGTTTCAAAACTGCATCTCAAATCTTTGCAGAGCAACGAGATGAGTATTTGGATGGCAGCGATGATGATGCATTGCTTGAAGCGTTATATTCTGTGTCAGAGCCAGAGAATATTGTACAGAGTGTCTTATCCGATGAAAATGGTGATTCCTTGTTATGTGGCTCGGAGATGAACGATTCGCAACGAAGTGTTTTATCATCGAATGGTAAGCTTCTTGATAACTTATTTAGACTCTATGACAAGTCTTTAAAACAGCTGCTTGTAAATATTTTATACACGTTTTGTAAAACATTGGAGCAACAGGAAGAATGGGTTCAAAGAACGGAGAAAAAGCATATACGACTCTCGAAATGCAGTTAATATCCATTCATTAATCAAGCAGGTCTCTGTACCAAAAGTCGTACCTCGAGAAATGATGAACTTTCATTCAAATCCTCGCTATAGAAAGTAGTTCTCCATGAAAGGAATAGGAAAGAGGACAGGCTTTCTTCAAAGTAAGATTTATTTACCAAAGTCTGTCATGATATTCTGCAACTATAGATTTATTGGGTCTTTAGAATCACCAAGCAGCAAGTAACCTTTGATAATTAGAAAAATGGAGCCATGAAGAAATTTAGTCTTGCTGCGACAATAGAAAGTTTTCCATGAGAAGGATGCGCAGTAGTAAATGACTTATCTTAAAAGTCCAAATTTACCTATCAAAATCAGTCATAACGCTTTGAATTCATGAAGTCTTTCACTGGCCCTACAACAAGTAAAATTTGATGGTTAGGACAGGCTTGAACCAGTAGGAAATAGTATAGGTTCAAAATTTTTAAATCGGCGGGAAAAGGTGGGTGTGAAATTCTATGACATATTTTATCTACCTGAATTGCTTAAAAGGAACCTTACCTACTTGTCTGTAAGTCTAACGTTGAATTTTTTCAGAAATTTTGAATATTTTAAAAATTACAGCGCTTTCAACATTTTAGGTGATTTGAGGATGTGACGTCATCAAATTTCTAACTCATAAACCACGAGTAATAGAGTTGCTTGATACAATAGTGTAGACAGCCAGAAACTATGGTTTTCATGGAAATGATTTCACGTTGGGTCAAACAGTTTAGGAAATTTAACAATTTTAAGCTTTTTTGAACATCTTTCTTGAATTCTCGAAAGAGAAGAAAATAGTGTAATTCTGAAAACACCGAAGATTTCAGAAAAGTCCAACGGCAGAATTATAGTCAAATAGGTCAAGTTTATTTTAAGCCGTTTAGTTAAAGGAAATACTTCGTTTAATTCTACACCCTTCCTTTTTTAAAGATTTGGAGCCCATGCTTGAGGAAATTCGAGTAGAGTTATAGTCGAAAAGGGTCTAGTTTTATTTTTCTGATACGTTCTCTAGACTCAGAAAGTGCTTCACTTAAACCAGAAGACTGCAGTTTCAAACCAATGGAACTAAGTAGTGTGAACGAGAATCAAGAAACAAGTCAGAATCCTTCGGAGCAGAAAAGCGAACTAAATTTTGACATTGAAACAACTAAAGCTGCCAATGATGAAATAAATGATGATATGGATTTTCTAACTTGTGATTTTGATGATGACATATCATTGATTGCGTCAGAGAAAAGTGAATATTCAACCGAAGAAGAGGAAGAGATTCTCCCGACCGAATTATTTTTTAAGCTGAGCTTCGAAAGTGATAGAATTTATCTTTATGACGAGGTGAGGATGTCTTCCTAACCAAATGTTGATTTAGTGTAGGAATAAGGACCAAAGTAATTGTTATTACTATTACTATTATTAAATTCTTGAAAGTTTGTTTGTTGCGAATAGCTCTAACTAATGAAAGAACTAACGAAGACAATATTTACAGCAAAAAGAATAAAATACAGTTCATAAAAACCAACATAAATACCCTATTTACAAAAGCAACCTCATGAAAAAGATTCAGTCCGGTAGTGCTGGTAGCGGTAGTGGAATACACGAGAAAACAAGTTTTATTTATCAGACATCAGTCACTTGGACGTTAGTACTTAGAAATCTCCAGCGATAATTGTGATTTCACGTTTCTGGTTGTTTATTTCCACGTATTTTTGTAAGAAACTGCTTATAAGAAACTCAACTCTTAGCTCGCCAAAAATTAAGAAACTCCCATGCTGCAAGAATAGAACTTGAGAACCTATTATTATTGTAAAGTAAGTTTTAAACATGTCTCTACTTTCCTGTCTCATATTACATGGAAGGTCCTTAATTAATTGCCAAGCATTGGAAAGACTTCAAGAAACATTGTTTTCAAAATATCAACACTTGATAAACATGAAGATTGTTATTACACCTCGTAAGAAACTCCCGAGTGCTAAAAATCTCATAATTTTGAGAAACTTTCAGTATTGGCTCAAATTCTTTGTTTCGTATAAAGATATGTGTTTATATATTTCGAACTTACCATTTCTTGTCCCCTTGTGTAACTTTGATAATGAAAGCAATTAAAATAAAAAACAATTAAGCAACATATCTTCTCGAATACTCGAGTGAAGGAGAACAATTTGATGTTTTTAGGCCTATGGATATTTCGCCAACAATTTGTTAGGTCAGTCAACAATTTGAAGCCTCAAAGAAAAACCGGCTTCATTCTTCGATGCTTAAATCTAGACTCTCTGGTTTTGAGCATAAAACACCTGCACAGCGCACAGCACAAAAAATTAGGTTTCTGTCGATTATATTGTTAGTATCTGAAACTTATCGAACTAAGAATTTCAAATTTTCGCAGCAATTTCGACAGTTATAATGGCGAAGCTACACAATTTTTTTGAGGATCTTGTTCTTCTCATTGTAAGGTATTTTGATGAAGTCGTCATCGTCGTTATCTATTAGATTAATATTATTCATTCCATGTTTCCTTGGAATTCAGGAAGAAGAACCCCTTGGCATCAATTTTCGACTCCCTGAGCTGGGACCTCTGGATACTGAAGAATTGCCAAAGATCTTCCAACATCCTTACAATATGAAACAGTTGAAAAAGCTGATAAGAGAATGGCATTCGTAAGTATCTTCTTCATTTCGAAATTATCGCATTTGATTAGATCTCTACGCGACTCTACATTTTGACTTTGCCTTAGTTATGGCTGGTGAAGTTCATTGTTTTCAAAGCATTGCTTACTGAGGATCTTTGTACTGGCGGCATGGCAAGTGCAATTCACCTTCCTGAAAAGGATGGAATCATTTCTACGAAGCTGCGTTGGAGAGTTCTCAATGTCAAAATCGTGTTGGTCCCTACGAAATGTTGCGATTTATTTGAAACGAAGTGTTCAACCCAACAACATATTTCTGTCGGATAAACAATGTCCCATCCCCGAAAAATCTGTTGCTTCAAAGAGCAACTCCTCTTGAAAGCTCATTGAGCTGTTACCGTTGAATGACATTGTTTTCCTCAAACCAATCAAATTTTTGGAACGTTTGAATTTAGGATTTAGCTGAATGAGTCAAATATTTGACCCAACTTGCGTATTGAAAAACGGGGAATGTCATAGACATATGTTATGTAAATTTTGCCAAGGAGATGACTGTGGTCTTATTCTAATTACTTTGTTTTCGTAAGACCTTATCTTGAGAAAGAGACTTTCTTACCCATGAATACCTTTACAACAAAGTCATTCATTCTAATAACTCTCCTTGCATGACGATAAACTGCGGTGCTATTGAATTCCGTAAAATATGTCTCCTCAAATTGTTTCGAGTTTTTGCAAGAGAGTGCTGTACATAAAACAAAACACAGATTCCCCATCCTCAGCTTCAAATTAGATGCAAACAGTTGCTTTCATTATAAGTTAATTTTGATTTAATCGTTCAAGGCTGACTTCAACGAAGCAGAGAATGGTACGAAAGGCGGGCTATGTGTTCAAAAGTCCTGTGCAGGTTTACGATGAACTGAGGGAGGTAAGGAAATACTCTTTCCTGGCTTATCTTTATTCTGACATCAGCATGTGTCCACCTTCATAGACGGCAGTATTTCTAGTGTCTAGAAATTACTCTTGGAACAACTATTAGCGACAAATTCTCGTGAGAAAGTTTAGCATGTGTAGGGACGAGTGAAACTGCATATGTGATCTATTACAAAGAAACCAACCCACATAGATACCTAGATTATCATAGTGCACACCCTTCCCACATTAAGCAAACGATTCCGTTCAACCTCGCAAAAAGGATAATAGTATTTGTATCAGATCCCGATTTAATTGAAATGCGTTTGAAAGAACTTGAAAAATGGTTGATAGATTGTAACTATCCAAAAAGTGTCATTAAACAAGCATTCCACAGAGCAAAACTTCAAGGACCTGCACCTGATAAAAGTGATAAACACAAATTACCATTGGTAACAACACATTATCCCGATCTTCAGTTCAGTCAGTTTAGTGAGCGTGTGGCCGAGTGGTTAAGACGTCTGACTCGTAAGCCAAAGGTCAGAACGGCCGTAGGTTCAAATCCCACGCTGGACAGTTTGGTCGCTGTCCGTAACACTAGCCCGGGTCGACCAGAGCCATGTGAGGGAAATCTGGTAGCCGTGGCAGGTAGCTGCGGCGGACTGATGGTAAAACATCCGTGGCCCCTGCTGGAAATAAGTCTCTCAGACTTTCGCGGGCTAGCCACGTTAAATATAAATACCTACCTACCTGTCACATGATGAAAACAATTCACTCGTTGCTCGTTAATCTATCGCCAACAACAAAAGAAAAGTTTCAAAGCACACAGCCCGTCTTAGCACTTAGACAGCCCCCAAACATTTCATCAATATTAACAAATGCTAGATTCTCGTCATCAGCTGTAATATCAACGACAACATCAACAACAGCCTCATTTGGTATTACCCTTTGCAAGGATAATCGATGCAAACTTTGCAAATTATATCTACAAGCCGTTGATTCGTTTAAAACAGCAAAGAACGTAACTTGGAACATAAAATGCAATATTTCGTGCAAGAGCAAAAACGTTGTCTACTTCTTATCATGCAATTCGTGTCACGGAAAAGTCACCTACATTGGTCAAACAACAAACTTTCGCCTCCGCATGAACAATCACATTTCAGAGTCGCGGTCTGGAGCATCTTCGTGCACTTTCCCGAGACATGTTTTTCAGTGCGGAAATAAACATAATAACTTAAAAGAACCGTTCTTTAAAGTCTTTGCATTCATGTCATTAAGTTCCTCGAAATTATTAACCACATACGAAGAAAAACTATTTAAAGCAGGACACGCAACCCTCAATTGACATCTCAACCAATTAACACTTCTATCGTCTGTCATTATGTAAACATGCTAATCTCCGTAACATATTATAAAAAGTTCGATTCAGATTGTCAGTCACACTCTGATGATAGCATTAACTTGAAAGGCCTTAGTGTGCTAAAAAACATCTCTTTTTTGTTTATTTCTCGTTCGTTTTTCATCCGCACTATTAGTATCCAATTTGTGATAAATGTGTGTAGAGTTAGATTTTAACTTTTTTTCCTTCACTGCCAGTTCCAATACCTTCGCATGCCAGAGTTGTGTGACGATAGCAATACAAGAGAAACGAGAAGTAGATAGATCTCGTTCTCTGACCAGATCGTTGTGTTCTTTGATGCGAATCACATAGTGTAAAAATACAGGGAAAAGTTGCATGCTAATGTTAGTAACGTCACAGAAATTGGAGAGGGAGAGCTTGCTTTACGTCATTTGTTTTACGTTTTGCAGGCTCGCTACGGAGGTCCTAGCAAAGAGAGATTTACATCAAAGGTATGTTTTACACGAGAATTAATTTCTTTTACGTTTTATTACGAAACGAGTTCTTGTATTGATACAATACTGGCATTCATTACTTTTTACAACTTGCGAAAAGAAGATACTCATATTCAGGGGGTTCAATTATCTTTCCTTGTAGCCTGAAAATGAATAAATTATTCTGATGATCTCATATATTCTGATGAAAAATCATATATTACATCATAGAAAGAGTTATACATGTACAGTGGCTCTTTAGTTTTTATTATAAACTTGCTACTCTTTAGTTTGTCACTCTAAGTTCGTTGCCTGTTTCTCTTTACTCATTCTAAAGTGATGAGTTCTTACTAGACGGTATTCTGTGAGATTTAAAGGCAATCTGTGTCACTCATATTTGGCTGATATTGTAAAAGGGGAAAAATATTTGTATGGCAGGATCGTTTTGCAAATTAAACTGAATTTTTATCATGCAATAAATTCAAAGAGTCTGGTTTCTAGCTCCTTACCTTTGTCTAGGCTTTGTTCTCTGGGTTCTAGCTTCAATACATGCGTGACAGAGCTCCTTTAAAGGTGACCTGAAGCGAAAATTGTTATTGATGCAAATGAACTGTTTATGATAAAAAGTTCTGTTTAATTTTTTGATATCTTGTTGCATTTCGAGATTAAGAGGATCCGTTATGTATGAGCCAAGTTTTGTAAATTCTAAGACTACTGAGTACTTTGTGTGAAATGACTGAAGCTTTACTTTGTAACCATAATATTGCTTTCACCTCTTTCAAATTACATCAAGCTTAAATTCCAGACGTAAATATAGGTTTAATGAATTTTCATCATCGTCCAGCGGAATTTCTTTACATCAGCCAATGAATAATTATGTCTTGGAAGCCAGCTCAAATTTATTTAGCGCTTTAATTGCTAATTATAAGTGTACATGATTTTTGCGTTTTTAAAGGCACACTGTCGTGGTTGTGATTGGCTAGTTGTGATGTTGAAATCAAAAACAAAGCTCTGGCCTTGGAGTAATTACCAAGCCTTTATGCTCTTGGATAATACTTTTTTTCGAGAATAAAGGGAATCAGATCATTATCATCTTTGTGAATTTCACTGTACAGCGAAATTACTGAACCTTGCCTAATTCTTTTCTTCTTGATTGTCTTGTTTATCCAATCAGCACCACGACAGTGTCCCTTTAAGATTCTGTTCATATAATTCATTACGAATTCATTTTTAGGAAGATCGAAACAAGAAAGTAAAAACAATTGCAGAAATGATTGGTGGATCTGTGGCCGAAATAAAAGGCAAAGGAACAAGGCAGAAAGATGGCAAATTTGGTAAAGATAAGGATGAGAATGGTGATTATTTCTTCTTTGCGAAATTTGATCATGAGCACTAGGATACAGAGTGGATGCCTTGAATGGCATAAACTACTCTCATCCTGATTTGACGACGTAATTAATTCAATTTGCAAGGAATATCCAGTGAGAACCTACTTGTGCTCTTCTTTGTCGTTTCCTCATCTTGCAATTACTGTTGGAATCACATTTCCATGCCAAATACAGCCAGTACTGGAGCTTAATTTCTCTTCTGGCTGCCTTTTTCTTTCAAATAGGTTACCTGAATGAATTTTTGCTCCTCTGTAAGCATCCTTTCAAAAACACGTTTACTGACTGTATTTGACATGGAAAATGTGATCCAGACGGTAATTATAAGATTAGGAAACGACAAAGAAGAACGCAAGTAAGTTGTAATTACATATTAATTGTAATCTAATCTAACTAAGTTGTCAAATTACAAAGAGAGTAGCTTAGGCCATGCATTTGCAATATATATCCTAGTGCTCATGATTTGATGTCGAGGAGGAAAAGGGCACACACCACTTCACAGCCATTAGCGATTGCAAGCCAAGGATTTCAAAGAGTAATTAGGTCATGGATGTCAAAGAAGCAGCTCTGCTCATCCATGGTTATTTCCGTCACTTTTCATGAGAATAGGAACAGTTATGTATCAAAGGAGGGAGGATAGATTCGAACCATGGTCACCTAAATTTCATTGATTTCAGAGGCTTAACAGTAAGCATTATCAATATCAAACAATTCAAGAATTTTCTGCCCGACCTCTGAAGTAGATGTTTTGTATCTGAGAACATTTGAAGGTCCATTTCAAACTGAATTCATCTTCCCGAACCTGTTTCACATCTGATTAAGCTTCTTTAACTTGTTTTTATATCCGCGTTAGCCTCCTTAACCCGCTTTCTTATTGTTGATGTTGTTGCTTTAGGCTCAAAAAAGGATCACGAGGGATCTGCCCGAGAGAGCTCAAAAACAGCCAATACAAAGTTGTTGCAAGCTGTTGACCCGGATGGCAATCCAGTGTGTTTGTTTTGCAATGCTCCTGTGATCAATGGATTCAAAGCTGGAACTATGGAAGCTAGGTTTTGTTCATACACATGCGAAGAGGAGTATAGGGTATGTATTTTCGATGAACGGCATGATAGAAACCAGGCCCATGAAACGCGCATTTACATGCGTTGAGCGATGTGTGATGCAACGCCTGCGCAGCGCACAGCGCTTTGTGCTGTGAACATTCTTGCGAAGAGCAGGTGTCTGGCATGAGTGGGACGCAGCTTTGAATGGGAATTTAACAGGTATGAATTCATCTTGCAAGTAGTATCAGGATATTTGTCTTTATTTAATGGTTCATATTACTGAGAGGTTGCATCACACATCGCTCGCGCTGTCAACCCCTACATAAACTCCCTGATAGAAACAGTGTTATAACTCTGAAAATTTCCTTGTTTGAACAGGACCACACTGAGACGCAGTATAAACTAAACCGGTACAACTTTGAATCCGTAACTGAAGTGTAACGGATCTTTTCTCCTGTTTGCTGTACAGTAAAGTCCCACCTTTAAGAAGCTCGTTTCACAAAAACAGCCTGATTGGTTCATTTTGTCAAAATATACTTCTTCAAAACAGGGTGTTCATACCATGATACAAGAAACACTTCTATACCAGAAACAGCTGTCAAAATTGTTGAGAAAAGGTTTTTGAAATGCCCTGTTTTGTGAGGATCTAATAGTTTGAGTCAGTACTGAGGGTTTCTAGAAATTATTACAATGCTGTGGGCTTGCATCTTTCATTCTTGTTTCCAGAGAATTGAGACCTATTATGGAGACATATTCAAATGTGCGCCTATAATATTGTCATGTACCATTGTAGAAGAGATTGAACATGATTCTGCATGCATAGTTTTATGTAAAGAGATATTTTATTCAGCGAAATCAGGCCTGAGTTTCTTCAGATGAAATTTCTTAAATGTGGGATATAAATGTATTTAGCTTATCCGTGACAATTTGTTCCTGGTCTACGGGTAATTGTTGTTCTGGAGCACAGTTTAAGTTCTCTCGAACAGTAATAAATTTGTAGCAAGTCAAAACTGTACCAGTACAGTGTAGACGGGGCTTGATAGTAGGAACGTATGTTCCACGACACACCCTATTTTCAGTTTGAATCGATATTCGGGCACTTAATTTGATGATATTTTAGAATTTTTATGAAAGTATGAGTACAATTTTACTCTTCGAACAAATTAAAAACTAGAGTTGGAGTTTTGATCTTCCTTTCAGTCATGCTATAGCATGGGCGATGGTGCACCGATTTTGTGGGAAGGGAAGGCAACTGTTGAAGAATTCTCATCCACTAGCTTCCCAGCTCTCTTATCTGCACCCCTGTTTATCAATTTGAGTGGACATGATCAGTAATCTGAGACAGTTCGATGCAATTTATCCGTTCATTTTATCCACTCATTTTCAGTTTCGAACAACGAGAAGCAAGGCTGTACGAGGGAATCTATTTAGTGTGGACAAAGGAATTTGTCAAATGTGCAATTTCAATTCCCATGAGCTGTTTCAAAGAGTGAGTGCCCTTCGAAAAAAGGATAGGAGAGCGGTCCTGGAACAAACACATTTCATTTCACTTCCTGCGTCCTTGTTGAATAAAATGATCACTGACCCAAAGGAGGGACAGGTAAATATTTCATAATTCTCAGTTCAAAATAATACAGTGAATCCCCGCATATAAGAACCTATCAAAATAAGAATCAAGAAGCTGTTTTTCTTAAATCATGTACCTTGCAACAAATAACCTGTTTCAGTTTGATGAAACATGGATTCTTGTTGCAGGGATAGCAAAATTGATTTCTGGTTGCTGTTATTAAGTTCATTTTGGTCCCACTTGGCTTTTAAAGTTTGATTCTCTTCCCCCATTAGTTACTAGGTCCACAAGGATGCTCCCAAACAAATAATAGGGCTGAACATCTTTGTAAGACTCTCAAAGGGCCTACATGAAGTATCCTTCAAATAAGAACCTCTATACCTTGAAATTAGTCTCAGTACCTTTGAAATAAGAACCTACTTTAGCCTGGCTCTCAAAAAAGTAGGTCCTTGTTTGCGGGCATTTACCGTACTTCGTTATTGATTTTCAGCACTAAGGCCATTGACAATCCAGAACGTTTGGCTCAGGCTTGAACGTTTCTCTGTCCCTCTTATCAGGGGAAAAATGCAATTTAGAGTCCAGTCACTGGAGGAAGTATCAAGATGGTTCTTGAAATATAGTTTGAACACTTAGTTTTTTATTTATAACAAAGTGAAGTAAACAAGAATCAGAAAGATACAAGAAGAAAATTAGAATAAACATAACAGAACCGAAGGCTGTAGGAACTAATGATTGCTAGTCCCTCATCATTATATAGTTGAAATGGTTCTAGTCCGGACAAAATGTTGTGAATTTTTCAAGGCCTTAGGGCCATCAATTCATAATTTTGATTAAAGGGTTGAAGTTCAAAGAATACTGAAGAGTGAAATATGATTTGAACTCAGATTCGACACAATGCAGCAGGCTTATTAACGTCCTGCTTGTGCTGAAATTCGTAAGTTTCAAAAGCAGATATCCATGTTCTGGCCGTATCGAGTGCAGGATTGCATAAAAATCTTTTTATCATAGAGTCATTGTTATCCAACGTCCTTTGCAGGCACAACATTATTTCAGGCTGTCTGAAAATCAAACTTGGCCTAAGCGGAAATTATAGATCCTCAGTGTACCGGGTGAGTCAATAAAAAGCTGACTCTTGACAAAGTGCTGCACCCTGAACAGCAAAGCATTAATATTGGAAACAACCTTTTTTTATTCTTGATATGTCTAGTTAGGTTCAACAATTTAACCGGCTTTAGTCGGCCACTCCTTTTTGTTGAAATGGGAAGTTTTCTGCAGAAAGCCTCTTTCGACAAAACTAGTGAATGCAGCAAGCAGTTTTTCTCTTTGTTCTGCTTCCTTGCAATAATGACACTTGAATATGATCAAATTATTTCTTCCTCTTGGGAAATGTTCAGCTACATCCTTCTTCCTTGCAATATCTTCATGTCTTCGAATAACTTCTGAATGTTCATATATTTTCAGTTTTCATATTTGAATCTTCTTTCTTGATATCCCTTGTCACTTGCACAACGAGACAGATAGCCACACCTGTGTCATGTCAAGAAATTTCACTTTGGCTTCCCTTTTTGATATGTAGCTTGAAGGAATGCCCCCCCCCCGAAACAACTGATAACTGATATTCTTATCCTTGTGCTAATTACATTCTCAAAAAATTTTTATTTCTGTTTTCTGGTTTCTTATCATAACCCAATTTATATGTCTCTGTGTTGCGCTAAATATAAATCATCTCTGCTGCAGCCTCTAGTAGACCTTTGTATCTCTCAACGGGGTTGACTTTGTCTCTGGGGCATATACTTTCATGACAATATTTTGCTGTAGATGCTCAAATTCATGTAATGGTTTTGCACTAAAGTGTCATTTTCCTTACATCGTTTCACCCGTAATGGTCTCATTTGCAGTTTTGGGAAGCTGACCATATAAATGCAGTGAGTGAAGGTGGAGGGGAATGTGGATTGGACAATTATCGAACATTGTGTGTCCCTTGTCATAAAAAGGTGACTAAGGATCTAAACATCAGGCTTGGCCAACAGCGCAAACTGGCAAGAGCGAGAGCAGAAGGGAATGCTGATATTGAAAGATATTTTGTGACTTGCAAAGGTATGTGAATCGTTCTACTGACAGGAGGAGGATTCAGGTTGAATAGATAATGTAGCCTGCGCGCAGACTTTGGGTCCACTGGGGAGGAGAGGAAAAAAACTAGTGGACCCAAACTCTCCTCCCCAGTGGACCCAAAGTCTGCGCACAGGCTAAGATAATGCTGTTTCCATTTTGTCGCATCAAAGCTTTGAAGCTGGATGAGATGCAGTTGAAACAAGCATTGGCATCGAACTTTTTAAAACTTGAAAAAGATAAATGTAAAACCATATTGCATTTTCCTTTGAATTGAGTGGCTTGGAAGCATCTAATGGTACTTTGCTGTGACTGTACCGTGATAATTTTTGTTGTGTTGATTTGTTTCAAAATGGTGACATGCAGTCTTAGCTCGATTCAAATCATGGCTCTATATGTCCTAATTTTCCCCGTAAAAGTGAGGCCGTCTTCGTTTGCAGTTTTTTGAAATAGCGGCGCCATTATTTCACAAAATTGCAAACCAGGACAGCCGCAAGTTTACGGAAAAAATAGGCCGTATCTTGCCATGATTTGAATGGAGCTGAGACTGCAAGAAGGAAGGCATACAGATGCAACGAAAGTTACACAGGTATGATTTGTTTATACACTTTTTAAAGCATAAGCATCTTGTTTCCTCTCACCCATGGAGAAATTTTGATTTTTGTTAAAGGATTCAGGGGAAATCTGGACAAAATTAAATTCATTGTAAATCCTAAATAAATATAGGTAACATGAAACGAAAACTATAGTTTATTAAGGTACACAATATAAAAGGCAACAAGAAATCTGTAGCTCTTCTCTAGACTGATTGCATATTCGTAGCTATCGCTATTGATAGATTGATGGACGCTCAAACTAACCTTGCGCTCCTTTGGCAATCAAATCAATCATGATTTCATTCAAAGTCAGCGAGCTGGATCTAATTGTTTTGAAACGAAACAGTGTTAAAATCTTAAACAATGCAATCATGATTGTTGCGATTGCCAAAGGAACGCAAGGTAAGTTTGATCAAACATGAAAAGTATTCTTGTCGTTGCCATTGTCATTGTTTTGTTGCTGTTGTTGCGATAACTAGTACCATGTCGTGAGTCTAGCTCTTCTCTGGCTCAGAATGAATTTGATGATATCTTTCCCTCTGATATAATGAATGTGCCCATTTTTCAAGCCATTTACTTTCAAGCAATAAGAAGTTTACATCCCTTTTATTAAAGACTGGAGCCCTATGTAGGTGACGCTGGTATCCTCGGCTTCTTTCAAGAATTCTACGGGATCTTGAAGCAACTGAAACATGAAAAATCTTTCAAAAATGCCTTTTGTTTTCTTCAGAGAAGCGGCAAGAAATATTGATGAATGATGGAAGAGTTGAACCTGTCAGGCAAGATTTAGGAAAATCTTCCTCCCAGACATCTATTGCCAGCATACATAAAACTTCACCACAAAACGCAGCTGCTCAGATGAAACATGATGCAAGCCAACAAGGGATCACGAAGAATGCTTCTGCGAAAGCTGGTGAAGTGGTGATCGGAAGTAGAGGATCTGTCCAGCCTCTTGTGAGAGCTTCATCAAAAGTGTCTCGACACCAAGATAGTGCAAAGGAATCTCTTCACACAAGTGGTACAGGAGCTTTGCGTTGTAAGAGAGCAGATATAAGTAGCACAGCAGACATGACATCAAAGAATTCTGTAACGGCTCCAATTGTAGGTGATGCGGGAAAGTGCCTAGTGATCGCAGCATCCAGCAACGGCCCAGTGAGAACAGCCGTAGAGGCCAATAAAGGCTCTTCCAGTATGGCAGAAGCCAGTAAAATGTATTCAATGAAGGACAGACATGAGCGCGCCTTGAAAGCTGCAGCTATGAGGATAAAATGCACCTATGACGTTGCTAAGTCTGATACTGCGCACTGCGTGGAAAGTTCATCAAATCCAGTCACCGATAAAAGCAGTTTTGGAGGGTCTGGTCAAGACGTAAACAATGTTACTGCAATCATTAAGAAAGATGCAGCGAACAAAGTAAATGCAGGAAAATCGACTGTTTCAAATGAATCAGCAAGTACGAGCTTTGGATTATCTGCAGCAGCTGCAGAATGTAGAGAATTGTCGAAAATGGGATCCTCGTCATTCGTCAAGAAGACTGATACAGTTGGGGTTGGTTCAGTGAGCCGGACTAGCTCATCTCACGCAAGACCTTGTTCTAATATTCAGCCAGCTGCAGTTGATGCTAGTCCTGTGGTCAAATCAGTTAGTAGCACTAAGAAGAGTGCTTCTAGTGGAACGAATTTGGGAACAGGTGCTGGAACACAAAGAAAAGGACAAGCTCAACATTGCAACGTCACCACAACATTAACGTCAGCAAAAACGTCACATTATTCAGGTGCTGCTTGTTCAAGGACGGCCAAAACGAGTGCAAAAACTCACAGCAAGGGGCCCACGCAAAATAGGGGCGTGGGTGCTGCTAAGGATTTGATATCACATAAAGCTGTCAATTCTTCAAGTACTGCTCGTCGAACCTCTACAGTAACAAGCGCAAAATCTCAGAAGAAGGAACCGGCAAAAAAGACAAAAGTTACTGAGACTTTGAAGTCACCAAAACCTGTGTATAATTCAGACACTCATGGCCGTGGGAATGCGGGCATTCATGAAAAAGAGCCAACGAGAAATGATGATACGTCAGGAAATCTGACGTCCCCTAAACCGAGACATTACTCAAGCTTAGATATGAAGGATGCAGACAAATTAATCGCAAACTTAATTTCGATGTCAGCAGAGAAACACAGGTAAATAATGTTAGCATTGATCAAGACGTTAAGGTACACTGTCATGGCGCTGATTTGATGAATAAGACAAGACAAAAGAATAGAATTAGGCAGGCTTTAGTAATTTCTCTGTATACAGTATTCCGTGCAGGTGATGACGATCTCACTTCCTTCATTCTCGAAACAAAATTTGATCCAACAGCATGAAGGATTGATAACTATTTGAGGGCCACATCTTTTGGGAGTGATTTCAGGATGACAACCAGCCAATCACAGCCATGACACTGTGCTTTTAATCCCATACATATGCAGAGTAAGATATTTACCGTTTGTCCCACAGAGTAACATACTTACGGAGGAGAATTAGCGTTTATCGTTGTACTGGTTGATTCAGAAAAACGTAGGGTTTGCCAATATTTATTGGCTCGATTTACTTGTTTCTTTAAATCGATTCACAAGAAGAAAGGCCATCTTAAAGACAAATGACGGAGATATAAGGTGACTTAAATCAGGGGCCTGGGCGATTTAAATATAGTCTATTGTATTCAATTATATTTGATGATCTCGAGAGATTATCAAAACAATTGGACAAATGATGGCAGGTACCCATCTTTTGTTCTATTTTTAAACTAGACGCTACATATCCGTCATTTGTCTTTAAAGCTGGTTGTCATATGTCACATTTCATCACATTTCATTGCATTTCTTCCTAATTTATCGAATGTAAATAGATGCGATAGTCAAATGATATGAAAATCTGGAATCCTAATTCATTGGAATTCGCCTAATGTCATCGCCGAAAACAAACTTTTGATTCCGTGGCGATAGGATCAGTTGTGACGACTTGCTATGAATTGCGACGAATTAGATACGATTCGCTATCTGTAAAGCGAGGCTGTCCTCACTTGTAGCTGTGAGAAATGATTACAAAAGAAGACAGCATTGCTTTTACAGAAAAAAATTAGGCCATCGTTTGCCATGATTTGAATCGAACTGAGACTGCAACAAGGACACAGGTATGATTTTTATACGCTTAAATAAAGAATAAACATCTTGTTTCCTCTCACCCATGCCAAAACATGGCTTGTTCCACATTGAACGTTTTTTCTGGCTCACCCGGTATGATACTGAGTCAATGTAAAAAGAGTTCTGTTCACTTTGATTTGTAAATAGCTTTGATTGTAGTTGTTCTTTCCTTAGTCGTCATAGACTTCTTTCAAAACTCTACATGGGAGATTTAGGCCATAGTTTTGTGATCTGTGCTGTGTCTTGACAAGTTTGCTCAAAAAACTTTGATGGCTTTCTTGCCTTTTTCTAAGATAGAGATGACAATTTGGAGAAAAGTATCGGAATACTGCAATCAATGTAGCTGCATTTAGAGTGACAAGATTTGATAGCAAGATCTTCAACATATGGAAATAAACCCTACTGTACATATCTTAACAATGAGCTTTCTTCAAGTACAAAGAATGTTTTAAGCAAAATATCAACCTAGTATGCAACTGGGCTTATGACGATGAGTCCCTTGTATCCCTACGATAAACCTTGCTCAACAGGGACTCCTAATGAAACAGTGAAAAATTTGGCCCTATCTCCAGCATTCGATCGTTATTCGATCGATCGAATCAGCATCGAATGACTGCCGTAGCTCTGTTCAACGGTCACTCCTCGGAAAGAAAATACGATAAAAACCACGTTAAACAGGCATTTAATCAAAGAAACTTGGTATAAATCTGAAGAAGGAAGTTCACTTTACCTGGTAAGTCCAAAATGAGTCTTTCAACGCTACATTTTCCATATTTTTAAGACCAAAACAAACCAGAGAAAACTCCAGCCACCTGCTGTAGCAACTTTGTTCAAAATCTAGTCAACTGCATCATTCGAATCGAGAATTCGACATCATTGTTCTCTGCCAAATCTTGAAATCTGATTGGTACTGGAGAAATTGCGAAGTTTGGGCCTAAATAGGGCCAAGTTTTTCAGAGTAATACCATGAATCTCTATTGCCTGAAGCGCCATCAAGTCAGAGAGCACAGGGCAACAAGAGACTCATCGTCATCAGTCTAGCATGCCACTACATCATAAATCCGTTCACCATAAGTAGACCGTTCTAGAGATAACCGATGATGGTACGATTTCAGTACACTACTTAGTTTGAACTGTTTGTTTAGTTGCTATTTTGCGGTAATTAAAAAGAATGTCTAGGAAATGAAGAAAAGAACTAAATTTGTGAGATTAGTACTTTTCACAGAACACTAACAAAGGGTTTGTTATGCTTGACCTAATGTAACTATCATTCTGACACACTAACACTTTATATAGTTGCAGAGAGCGATTTAATGATATGAGTTAGTTCCAATCAATTAAATATATTATCATGTAACTGTTCAGTTTTATTTTGATATGCATGGAATGATTCTTTGTTCGGGATACTGCGAATTCCCTCTTTTGTCAATCACAAAGGAAAAGACGTTAACTCTGATTGGCTCGCTTATAAATGGGATGAGCGAAGCGTTTCGGGGCATGCGCAAATCACCAAAGGAAGGATGAAGGTCGATGAACTTGAGATCGGTACTGCGCAGACTCCAAAGCGCTTCGACGGGCGTCTGGCTCTTCAGGAGAAAATCCAGAAGACTTTCGCTGATAGTATCCCGAACAATACTGGAATATAAATTTTATGTATGAAGTAATACAAATTTAGCAGTATTGATGTTTTGTAAGAGTTCTGTTCAGTTGTTAGATCCATCGTATTTATTTGCTTCCTTTCACCTACAGAAGTTACGCTATATGTACCGGGTGTCCCGGAAACATATGTGGTTGGATCGAGCGAAGTAAATATTGCTTTAATCAATGTCCCTCAATAGTTAACTCAGACATAGCTACCTCGTTTGTTGGGACTGGTACTTTGAGAGCTGAAATATTAATCTTGAAAACTGGCATGTTCGTCTACTTCCAATTACTCAATCAATCATCAAGCAATCATTTATGTATTTACTGTAGGCTTCTGGTATGTGGCGCTATTTGTGACATGCCGATTGGAATGCTTTGCATTTCCACACAAAATGATGTGAAATACACAACTTGCACACATTCATGATGCAGTCACAGAATTACCTTACAAATAACAAACTAAGAAACGAAGTTTTCACATTCATGGAAATGGAGAGAGAACCAAGAAAATATAAAGAAATGTCGCTCGATCCAGAATCATTCAAAATACTTTAATACGGAGAACGAACAATAATTGTAGAAAAAGCAATATTTCAAAATTTTGCATTTTGCTCATTTCACCCAAAATCATTGCCAGGTCAACTTTTTGCCAATTTACATGGAATTTTTCGGCAAATATGTTGACCCAAAATTGTTGCCTCACTAAAAGTTCCTTTGTATAAAACAACGTTTAAAAATGTGATAGTCCTTTTCTTAACTGGAACACCATACACTTTGGTAAAAAGTCTCTCACGTCCATCTTCTCTTGAGAAAACGCATTTTCTAAACCAATTAAACGAATTTCTGGGAAGCCGCTTTTGGAATCGGAAGCTTTTATTTGCACCCAGATTTTTTTTTTTTTATTCATCTAAAATGTTACAATACAAGGCTACAAACTACTATACTTTCTAATTACCATACGACTATACCACACTACGGGGACGATACCACAAGGAGCAACAGACAATGACTACCCTGTGGTCTTAACATAAAGAGATATCCTACTTACATACAAACTAAATATACAGTTACAGATAGATACACATAAACGATCACTACAGACAACAGATAGATACTGACGCCTGTTTCACGTTAGATGCCAGGCCTTTCTGGTGCACTAAGCTCATTGGTGTAGGATTAAGGTGCCTTCATCAAAATATGTATATTTGTACATCTAATCTAAAATATCCTACACAAATATTAGGATTCATCCAATATGTGCCTTACATCAAACGAGAAACAAACGTAGTAAACAATGACAAGGAGAAAGAACAAAAGCACTCAGTGACTTCGTGGCACAAGCAAAATTAAAATTGTCTTAGCCAAGCCGACCAGTCTTGTGAATGAAGTCTATGGTCAGTTGGAGTATAATTTTGTTAACGTCATCTGGGAAATCTTTATCACCATACAGTAAAAGTTGCAGCAGAACGTTTCTCGAGAGACTATCGATTTGAGCAAGAGGTTGTAATAGTTCCGAAACTCCAGCGAGAAGATCTCGTCGTTGAGTGTCAAATGAGGGGCAAAGCAACAAAAAGTGTTCCGTATCTTCAATGCCATCATTTGTAGGGCACATTGGATTTATGGTATCCCTAAAATTATGCTTGAATTTGTGAAAGTTTAACTTACTGAGACCAACCCTTATCTGGGAGAGATACGATAGGCCTATTGGATCATGAATACCGAAGACAGATTTTGGAGGTGGGCGAATTCTCGATAAAAGCTTTGTCTTAAACACGGCAACAGATGGTGCAAGCCTAATTTCTGGATCAAGCTTATTCCACTCAGATATACAGTTTGGGTAGAAGCTAGATTGAAATCTTTCTGTCCTTCCCCTTATTGGCCCAATCACACCCTGGTTGCGAAGAGAGTAGTCCGACTGACGAAGTGACGGGATTGGCTCTTGTGTGTACGAAGGAGTGAGATTATTCATTATCTTATAGAACAAAGTAAGGCGTCTACTCCACCTTCGGGAGCTCAAAGACTCCCAACCAAGCTCTGCGTACAACTTCTCGCGCGACGTTCCCCTCCATGTTCCCGTTACAGCAATAGCTGCAGAATACTGAACAGCCTCTAGTTTTTCCATTAAATTTGGCAAGATGATATTGTGGCTGAATTCACAAACTTTTGCTGGAATGTGATATATTACATCCCCATAGTCCAGGTGCGGTCGCACGTAAAGCTTATATAATTCGTTCAGCGTATGCCTAGGTAGATATTTGGAGAGATGCTTTAGCAGGCCAATGCCTTTTCTTGTTTTGGAGATAGCAGATTTAATATGTGCTGAGAAAGAAAGCTTTGAATCAAGGATAACACCTAAATGTTTATGTTCGCTTACTTTTTTTACGGGTATGTTATTAAAGAGGATTACTGGATGGTCGTTTTCATGTCGTTTCTTTGACAGTAGTAGTTCGACAGCTTGCTTTTGTGGATCTGGATTAAATGACATCCTCCAATCATGGGCCCATTTACTTATCAATTCTAGGTCGTGATTCATGTCCTCAGCAGCTGTGTTAGGCTCTTGGACGACTGTAAACAAGGAAGTATCATCAGCAAAAAGCTTAACATGACATTTCAAATCAGCAGTAAGGTCATTTATGTACACAAGGAAGAACAATGGTCCCAAAATAGAACCTTGAGGCACTCCTGCCAAAACATCTCCCCAATTAGAACACTGTCCGTTCAACACAGTTCGTTGTTTACGATCCTTTAGAAAGCTTTGGACAAGAGATAGAAACTGTCCTGAAACACCGCATCGTTTTAGTTTATAAATGAGACCAACATGCCACACCCTGTCAAATGCTTTGGATATGTCAAGATACACCGAACGAACATCTAGAGTAGGATTGCAGTCAAATGCTTTAAAAATTGTATGCGTTATTGAAAGTAGTTGATTGATTGTTGAATCGCCTGGACGAAAACCTGACTGATTAGGATCAAGCAAGTTACACGAAACAAGGTGCGAGTACAAGGAGTCGTACATGAGTTTTTCAAGCACTTTTCCAAAAATTGGTAACAGAGAAATAGGACGGTAGTTACTCTTTAGGTTTTTTTCGTTTTTCTTATGAACTGGTACTACGTTTGCACACTTCCATATTGCAGGAAATACACCACATTTTAGACAGTTTGTAAATATTATCTTAAGGGGTGTAACAAGTGAGATATCGGCTATTTTAATCATCCTTATAGATAATTCATCCCAGCCGTGTGCTTTATTAGGATTTAATGACCTTATGATATTCAGTATTTTTTCCTCAGAGATGACAAAATCACCAATCAAGGTAGAATTTATTTGGATATCATCAGGAATTTCACTACCTGTGTCGATGGACGTGCATTGGAGTATGAAATAATCATTAAATAACTTTGCCTTCTCAGTGAAGTCCGTTATAAACAACCCATTCTCTAGCAGAGGCGGTATTATCGGAACCTTCGCTTTGTTGAGTACAGTATTGATCAAGGACCAATACGTTTTACTAGAAGTCCCAGGATTTGCTAAGGATTCCCCTGTTTTTCGAAGGTAATTTGATTTAGCATCCTCAATCAGTTTTGCACCATCAGATATCATTTTTTTAATTCCTTCAAGCTTGTCGTTTGGTTGGCCACTCCTCACGAAATTCTTATATGCATGATTTTTTTTCCTCAGAAACTTTTTAACATTTTGTGTTATCCAGGGTGCTTGTCGAGGTCTAATCGTTTTAACTTGGTTTGGAATATAATTTGAGTAGATGTTCAAAAGCACTTCGTTTAGAAGTTTGACCTGGTCATTGGGACATGCAATTTTGTCAAGATGCTCTTGCCAGCGGAACATTTCAATACTTTTCATAATATTGACAAAATCCGCTTTATCATAGTACCAAATTCTACGGGTGTAAGGAGGTACTGCTATGTTCGATACAGATAGTTTCCCGTGAACAATTTGGTGATGACACTGCTCGTGCAAGGATGGGTGCACACCAGTCTCAATAACAAGATTGGGCTGATCCGTGAAGATCAAGTCGATACAGGATTTAGAGCTACCCATTAAGTGAGTTGGTTCGGAAATCAACTGGTTGAGGCCAAGGTCAGATGTAAGGGGCTCGAAAAACTTCCCTTCGTTATTTTCAATGTCATTTTCCCACCACTGAGTAGATCGACAGTTGAAGTCTCCAGTAATTATAACGCAAAACGGGCTTTCCGTGTTCATTTTGGAAACCATCAGCTCAAAATTAATAGTGAAATTATCAAATTCACTCTGGTCCTGACTTGGACTTCTATAGATTACAGCAAAAAAGTACTTTTTCCTATTTAATTGAATCTCATACACAATACACTCTGGGAGGGTCTCAAGGTCAGAACGTCTTTTTGATGGGAGCGAATCTTTAATATACAACCCAACACCACCTCTTTTCACATTTTGTGGATGGTTACTTTTGACAAACGTGTAGCCATTCAGTGCCAGTTTATTTTCATCAGCGGTGCTATCAAGGTGGGTTTCTACAATCCCAATCAAGTCGTAGTCATACACTGAGTTATAGGCCTCGATAAGGGACACCCTCAGGAAGTCGTATGCAGAAATACTATTTAACTTCCAACAGCAGAAATCAAGTGTTTCAGGGCCAGGATTTGACTCTACATCACCGCTAAGCAAAATGGTCCTGCAGACTAACCACTGAGTATGTAGGGTGTAGCATGTTAGGCACCCAATGTAAAAATAGACATAAGCAAAGAGAACTTTCTTGAGAAAAGGGCGTTTAGAACGAATAAGTCCAATGACAGCGAGTGGGATGCGCTTGAGGAGCTCTGCAGTCATATAGACTACTAACTTCGCAAACCGATGTGTGTGTGCAAACAAGGGCAAGAAACAGAATTGCGTTGCCACAGAGTTTATTGCAAGAAACTGTATTGTTATGGTAAGGGGCAGAACAAGAGTTGAGATTGCTATGAAGCAGCTACAAAACCAATATAATTTTAAGATCGGAAGAAAAATTGAAAATGGCCTAAGCATTTTGTTCAGAGGGGACAAGCTTTGCACAAGGAAACATCCTATTGTTGCTCGCCATTGATTGATCTCAACCGGCATCATCGAATAGACATCTTCTCGCTGGTCCAAAGGGGAAATCTATAATAAGGCAACCACGACGCGTAAGTCCTGAGGAATAATGCACCCAGATGATCTGGTCCCAAAATTTCCAAATACATATTTTAACTATTCTAACAAGAGGCTGGATCGAAGAACATTTTCATACATTTTGCCAAATTTTCGAATATGCATAACAGTGGAAGAAACAATAACACCACTGAATTAAGCCTATTGGAAGAATCAAAATGTTAAGAAATTTCGCTCGATCCAGAATCATCCAGAATACTTTAAAAATCTGCAAATAAGGAGAACAATCAATAATATCTATCTTGAAATACTTAAACGCCACAGAATGAAGCAATTAAATGTATTGGGCCGTGCCATTCGTCAGTAGTGGGGTTGACTAAGAGGTTGAAGTGGCAGATATATTTAGAAGATTTATCGGTCGCATTTTGAATGCAGTGTAGTGTGAACTAAGTTTTCTTAGAAGAAGCAAACAAATCGTAGCTAGAAGGTTTTCAAACGTGCAAATTCTTTGGGGCACCGGTTGTAACATATTTACACAGTTTGGGGACTGAGTTGAATTGTTGAATTTTCGCTTATACTACAAGTGAGGAGAATTCGTGAGTTTGAGTAGATGATATTTATAAACAATTCACTTGCGTAAACGGATCTTGAATTACGAAAACAGGTGGTGTATGCGAATCGCCTGGAAACAATACACAGATGACAGAATTCGACCGGTTCTTTATCCATTATTAAAGAGGCTCGACATGAAACAGGGGGTGATGATATTATACATGACTATACGATCGAAAACATTAAGTGATAGGTAAATCTAATATTTTAAACATTTTTAGCAAAGAAACTGTTTCGTCATCGCACGCATACAATCTGCCCTAAATACCTTCCTATTAGAAGTATGTGTAGGCCAGGTGAAGGTGAATTTGCGGTTTTTAGCATTAATTGCTGAGATCGCAGAAGCAGCTATGCGCTAATCGAGTCTGCCACCCCTTGTCGTGATGCTCAAGTAGTTGGGCCCTTCCCGTGTATCGAGCCCACTCCGCCTGACTGTTCTGGCTGCAAACTCAGAGTATTACACCATTGCGTCACAACACCTTATGCCAGCGAACCTATGCCAGCATACAAAAAACCTCCATAAGCTGATGACTGAGGTCTATAAGTCTTTAAATTGCCAAAGTCCAGCATTCATGCAGGATCTGTTTATAAGAAAGGAAGTGACTTATGACCTCAGAGCAAAAGATCTATTACAGCTACCAAAAGCAAGAACTGTTTTAAACGGCTTAAATTCAATTGTCTTCAGAGGCAGTATTCTGTGGAACGCTATATCTGATGAGATAAAGTCCAGTCAATCTATAGCCTCGTTCAAACTTAAGATCAAATCATGGAATGGAGATGATTGTAATTGTAATATCTGTAATTAGCTGAAACTGTAAATATTGTATTTTTGTAAATAGTTGGTTTGAGTTAGTTGCTCTATTCTTAGAGTATACTATGTTTGTACCCAACTTTAAATAAATTCTTTATTATTATTATTATTATTATTATTATTATTATTATTATTATTATTATTATTATTATTATTATTATGCGCCTATTTTGGTGGATGCGAACGTCAAAGGTGGGTCAAAGGTGGGGTTAAGCTTTGGGGGTGGGGCATTTTGCTTCATGTGGCGGATACGAGCGTTGGATGTGGGGAATTGTACCTTGGAGGTGGGCATCATGCTATGGAGGTGGGGTATTATGTTATGGAGGTGGGATATTATGCTTGAAATGGTAGATACGAACCTCAGAGATGGGGCATTATTCATTAAGTGGCGGGAGCATTATGCTTTCAGCGATGGATGCGAACATAAAAAAAGATGGGGCACTAAGCTGTGGAGGTGGGGCATACATTGAACAGATAGACGATAACTGAAAATAAGCTGCACCAATTTGTTTTCATAGTAATGCCCCATTCACACTGCAAGTTAAACAAGTTTGAACTAAACCAGGTTTTCGAATAAGGCCTTCTGATTGGTCAATCCAAAAATCTGGTCATTTGATTGGTTGAAATTCAAACTGGTTCAGATAAAGCTGTTTTAACTGTGCAAATGTGAATACAGTATAAGCTGATAGATTTTGATAAAACGTAACAGTAGCCTTGTTACGTTGAGTTTGAAGGCGATTCCACTGCACAATTTTTGTCTCTCTCTACCTCAACGGCAGATAAAACTGAGTTGTCACGTTTTCACGTATTTTAAGATTTATTCATTACAGAAAAAAGTTTTGCTTGCTATTTCAAATTTAACATCGGTTCCATAAAATTTCACTATTCGATCTTTGAGAATGAATGAATTGATGTCTGGGCATAACTTTAAATGCCAGGAAAATTCAGCAGCCTGCAGCTTTCGAAATGTCAATTTTGGTTACAGAATTATTTTTGTTCTCATCAATATCTTTCACTACAAGTAACTTCTGGAATATCGTGATTCAATATTGAAATATCTTTCAATGAGCAGCTTTTCTTAAAAAATTATTTTTATCTCACGCTCGTTAAGTTTTCTTACATCACAATCTATCTTGTCAAAATCCCTTTGTATTTGTTTCAGTAAAAACACTATCTTTATCCCCAGCAATACCCCCGTGCACAATTTCATTTGCTGCCTTAGAATGTCTGCCATAAATTTTGATTTCAGGACGTAGAATACAACGTCACTTGTCAAAAAATCAGCAAGAAGTATTACTTTTTATTTCTCAAAATGTGATCTCAAACTCCTTTTGAATTCTCTTCGTCATCACGGGAGAATTTGCTGCAAGTTTCAACATGGCTGCTGGAATAAAAGCACCACCATATGCCATTGTGTACATAGCCTTTGCTTTCCTGTTTGGTAAGTGTCTTTACCCAGTAGTTTTTATAAATTCTTAGTTATTTTTAGATATATTTTCTGGTTTTGAAAAATAAAGCAACAAATATTGCTTTGTTTCTCCATTATGCGATCTCACAGTAATTTCAAACTCCAGTAGCAGGGCTAGTTTGAGTGAGCTCTCTCCAGTCAGCCAGAAATTTCAGCAAAGTTTCAATGTATATATTTAGTATATCGTCTGACTGAAGGACCTGTAAGCAGTCCATTACGGAAGCAACTCAAACTAGCCCTACGTGCAACTCATTCCAAGGATTGTAAACTTTTCTCTGCGAGGAGAAAAGCATACAAGACGTTCTGAGCGGTGGTGATAAGATCAGGCGGCGAGCCAAGTGCTCGAACTAACAATCTTCCTGACAGAAGCTGAAGGTGCTAACCACTAGGTCAACCTGCCATTTGCAGCCATGCCAGAAGAAGGCAGATACATTTTAATGCATGGCGTCCTCGTTGCAGTAACTTTGTAGCTCTAACTTAATCTTGGAAGGCTTTCTTTTTTGAACAGAGGAAGAGAGTCAAGAATATTTTCTCTCAAATATTACGCAACGCTATTTTTAATGCTCTTCTCCCCCAGGGGGGAGGGTAACATAACATGTTTAGGGTACGGGTATGTGCCACCCATATGGGTGGGTTTTTGGGTCCAAAATTCTCCAAACAAGGGTCCCTTTTTCGGTTCATTTTCCTTAAACATGGGTTGATTTTCCAGGCATTGGGAAAAAATTGTCAAAAATTGGGTTTCCGCCAAAATTCATCATAAAACTGGGAGTGACGGCAACTGTCTGTAATTAGAATAGGGTAGCTTTCTGAAAACCGGGCGGCAGATCTCCGTCCATCCGCAAGTCATGTACCCCCCCCCCCCCCGGGTCTTCTCATTTCACTGATTAGAACAACAAGTCTGATAACTACGATGTCATATCTCTGGCTTGAAATGAGGCTCTGTGTGGATGAAGGTGACATTGTGTCCACAGTCCTGCGCGAAACAGTTAGGCAAAAGTTTAGCAGCATTTTGGTAATGCTTTTTAATTGCTGAGCGCAGTTCTCCACCTGTAGGATAACCTCACACGAACAATAAACTTTACCAAAATATGCTAGTTTGCTCCAATTGGCAGTACTTCAGTGGTACAGTAACAGAACTTATGCAGTACAAGGTTCAGTTAGCAGAATCATGTACTGTTGCTGTACATGTTCATGTGCTGTACATGTTCAAGGTGTTGTGGCGCCGTGGTGTAATCCTCTGACATTGCAGCCAGAATAGTCAGGCGGAGTGGTTTCGAGCCCCGGTAGAGCCCCACCACTTGAGCGTCATGACAAGGGGTCGCGGACTCGATTAGGTCTGCTCTATTTCTGCGATCCCAGCGCTTGGCGCTGAAAAACGCAACTTCACCTTCACTTCACCTTCATGTACTGTAGCAGAATTATGTGATTGGCCAAATGCATGCGTAGAAAGATTTTGAAGAGTCATTTTAGCGGAATATTTCCATGTTTGAGAACCATTTCACCTTTTCCATGGCAAAAAATGATGACTGCCACAAAAATTTCTTGGTACATGTTAAGCTTCTAGTTTGGTGATAAATCACAGAAAGAAACGTAAACTATTGTTGGAGACTTAAAGGACAAGTCCTTAGTTGGTATGATTAACGCTACAAATGAAACTTATCAACTACTTAGTTGGATACTTGCCGTAAACCTTACTCAACAGGGACTCATAATGAAGCACTGAAAAAGCAGACCCTATTTTCTGCATTCGATCGATCGAATCATGATCGAACGACTGCTTTAGCTCTGTTCAACGGTCACCCCTTAGAAACATAATGCAGTTAAAAACCACGTTAAGCAAACATGTAATCAACGAAACTTGGTATAAATCTGAAGAAAGAAACGAGAAATTTTCAGTTACCTGCCAAAGCTACTTCTTTCAAATTCTTGTCAACTGCATCATTCGAATTGAAAATTCGAGAACATTGTTCTTCGCCAAATAATGCAATCTGATTGGTACCCTAGGCAGCTCAGAGTTTGGGCCTAAAGATGGCCAGGTTTTTCAGAGTACTATTATGAGTCTCTGTGGACCTAAGCGCCATCAGCAAGTCAAAGAGCACAAGGAAAGAAGAGACACTAGGCTGTGAGTGTAGTTATTAACTTTGTTTCACATTTTGAGCATTCCAACGGCTGTCAGTTCAAAACAAGTTTTGACAATTTAAGCCACATCTTATCTCTGTGTCGCCATTTTCTTGCAAGTGTACCCGATAAAGAGGCTAGCAGCGATTAAGAGAAGAGAATGGACTGATGACGATGAGTCTCTTGTTGCCCTGTGCTCTTTGACTTGATGATGGCGCTTAAGGCAATAGAGACTCATAGTATTACTCTGAAAAACGTGGCCCTATTTAGGCCCAAGCTTCGCAATTCCTCCAGTACCAATCAGATTGCGAGATTTGACAGAGAACAATGATGTCGAATTCTCGATTCGAATGATGCAGTTGACTAGATTTTGAACAAAGTTCCAGCGGCAGGTGGCTGAAGTTTTCTCTGGTTTGTTTTGGTCTTCAAACATGGAAAATATAGCGCTGAAAGACTCCTTTTGGACTTACCAGGTAAAGTGAGCTTCCTCCTTCAGATTTATAACAAGTTTCGTTAATTAAATGTCTACTAACGTGGTTTTCATCGCATTTTCATTCCGAGAAGTGACCGTTGAACAGAGCTACGGCAGTCGTTCGATCCTGATTCGATCGATAGAATCATGATCGAATGTATGAGATAAGGCCGGGTTTTTCACTGTTTCATTATGAGTCCCTCTTGAGCAAGGTTTACCGCAGGGATACAAGGGACTCATCGTCACAAGTCTAAGAAGAGAAAACATAGAACAGTCTCGTTTTCGTTTGCGCGATATGACGTCATTTCACTCAGACTGCATAGCTGAATACGTAATTTCGCACGGAGAAGTCGAAAAATAGTGGAATAAGCATGATGCACCATTCACAAGAGTAGAAGAGTATCATCTTCTACTGTATGAAAAATCTTAATATTTTGACTCTAAGGAAGATTGACTATCTTGCTTATGGAGTAAAGCAAACAATAAGGTTTGTCAACGCGCAACCTTTCAATAGGTAAGTATAAAAAGCAAAAATTTTATCATCTGTAAATATCTTTGGTTTATTGATAAAATGATCAAACAGAAAGTTTCATCAGAGATTTTATAATCGATATTTGGTGATTTCTTAATAGGAGCATTTTTTTGGGACACCCGATATTTGCTGCATAGTTTACGTGAAACAAATTGATTAATTTTTGTGATTAGTTAGGCCACTGCAAAACTAAGATATAAACTGCGGATTTCCTCATTTGCACACCATATACAAGGCAGGCAAAATATTATTTTCGGCTCGTCCAAGCAGCAAAAATGTCTGAAATCTTATTGCCATTTGTGCCTTTTGTAGACGAGAATGAAGGGAGTGCAAGAATTACAATAGCTAACATAATCTGCTTTGAAAGCTGGCGTATCAATGCTTAAATTCAACAGGCATGAATCATCCATTTGCAACTCTTGACCAGTTCTTATTTTCTTTACAGGTCAATCATGTGCAATGTACCACGTGAAAAGACTTCATGACGATTTGCTCACAAATTATTCACTTCATGTTCGCCCCACTGACCCCACCAATATCACTAAACCAATCAACGTTGGAATTTCACTTCGCCTTCTGCAAATATTTGAATTGGTAAGTCATTTCTTCTTTTCTCCTGGGCTCCATTTAACATTACTCCGCAACGCCCTCAGCTTTCCCTCATCGTTATCACTTCACCTTACCTGAACTGGCCTAACCTTACCTGGCATCACTTCACCTGACCTCCTACTCACCTCAGTTCACCTGACCTGACCTATCCTCAACTCACCTCAACTCAGCTCAACTCACCTGACGTCACTTGACATGACATGACCTAACCTGACCTCAGCTCTCACCTGATCTGACCTCATTGTACCTGACCTCCAGGTCAACTCAACTTAACCGACCTGATCTGACCTGATATGATCTGACCTGGCCTGACCTCTACTCAGCTCATCTCAACTCACATGACCTGACCTGACCTCATCAATGTCGTCGTTGCTGCTTCAGTACTTGTAGCATCGCCAGTTCAATAAAAAAGCGAAACTACGAGGATTGCCCTCAATATGGACCCGACAGATTAACTTTGTTCCAGTTTCAACATGGTAAATGTGCCTTCAAAATTAATGCAAATCACTTCCTTCCATCGAATTTTTGACTTAACCATGCTGAGCTAAACGAAGCTCAAAAACTACCGGGTGAGCCAGAGAAAGTTCCCACTTTTTAAAATTCATAACAGCAAGGGCATTTCACAGATTTGAATGATTTCAATTCTTGTTAAAAACCCAAAGGTTGAAGTATTTTTGTGATTCTTTCTCGTTGGCTCAAGAGCACTACAAATATATGTAAATTCAACTTTTCAAAAATTTCATGGTTGCAAAATGACTGAAAAATGGCCTAAAATATCGATCAAGGCATAAATGACTCCTCGCATAGAATGATGAAGGAAATGCAACTTCTCATGGGTGAGAGATATCCTCCGCTTATTAATTGCCATGGGATTGAAAATCTTCCGTATTTGTTTGAAAATCGATGTCTTATGACACTTGAGGGAGGTGAAACGCCCATTGCCTATTGTTAGGTTTGAATAGAGTCCTTACGATTGATCAATGTTTTAGGCCCTTTTTCCGTCATTTTGCAACCATAAAGCTTTTATATAGTTGAATCTAAAAGTACTTCTAGTGCTGGTAGGACAGCGAGAAAAATTACAAAAATACTTAAATCTTTCGGCTTTTAACTAGAATTTGAATGATTCAGATCTGTCAAGTAATCTTGGTGATATGATTTTTCAAAAGTGGGAGCTTTTTTTCTGGCTCACCCGGTAGTTTGACTGAAATTTGTCAGTATGAATGCAGTACTTTGCACCTAATTTCTTTCAAACAGTTTTTCTCATCGTTATGATTTTTCCACTGGGAGAGCATACTCTCTTTTCAAGACAAGCAGCTAATAGCACCCCCTCTGTATTCGATTTGTTGAGCACTAAATGCCACCTGTTTATTTAAAATTATCAATCCACAGGAAGAGAAAAGCCAAGTTCTAGCATCAAGTGTCTTTGTTCTTCAGGTAAACATGAGTTATAGTAATATTCTACCACTTTCATAGACTTATCAAAATCCGTGATATAGAGCAGAAACAGTTTTCATCAAATTACAAAGAACTTCAGCAATCTTTTCTAAAGAAACTTTATCGTAAGAATTTTCGAGCTAAGAATCAATTAAGTTAATTTCAAGACGAACGATCACTTTTTAGAGAATTGGGAGAATTTGAATGTTAGAACAGAGACTTAGGTTTTCCTCAACTCGCAAGAGTAAGATTTGCAACTTGAATAACGGAGCAGCCTAAGTACTAAAAAGGTACCCAAAGGTAGAGGGAAAGGATGCATGGAAGAGGATGTATAGACTTGAAGATCTTTCATGACGTAGCGAGGGTCGCATGAATGTTGATACTCTTAAACAATAGCGTAAATACGTTTTAATTTGAACATGAATATTGCAGCTTTAAAAGTCATTTTATAGAACAAGTCGCATCCATTGGAAATGTGTATTGGGCAGTTTGTGTTAATTTGCATTTTGATATGTGATTTACAGAAATGGAGAGATGAAAGACTGAAATGGAACCTGACAGAATGTGGCAATGTTACAACAGTATTATTCCATCCTTCAAAGATATGGGTGCCAGATATAGTTGTTATGAACAAGTGAGTCACAGTTGACATATCAGTATTACGTGGTTGTAAAGAAGGAATTAGGGAGTTTACGAAACCAAGACGGCAACGGCAACGCAAAGTTGCTTTTGTGTCCAAAAGATTCCTTCTTTTTCGTTCGAATTTACTTCCCTTGAGAGGCTCTGAAGTTGTCCTTTTCGGTTTCACAACTTGGAAACCGCATTTCTGGCGTTCTGTACTGCAGATCTGGGCCTGCGAAGTAAAACTCAGTCGTTTTCAATGTTTGTCGTCAAAGTAAAAATATTGTTTTAATGCAGCTCTGAGTTATAGGGGCCTCGTTATAGCCCTTTGGATGATATATCAAAGGTAACGTGCGGAAACAAGAAATACTTTGAGGAATTTCAGAAGACGTTCTGGCTGGCGTTGCCGTCCTGGTTTCGTAAACTGTCTATTGAATCCACTATTGATTTTTTCGTGCACTGCGCTTTCCATTCCAGGGCTCACGCGGCGCTTTCAAAATGGATGGGCTGAATTGCGAGTAAAACAAGCAACATATGGGTGCTAAACCTCGGAAAAATGTTGAGACCACCCCTTTAAAATGTCGGGAAAGGCCGTTTGATTTAACTTAGATTACTTCTAAATTGATTTAAATCTATTCGTCTCAATTACAATGCTGGGTACAGGTGGCTCGATGACGCATATTATTCACCTTATATCTATCATACCAAAATTCAATTTGCGTTTTGCTAGTTTATATTTTCTATATTTCATCATGGCATAGAAAAAACGCATTAGCCAAATAAAGATATAATCCAATTTTTCATTGCTCTCCGCGGAGCAGTCAAATGACCACAAAATCCACAAGTCTGATTGGTACAATGCAAAAGCTGGGACAAGGTTTTGACACTTACTGACCAATCAAATCTTTCGATTCACACGGCACGTGACACATCAAGGGTAGCCGTGAAAAGGTAGATTATTTGGGTAGCCCATCGAGTCACGGAAGAAGCACTACCCAAAAGAGTGTCCTGAAAATTATGGCCTATTTAGGAGTCTGCCGTGGATGTGCTATAACTTCAATTGTCCCATTTTATGTAGAGTTGAAATGATAAACAAATTAATCTGGTCTTTATCTGAGTTTTTTCTTGATTATTGGCTTTCTTCAGACAAAAGGATTATGAATACTTTGTTTTATCGAAAATGCGTCGTTTTATGAAGTAATTCATTAGAATTTACAACTTCCAAGACAATTCGTCTATTTTATTTCTATTTTTACTTTTTTCGGCACGGTAGTCTTTTCAGCCCTAACGGACTGTGCAAACAATTATAAATTAATATGGACTATTAAAGAGGACAAACGAGCATTTTCTCCTGCAATGCTCTCTATGCAGCGTATTGCGCTATGAAAACTTGAATACCCCTAAAATTAACATAAAAAACCATGAACAGTAGAAAAATCATTATTATCATTTGATCTTCTTTTGAAAGTGGGAAGCGAAGGTGCCTGTTTTACGTAATATTGAAGCTGGTTTTCACAGCTTAGATCCACGAAAAGCTATACTTATAACCTATTGCTTGTTTTATTAAAGGTAGTTATATGATCAGTTTCAGTATTTCTCAATTGCCTGATATTTCGAGTGGAATTTTTGATGAACAATTTGGAAAGATATTCTGGAGCAAAACCAGGTATCGATTTGTACATGGGTGGCAGTTTCGCACCTAACAATATTTTTTTACATCCATATAAAGTGTTATTCCAAAGGCTACATTCTACTATACTTTAAATAACTATGCAACACTACAGGGCGATGCCATGGGAGCAAAAATAAATGGCAACACCACGGCCATAAAATAAAGACATGGAACTAGACTAACAACCATGATACAGTTTGTTAATGAAGCTATACGGTACTACTTACAATTACTATACAGTACTACTACAATAACTAATACCCCATTCACACTGACACAGTCAAAACAGCTTTATCTAAAACAGTTTAAATTTCAACCAATCATTGACTGGATTTGTTGGATTGACCAAGCAGAATCTAATAATTTCACTTATGTTTGGCCATTTTACATTGCATATTTTAAGTCTTTTACGTTGCATTTGAGACCCCTTCGGAGGTTATCCCAAGGTACTAAATATCACTATTCAATTTTCTCCACAGTGCTGTGACTGAATATAGCGGCGTAGCAATAGGAATGTCAGCTCCAGTACACGTCAGTTACAATGGAGATGTCGTGTGGTACAGCAATGTTATAATAAAGAGCTATTGCAAGATGAAAGTGAAATATTTTCCATTTGATGAGCAATTCTGTTCTATAAAGTTATCGTCATGGTCATATAATGAGACTGAAGTCATTCTTATACCAGCTGAAGATGTCACAAGAATGCGTATGAACTATACTGGTGAGTTGTGATTATTTCGTTTCATGTGAATATGTGATCCATCATCATATAAAATAAAGGTTGAGCGGTTCTGCTCGATAAAGTTAACATCATGGTCACATATTGAGACAGAAGTCATTCTTATACCAGCTGATGTCAAAATAATGCGTATAAACTAGACTGGTTAGGTGTTATTGCATTATTTCATGTAAATATAATATTCATCATCATATATGTTGAAGGATGAGCGGTTCTGCTTTACAAAATTAGCATCATTGTCAGTGGCAGACTGCCAGAAAATTCTGCAATAATATTGTAAAATGCCAAAAGCTTTCCGCTGGTGTCGCTCGCACTTTAAAACGTCTATCTTCCTTGCTACTGTCAGTGTGCAACTTTGTGCCTTTATTTAGTGCATGCCATACGTAGAACGTTGTCATCCATTACCTTCACAAATAAGCATATTCATTGGAATAAAAGTAGTTAAACGAATCAAATGTTCACCTCATTACGCTTGCTTCCTTATCGTTTATACCATCATCAGACCAGAATGTGATGAGACAGGCATCATTGTCTCTAAGATTGCTATAAGGCCCTAAGAAGGTCTCCCTCAGACGTGACCTCACATGTTCATCTGGTGTTGAAGCAGCTTGTTTATATCGTTAATTTGTTATTCGCACAAACTGAACTGACAAGTGAGCGGTGAAACGCATTTTAGGTTTTTCAACGTTGTCGTTGTTGCAGTTACTAACTTGTTTCTTTCCTTTCAGGATTTGAGATTAATTCATTTGCCTCTTGCAGGTCTCAGCAGTTTTCTCTCTATTTAATGTTCATTTTGGTTGTTGTTCATTTGCTATAGTTAACAGTTTTCCTTCTGCGGATTATGGTGTTGTTGCTGTGTTTATGGGTTTAGCACAATGACTCCGTTATTCAAGGCACCACAAATCATTGATTTATATATTTCTTTCATAGAAAACAGTGCTTGGACCCTAGAGGACATTCATCTACAGATTGAAACAACAACGTTGTCATTCCTGAACCCAAGAACACCTAAAACACAGATAAACTATGTTGTTCACATCAGCAGAAAAGCGTTTTATTACTTTGTCTATTTGTTTGCACCTTGTTTACTCACCTCAATTCTCATGGTGATGATTTTTGTTCTCCCACCGGAATGCGGAGAAAGAATGGTTGTTGGTATCACAACAATGTTGGCGCTAACTGTCTTCTTCTTGTTGGCTGCAAAAAATATTCCAGAAACATCAGAAGACGTCCCTCTCATGGGGAGGTAAGGGATGTCGGTTGTACCAGGAAATCATGCAGATTTGGTTTGGTCAAGTGATGGGATTTTGTCTTTAATCAATCGCTAATCAGTTTAAAACTTTCCTTTATAGTTTACAGACAAAGCGGAAAAAGCACACCATGAAAATTTGGAGATTATTTGACAATACATTTCGAATAGTGAAGGAATAGGAAGTACGCTTCTTTTCCTTTGATTACATTGGAACATCCCATTAGTCCTCGAATAAGCCCCCAGCGTGGAGGCTTATTCGAGGGTGGAGGCTTAGGGTAAGGTGGATTAATTTGGGTCTACGGGGTAATTTGGATCTGTTTGCTTTTTCGCTTCTAAGCGATCGTAAGTTGAAAATTTCGATTCATGACTCCATGGGTGTTCAAATCTATACTTTCAGGAGTTGTTTAAGTGGTGTCGAAGAATTATTTGATCACTTTTAGAATTATTTGATGTCAGAAGTCATTGATATCATCTAAGTTCATGGGAATTTATCAAGGAAGCAGTGGACTTTGCTGTACTTCAAGAGCTTGCATAGCTCAAAACGCCAAATTCTGGAGGTGACTGCCGATTTAGACTTTCAACAATCATTTTCAACATCATTTTTTCAACATCAACAGATCATTTTCAACAATCCAATCATAATTATCAAAAGAAGAGGTATCTATGTCCGATTTGACTTTGAAGAAACATTTTGGAATTGATAAACCTTTGATCAAAGCTAAATTCTCATCGCTGGACCCAGCCAAATCTGTATACTTTTTTCAGGAACATCTGGTAGTTTTTTTGCCACTGTAATCATCAGGCAGTTCACAGCCAAACTTTTTTATATGCCCAAAAAGCTTTCCTAAAGACGTACAAAAAAGATTTCAAACAATGCTTCAGTCCTTCAGATACCAAGTAAAATTCTATTCCTTCCAACCCATATGTAGTGTAGCGAGGTATGTAGTATAGTATTTAGTTGTGTCATGTAACACAAACCGCATGGGTAAAACACCTAGATGGCTACCTGCTTGGCTCGTGCTTTAGCTCATATACTTAGGCTAAAACGACGCTAGACAATCCTCAATTTCAATTTAATTTTATGTATATTTTTCAGCTAAAAACTAAACTACTATACAACTACTATAACACGATGCTAAATTGATACAAAATAGTGAAAAACGCGTGAATCTAATTTAGTTAGTGCATCTAAAATCGATGGAACTGAAGAGGACATATCGAAAGAACTCTGGTAGAACTCTTGAGTTATATGCCCTCGGTACTCATGTTGGTACCACGAATTTTCAGCTGTCTAAACTTCTTTTTGACGCACCCATCACAACATTTATTCTTGTCATTTGTTTGTTTTCAGGTACTACTCATTGACTCTCGTTGAGATGTCAGTTGCTTTATTTTGCACATCAGTTGTCTTGAGATTCCATTATTCGACATCAAAGATGCCTAAATGGATAAAGGTATGCTTTACGATCTTTAAAGGACAAATCTTGGGTTGGTAGGACTGATGCTAACATACAAGATAATTCCACTACAGTAAATCCCCGCATATAAGAACCTACCAAAATAACAACCCAGAGGCTGTTTTTCCTAAATTATGTACCTTAGCATTAAGAACCTGTTTCAGCTTGATGAAACATAGGTTCTTATTGCAGGGGTAGCAAAGCTGATCTTTGATTGCTGTTATTAAGGTCATTTTGGTCCCTGTTGGCTTTGATAGTTTTAGTCTCCTCCCAAATTACTTACTAGGTCCATAAGAGTGCTTCCTGAACATCTTTGTGAGACTGTCAAGGGGACTACATGAGGCACCTTTCAAATAAGAACCTTTATACCTTGAAATTAGCCTTAGTACCTTTGAAATAAGAACCAATTTCAGCCTGGCTCTCAAGAAAGTAGGTTCTTATACGCGGGGATTTACAGTATGAATGGTGTATCATACTTTTTCTTGTATGTTTCACCTTCTTTTATCACGTTATACAAATCAGCCCTTTTAGCAAAGTAACGTCATATTTCTGAAAGAAAAGCAACGCTGTTCTATTGTTCTCTCGTTTTTCCCATCTCTTAATCGCCGCTAGCCTCTTTTTGTCTGCTCATGTAAGAAAATGGCAACATAGCAACCAGATAGGGCCTAAATCATCAGATTTTTCAAGCCACTGATGACCATTTGGAAGCTCAAAATATGAAGCAAAGGTAAGGATGCGCGTCAGTAATTTGCGAGTTTGCTTTGTAGCGCAAATTATACCAACCCCCAACTTGTCTTTTAAGAGAATTCGTATCTTCAGCTTAACTATCTTGTCACTGAGAAAGCAGTTAAATAGCCTTAAATAGCGTGCTTATCGTAATAAACCCATGGGCGCACAATAAAATTGCAACCTTCAGAGGGAACATTACTCGAACATCTTTTGTTTGTTTGGCATAAAACAGTCCGGTCTTGCCACCTATCTTTTCTTCACAAGAACCAAAGTGAAGAATGTGCGAAGAAACGCGTTTGGTGAATAATTTGATGAAATAACGTTGTTGTTGAGTGATTACTTGATTTTCTTCTAGCTTTAACAGTTTTTTCTTTAATTACAGGCTTATTTTCATATATTAAATGTTTTTCTTTTTACAAGAGTTTATAGTGTTCTCTCTACAGGTTACAATTTTATTATGTGTCCATGGACAGAGCAGAAGCTTTGTAAAATGACGTCATCGTGTAATCTGAGATAAGGAAGTGTTTGGATAGATAAGCTTTTTGAAATGATAAATCAAGAGTTTAAGGCCCAAAGAAGAAAATGTCAAGAGTTGCCGAATTTTGGGATCTGTTGCAACGGGCTAAAGGTGCTCAAAGTTACGAGTTTCGCGCATGCGTGCACAGTTTCTTCTTTTTCGCGTCCATGAGTTTATTAAGATGAGCCCAAGTCACCATTGTGAGATATGAAGCAAATGTCGCCTTCTGCTGTAAGGATCCAAGAGTCAGAAAGGCTCAGATCAATAATATGAAAATTGATAAAAACTGGTCATGAGCAAAGAGGAGCGTATAATGTACTCAGAAACAGTGTTTTTTTGCGCAGTCAAGTCAGATAAATGGGCAGTCAAAAGAGCGCATTGAACAAAAGCAGACTGTTGGTGAGAAAAGTATACCCGTTGTTTTGCGCATGAACTGATCTGCTTCTTATTGAGATAAAGGCGAATCGTTTGTAAACATTCCCAACAAATTAAGCGTATGAAAACATTGCTGGTAATACGCACAACTTCCTCGCTCACTAACAGGCCTTTAATCCATGACAACGAACGAAGCGTGACTTATGCCTTATGAATATCGTCCTAGGGTCCTTCTGATTATAACTGAAATGTGACAATATCACTTTATAGGCCTACATTCTACGTTGGCTGGCTCGTCTTGTGAGGATAAAGACACCCCAGAATACCAAGGTTTTGATGAGTGAAGGTTAGTCTTGCATACAGGGTGTTTCAAAAAAATTGTTCGATGTTTGATTGAATGTTAAAAAATAACGATACGCTGAATGCGTCCTTGATCAAGTAACCCTCTTCCTGGGATTTTGAATTAATTTTTGACACAAGAATCTTGCAAATCCGCTAAAAATTCATGGAGTTACAAGTATTTGAAGTTAAAATTTGTGCGAATGCTGAAACCAGATGCCTCGAAATGGCATTTTTGGTAACAGTTCCATAGGCCGTCGTTTCTGTTATTTCTCAATTGTTTCAGGGTGAACCAAGTGGGATTCAAACACCTTTTCGATAACTTAACTGTCAAGCATATGGATGCTTTGAGGAAACAGATTCAGTCTCTCGCCGATTATGTTTTGAGCCACTGTTTTTGGACTTATGCAATGTTAAGGAAATTTAGAGCATGATCGCAAGAAATAAATTACTTTAGAAATCCTTTTTGGTTTAACCCGATATCAACGAGAGGTATGACATTGGATAAGCTTCTCTTACCTCCGTCTTCGAGCTTTTTGCAATACCAGTAATCTGGGGGGTCTCTGGTTTCAGCTATCGCATGTTTTTGATCTTCGAGAGCTCGTAGCTCAGTGAATTTTCAACCGATTTGCACGATTTTAGTCTCTAAAATTATTTCATAATCTTAGGAACAGGGTTATCTTTCCATGACCCTGTTTATGTTGTCCTTAATTTTCAATATTTTATCAAACGTCGAACAACTCTTTTGCGACATCCTGTAGATGAATCTTTTACAAATGCAAAATGATGCTTCCTCAAGAGGCACTTCATATAATCGTATATTTTCCCCACGCGGACGTGTCGCTGAAAAGGGTTACATTTGCAGGGTTCCTGCTCCTGGAAAGGGTGTCATATTGGTTGTTGGCTTCAGGAAAGGGGTGAGTATACTATCAGTGGCGGTGCCAGCTCTAAAAGTTCCGAAAGAAGTGGAAGGGATCTTGACGTAATTTTCTAGTCTCAAGGTATAGCAAACTAGCTTTCTGTCATTTCTCTTTGACAATTTTGCCCAATTTTGGGATCTGGAGGGCAAGTCATCACCCAATACCCCATGGCGCCGCTACTGTATACTATTCATGGCTGACTATGATTTGATTAACCGTTCACGTGGCAAACTGCCGCCTCTGCTGATGGGTTCCCTTTAAACCCACAGGTCATCCAATGTTCCCCTAGGATAAACTCAAGGACATCCTATCATTTTGAAAATTTGACTAAAGCACAAGGTGCTTGACCTAATTTTGCAGTGGTATCTCCATGTACCTCTGCAGACTTTTTTGGGGTGTGTATTCGAGCGGCTAGGTGACTGAAGTTAAATGTGATCGTGTGAGGTCAAATCTTATTAAGTGACCTTTCAGATGCCTGACAAAGCAACTCATATCACCATCCTTCACGAGGGACGTTGAGCTTTAGGGGTCTAATGCTTGAAATTGGCATGCGTAGCGGACCCAACTTACATAGGAATTGATAGAAATCCTTCTAGCACACTTGAAAAGTAAAATATATTAAAAAACCCCACGATGGATGCACGATAGTGACATCAAAGAACATTTGCTAACTGTGATAATCTCAGTGCCGAATGCAAAGCAAAACAAACAGAAGATATACCAGAAACGACTTTATATCATACGTTATTCGACGTTGGAACCGCCAAGTATCATTTATGAGTTAAGGGTGTTCATCGATACTGATAACATAATGTTGTCGATTTTTAGTGAATTGAGGAAGACAATTTATCTACTTTGAATTAAAGAAGATTAAAATAATTTTTCTGGAAAGACGTAAAATCAATTCAAAACGTTCCAGGTAGATAGATCGAAAAATGAATGGCAGACAAATGATTCTTTGAAAAAGGCCAAGAAGACCCTTGCACTCGGGCTCACTGATGTGGTCCAGCGAGAGATGCTTACTAATAAATTTGTTCAATGATTGAATAGATGTCTTCCTGGCTCTGTGAGCTCGCCGTTTCCGTTTATCTTGTTGTATACCACATCGAAAGCATCCGCTAAAGCGCTAAAGATGACGCTCAAATAACAAAACTGAAATTATCAAAATTTTCTTACGCACTTCTTCAGATAAGGGTCACCAATGCATGAATTACCTCATCATCGGAGATTAAAGATTAAAGATCTCTTGGTGTTAAAACATTGCATTATTTTGATTAGCGTCAGCTTTTTCTTTATTTGTAGACGACTTGTTTAATAAAGCAATGTGATGTTTGTCGGGGCAATTTCTTACACAAAAGTATTTGTATTCTGAAATTCTGCTGCTGAACTTCTAGAATGAATCAATCGGCAATCTTAGCAACTTCAAAGTGGTTAAGAAATAGGTTAGGTTGTTCTGGGTTGTCAGATGGTTCAACAGATCTATTCTTCTACTTAGTCTGGCTTGAGCAGACGCAGAGCAGAAACTGCGTAAAATGACGTCATCGAGCAATCTGAGATAAGGAGGTGTTTATATGGATAAGCTTTCTAAACGATAAATCAAGATTTTACGGTCCAAGGGACAAAATATCAAGCGTTGCTGAATTTTGGGATCTGTTCCAGGGAGCTATGAACACTCAAAGTTACAAATTTTTGCGCTTGCGTGCGCAGTTTCTGCCCTGTCGCTTGAGCAATATTTTATAAATCATAATTCGAAACGATGAGTTAACCGGCGGTATAACGCCCCGTCCAAACGTATACGTTTCCATCTGCAAACGCATACTTTCTGCTACGTTCACACCTTGCGTCCATATACGTAAACGGCGTTTTAAGTTACCCCAAACGCATACATTCGAAAGCGCTTTCCAAAGTGAATACTTTTGAAAACGCTGTTTTCTCGTCTTCGTGTGGATGGTCGTTAACGCATACTTTCGTAAACGGTGACGTAACAGACTTCATTTTCATAAGTCATCATTCATCTTCAGTCATTATCCACGGTCAAATCCACTGATCTCAATGGTCAAATCCCTTATAAATGTTCAGCTTTATTTTCATCATAAAATTGAAATAGCTAATACTACGGTGAAAGTAATTTGCAATTAGACAAACATTTTGCTGCTGAAAGTGAATTTAAGGTCAGAAATTTCATATGAAGCAATCTAAGGAAATTTTGCAAAATTCCAAAACGAGGCCGCTTTGTTTAAAAGGTGTATTTCTGATTCTAATTGAAGATATTGGATATCAAACAAGAAGACACTTTTCAATACTATTGCTTTGATATTCATGGGGCAGTGCGTTTTCTGCACAATTGGTAGGATAGCTGAAAGTCTATTCCTCTTTCCTTCGAATACGAGATCGATTTTCTCACATATTGCCTTGTTTCGTACATGGGTGGTAGGAGACTGCAGTGTTCGCCTCCACAAAGACATCATAAACAACTGCTTCAATATATTCACTTAAACTTACAATATTGTGCATTTCCCCTTTCTCCATGTTTGTTGTCCATGTGGCAAGCTCCACTCCATGCATTTTCCCGCCATCTTACATTGAGTATGACTCTGTGCCTTGGAAATTCACATGGAGTGCACTGATATGGTGGAGTGGAATTTTTCACGAACTTAGGCCAAAGACAGCAAGCAAAAAGAAGAAAAACTACATAATATTGAAGCAATGCTGTATGATATCTTGGTTGAGGCCAACATTGCAGTCTCCTACCACCCATAGTTTGTATAAATTGAATCATACGGAATCTAGTATCCTTTTTTGCAGACCCATACTACTTACAAGTGCTCTAGCTATTTTTGATCATGTCAGGTCCATTTGTCATGTAGATTCCAAGTGTTGATGTTATGTTTGGAAAGTATTGGCGAATTCTTTGTGACTTAACAAAGACGTTTATGAGAATCGATTGAAATAATAGTAGCTTTATCAACCAAGAGAACCATCTCAGAAGATGGTATGTACTTTCAAACGGATTTTGAATAATGTTCAGGGAAAGAAATTCTGTATGGATTGATGTAAAGTTCAGTTTCGCACCATATTCCGGCATGATTCACTTGCTGACGAGACTACTGTTGTTCAAAGGGATCCCTTCAAACTTCCATGTGATTTCGTAAGACATCGACCAAGAATTTCAAAAATGATAAAATTCGAAATCTACTTGAAAAATGGGCCAAAATACTAGATTTGACGAAATAGGCAGAGCAGTTGTACGTGGTATTGCATTGCCAAAATATATTACACAGTGCCCGTAATTCCGGCTATAAAACAAGATTGGAATTTTATGTCCCATTCACACTGCAAGTTAAACCAGCTTAAACTAAACCAGGTTTTCAAATAAGGCCCTCTGATTGGTGAATCCAACAAATCCAGTCATTTGCTTGGTTGAAATTTAAACTAGTTTAGATAAAGCTGGTTTAATTGTGTCAGTGTGAATGCAGTATTAGATTGAGCCATTTCTAAATAGTTTGTCTTGTTTTCAGCTGGCGATTCCGAACAAAATTGTCAGCTCGATGGCCATACCATCCCATTCGATGGTGAGGATAGTGGACTGGTATTAATGGCTGAAAAACTCATCGAAGATGCAGAAAGTGAGGCTTTACAAGATGAATGGAAACTAGCCGCAAGGGTTTTAAATAGATTCTTTCTTTGGCTTTACATCACTGCAACAGTACTTAGTGTTGGAGGTGTTTTTGTACAGACACCAGGTTTTATTGTCCAAAAAGCCGAGTTACCATCAAGTCCTCATTGAGAGCTACATTGAAAACTATGGTAACTCAATGAGACCAGGTGCACGGAAGCCAGTGGCCAAGGCCATTCCTTCGCCAATATATTACAGCATCTGCACTAACTGTTGGTGGTATTTCTGTACAGACACCAGGTTTTATTGTCAAAACAGCCGAGTTACCTTCAAGTCCTTATTGAGAGCTAAATTGAAAACTATGGTAACTCAATGAGACCAGGTGCTGGGAAGCCAGTGGCCAAGGTTTTTCCTTAGCCAATATATTACAGCATCTGCACTAATGATGGTGTAGTTGCTCAGACACCAGGTTTTATTGTTAAAAGAGCTGAGTTACCTTCAAGTCCTCATTGAGAGCTACGTTGAAAACTATGGTAACTCAATGAGACCAGGTCCACGGAAGCCAGTGGCCAAGGTTTTTCCTTCGCCAATATATTACAGCATCTGCTCTAACTTTTGCTGGTGTTTTTGTACAGACACCAGGTTTTATTGTCAAAAAAGCCGAGTTACCTTCAAGTCCTTATTGAGAGCTACATTGAAAACTATGGTAACTCAATGAGACCAGGTGCACGGAAGCCATTGGCCAAGGTTTTTTCTTCGCCAATATATTACAGCATCTGCACTAACTGTTGATGGTGTTTTTGTACAGACACCAAGTTTTATCGTTAAAAAAGCCGAGTTACCTTCAAGTCCTCATTGAGAGCTACCTTGAAGACTATGGTAACTCAATGAGATGAGACCAGGTGCGCGGAAGCCAGTGGCCAAGGTTTTTTCTTCACCAATATATTACAGTATCTGCACTAACTGTTGATGGTGTTTTTGTACAGACACCAAGTTTTATCGTTAAAAAAGCCGAGTTACCTTCAAGTCCTCATTGAGAGCTACCTTGAAAACTATGGTAACTCAATGAGATGAGACCAGGTGCGCGGAAGCCAGTGGCCAAGGTTTTTTCTTCACCAATATATTACAGTATCTGCACTAACTGTTGATGGTGTTTTTGTACAGACACCAAGTTTTATCGTTAAAAAAGCCGAGTTACCTCCTCATTGAGAGCTATCTTGAAAAATATGGTAACTCAATGAGACCATGTGCACGGAAGCAAGTGGCCAAGATGTTTTTCTTCGCCAATATACTACAGCATCTGCACTTACTGTTGATGGTGTACTGGTTCAGACATTGACTTTTCTTGCTAACTAAGCTGAGCTACCTGAAACACCTCAATGAGACACCAGGGTTTTTCTTTGAAAAGTCTCAAGTTACCTGCAAGACATCAATGAGAATTCCCATGCAAACTGTAGTGACGCCATGAGACCATCGTCTATGCGTATATGAAGCTAGTAACAAGGGTCCTGAATTCCGTCCTTCACTTTACATTATGTTGACTTTACTTAACGTTGATGAGGATTGTGCTCAGAAAGCAACTTTTATTGTTTATCTGAAATATCAGACAACGGTATATTATCTTTTATCGTTTATCTGAAATATCAGACAACGGTTTGTTCCAAGGCTTCTAAATAGATTCTATCTTTGGCTATACATTCAACTAGTCTAGATGGTCCAATGTGCACGTAGGTCAAGATGCTACATATGCGAGGAGCGTAGGGAGCTCTATATGGCCCCCCTCTAATAAGTCCCTAACTCTAAGCCAGAATTATAAAGAATCCATCCTCTCTGTTACGTCCCCCCACTTATATCAAACTCCAAAATCAACCAAAGATTTTCAATTTCCTTAGCTAAAGAAGTTCGCAAGCAGTTTGGGATAAAACTGTGTCGAAGTTTTGTATTTGACTCAAAAATCATCAGTCTGATAACCAGACCCGGTTTCAAAGGAAATAGAAATGATGTGGGTCTGGTAATCAGGCTATAGAATCATATGTTTTATTCGCCAAGTATGAGGTAAAAGGACTGAAGACATGAAGTATATCCTTGTCATTTGACTTTGTGTATAAGCCCCCCTGCTATTACGTCTCCCTTTGGAGTGTCCGGAAGTAAATAAGCCCCCCAGGGGGCTTAATAGCACTCTTACGGTATAAGCGAAGTCCATTTAAATTGATATCTTACAGCATTCTTTAATCTGAGCACAAGGGGCCGTTATATTACCTTTAAACTGCTGTTCGTTAGATTTGAAACCTAAATTTCTTATACAGTACCATATGTTAATTATCACACTTTACGTACAACGATGTAGCTGCATGTGGTACGAGTTTTATATGAAAATGAATATTGGAGCCGTAATTATCAGATTTGCTATGTCTCCTGCGCAGCTTCTACTTCTGCTCAGTTTCCTCTTTCGCCACAAGTACCGTGACTCCCATGAGAAAGTACACAGACTTTGTTGGGGCGAGGGATATGAATTTAGCTTAGCAAACTTGAACAAAGGTACCTTATTCGTTAGTATTGCTGCTTTAAGAGTAGAGATATTTATGTTAACATCTCTTATCTACGTCCTCCTCAGAACAAGCCTTTAGGCGATTTGGCCTAAACAAATTTTAGCCTTTAAAAACAAATGTTATAAACAATAGATGATCGCAGGAACACGCACGAAGCTCATGATCGACATTATTTTGGTTCAATAAATGTTACCCTGGGTGCGAGACTCTATCTCTTAAAAAATCTGGTACCCAAGGTACAAAACCAGGAAAAACTTAGGGCAATTGCCGCAGAGGACAACTGGTCTTTTTCTTGCGCTTGAGTAACTGTTTTGAGTTTCCTTGAAATGGTGATTTCCAGTCTATCAATAGGGAAAGTCAAACAAGTAATGAAATGACTTACATGTAGTCTGATGGTGTGAGTGCCACTTTGTCTAAGTTACGAGTAGTCTGCGGGGTGAGTGGCCGAGTGGCTTATACAGTCTTCGTCGGGTGACTGAAGTTAAGCTTGGTCGAGTGAGGTCAGATTTCGGATGGGTGACCTCTGAGGCCTAACTTCGCAACTCACCTCGTCGTCCTTCGGAAGGGACGTTAAACTAGGGGTCCCATGCCTGGATGCGGCATGCACAGTGGGCCTAAATTAGCTTTCAGTAGCTAGAAATCCTGACAAGCCCACTCAAAACGAATTGAAAACAAACAAAAACAAACAATGGTTAATAGCCTTTTGTGCTTCATTTGAGTCGGAGGAGTAAGTAGAAGAAGGCATATCTATAATTGCGGTTTGAAAGGAGGGGTTTATTTGAGACGGACTTCGGTCAGAGCTTCTCTTTCCTTCCGTAAGGAAAGCAAAAGATGGCGGCGGGCCAGCGCGGCGCAGCAGGCGACTTGTGGCAAGCCTAGTATCATATAACAATCTATTTGTTGCAGGTCTTTCATTTTTCATTTATTCGAGTTTTATATTTCGTTGCACTGCAAGACTTTGCTTTTGCAAAAGGCCAAAGCTCTGGTTTGCAGATGAGTACACATTTGGGCTTTCAAGGTTAATATTCTTGCTCTCAAAGCAACAATACCAACAATCAAGGTACGTCTGTTCAAGTTAACTATCGAGAAAGCACTTTGAGTGGGGGTCGTAGGCATAGACGTAGGAACCGGGGGTCACTGGGGGCATGTGCCCCCAAGATTTTGCAATAACCAAAGAAGTGCCCTTTTTATTTCTGGAAAGTGCCCCCTCTCTCTTAAGAAAAAGGTGTCCTCGAAGTGTCATGCCCCTCCAAGTTTGAAATGCTTCCTACGTCCCTTCGTAGGGAGTCAACGAAAACTGTAAAACCGCCAAAATAGTTCAGAAAAACCGTAAAACCGCCTCAAAATTCAGCTAAAACCGTTTTCACATTTTTCCGCGCTTTGCATGTACTTGCTCGGTTCTTGAGGCAGAGGAAAGCCTCGTTTTCATTTTTATGGCTTCCAATGCCTGAAATTCGCGAGTAAAGTAAAGGTGAAAATTAGTAGAATGTTCACAAAATTATATCGTACTGGACAATAATTCGTAGCTTTTATTGTCAATATTGTGATAATGTGAATTGTCAAGTCATATTTTGTAAAGAAACCTGGAAACCGTTCAGAAAGAGAGGAACAGTAAAACCGTCATTTTTTACGGCCAAAAACCGTTAAACCGTTCCAAAAACAGCTAGAAACCGCAAACCATCAGCCCCTACGAACTCCAACTTTGAGAGTAATTAGCCATTGATTAAAGCTAAGGTCACATGGCTGGACCCAACCAAGTCCATATAATCTTTTCTGAAACAAATCTCAGTATATTTTGGTATTTCTTAGTAGGAAATCCTTTATGAGAAACTCTGCTCTTAAATCACGACGCGGTAGGATACTTCATTATAGGATAAACTTATTTGGAAACCTTCTCTTTGGCCCGAAAACTTTAAATTCACTTTTTACCCAAGGGCGGTCTGGTATCATAATGGTTAGGTGGCTAGCAAGCCAAAAGGGCCCGGTTCAGGGTGTTCGTGGCAGATAATTTTTGAACCACTCGCAATAGACAAACCATTTCAAACATGTTCAGTCTTCGATAGTACTTATTGACTGATTGATGGAGTAACTTAACAGCAATGCAATGCTTGCACTTTAACATAGATTGTAATAAAACATCATGGTGAAAGGTTCTTCGCTAACTCCTTGTATTGCATTTGGCTGGGAAGGTACTAGACTAATATCGACCGGTTGAATCAAAGAAAGTTAACACGTTCGAAGGGCCGTGGCATTCCTCTTGGCATTTCTTTTACCTTGTGATAGATTAAGAGTACCTTCACACTGCTCCGTTTTCGTTTCTATCCGTTTTTGTTGATGAAAACGCTGCCTGTTCACATTGCTCCGTTGTCAAATAATTTCGCTATGAAAACGATAGGCCTCCACATTGCTCCAGCAAAACGGTGTTATTAATCCCTTTTCAAAACAATACCTTTCGTCAATAGCTTTCAAGAAGGTGCCTTGCGTCTTTTGAATGCAATTGTTATCAACAGCCTACAAATACAAAGGAATGTGCAGCGTTTTCAGATGCCTCCGTTCTTGGCGTTCACACTGATGACGGATCGTTTTCAAAGCGCACCGTTTTCAATTTCATACGTTTTTGAAAAGTTCCGTTTCACAGGGGAGCAATGTGAACTTAAGGCAGAAACGGACAAGTTTTGCTCCGTTTTCATTTGAGAACGGAGCAGTGTCAACGGTTCAGACGAACACATCCGTATTATTACCCCATAGAAAACAGAGGATAGATTTGTGGCGAAATTCTATCGTTGCTGAGGTGAGGCTTGTGCTTTTAAACAATGATATACTACCATCCTTGCCCATCTACAATGTTCAATAAAACCTTTGAAGCCAGGCTGAGGAGCTTTTATAAAACTCATAGATTCAATCAAGGGCCTTAGGCGAGACAATTTTCCATTGTTTAAATAAGCAGCGCATGAGCAATAGCAACATTATCGTCTCGGTAACCGGGATGGAGTGTTCATATGAAAACTTTTAATCCCGCATAGCGAGATCTCACCAATACACCAATGAGATCTCTAAGCGGGCCAGCCCGTCTTCACATATGAACAGAAATCAAATTTTATGTTGGAATTAGGGATAAGGTGAGATCTCGGCAAAAAGCTCCTGCCAGATAAGCGGGCTGGCTCGCCTCTTTATGAACAGGGCTTAAGTTTCAATTCAATTCTTTGAAAACGATGATCCAGCAGCTTCCAAACCAAAAATTTTTATCATCAATTACGCATCCATGAAAGAAAAACCCATAAATGATGAATCTTACCAAAAAAGGAAATATGAATCATTGTTGTGGTCAGTATATGATGTCTTCTCTTTCAACCGCATCATTCCTCGTTACATTTCTTCTTTGCTTCGATGATGGATTAAGCCAACACATAGCTATTATTACCCAGGGGCGGATCTAACACGGGGTTAAAGGAGGAGCAATCTGCAAAGAGGGCGCCTGAAGTTTAATGGAAAGAAAGCACGCCAAAGGCACGCGAAAAGTTTTCGGGCTCCTGATTGAGAAAATTTATTGTTTTTTCAATTAAACAACGTCTTGATTTGTATGTTAACTCTCACATTCTGATCGAAACAGTTAAAAAAGAAATTCTTTGGGTCAGGAAGAGGGGTGCACTTGTTGCTAAAAAGGGCGCAAAGCTGACTTTTCTTCGTGAAGAGGGGGCAGCTGCCATTACTTGCCCCCGTAAATCCACCACTGTTATTACCGCCTAGCAAACCGCAGGCAGATTTGAGGGAAACATCTAATGCAGCTAAGGCCTAGGCTTTGAAAAATGCTTCACTGTGATCGTTGCCAATCTACAATATTCTGTAGAACCTTTAAAGCCGGGCTGAGGTGCATTTGTAATACTGGTAGATTCAATTCAGATTCAACTCAGTTTCAATTTAGTTTAAGTTCATAATAATAACTTGCTACTTAAATAACAGAGGCTTCGTTATACTTTACACAAAAACAACTGAATAGAGGATAGCGCTAAAGATGGTGGCGAGGAAGTTTTTGCCGAGATGCATGGCATTCGAATTACAAATCTTTACCGACTCCATAGGAATTCGATTACAAAACGCAGTGCATCACGGCAAAAAATTTCCCGCAGCCATCTTTAGTGCGATCGTCTACTACAACAACAACAATAGCATAAGGACCGAATAATATAAAGTCTTGTTTCGGTATGATTTCAATGATCGCTGGTGACATAAGGATCGCACAAATTTGTGACGAGCAACCGCGAACAACTCTAAGCAATCTTGCATCATTGCGTCATGTAGTTTCCACATATCACATGGATCGCACATTTCTTAAAACTTTGGCGGCAAAATCCAATTATTCCCAGGGGGGGTACTTGACCTACAGGTATGTGTACGGGTATGTGCCAACGAAATAAAATTTTTTTACCCTGCTCCAGAATGTTTGCCTTCAAATGATACCCTGTTCTAGAAAAAATCGGTAAAAAGTATGCTCAAAAGCGCAAAAATTTGACTAAATAATAACCCGTTGTAAAAAACCCGCTGTTGACATGTTTTGACAACCTGCTCCAGAAAATTTGCCTTCTTTTGATACCCTGTTGTAGAAAAATAGGCCAAAACGATACCCTGAAAAACGGCACATCCCTGTCGGACAAATATACTAAGTACCCCCCCGGGCAATTATCACAATGGCAAAGATAGGAATCAAATATTTTGGACGACTTTTGCTCGTGGCCCAGAGCGGGAAACCTTCAAAGCCTCACTTTCACCGCCCAATCAGGTGGCGAGTAAGCACAGAAGACAGGAGAAACCTGCGAACATTTTCCTGAATCTTACTTACCTTCATAAAACGGGACCAGGAAAAAAACCGCTAGAAATTTCCCGAATTTTTTTAAAGATATCTAATCGTCAGATGTTTCGGTATCCAGCTAATGTAGACTGCACGCAGGCTAGTGAAGCGTCGTTCTGTTGGCGGGCAAGATTTGAAGCATGCTTGATTTAAAGCATGTCACGATGACAACAGAAGCCATAGTTACGCTGCGTGGTTACGGTTTTTGTCCAGAAGTTATTTTGACCGCTTCCGTGGAGCCCAGTTCCCCAGTTGAAAATGACGTCAGGGAACCAGACTATAAGCAATGTAGAATCAGCACGAGGCTAATCAGTTTTTGCCAGTATGGGAAATCAGTCGTAGTTGTAGCTTTATCAGTTCAGTAAAAATGCGAAACCTCATCTACTGAGTCTGAAAGAGAACGAGTACCAACTTGGTAGGTGATAAAATAACGATCGCTGCGAGGAACTTGCTACCAGGATGCGTTGTTGAAATGAAGAGCTTTAGAGCTAGGCTGGGCCTGACTGGTACCCAATTGGTAGATTTTTTAGACTAGAAAATTTATTTGATTGACTGCGAAAGTCTCAAAATGGTACGCTTGGCTGGTTCGAAAGGCCCTTTGAACTTTTTGCTCCAAAAGGATTAGGTTTGGCAGACTTTACACTTGATACAAGTCTCTCTCGCGGAAAAAAGCAATAGGTGAATGTTAATGAGCCTGCCAAGTATAAAAAGTCTCGCTTGCTTTTTTCGTCTCCGGCTTTTCTGCGAGAGAGACTTGTATCGCTGGCGGCAAGTACAGTACAGGGGACTTGAAGAGATTCTTATTTTCATTAGCAAACCACCGCAACGTAGTAACTCGAAAATCTACCGTTTGTTGTGTTTGATTGGGAACCGACATCTGTCACTGCGAAGTTCACTGTTTTCAGAATTTAGCAGGTTTGGAATTGTCAGTAACACACACCGTTAGATTCCTTTAGCCGCTCCGGGGCAGCCCTATCACGTTGAGTCTGCTAACTTACGTGCCAAACGTGCCATACGTGCCAACGTGCCAAATTTCCTTACGTGCCAACGTGCCATGACATGTTACGTGCCAACGTGCCTACGTGCCTACGTGCCTACGTGCCAAATTTTCTTACGTGCCAACGTGCCATCACATGTTACGTGCCAACGTGCCTACGTGTCTACGTGCCAAATTTTCTTACGTGCCAACGTGCCATGACATGTTACGTACCAACGTGCCAACGTGCCAAATTTCTTCACGTGCCAACGTGCCATAGCATGTTACGTGCCAACATGCATAGTTCCTGCCTGCATGTGCCAATTTACCTACGTGCCAATTTGTCGTACCGTCCATTCGTAGGCAATTTCTTAAAATTATGGGCCATCCTGCTACAAACCGTTTCTTTTTGATGCTTATTTTTCTTCGTTTGCCAAGAGTACAGCTATTAAATTTAAAAATTACTTCCAAATTACTTGGTAAGATCTTAAAGCATGATAGTGACATAATCACATTGAAAACACTGTCGAAACATTTACTATTACTGTACAGTGTCAAAACATTTTCAACTGACCAAGGAAAAAGTTCCCAAATACAAAAGTAAGTCTCTTACCTTTTTAATACATAAGTAAAGAAGCTTTCAGAACTGCTTAGTTTGAATAAAACATGTTCGTGCATTGTGTATTCTTCTACAAAGGAGCTATCTTTGGCTAACAATCTTCCTCATTTTACCCCCAGTCGACGGCAAAGCTGCTTTACAAAATGAAAAGAATGTATTAGTTCATATTCCCTGCGATACGAGTGTCAAAAATTCACCCACTTTTCCTGCCCGTCAGGCGGCTGTCAGGAAATGTGGACCTGTTTTAGTTGCCTAAAAGATGATTCTTGTTGTACGATAATGTGGGAGATTGTAATTTGGGCCTACAGGGTGATTTTAGTCAAATTGCTTTTTTTCCGCTGTTGAAACGATCGTAAGTTGAAAATTCGATTCATGGCTCAATGGGTGGTGAAATCTATACGTTTAAGAGCTTTTTAAGTGGTATCGAAGAAATTTTCGATAATTTCTAGCAGATTTTCCCCGGCCTAAAGTTTGATTAACCTGACAGCGTAGCAAACATTGAATGTCGGTTCATTAAAGATAAAATGAAATTTTTAGATGGGTGTACAAACGACTTATTTTACCAGATCACAAGATGCTTAAGTCATCCTCAGTTATGGGGCCCACATTGAAATTGCTCTGCCTCAACCAAAGTTGTTCTCAGACGCGTATCTTAGAGTGACATGCTGGCACATCGGTACATTGGAGTGCAAACTTGTAAGAAATCTAACATGTGATAGCAATAATGCACGAAAAGAATTTGGCACGTAGGCACGTTGGCACGTTGGCATGTAACATGATGCAATGGCACATTGGCACGTAAGGAAATTTGGCACGCGGGCACGTTGGCCCGTTGGCACGTAACATGTCATGGCACGTTGGCACGTAAGGAAATTTGGCACGTAGGCACGTTGGCACGTAACATGTCATGGCACGTTGGCACGTAAGGAAATTTGGCACGCAGGCACGTTGGCACGTTGGCACGTAACATGTCATGGCACGTTGGCACGTAAGGAAATTTGGCACGTGGGCACGTAGGCACCTTGGCACGTAACATGTCATGGCACGTTGGCAAGTAAGATAATTTGGCACGTAGGCACGTTGGCACGTTTGGCACGCTTGGCACGTAATTTAGCAGACTCTAACACGTTGGTATAGCTATGAAAAAGCGTTGTAAGGCAAAATATCAGCCCAAATTCATCATGAATATGTTTGAGCAAAAATTTCTGTGAACTTGAGAAGTAAATCTCATTCACGAATAAAGCTATTAACTTCTGGACTAAAGTCCGGACCACACAAGTTTATTCTTATCCAATGAAATAAAGCCAATAAGGGTCTTTAACCAGAAATCAGCTTAGTTTATGAAGGGATATTAGAGGCTTTGTAAAGCCTTTGTTTCATACATTCAGTATAATTAATTTGCGAAGGGCAAACATTTAAAAGATATTGTGGGAAGTAAGGGTCTCAAACCAGCTCAAATTTGATTGTCACTCCAATGAAGTAATATGCAAATTAGAAGCACCGTTGAGAACAAGTACAAGAAACAATAGCGCCAATGCGCATGACATCGTGAGCCCTGGTGTGCCCTAAAGCTATTGTTTTCAAAACCAATCAAAGGTCGGAAGCCCTGATTATACATGGAATGGTCCTTTTGTCTTTCCACTTTTACATTGTTAAATGCGCAATGATTGACAAAATAACAAAACTAATTGGATAATTGTTTACCTTCCTTATATATAGATATATGTAGATTGCGTAGCTATACCAAACTAATTCTAGCAACTCCTTCTCCAGAAATTCTTTTCTAACCCGTACCCTACTTATGCTTTTTGTTTTGTTGCAGTTTTTGATAAGAGCATAGGATGGATCAGTTTTGTTAGACAGAACTTGAGATTCATCCTTCTTCTTTCATTATAAGAATATAACTTCTCTTAGGCAAAATCTTTCGCTGGCACAAACCGAGAGTTTTCCCTACTGGTTTCGGGGCAAATTTTGCAGCCGTGTTTGTTTTGATTTACTGGTTGAGGGAATTTCGTTTTTCTGCAGTCACTATTTGGTTTGAATGGGAGTTTGAGCTAAAGAAGTTGTTGCTATTGTTTTGCAAAATCTGCCCTCGTTCGAAGACACTGGATAAGCTTAGCTTCTCAGCGGCTTAAAGCTATCTTCGGATGCTAGGTAGAAATTAGACAACTTACATGAGTATCAATTTTTGCACTGAATTGGATGATCTTTGTGGCTTCATTGTGTGATCTTTGTGTGTGAGTGAAATTAAAACATCGGATTAAAAACGTTACGCGAATAGAAGGATCATGTCGTCAGTCTTGGTAGAAATACAGATAAATGCAACACACGCTTTATGATAGTTTGGACAAGGATGAATTTGAATCCTTGCTTTATGAAAGAAATTTTTGCGGAGAGAGAAATACTTTACAACTTAAGAGTTACGAGCAACATCTATGCACGAAGACCTAGGACCACAGCATATGGGTTAGAAACTGTGAGTTTCTTGGGGCAAAATCTCTGGCGAGATTTACCATTGCATATAAAAGAGTCCCGATCTGTACAGTATTTTAAAAAAGAAATTAAGTTTTGGAATTTTTCATGCAACTGTAGACTGTGTAAGGATTTTATTGCAAATTTAGGTTACATTTAGGTTTACTGATTATATCTAATTTTTGTATTCAATAATGGTTGGCATTAATTAGCCTAGTGCTATCTACCACGCCAACCTTAAAGAAAGTGATTATTATTATTATTATTATTATTATTATTATTATTATTATTATTATTATTATTATTATTATTATTATTATTATTATTATTATTATTTGAAAGCAAGGTGTCATGTTTTGACCCACCTGTTACTATTCATTCGATATGAAAAAAAGAACAACCTAGAACAACCTAGAAAGACTAATTTATTCCGTCTGTACCTGCTGAGTATATGGTGGGTGCAGACTAGACTCCAGACTTTCATTATAAATTTCAAAGTAAGAATTCTACAGATGAAGACTTGATGTGGCCTCTGCCCTATGTCATTCCTCTGTATCTAACAGTTCTTCCAGGCACAAGACTAGACATCGGATCAGCTGATTTTAGCCAATTCAATCGCTAAAAGCTAATCCTAGTCGCTACATAGTCGCTTAGCTTGACCTGAAGTACAGACAGTAACAAAATGATTCCCGTTAGAACAGCTTACGTGGATTTAATTAGTATTTGATTTTGAGAAACACTGTTGCAAAGGACATCGGCTGATTGGCTATAGCAGATAAACGTATTTTGCTTATAAGAAACTAAGTATTTGGGCCAGTATTGAAAGTTCCTTCAAATCATTAGATTTTGAGTTCTCAGAGTTTCTTACGGGTTTCTTAAAGGTTCCATGTATGTATGTAAATATGTATGCACTATTTTGCCATCAAAAATAAGAATATATACACTATTAATAAAGAAAAGAAAACTAATTACAAAATCTATGATTTAAAATTACAGGCAAAACTACATATCTAAATTAAAAACCTAATTTAAAAAACACCCCATGGTAGAAGATGGAAGGGATAGCATTAAAAGGTCAATGCGACCTTGTGTCCATAATAGCTTTTGGGAAGATTTGGGTTGAAGCGAGCCTTATCCAGAAGTAAAGCATAGAGTAGAATTTCTTGTTTATTTATCAACAAAACATAACAATCAACTATTTGCAAATATTATGTGATCCCTTCCATTTTGCTCTATCAGTCTGACTGTACTGTAACTGTGAGCGATCGAACTGTCTGAACCAACTCTCTGGTCGAACTGTGCTATCAAAATTAAACTCAAAACTAGCGGATATGTTTAAGCGGCGTCACCACGGGAGACGTGACCAGCACGTGGGAACCCAAGAGGACTGGGACCAAGGCAACATCCAAGAGGACGGTGACACTTCTAAACAATAGTCCCTCCAGGAAAGCAATTCAAAAGGAAAAGGAAAGAAAAGTTTTTGAGAAAAGAAATAATTTAGGTTTCTTATAATATACTAGGAAGTTAAGCGCTCGCTTCGCTCGCGCTTGAACATTCCTAGCTCCTGCAGAGAGCTTTCAAAGAATATCTGATAATCCACGTTGAATGTACAATAAGTAGCTGTAACTGTGGATTAAAACTTGTTGTTATGCATCCATCAAAGTGGAAGGTTTTGTGCAGTCTGTTGTTTAGCAGGTTGATTGTGACAGCACCGTCTGTTTGTAAAATTTATTTCATGTTCTTAAGTTCATTCACAAAGCAATGATATTTTCTTGCCACAATTCACACCCAAAAATGGCTGTGATGCACCTCAACTGCCTATGAGCATATGAACATCAGCAAATGCCCAGTGTGCTAGCCTGCATGCAGTGTATCTGTGGTGTAAGTTGAAAGAATAAGAAAAAATAAAGACTGCATATTTGACCAATTGAACAACTGTTCGCATTTTGACAAAATAATCCATTGCAGTATGAGCCAATTACCGCCTTTTTCTGAACCACAACACAATCAGCTCACATAGCATATCTTTAATTTGTTTTGTTTGGATTTGAACAATTTGATACAACAGATTATTGTCATTAATTTGATTTTGCCGCACCAGGCATAAAACAAGCCTCTTTTGTAATGCACAGAACTGTCCAGTTCTTTAAATTTTACAAGACCAAGGCAGGTGTGTAAAATTCTAGCATGTCTTTTTCATTTGACTCAAGAATTCCTTCAGAAAGTGAAGGATTCTTGAAAAATGTTAAGAATTCAAAGATTTTTTGCAAATAAAGTTGATCAATGTGCTTGTGGATGGTACTATGAGCTTACATCTCACATCATATTTGTTCATTCTTGACCTGAATATATTTGTTTCAGAATATTGTAACAATATAAGAAATGCAGTGAGTTCTTGACTGTGTATCATGTTTCAGTTTATCAGTTGTTACATAAATTCTAACACTGGATAAAAATACAGTCAATTGTTTTCGACTTATGAATGGAATCAATATGCGGTGCAGTAGAGCACTTCCATCAGATTGCCAAGATCTGCATCCAAGTATGATCATACCAAGAAGCACCCCTTCTTAGTGATAATAGCTTTTTTATCGTCTCCACCTTAATTGTAACATCAAAATCTTGCTAATTCAATAGAAATAAGCCCGAGATAATGCTTTTGTCTCCAAAATACTTATTTTGCATTAAATGATCCCATGTTAATCATTTGAAAAATACAGCCCACTGTTCCTTAAAGTTTCTTATATCAAAGAGTCTAGAAATTGGGTGCCCTGAAACCTTAGCAAGTTGGTAACAATCTGATCTGCTGGCCAGCTTAGAAAACTTGCATTCATAAGGTGTACAACTTTTGCAGCTTGCAGCTACCACAGGTAGGTAGGTAGGTATTTATATTTAACGTGGCTAGCCCGCGAAAGTCTAAGAGACTTATTTCCAGCAGGGGCCACGGATGTTTTACCATCACTCCGCCGCAGCTACCCGCCACAGCTACCAGATTTCCCTCACATGGCTCTGGTCGACCCGGGCTGATGTAACGGACAGCGAACAAACTGTCCAGCGTGGGATTCGAACTTACGGCCGTTCTGACCTTTGGCTTACGAGTCAGACGCCTTAACCACTCGGCCACACGCCCAAGGTTCTTTGCATCTGAAAAGGATCTATTTTTACCTTCACAGCCTTAAACTTTACTTGTGCTTGAACCTTTCACTTTCTTTCACTCATCACTACGCAGAGGCCAAATCATACATGCATTCCAGTCTGGTCTCCAGGGACCTAAAGGAAATGAAAAAAGTAAAATCCTAAATACAGGGTATATATAAAGCATGTAAACCTTTTCAACATGTTTTTTGTTAGACTGATCATGAAATCTTTGTTCCATAAATTTCAGCAATCAATAAAAGGGAACATTGTATGGAACATAAATTTTGACACCAATGTTCATGTTCATCATCAAGAAGCACATTGTGTGGTCTTTGATCTTGTGTTTGAAACTGTTGATGTTTGTGGCAGATTTTAGTTCTGAGGGTAGGCTGTTCCATATATTAGGTCCTAAATATGAGAGACCATTTTGTCCTGTGCAACAATGAAATTTTTGTAGAGTTGAATTAACCTATATTTGTAGTGCTGGTAGGACAGCGAGAAAAAATCCCAAAAATACTTTGATCTTTCGACTTTTCACTACAATTTGAATGATTCAAATCCGTGAAGTAGTCTTGGTGTTATAAATTTTCAAAAGTGGGAAGTTTTTTCTCGCTCACCTGGTATGTTATATTATATGGTTAAAAGCCAGAGCACTGATCAACTTATGATACAGGTGGCGGAGAATTGTTCAGTAATACTTGCAAGTGCAAGCATGGGTCGCAGGAAACGAAGTAATAATTAAAAGTATAAACGCAAGCATACCTGTGTCTTTATAGTGGCTTCTTCTGCCTTTCGTGGCCTTCTTTTGCTTCCCTGCCTCAGCTCAATTCCCTGCTTCAAGTTCGTAGTGGCCTAATTCAGTTTCTCTGCAAAAGCGAGGCTGCCGTCGTTACTATACAGACACAGGTTATGTTTACGTTTATATTTCTAACTATTACTTCGTTTCCTGCAACCCATGGTGCAAGTATTACTGAATCGTGCAATCATTATTGAACAATTCTGTTTACCACAATATTGTAGACTTTCACAAACAACGGCTTTTTTGAAAGTTTTACTATTCCAACTATCATGTTTTGAACAATTCGCATAGCTGTCAACGACTTCTTCTCATTAAAAGATAAAAAACCATAATTTTGAACAAAACAAGACGCCGTAATCCGCATGACAGAATTTTAGCAGAGTACCTCAAGTTTCTTTCAGGTTAGTAACCATTTACATCACTCATGGTTGAAGATTTGAGACAATGCTGAGCCGTAGTTTTTGAGCGACAAATTGCTTGTAGATAAAATAGAAAGAAATAAAATTCAAAGCACACTTAGCTCGATTCATTCGCCCTAATTATTGGAGAAATTAGTGGGCTGTGCCCTAAATGTGTATAGCAGAGTTGCTTAGCTATTTTTCTGGGTCCGAGAGAGGAGTTTCTTACACAGAGCTTCTTATAAAGCCTACATGAGAAATTTCATTATGAATGCATTTAATTATCTAGCGATAACCTGTGGCTTTCATATTGTTAATCTCATATCCACAAAGGGTTTTTGGCACAAAAAATGATACATCATGGTCAAGATTAAAATTTGATTTAAACCTCAAGTTATTCTCCAGTCAAGGCCAAAAGTCAATGCTGTCCTTGTTATATAGATTAGCGATTCGCAGAGTATTCTTTGCTCATTTTATCGTTGAATGTCATATTTCTTACTTGCTAACATGACGGTAGATGCTGTGCACTCGTCGTATTGTCACTCCCTGCCCTTGCTTAAAATAAAGTGATATATTTACTTCTTCCCAGTATAGCCATTGGCTGACACAACAGCAACAGCAACAACAGTTACAGCAACAACAATAACAACGACAACAGGGTTGTCTCAAAGAAAGCACACAGATTTGGTTGGCTCTAGACATACGAAGTTAGCTTTAATCGATGGCAATCACTCTCAAAAGTTTCCTCGATAGTTAACTAGAACATAATGTATCTTGACAACTTCAATTTGCATCAACCTGCGAACCTTAACGTCGGCCTTCTGGCCTGAACGAAATTCTTGACGCACAGTGAATGAAGTATAACACTCCACTCTTAACGACAGCCTTAACAAAGTTTGAATGGGGTTGCAACTTATTTTTTTCTGCTTGCCAGAAAGCCACTCTCGAGTCACCCATTGGGCAGTTTTTTAATTTTACTTTAATTTCGGTATCAAATTTTGTTGTGTTTCAAGAATTTTCCCGGCCAAAGGGCCAAAACCCTGGTTTGCAGGTAGGTAAAACTTTGAGCTTTCAAGATTCACATATTTGCTCCGAAGGATCATCACCAACAAATGATGTATCTATCTCCAAGTTAACTATCCAAACATTTTGACAATGATTGGCCATTTCTAAAAATCAATTTCAACTCGCTGGATCCTAGACTGATGACATGTTCGTAGTGATCGCTATTGAAAGACTGATGGATGCTCCAACTACGCCTCATGACCTTTGACATTGAAATTTGGGATGAAGTTTTCCCTTATCGATTTCATTACTTGATATGGAAGCTATGGCAACACTGTACGAACTCCAGGCAATGGTGGATGGGCCTGAGTTGCCGGCTCGAACCTCCAATGTTAAAACAGCTCAGAATTCAAGTTTACAGTGACATTAGCCATGAACAGAAGCAACAAGTATCCATCCAAGAATCAACAAACCTGTCACTGTGAACCAGGGGTTCCTCATTTTTAAGGCCAATTTGCTTCCATGAACTTCACTGCAGCATTGAGAATTTCCAACTGTCGAGGGTCCTTTGCCTCGCTTCTGAGACTACAATGCAGCCTCGTTCCAGAGGGCACATGTAAACGTGTTCATCTCCGTCTCAAAATTGTATATCAAAGTCCATAAGGCCCATATTGAGCAAAAATAAAAAATGTCGTTGTTGTTGTTATTATTGTTGTTGCTGTTGCGATATTTGGGACTATGTCGTGAGGCTAGCTGGACCCAACCAAATTTGTATACTTTATTCGGTACACCAGGCACATTCATTGTCCATGACATCATTATACTGTCAATACTATCATATACTTTTTGAACTATACTCCTTCATATTGTGATATGATGCATGATACAACAACAGAAAAAGGAGCGCAGAAGAGATGCAACAGTGTAACAACGTAACCATCGATTTGATCTTTTGCACACCTTTCTGATTTCTCGGTGTTCTGTACCCACTAGGGCACCTTCATAGCAATTTAATGCCCCACATGTATATCTGCAATGCAACATAGCTTATCTATAACTACGGCAAATCACTTAAAATTTTTTTGGAAATTTTACTACTTTGTTTGTTAATCTCTGAAGATGCCTTGTATTCCGAGACAAACTATAAGTTCTTACATGTATTTTCTTAAAATAAGAAACAGCTTGTAAGAAATGGAAGGCTGAATTTTCGAAAGATTAGAAACAACCTTTCCTGAACTTGAAAAGCTGAGGAACGCTTGCAATTTGCAGTTTAATTTTCGTAGGCCACTCAAAACGTGCTTTATCATTGCAGAATAATAGCAACTATTTCGAAATTATTTTGAGTGCAAATTCTTTTATTCACTTGTGTTGGGATCATTATGTAATTTGGGAGCCCATTTTACAAAACTAAGTGAACTCTAATAAAGCATCAAAAATATACGAAACAAGTAAGAAACTTTTGGAGGCAATATAGCCCAAAAATGTAAGTAACTGCCTATCGGCAATGAACCTTAGTTTCTTACAAAAGAAAATGCATGTATGTCACCAAGGGGTCCTTTGCTAGCATGTAGCAAATTCAAACTGCCTAAAAATCAAAGTTAGTTTAAGTACCTAGAAAATTATAGATTGACAATGCAGCAGTTGAATTGAGAGCAAAGTCAAATGACTGTCAAACTTCCGTTTTGTTCGAAGAGTGGAGCCGTATTATTCCTTAGGTCAAATTTGATTTTCAGAATCCACTTCTTGCTTTGTTTTCCTTTTTCCCATCAAGCAAAAATAGGTATAGGATAAGATCAATATCAAAGCATGCCCTTACATGCAAGAAATTTCGAAAAAGTAGAAAATGTCATTGTCGTTGTTGTTCACAAGGGGAACCTCTTCTGTCCGCATCTGTGCAGAAAGAACGCCCCCCCCCATCTTACTTGTTGAGCCCAGCAGTAACTTGGAAAATTTCCTAGAGATTCAAGGCTGTAGTGGTTATTAGATTGTAGTGGTTATTAGTTATTATTATTATGATTACTGCTGTATGACTCCATGTGCATGCGCATATGGTTTGAATACATTCTGAATATTTGCGATCTCCTTAACGCACGTATCTATGTCTGCTCACGAAGTCTACAATGGCGACGAGATAAAAAGGAGAAAGAAAGATGGCCTCAGCAAATAACATCAATCCTATGCCTGCCTTCGAGCCAAAAACTGATATTACAAATACAGGAGCTCGCTGGACAAACTGGCTGGAGAGATTTCAAACGTATTTGCTTGCCGCAGATATCAAAGAACCACAGCGACAACGAGCTTTGCTTTTGTATCAAGCTGGACCCGAAGTTTACAATATCTTCAAAACCCTACCTGATACAGGAGACGAAAAGGACTATCAGAAAGCTGTTGATGCCCTAACCAAACACTTCGAACCAGATAAGAATCAAATCTTCGAAATTTACAATTTTCGTCAGGCAACCCAAAAGACAGAGGAAACGATCGATGAATTTCACACGAGACTTCGCACACTTGCAAAACACTGCAAATTTCATGACGAGGACTTTGAAATCAAGATGCAAATCGTGTGTAATGGTAAATCAGCTCGACTTAGGAGAAAAGCACTCCGAGAACCAGATTACAAGCTTGCAGAAATGCTGATCGAGGGCAGGAAAGCTGAGATGAGCTCTGCTCAAGCGTCTGGCATGGAAGAAAGTTTCCAAGAGCTGCACGTCAAAGAAATCCGTACAGAAAATACCTGTTATAAATGTGGATTCAGTTATCCTCACAAAAACAAACCATGCCCAGCAAAACATGCAGTTTGCTCTTCATGTGGCCTCACTGGACATTTTGCTAAACTTTGTCGTAAGAAACAACAAACGCCTCAGAGGAAACCCGTGCAAAGTAAAGAGCCGCAAACGTCAACAGGACCAAAGAAAGAGTCAAATTTCGTGAAGGGAAAGCGCAGACAGCGAAAAGCCCATGCCATAACACGGGATAACGATGATCTGTCATGTTCTTCTGATGATGAATATGCCTACGCAGTTGAAGGAGTAAATAAACTTTCCACAAAAACACAAGTTACATTGAATGACTCGTTCGATTTAACATTTGTAGTGGACACGGGGGCAACGGTTAATATTATTGATTCCAAGACCTATGAAAGTTTGCAGCATCAAATAAAGCTAGAGCCAGCTAAGACAAAAATATTTGCCTATGGATCTGCAACACCACTTCAATTAAAAGGTTGTTTTAGTGCCATGATTGAATCAAAATCACGTTACACAGTTTCGCAATTTTATGTGGTCGATGGATCTGGGGGTAATTTGCTAAGTGGAAAAACCGCCCACGAACTGAAGCTAATTCAGTTGGTAAACAAAATCAATGAAACGCAAACATCTGATTCAAATAGTGGAACAAATGATCCCAAAGAAGCCACAGAAAAGAAAACAAACCTCCCTTCCAGCACAGACAGCAATATTCAACGACTTTTGAATAAATATCGAAATGTTTTCGAAGGAGAGGGAAAATTAAAAGGTCAAAGGGTAAAATTGCACATAAAAGATGATGTGAATCCAGTAGTGCAACCACAAAGACGCATACCCTACCATATGAGAAAAGCTGTATCAAAAGAGCTAAAGAAACTTACTGAACAGGACATCATAGAAAAGGTTGTTGATCAGCCGACGCCCTGGGTTTCACCAATCGTGTGTATTCCTAAGAAAGATGGGGGAACACGTATTTGTGTGGATATGCGCGAAGCAAATAACGCAATCAAACGAGAAAGACACATTATGCCGACTTTAAATGACTTTAAAGCCGCAGTAAATGGTGCAAAGTACTTTTCCAAGATTGATTTAAAACAGGCATATCACCAAGTTGAATTGGAGCCTGAAAGCCGTTTTATCACTACGTTCTCTACGCACGAAGGAATCTACCAGTACAAAAGACTTAACTACGGTACCTCCAGTGCAGCAGAAGTATTCCAAAACATTCTGCAAAGAAATTTGAGTGACATTCCGGGTGTAAAGAATATCGCAGACGATATTATCATTTTTGGAAATGACCGAAAAGAACACGACATCGCATTAGAAGCTTGTTTAAAACGCTTATCAGATCTAAATATCAAGGCAAAAGGGGAAAAATGCAAGTTTCTTCAACAAGAAATCAAATTTTATGGCCTAATTTTTACGGAAAAGGGTACCAGACCTGACCCAGAGAGAGTCAAACATCTGCTAGACACTGCACCGCCACAGAATGCATCCGAGGTACGCAGTTTCCTGGGAATGACGAACACTTGTAGTGACTACATACCTAATTATGCTACCTTAACACTGCCACTCAGAGAGCTAACAAAGAAGAACAGTACGTTCAAATGGACCATAATAGAACAAAGAGCATTTAATCAGCTCAAAAAGAAACTTACCCAATCACCAGTAATGGCATACTTTGACACAGAGAAACACAGTGTGTTAATTGTCGATGGATCACAACATGCTGTTGGAGCTATTTTAGCTCAGAGAGAGAGAAATGGGACACAGTATAAAATTGTTTCATATGCAAGTAGAGCACTTACTCCAGTTGAGAGCAGATATTCACAAACCGATATAGAAGGCCTTGCTTTAGTCTGGGGGATAGAACATTTTCGCTTATTTCTCCTAGGCAAAGAATTTGATGTCATCACAGACCATAAGGCGTTAGAGTCTATCTTCAATAATCCACGATCCAAGCCACCTGCACGTGTAGAACGATGGGTATTAAGACTTCAACCCTATAACTTTCGTGTCATATATAAGAAAGGATCGCAAAACGAAGCTGACTATTTAAGTCGACATCCGATCAACAAGACTCAGGCTGAAAGTAAGGAAGAACAAATAGCCGAAGAATATGTGAACTATATAATAGAACATACAGTTCCAAAGACGATGACTCTTGAAGAAGTCAAAGACGCCACACTTAAAGACCAAGTGTTACAGAAAGTTAGGAAAGCTGTCGAATCAAGAATTTGGGATACAAAGGATGTAGAGCTTCAGCCATACAAGAGATGCGCAGATGAACTAACCATAAATAATACCAAAGATATTATCATGAAAGGATGTAGAATGGTAATTCCTAAAAGCCTTCAAAATAGAGCAACAAAGCTAGGTCATGTAGGACACCAGGGAATAGAAAAGACAAAAAGTCTAATCAGAGAAAAGATCTGGTTTCCAAAACTAGATGAAAAGGTTCGCGAAATTGTCGAGAATTGTGTCGCTTGTCAAGCCGTTGGAAATGCTAATTCACCAGAACCAATGCAAATAACTCCAACAGTAGACATCCCGTGGCACACAGTAGCCATTGACTTTCATGGACCAATTACAAATACACAGCAATATCTATTGGTAGTAACTGACCTTTATTCGAAATTTCCAGAGATCGAAATCGTAAACTCTACAGCTGCACCGGCTGTTATTCCCAAATTAGATCGAATATTTGCAACACATGGTATTCCAGTCAAGCTAAAGACAGATAATGGACCTCCATTTAATGGTACTGAATTCGAGAGATACACTCAAGCTTTAGGTATGGAGTGGAAACCAAGTACACCACTCTGGCCTCAAGGAAATTCAAACGTTGAAAGCTTAATGAAGCCAATCGGTAAAGTGTTACAAACAGCACAGTTAGAAGGAAAGAACTGGAAACAAGAACTTCAAAGATTCTTGCTAACATACCGAACAACTCCGCATGTAACTACTAAAGTACCTCCATGTGAACTTTTATTCAACAGAACGATCAGAGGACAACTCCCTGAGTTACCAGCAAAGAAGGTACTAAATAAGCATAAACAAGCAAAGGAAAACATCAATAAAAAGAAAGCGCAAAACAAAGAATATTATGATAAGAAACATAATGCAAAAGAATCAGGGATAAAAGAAGGGGATACAGTTATTTGTTTACAAAAGAGAACAAATAAGATAACACCAAAGTTCAGTCCAGAAAAATTCATTGTCCATGAGCGAAAGGGAACGAAGATAGTCGCGAAAAATCAACGACATATAATTACGAGAAATGTCTCCCATTTCAAGAGAGTCCCAACATCAGAAAGTAACGACAGTGAAGAGGAAGATATCAGTGACGATGAAAATAGGACAGAAAAGAAGGACCAGGAAAAGAATCAAGTCGATGATGTTAGACCAAGGAGATCCCAGAGATCAAAGATTCCAGTTGCCAGATTTGGATTTGCTGTACCATCGAACTTGAAAGTTTGAACAGCTCAGAACTTTGAGAACTACATGGACGTGTCGATAAAATTTAAAAAGGGGAGCATTGTAGTGGTTATTAGTTATTATTATTATGATTACTGCTGTATGACTCCATGTGCATGCGCATATGGTTTGAATACATTCTGAATATTTGCGATCTCCTTAACGCACGTATCTATGTCTGCTCACGAAGTCTACAAAGGCACATTTATGAAACAGCTACATTTAGGAATTTATGAGTCCCTTTTGAGCAAGTGATATCAGCAGATCAAAGAACGCAGGGAAACAAGGGATGAAAATTAATTTGTCCACAGGATGTCCCAAAAAATGCCCCGTTTGTGTGGCTGCTGTGGAGGAGCTGCAGATCCAATCATCTCGGTTTTTGCCCAGGTCACGCTTCAACTTAGACCCCGTTCACACTGCTCCGTTTTCAAATTAAACTTAGCAAAACTTACCCTTAGCCTTGTGTTCACAATCCTCCGCTGTGAAAACGGAGCTTTTTGAAAACGCTAATGAAAACGAATAAATGCGAAAACGGTGCGGATTGAAAACGATCCGTTTCCAGTGTGAACAAAAAAACGGAGACATTTTGAAAACGCTGCACATTCCTTTGTTGGTAGACTTTTGATTGCAATGGCCTTCAAAGTCGCGATTGGCGCCTTGTTGACAGCTTTTAACAAAAGGCTTTGTTTTGAAAAGGGGATTAACAACATCGTTTTGCTGGGGCAATGTGAACGCATCTCGCTTTTATGCCGTATTTGTCGGAAAAGGAGCAATGTGAAAAGGCACCATTTTCATCAACAAAAAACGGATTGAAACGAAAACGGAGCAGTGTGAACGTTGCCTTAGGCTACGTTGCCATCACCGAGGGGTGTATCACGAGCAAAAAATGTACGAGATTTCCCGGATTTCTGAAATCCCTCAAAATTTTCGAACGATTTCTGGATTTCTGGTGGGATTTCCCTGGATTTATAGGATTTCAAAAAGTTTGATGTTGAAAGCTATGTGCTGCAACTAAATCCATTCTGTAAAATGTATCCTTTTCACAGCAATGACTAAGGCTTTTCAGGAATTTCTGTTCAGGTTTTTTACTTTTAGATATATTTTTGCGAGCAACACAAAATCTACCAAAGCATCTTCTTGAACTAACCTCGTTTTGAAGTAAGATACAATGACATCATAAAAATGATCTGTTGAGAGCCTCTCATTCAAGCAACCAGTAACAGCATATGAGACCTAATCGGCCAATCGGCTAAAGTTTATTTTACCCATTTCAAGTCATGTGTCCATACTCTTCTTGGGAAGTTTTAGTATTGTGCTACATTTTGCACTCATGACACAACTTTGCATGACAAAATTTGTTGGAGAAATCAAAAGATGTTCTGTCGAGAGAATGATCACATGACTTGAAATGGGTGTAAAAAAACCTTAGCTATCCGATTTTTTCAATTGTATTATCCCAGTTTATTAGTTACAAGGCTCTTACAAGGCCATGCAATTCATGATCCTTCGCAGACATTCAAATAGGTTTCTCTGCAAGATAACAGCAGCAGGAAGAAAGAGCTCCATCACCCTCTGATTCCGAAACTGATAAATCCTTCTGGCCTTTGTTCGTGGTTGTTGTTGTTGTTGCTGTTGTTTTTGTCATTGTTTTTGACATTGTTATAGTTGGTGAATGATATAGACCAGGCAAAGTGCCAAGATGTGAAGAATTTCTGTGGGTTGCTCTTAATCATTGGAGATTCTCTTACGTTTTCTGTGAAATTTGTGAAGGATTTTCCAAGATTTTGTCAGATTTTTCAAAGATTTGGGAGATTTCTTCAGATTTCTAGGGATTTCATTGGATTTATGGGGATATTCTAAGTTGAAGAGGGATTTGTAAGATTTCTAAGATTTTCAAAGGATTTCCAGATTTCATTTTGGATTTCTGACTTATGTGTACGAGATTTCCGCTCGCGATACACCCCTCGGCCATCATTGTACCAAGTTTCACTTAAAACACCTCTTCTACCTTATGAATATAAGATTCCAGAAAGGCAACACAAATTCATTGGTCTCATTGTTTGTCACTACAATATTTTCATGTTCAATCTTCCTTCTTAAACGACTCATCAAATGTTTCTCAAAGCGATAGCTTCTTCAAGGGTGATAAATTCCTATTGCATGACAGGGCACAATGAATGTCCAATAGTTTGGATTTTCGCTCTATCAGGGAACACTTTTGTTCCACAAATACTGCTTTTGTCTGCTGATTCCAGACATTCTTTTCCTAAAACTGGCCTGGTCCATTTATGAAATCTAAGCTGCCTTGCTGCAAAGCTTAAGAAGACTTGTGGCTTTTTCTTAGAATATGTTGAACAAACACAGGACAAAGAAATTCATGGTACATTGACCGTCTTTGCTTCCTACGAGCCAAAATTCTCATAGACACCCATAAAATCTTTGTTGAACCCACACACGCAAAATAGGTTATATCATATTTGGGGTCGTAGGGGCTGACGGTTTGCGGTTTCTAGCTGTTTTTGGAACGGTTTAACGGTTTTTGGCCGTAAAAAATGACGGTTTTACGGTTCCTCTCTTTCTGAACGGTTTCCAGATTTCTTTACAAAATACGACTTGCAGAGTCACATTATCTGAAAATTGACAATAAAAGCTATGAATTATAGTCCAGTACGATATAATTTTGTGAATACTCTACTAACTTTCACCTTTACCAGCGAATTTCAGGCATAGGCAGTCGTAAAAATGATAACGAGGCTTTCCTCTGCCTCAAAGAGCCGAGCAAGTACATGCAAAGCGCGGGAAAATGTGGAAACGGTTTTAGCTGAATTTTGAGGCGGCTTTACGGTTTTTCTGAACTATTTTGTCGGTTTTACGGTTTTTGTTGACTCCCTACGACCCCCACTCATATCGACCAATGGTCGGTGACATGAGTCCAGGGTATGTTACAAATCTTTAGATTTGCGTAAAAAGGCGGGTGTAAAATTATATGATAGATTTCTTCTAACTGAATGAAACTTTAGCTACCTTTAGATGATTGTACCATTAGACTTTTACAAAATTTTGAATATATTGCGAAATCATAGCGTATTTACATTTCACCTCATTTGGGGATGTGATGTCATCAAATTTCCAAATCATAAACCACAAAAGTGACAGCTGTTTGCTTGATACCACATTGTAAACCTCCATAAACTATGGTTTCCTTGGAAATTATCCCATTTTAGGTCGACCCTTTTAGAAATTACAATAGTCTTAATTTTTTTTTAAAAATTTCTCTTGAACCATTAAAAAAGAAACAAAACACTCTAATTCTGAAAATATTCATAAAAATCGAACTACAGAATTATAGCAGAATATCAAGAGTTTCATTGAAGCCATTTAGTTCAAAGTATATGGTCATCAAAATTTACACCGACCTTTTTAAAGATTTGGAACCTCTGCTCATGAATCCAAACAGCTGACGACAAGGCCTAGGGGACAGAATCGATATCATAGGATCATAGTTAATCAAAGTGACAGACTGTTTAAAAACCTGACATCTAATTAGCGGCAAATCCAGCCAATATTGCCTCCTCTAAGTATCTTAACGATATATCTTACAAATAGTAAACTTGACCGAAGCCCATCTCTTTTCTCGTCATAGTGTCTTTAGTGGCCAGTGTGGGTTACCATTTGAGATAGAGGAATCATAAATTCTTTAGAATGATGACACAGAGGTCACTTAGTTGCGGTAAAAAGACTGTGTATACAACTGAAGCCACGGAGAGAGCTTCAAAATGGCTCGGTTGAAGTCGGTTCTCTGTTGTTTTGTTGTTTTCATAGCTGCTTGTAGCTTCATTGAGGCCCAGTTAACATCAACAAGACACTCAGCAGTGCCAGGATCAAAAGAAATCCCAAAGGAACGATCCAATCAAGGTACGAGGTTAACTCCAGATCATGTAGGAGTGAACCAACCAGCAGAAACATTCGAGCAAGGGGACAACGCAGATGACGTGAAACTGGACTTGATTATAAACCTACTTGGAAAGCTTCAGGGGCAAGTCACCGAACTGAGAAGCAAAGTAGACAAATTCAAATCAATTGAAAAAATAGTGCAAAATAAACCAGTAGTTCTGAAGATTTTGCCAAAACAAGAATGCAAACAGAGAGGTGAGTTTTATATTTTCAATAACATTCGAACAACATTAATTAGTGACTGTGAAAACAAAAAACATTATTGGATAAAGGCTCAAAGTTTCAAATTAAGGGGCTATATTTAGATTCATCTTTATTTCGAACAAAGCGTCGGATGGCCTTACTTATATTTCAAAGATGTCTCTTGATTGTGGACAGTGTACCTCCTTGAGATCGAAAGGGAACCTCCCTACCACTTTGCTTCAAAATGCTTTCTTCTGTAAGAAAATAAATTGCAACAGGTCTTTGCTTTTGAAAGGGGCTTCGGAAATTTGGTTTTCTGTGCCAGCCTATATCTGTTGTAGGGCACTGACGTCAGAATTATAAAAAAGGAGATAGCCTCAACTCATCTATTATCAGAAACCATTCGTGAGAAATTGTTGCTTAAAATGAAGAAATTTTTCATGGATTAAGATATTTAAGAAACTGTTGTAATTTGGAGCTGTAATTTTCCCAACCAAGTTGTTCGAAGGCTTGGCATTATACCGTAAAGTATCCTGCCACCCATTCAATTTCATGAAATTGGAATTGACTGAGAGCTGTGTCTGTGAGTGGTACTTTGAGATCTAATACTGTCTCTAAGAAAGTGCCACGAAGGTATCTTCGGCCAGAAAAACAAGGCTACTAAAGCATCAGAGGCTACTAAAGCATTAGATGATAAGAGATTCATGAAGATCGTAAATAAAAACGAAAACGCATTAAAAACGGAAATTTGCCAAAATTTAGGAAACTTGGTGGCAAAAATCCTGCACCAAAATTGCTTATGAAAATCAATGTATTTCACGTAGTTTAAAAGCTTCTGAACTTCACTTTCATATGAATCGCATGCATTTCATATTTTACAAACTACTGTACTCATGACACGACATAAATGTTTGAAAACTGTTCTGAATAAAAATTTTGATAAGAATAACCAAAGGACCATCTTCCTTCTCAAGGAAAGAACTAGAAGGTTGATTATGCTATTTGATCGAAAATATTTCATTCTCTTTGTATGTGTAAAGACATTTCATGAGGTTTCGTTTGTTTTTGTCTGACTGTGTTTGGAGACTATTGCCTGTGGTACAGACTGACAAGAATGACGTCAGACCGTCTGTTCGCGCTGTTAATAGCCACTACATACGTTAAACACTATAGCAAACAAAGCCGATTTATGTCAAAAATAACAAAAAGGCCATGGGACGAGCATGAAAGACAATAACTACCTAGGGGAGCTACTGAGAATGAATAAAATTTTAGCTCCAAGCAGGGGGGGGGGCGCCAGAAATTTTCCGACAGAGGGGCTGGAGCTTCCGATAGGGGGGGGGACTAAAAAGACTAAAAAATGATGTTTCCGTGCGTTATTTTGCTAAAGTTCCTCCGACGAGAGCTAAAATTTCCTCCGACGGGAGGCAAGATGCCTCCGACGGGGGCTGTAGCCCCCTAGCTCTCCCCTGGCACCACTACTGGCCCCAAGAGACTGGAACTGCTCCTGTTACCATCAGAATGTGCCCTTTTGTCGTTAAACGTCCCGTAAGTCATCAAAATCAAACTACTGTAAAAAATCTATTTAATTCCTTAGGATCCTCTCTAATAAGTCCCTCCCTCTGAGCTGAAATGTCCATGAATAAGCAAGCAGTTGAACAGAAATAAGAGACATGCTTCTTACTTCAGTGTTACATCATGATAACCTCGTTCTCTAACAGCCTCGTATAAGAAATTACATAAGCCAAGGTTTAAATGAGCTTCCTCTCTGTTAAGCCCTCAAACTATACCAAATTCCAGAAATTACCAACGATTTTCCATTTATCTAGAAAACCAAGCTTGCATCGTTATGCTGATGCGGTTTTGAGTAAAAACTGTGCCGAAGCCATGCATTTGACTCTTAAAATTGTATGTTGAATCCGGAATTATATATAGAGTAAAAGGGCTTCAAATAAATCTCGTCCCATGGGCCATTTGTCATATTGGGAGGTCTCAGTCCCAATATGAAAAAAGTCCCTGGGGAAGAGGTTGACTGAAAAGCTATCATTCGTATCCATGCCATTTGATTTTGTGACTAAGCCCCCATCTCTAATAAGTCCCCCTCTCTATTAACTCCCCCCAGGGGTGGCACCAAGGGGTGGACTGAGGTGAACATGTCCACCTTGTAGTTATATGATGATTATTGAATAGCCTCTTTATGATGAGCTGCCTCGCTTGGCAGACGGTTGGTTGAAAATCTTCCTGTTTATGAGTAGTTGATTGAATTTATAAGGCATGGCTTAACTCTTCGTGTTCCATGAGTTTGTTCTGTGTCCAACGCCACAAATACAACACACCCTACTTTCCTCAGGTCGGTATTTATTTCTGAGGAAAAAAACATTAGGTATACCTTCGGGCAATCAATTCTACCTCCTGTGCTGTCCATCCCACTGTTCCAACGATGGCGCCGCCCCTGCCCCCCTTTGGAACGTCCGAAACTAAATAAGCCTCTGCTTTGGGCTTAATAGAGCCTTTACGGTACGCAATCCACTATCGCAAAGCTTTGCTTCAAAATCTTTAATCAGCGTAAAAGGTGGGTGCGAAATTCCGTGACCTATTTCTTCATATTAACTGCCTAGAGGGAAACTTTAGCTACCTTTCTCCTATCTTACCATTGGATTTTTCATGCATTTTGAGTATTTTCAAAATTACATTGTATTTTATATTTCACCTCATTTGCGGAGGTGACATCATACCATCAAATTCCTGAAGTCCTGAACTTTTCGGCTTGCTATCACATTGTAGACACACGTAAACAAATGTTTTTTCACAATGATACTGTGATTTCTAAAAAAATTTAGAACTTTTTTTATGCAAATATAAAAAAAGTTTACAATGTGTGCTACATCTAACTAAACGTTTCTAATTACTATACGACACTACAGGTACGATGCCACGGGGAGCGAAAGATAATGACTACCCCATGGCCAATATAAAAGGACATGTAACGTTGAACTGACTACGACTACATTACAAACGACTTAAAATAAATGGATAATGTACCAGATTCTGTTCCACATCAGATGTCAGGTCAGTGTTGAAATGACTGAAATGATGTTGCGAACATAACTCGTTCGATTTAGTGGATAAAGTGCCTGACATCTGATATGAAAAAGAATTTACAATGAAAAAGAATTTAGAACTTACCATGGTTGTAAGTTGTTTTCAAAAATTTTTGTTGACTTCTGAGAAAAGCACAAAATTTGAAGATGAGGTATTAACTATAGTCAGTTAATATGGTTTGAATTTGCAAAATGATGCTATTGCATCTGTTACTATTGACTCAATAACACATAAATATTTTTTTGAAATCTTGGACCGTTAAAGGTACTTTATGATCTAAAACACATTCCTAGAAAGGAGGCGACGACAAAATTTTCCACTTGAATCTCTCTAAAGTGAAGCATTAAGATCTAACACACTGAGGCCTTACAGATTCGTGTCTTCAATCGAAATCATTCTCTGATGAAAAGACAAGTCCGAAAGGCCTAACCTTAGTACTTTTTGTCGTCCAACCTCTCTATATAAAGTTTCTAGTTTCTATAGTTGTCTAAAGTTTCTATACTTGTTACTAAGTCTGAAGAAAAACATACAGAACTTATTAATCAATGCTGTGGTTAATGAACCAAGCAGTGGCGACGCTGCGGTGTCCCTTGTCTCTCTAAAATCGGTTTTCCAGTTAATCGACGTCTGTCGGGAAGTGTCGTGGCAAAGCATCGATTCAGGGCCGATACCAGCCATGATTGCGTAGGGGAGCGAAAAACCAAAATTTCCCGACGAAAAAACCATCAACAACAACAGCAAAAACAACAGTTGCAGGAACATACGTTAAACGTATGCATTATATGACCGATCTAACTCGTCAGTGACTAAAATTTAGCCAAATCTCGCAATTCGACGTTGAAACCAACAAAATTTGTGAATATCAATCAAAAATATGCCGTAAATTCAACAATTTCTGTTTGAATTTATCTTTTAACATTAACAAATCCCTATTTTTATGCATTATTTCTCCTCAAAATCCTCCAAAACTAGTCATTAAATCACAAAAATTCCGACAAGAGAGCAAACTTTTCCGGCAAATGGTCTCGTGGGGGGGGGGGGGGGCGCTCCGCACCCAGCCCCCTATTGGCTTCGGCCCTGCATCGATTCCGAATAAAAGAAACTGTTGATGCAAGACCCTGTGAACTGAATGGCTCCAAAGAAACCCCAGCTTTGTCTATCGTCGGACTACTCTAAAATCTTCAAAAACGTCATTACTGCAAACGAGCCACAGCGTTGATATAGGCTGCATAGGACTGCATAAGAGTCAAAGAAGCGAGTTTTTCTACCGATAGAATCACTATTAACATTTTACCCGGCAACCCACAAAACCAGTAACTATGCTGCAGACTTGATGACTCCAGCCACAATTTATTCTAGAACATTAACAGATCTAATAAATGATCCCGGGTAGCGGCCCAGGCATATTTCCGGTGCTGGGGAATGCCATCGGGGAGGGCATCGATAACAATGATTCTGGTACAAGGAATGGCATCTATTTTCAGAATTGTATCCATGTTTGCGATTTTGGCATAAAGAACAAATATATAGGCCATGTTGAAACTTGGCACAGGTAGGGCATAGTATACAGTATAAAAAAATTGGCACCACGTCGGGTATACAATTCGAAATTTTGTACAAGGAACAGATGTTTCTAAAGCTTGGATGGCACACCCCCAACCAAAATCTGGTCAAGATCAAACGATCTGACACGTGGAGCGAGCAAAAACTGTGTCAAATAGTGTTTTGGTTGGCGCTCTGCTTCCAGGCCCGCATATTGTCTTGGTATCTTGGACTTTGTAGCCTGTGTTCCCGACCACCTCAAGTGGTCTGGATCCCAGACTAGCACTTGGAAACGCATTAAGTTGACCAAAGCTTAGAAGATGGGTTTGATATAACAGATCCATATCACCTGTATTCGATTTGCGCTTTGTAAACTATCAACCATAGAAGCTAACAGATTCTTTCGGTATGCGGTCGGTATGCGGTACGGCCAAGGCGTGGCCTGATAATGAGCAGATAGTGCAGTCTAAAGACTTTGTTAGTGCCGTAGCATATATACGGCAACAATAAATCAGTTTTTGGCGATAACTCACAACATTTACAGAGCCTTTGAGGAGGTGCCTAGCAAAGAAATGCGTGCAGTCTTTCTGGATTTGTAAAAGGCTTTTGACAGGGTTTGGCACGATGGTCTCCTCTATAAATTGGAAGTCAATGGTATATCTGGGCATATCCTCCAGCTTATTCAAAACTTTTTAAAGGACCGAAAACAACGCGTAGTTTTGAATGGGAAAAGCTCAAAATGGGAATCGATTTCTGCAGGGGTACCTCAAGGATCAGTACTTGGTCCGCTGTTCTTTCTTATATACATAAATGACATAGTAACGTTACATGTGGAATTAAGCTTTATGCTGATGACACATCCCTATTCTCAGTTGTGGATGATGAAAATATTACCGCACGAGCGTTGAATCGCGATCTTGAAAAAATAAATTTGTGGGCGTGGCAGTGGAAAATGCAGTTCAATGCTAATAAAACGGAGGAAGTTATCTTTTCTTGTAAAAGGCAAAAACCGAACCATCCAAACCTCAGATTGGGAAATGATGCAATAGCTTCCAAGAATGAGCATAAGCACCTAGGACTGATTCTTGACTCAAAACTTGATTTCCAAAGTCATATAAGAGAGGCAATCCTAAAAGCACGCAGAGGGATTGGTATGATAAAATGCCTTTCAAAATACGTTTGTAGAGAAGCTCTTGAGCAAATCTACAAGCTTTACGTTCGACCGCATTTAGATTATGGGGATATCATATACCATAAACATGACCCTGAAATGCACCTTCATTTCACACAAAAGTTAGAACAGACTCAATACTCTGCTGCACTGGCTGTCACGGGAGCTTGGAGAGGTACAAGTAGGCAAAAACTCTATAACGAATTAGGATGGGAAACACTGTACCACCGTAGATGGTATCGCAGATTATGCCATTTCTATTCCCTGTGCAAATCCAAAGCACCGGCTTACCTGTATTCTGAGATACCCCAGCAGCGAAATCTGGTCTATAATCTAAGAAACCCACATTGTTACGAACAACCTACTGGAAGAACAATTCGGTACTCGAACTCGTATTTCCATAATACCATATCTGAATGGGACTTACTAGATAATAAGGTAAGAAATTCTTCTTCGATTTCCCAGTTTAAAAAGAATCTGCTTGGTATCATACGGCCAAGTAAAAATCCTACCTACAACATTCGTGACATCCTGGGTATCAGACTTCTAACCAAGCTCAGGGTTGAATTTAGTGCATTAAATGGGCATAGATTTAAACATAACTTCGTCTGCTTAAGTCCAATGTGTGTCTGCGGCACTGGTACAGAAGACAATGAACATTTTCTTCTGCACTGCCCTCTATACAGCATATTGCGCCAAGATCTCTTTGACCAGCTCTCAGATATCGATGGATTCAATGCTGCCGATGTCAATCCGAAAGAACTTTGTCTTTTACTCTTATTTGGCGATCAAAATTTGGGTACAGTTGCAAACAGAATCATATTAGAAGCAAACATCTCCTTCATCAAAGCCTCGGCAAGGTTAAATCAATGTCGAAATGTAGCAGCAGCACCCCCTTCTTTTCGTTCTAATTAATTTTTGTTCTCGTTGAATTAATTTGCAGTTGAAATGTAAGTGGCATTCATGGTGAGGACCCGGTGACCTCGTGTTATTCCTCGCCATGAATGTCACAGTTAATGTAGCTGTATTTTTGTATTTTTGTAGTCATTGTAGTTTTTTTTAAATTGATCAAAAAAATATGTATATATATATATATATACGGTTGAATGATCGAAATGATAATCAGCTGTCCAGTTCTCTTCGAGGCTCTGGTTCCTGGTCTGTCATCCGTTCCGAAACAAGACAGTAAAGCCTCAAATTTAAGAAATTATCTTACAAGGAATTATTATCACTACGTTCATTATTGCAGCTGAACGTAGTGAAGTAGCTTTCTAGGTGAGTTTCACAAGAAATCACGGGGGGCAGGCGGTGTATCACCATGGTAACCAGAGAACAAAAGGACAATCGGTAGACTCATCGATGCTTGTGATTGGACATAACAACAAAGAAGCAGCAGCTAATAAGCAATAGCAACAACTACAGAATGGCAGTTTCACATTAGTGATAGTACATATTTTAACAAAGGAAGCCCAACTTGCCAAATTGGATTTTTTCAAACCCTCTTATGTGGGTCCTGGTCAGAGTTCTGGAACGAGTGGATAATAATTTAGCGATTTGATGGCGTCACAACTTTAAAACTGGCAGGAAACTTATGAATACTGTAATACTGAACAAATGATACCGCTAGGATTTTCGAAAATTACAAAAAACTTCACTCCAATCAAATCAATGTAAAGGAACAGGATCTCTTTCTCCTTGTCAAAGAAAGGTTAACTTTTTGCAGAACGAGCACGTCCTATCCCTGAGGGTTCATAAATCTTGAAAGCAAGCAACTGGAAAGGCTATTAGAAATCACCTGCTTCGGCCTCTCGAGCCTGGCCCTTAGCCCTCGGCCCCCACATTAAATAGGTATTTTTTAACTGTACAACTGCCTGCTTGTTCCCAAATTTAAAGTGATCTGTAATATTGCCATTCCATCCGAAATCGCAATGTTGGAAGCCTTCAAAACCCTTTTCAAGTAAAGTGAGAGAAGTTTGAGGGACCGAGCTGTTTAGAGCAAGTCAACAGAGCTTTCACCTGAGTCTCACAAAGCAAGTTGCATCGTTTCAGTTTTACTTGCGTCTTTGTTTGACTCTTATTTACTGTTGGTAACTGACTAGCTTTTATTCTTGTTATATGTGCATACACCTATGCTATTTTCATCTTAGTCACTTTGCTGCATTTTTCATTTCATGTTGGCCTATTTTCCCATATGGTTCTGCGTAACTCCTTATTTAAACAATAGAATTCCAGATGATGTAAACTTCTCAATCACCGCTCGGGGGCCCTTTACATGAGCAAACTCAGACCGGTCTGAGTTTCAGATCGGCTTGAAATTTTGCTATGTCTACTATTTTGCATTGCGTTTACATGGAGTTTCAAGCCGGTCTGAAATTATGCTAGCGTCACACTACGCATGCGTTTAATGCGACTGAGGCAAATGTGACTGTAGTTTCCTTTCTCGTGTTTTGGATATAGGCCTATTTTCATCGAGGCGCCACGTTATCAACAACATAAGATGCCATTAAAATGGATAATCAACGATAATAAACTGTATGTTTGTACTGCATCACAGATCTACTTCGGTTTCATGGTTCAAATGTTCCTTCAGAACCTGAATTTAAGGTAGATACCCCGTATTTTTTCATTGAAAAATTAATTTTTCAGTCATTTTGTGATTTTTACTCTTTCTGTAGCAGAAATTAGTGGCAAAGATATCTGTATACCGTAAATTTGTATATCGGCATTAATTTAAAATATATATACAATTTTGTAGGCAGGACTCCATAATTTTCTCCTAGCAACGCCTTAACAACGTAAAAAAGATTTCACACGAACTGATGTCTCTAACTTCAGAGCTCCTTCTGTCCAATAGTCATGGTCTGCGTTTTAGGATATGCAAAATTGGTGACATTTACATGAAATAGCTTTGACTCTAATCCTGTGAGCGCGGGAAAGCCAGAAAACTTCCAGCTTTTTGCAGAGAATTTTAACAACAGGAGAATATTTTGTGTCAGTGATGGGGAGAACAAAATTTCGATCTCTGAGGAAGAAAAAGCGTAAATTTCATGGAAACCAATATACTCAAGCAAGTGTTGTGAAAGAACTGAAAGAAAGAGGAACAACGGAATCATCCACTCCACTTAGGCCCATGCCGAGGCCAGAAGTTACCAGTTCTAAAAACAGCACACCAAACACAAGTACTGATGAAGGGTCATTTATTTCAAGTTCATCTTTTTCAAAGCTTCAAGGAAACGAGATCCATGCTGATGCTCGTGATTGCAAAGTCACTGGAAACAGAATAATTGATATTGAGAGCCTATGCAGTGTCATTGCTCTTCTTGGGTGTCCATCCTGTAAGGAGACAACCCTTTCCCTTCATGAAGTTGAAAAGCAAGGTTCAGCAAGAAAGTTAAAAGTTGCATGCAGTTGTGAATGGGTACATGAATTTTGGTCATCAGAAAAAATTTCAAATGGGGCATTTGACATCAATAGAAGGATGGTATATGGTGCCAGAGCCTGTGGCCTGGGATACAGTGGACTAGAGAGATTTCATGCCATGTTGAATTTACCTCCAACGCTAACTAGAAATAATTATGACATTATTTCAAAGTTAGTATCTGTAGGAGTTAAGAAAGTGGCGGAGGAAACCATGTCGAAGGCAGTAGAGGAAATTGCTGAGAAAGGAGTAAAAGATGACAAGGGTGTTGTGGAGGTTGCAGTATCAGGTGATGGAACGTGGCAACGTCGGGGCTATTCTTGGCTAAATGGAATATTTGCTTGCATGTCAATTGATTCTGGAAAGGTCTTGGACATTGAGCCAATGAGCAGATATTGCAAAGTTTGTGTAGTAAATAAAAAAATAAAAGAGAGTGATCCAAATAAATATGAAGTTGTGAAAGCAGAACATAAATGCAAAGCCAATTATCATGGATCAGCTCCAAATATGGAAGCAGTTGGGGCAAAGAGAATATTTGAAAGATCTGTGGCCAAGAACAATCTTCGATATGTTGAGTTTTATGGGGATGGGGACAGTAAGAGTTTTTCAACAATTGAGAACGTATACCCAGAGAAGAAGGTAATAAAACGAGAATGCATAGGACATGTTCAGAAAAGAGTTGGGACTAGGCTACGGAAGTTAAAAAAGAATGTGAAAGGTCTTGGAGGAAAGGGTAAACTTACAGAGGGTATGATTGATAAGTTGCAGAATTATTATGGCATAGCAATACGAAGCAATCCTGGAGACCTAGAAGGCATGAAAAAGGCTATTCATGCCAGCCTTTTCCATGTTGCATCCTCTGAAAAGAATTCGTGGCATCAGCACTGCCCAGATGGAAAGGACAGCTGGTGCACTTATAAGGCAGACATTGCTAATGGAACAAATACTTACAAACCTGGAAAAGGCCTCCCATTAGAGGTAATAAAACATGTAAAACCAATTTTCAAGGACCTAAGCTATAATGAACTTTTAATGAAATGTCTGCATGGAAAGACCCAAAATCAAAATGAGGCTTTTAATGGTATGATTTGGAACAGACTACCAAAAGCCACCTATGTAGGGTTTGACCAGCTAAAACTTGGCATATATGATGCAGTTGCTACTTTAAACATTGGATACAAAGCAGTTTTGAAATTATATGAAGCACTTGGAATGAAACCAGGAAAATACACCATTATTGGATGCCAGAAGCTGAACAATGACCGACTTAAGAACGCTAGTAAACAAAACCATCCAAACACAAAGACACGACATCGAATTCTGCGTGGGATGCGCAAGAGTAAAGAAGATAAGAACAAAGAAAATGAGGGGAAAACTTATGGACCAGGATCTTTTTAATGTAAATTTACCTCGCATACGTCCTGCACCACCAGACTGCCAACCTAAGGTGTTTTCAATTCACTCAACAAAATTAACAAGAGCATAGATTATGTTATTTTATCAAAGAAACCAACAAAATTATCTATCACTTCACTTTTGAATATGAGGTAGACAAATTGACAATTATTTCCTGGGCAAAACTCTCAATGGAGAAATCGTCAAATAGTGATTGTTGTTATGTAAATTTTGTTGAATGAATTGAAAGGCATCTTAGATATAGCCATTTTGGACAAAGTGATGCAATTTTTATGTGAAGTAAGTGTACATGCTTGAAAATGTTTGAATTATCTATGTTTTCTGGCTTTAGGCATGCAAAGGACAACAATTTCATCAGTCCTTACTTTAATCTCTTATTCTGAAAAAGTAGATTTCCGCCTACCCTGTGTCATTAGGGCATTGATTTCTCCACACTGACATTAGATATGAACCTCAAACTTTCAGTATGCCAAGTATATGTCTAAAGATGTGCACTAAACCTCTTAGATATTTCATGTGTGATTGCAGTTGCTTTTCCAAAGCTTTGAAATAATACCGCAACAATTTTTATTGAAGAAAAAATAATTATTGTTATTACAATTTTCTCCCAAAAGATATTCAAATGGATTTTGGTCCAGTGCATGGAGTGGATTTAGATGAATTTACCACATTAATTTCATTAAAATATCTTTTACAGATTTGCTTTCATTGCAGCCCCAAATTTAAGTCTATTTTATATAAAAACCATTGCTATGGAAACGGAGGCTACCATTTTGAATGCCAAAATTTATTTTCAACAATAATTTCACTTGTTCTATCATTTTATTATGAAACTAATGTAATCTCTTGCATCAGGAGAGATTTTATTCAAATCCAGGGTATCTACCTTAAAACAGGAGGCTGATCTGCCTCAGATTTTTATTCTTAGTTTAGTTAGTTTCTTAGTTTTAGCACAGTAAATTACTCTGGTTTAAGTTTTTGCAACTACACACCAGAGGAGAAAAACAAACAAACGACCAAACAATAAGACTGGCTCTCAGTGGTGCAATATCACTTCCGCAATTACATTCACAACTTTCATTTCGCCCCGATCTGAAAAAAATTCTGTTTACATGAGAATTTTAGGTTGACCTGACTTTTCAGATCGGTCTGAAAGACCGAAACGAACCCAGACCGGCACGAGTTTCATTTCGCCTGTTCTCATGTAAACACTCTAAGGGCTTTGACCAGACACCGAAATGAAACTCGTGCCGATCTGAAACTCAGGCCGGCCTGATTTTGCTCATGTAAAGGGGCTCTAACTGCCATCACACAACCAATTTTTCTGCATCATTTAGAGGAAAGAAGGATTTTCAAGGCGAAGTTCCAATTGCATGAGTGTGAAGGCACATGATGGTACTACGCGGGAGCTGTCGACGAAGAAGCATTTGACTGGGTCTTCACAAAACTCCCGTTTTCTTGAATTGCCACACAGGGTTAAAGAATTTTGGTTAGGCCTAACTTAACCTACCTACTCAATTTGCAGCGAGAACACTGGCTCTGCCCTTGCATACCAAGGCAGACTTCCTGCCAGGGCTTTCTCATTGAAGCCTGCATGGTAAACAAATCCCCAATCAAAATTTCAAAGCCATTAATAATTTCCAAGCAACGAAATCTTTAAGCCTGTGTGGCAATTCAAGAAAACGGAAGTTATGTGAAGACCCAGACAAATGCTTGTTCGTCGACCAGTACAATATCGATTGTTATGAAATCGATTGTCATTGAGCTCCGGATATCATGAAAACATTAGAACAAAGACCTGAATTGCTGCATAAAGTGGTGGAAAATTTTGCTGACGCATTTTCGTACTGATATCTCAAACAGGGTTACTTTCCCGCGGCAGACTACAAACCCACACGGAATCGCTATCGCGATTCTGCGTGGGCAATTAGTATTTCCCTGTTTAATCAAACGAGGAGCTTGGTCTCCCACCGTGTGAGAGTATTTTCGCTGTCTGTGGTCTCGTTAACATTTCAAAACAAAGTTTTTAGCAGCCGTTGCAACATTTTCCTAATGTGATTCAGGCTTCCACTGAAGCGATGAAGCGTGGGCATTAGTTAGCGATAGCTATTTCTAGTTTAAAGGGGCATTCCGCGGGAAAAAAACTGGATATCGGCGAACTACATCGTTTGCATATAAAACGAACATTCATATCATTATCAACATTTCCCGATATTTCTCCACCTTAAATAAAGCTCAAACCGGCCACAAACGACAGACCGAGAAGTCAGCCATAACCTCGCATTTGAATCCGAGACAGATACCGAGAATTGTCGTTAAAGCCGATCATTTCTCTTGGTCGTGGTCGATCATGGACATTTGAATGAACCAATACAACAGGATTTTCAAACTCAATTCTAAGAGCGACACGCAACAAACCCATCAATGCTCGCCGACGACTAACCGGCGAACAATAACGAAAATTTGTAACCTTTGTTCGCCAACAACGAAGCACAAAAATAGTAGGATATCAAAATTGAAATCGGTCCAATGTTTTTCTCCATATCTTGCCTTCAAGAAGTGCGATCGAGGAAAGGAAGACGATTTCTGAGGGCTGACAAATCTGCTTTTCGATAGGGATAACGATATAAACCTTTGTATGCATTTGATTTTCGCGGAATGTCCCTTAAAGAATAGGCAATCATACTCAACTAGCTTGGGCAGACTCAGACGACCGCTCGGCCCTGCGAAAATCTCTCACTTTACTTGAAAGGACTTGCTGTGCTCATGAAGACTGCGAACACTGCAATTTTCCGATGCAATGGTGACGTAATGATCAGTTTAAATTCGGGAACGAGCATACAGTTTCGTAATTGAAAAAATACCTACAAATGTGAGGGACGAGGGCCATAGTGCCGAGAGCCGGGGCCGATGATCTCTAATAGCCAACTGGAAAGCAGATGGAGTTTAGTTTCCGTAATAAAATGCTCATCTGAGAGTCTAACTTGATTGTGGTTTTAAGGTTTTACCCAATGAGATATCAAGTTCAAATTATCAAAAATCCCGATATCCGAATTACAGATTGGCATTGATCCTAATTCTGTTGAATCACAATTTCTCCTTGAGGCTGTTGGAATAACGATACAGAGAGCCTGCTTATTGATAGCGTAACTCATCATCTGGGCAACCAAAAATTCACGAGGTGCATCATGTTGAAATGAAGAGACCTCCCTTTCATACCACACATCGTAATACGTCTCTCAATAAGGCCCTGTTCACACTGCTCCATTTTTACACAAAAACGGAGGGAAAACCTCCGTTTTAGTGAAAGTGTTGACACAGATCTGCACAAAAACGGCACAAAGACGGAGGTTTTCGAAAGCGCTTCACAAGTGGATATCCACAAAAACAGAGGTTTCCGAAAACGCATTTTATTAATGTGATCGTAGAAAAACGGAGGTTTTTGAAAACACTGTAATACCTATCAATGAGCTTCACAAAACCGGAGCAATGTGAACGCACTAAAAACGGATATTTTTGGCTCCGTATTTGTTGTCAGGCAGATCAATGTGAACGCACGAAAACGGATGTTTTCCCTCTGTTTTTGTACAAAAACGGAGTAATAACAAAAACGGAGCAGTGTGGACGGGGCCTAAGTAACGTTTTAACTCCAATACTGAGAAAAATATAACTTGAGAAACGATTTAACAAAGGAAATTTTTAACATCTCTCTCATTTATTTTCGATTATTTCCTTTATCACATCGCTTGTAAGGTACTTGAGTGATGCCTAAACATTGGAAAAGCTTCAAAACTTTGTTTTTAAACTTTCACGAGGGCACAGGTAGTGGACATGAAGAATTTTGTAGAACCTTTAAGAAACTCGTAAGAACTCAGAGCATTCAAATCCTAATAATTTTAAGAAACTTTCGGTACTGGCCAAAATTCTTATTTTCTCATAGAAAGATAACGTGCATAGATACCTGCAATCACTCACAAAGTGCTGGACCCCTGTTGCAAAAGTCGAATTTTTGTCCCCCTTCCCCCTTCAACGTTGAAGATGTTGTTTTCACGCAGATCCTGGAAAAGAATGATACGTCAAAGCAAACAACATTGAAATGGGGGAGGGGGGCAAAAATACTTCGATCACATTGGAGGAGAACTGCATCTTGTTTTCAGGTGAAATAGCACTTTAGATGTTGGGACTTAGCGGGACTTCGATATTTTTCTAGCAGCCAAAGCCCTTCGAAGTACAAATGAAAGCAAAACAATGCTAAGTCCCGTCCCCATCTGTCAGGAAACGTAGAAGAAATCTGATAAATTTTGCTCAAACCACGGTGCTTAGGCCCACAGTAACTTCTCACAAAAGCGGACGATTCAAGCTTATCACGAACTAACAATGACTGAAATTCACGATAAGGCTGTGTGTAAATGCCCAATTAATAATATTCCAATCAAAACACCTACCTAGATTTGAACATTCCGTCTTTGTGATTCCAATCTTTAAACCTAGTCAGGGGCTGGCAAGTACTGTAAAATATTTGACCCCATGTTTGTCCGAAGGAATTGGAAAAAATAGCCGTCTCTTTTATGACAAAGCATGACTTTCCTCCCCAAAACAATCGGTTTTGGGACAAAGGTCAAATTTTAAGATCAGTCATCTTTGTCCACTAATTTCTCACAAAAATCAAGTTTTCTCACCTCCTATCTAGTCAAAATCCTAAAGCTTACGTGTAAGCTGGTTCCAAATTTAAGCTGAGAAAACCAGTATTTCATTTCTACATAAGCGGTTCTACCTTTGTCCACGAAAATTTACAAAAAAGGACCAGGAATTCAATTTTTTGCACCAAAGTGCTTCTACCTTTGTCCGACAAATGAAGATAAAAGACCTGTTTTGGGACAAACCAGGAGAAATAACAACAACTTTTTTAGAACCTAGGGACCACCTCGGAATTGCCGCTTGAAAACTACCAGTTTTGGGACACTGCTTCTCTATAGGTATAATTATGGCGGTAGTGATGCCTGCACCAAACACTTGTTTCGCTGCGAATGATATGGAATTTTGGTTTTTTTTCTCCTCGGAGTTTGATCTCTGCACCATAGCTCCATTCTCCCTGCTGGTGCTGTTGTGGTTGTGGTTTGGTTGGTGCTGGGCTGTCTGCGCGGGTTTTTTTTAGGGGGTACTTCAGTTTCGACTTAGTTTTTGTTTTTTTGGTTTTTGTCTTTTTCTATTACCATTAAGGTGCTTGGAGGAGAAAGCTCTAACTTTCTTGATTATTTTGTAAAATTCTGAAAGTTTTTTCCTGCAACCACCTTAATTTACTGTTGATATTTTGTAGAAAATTGTAAGTGGCATTTGTAGTGAGGACCCGGTGACCTTGTGTCTTTCCTCGCTACAAATGTCACAGTATTTGTATTAAATTGTTGTTGTTTTTAAATTTTAGATTGATAGATAAAAAAAGAATTTTGGTGAGCAAGAAAAACCGGTTTCGGGACACTTCTGCCTTCAAGGCTACAGGTACTACTGTCTTTCGAGAAAAGGTATTTGGCCGAAACTACCGGTTTTCGGGACAAACATCGCAAGTGATTAAATTGTCCATCAAGGCGAAGAAAAATAACAACGTAAATGTGTCATCAAAAAAGACCAGTTTTGGGACAAAGATGGTGAACATTTTTTTGTGAACTACCGGTTTTCGGACAAAGGTAGGACCATCGTCCTCAGTGGGACATGCCTGCCCTTGCCCTGGCGGGTGCATACAATATAAATTTCTATCTGGCACGCGTGTCCATAGTTTCTCTGAGAAAGGGGTGAATTCTCAGGAAATATCTAAGACCTAGATCTGAGAAAAAGGGGTCTTTTTACAGAGCTTGTCAGAGAAAACTAAAAAAGGGTATGCATTTTCCTGTCAAAATTTGCAACATCATTCATGATCCATATATGTTTTTTCATTAAAATACCTGCAATAATGATTTTTCGTGAAGAACATTTCCATACAAATATATGTACATTTACTAAAATGCCCATATGATCTATTTGCATATGATTTTCTTCAGGATTGTATTTAACCTGTATCTTCATTCATAAAGTTCCAAAACAGCATACAAATTCCATCTAACAACAACAACAAAATAACATATTACAGTATACAAAGCGATGAAACTAATCTGAGGGAAATTTGTAAGTTGGGAATTTCTTAATTAAGCAAGCATCCCCTTTAAAGTTGTAACATATGCATATCTTCAGTTCATTTATTGGTAACTGTCAATGATATTTTAACAAAAACAATGTCAAATGATTTTATTGTGGCAGTGTCTTTGGCAATATCAATGCGATATATCGTTGTTCTATGATTTATGAAGCATTGAAAACTACATGAAAAACTTAAGCAAAATACTGGAAACATCTTGAGCCTACAGGCCGTCTCACAAGGCCTTTGCTTACTCATCAATGACTTTGTTTGGCAACCTTCCTGAAATTCATTCTGATTCTGTATTGGAAAGTCAATCCTCTCCGTTGCGTTTCAATGCTTTCACAATGTTTCGCAACCGCTACTTTTCATAAATTCCCTTGACTCTAAAACGGCTACTGTAGGCCTGAAACGATATTGGCCTAAACTGCCCTTTTGCTTTGGCGGATTTGGCGGGAAAATATTCAGAGTTGTTGTTGTTGTTGTTGTTGTCATCTTATTTTTATTCGATCTCACTCTAGCTTCTAAAATTCATTTAGTAGAAACTAATCTAAATCAAATATTTAAACTACTAACAGTCTATGTCTATATAATATGCATATTTCAGTGCTAGCTACAGATATTACAGTTGCAAGTTGGCCCACCCCATTGTTTTATCATTCTCTTAAAAATTTGAATGTTTTCGGCTAATTTGATCTCTTTGGGCAAAGCATTCCAAATTTGTGGTCCTAATGATAGGAGACTTTTTGACCCGAAAGTAACTTGGTTTGGTCTATGATGAATTAATTTATTTGGGTTTCTTGCTGATCTAGTTGTTTCTTTTAGTTTGAAAATATCCTGCATGAAAGGTGGATTTAGTTTTGATACAGTTTTATAAATTTCAGTACAAAGAGTTCTGAGACGGGTGATTTTCATCGTGCATTTCCCAGCTTTGGAAAGTAAATCGTCGTAAGAGCTGTTAGAGTCATTGTAAAGAAATCTAAGAGCTCGCTCATGGATCTTCTCAATTTTCTTCATTGACTTTTCGGAGGAAAAATGCTGGTAAAAAGAAATAAAAAGAAAAATGTTGCTGGTAAATAGAAAATGGTTGCCGTGAAAACAAAGAAACACATTGGAATTTGGAAGACGCCTTCTTACTCTATGTTAACAACTAGCATTGCTAAGATTGTACAGTTGTAACAGTTGTTAGTGACAGAAACTAATACAACTTTGATTTAGAATGATAGCACCTATTGATATGAAAGAAAGGAATCCAAAAGATTGGCCTAAAAATGAGAGAAAAAGTCATGATTTGATTGGCAAGAAGAGGGTAAGATCATTGACAAAAATTTATTTGATATTTTTGAGTCCAAAGAAAACTGAAACAAATGTTCATGATATTTTTTATACCAAACATTGTTTATCTGATATTTCTGGGTTCGCTAGTGGCAATCCTTACCTCTATTTCATTGTTTCATTTTATTTTCATGTACAGGTTTATAAGTATAAAGTAAGCTGATATTTTTGGGTTGCATTGAAGCTGAAGTGATATTTTTGGGTTGCCTGAAAATTTCTTGGACTGACCCCATATATGCGTATGTGCTGAGTGCCCACTGGGATCTATTTTGCATGACCTTATGCTTGACAGTAACAGTTTTGCTACAAGCTGCCTGCAGAGAGAAAGCCTTATCTACTACTATATTTGAGTGATTGCATATGGATAGTATGGATCACATAAAGACCAGATCTAACATTTTTGACTATGATCTAACTGCCCCCCCCCCCTCATTCTCCACCTCACTGACTTGGTAATTATTGTTTCGACTGTAAGTGTAATCTCATTCATATAAAATCATGCATTCTGTTCTGTGCAAGTATTTTCAGTCCAGAATATGTAATTCCTTATCATATGAACACTAAAATACTTGTGCAAGATATTTTTCGTGGATGAATAATTGCAAAATAGATTTGTTTCTGTATAAGGGAAACAATGATACACATTATGTAAACTTTGCTTTATCAGAGTTTTTGAAAAAATGGCTCATTTTTACCAACAATTCTCAGAGATAGGGGTTTATTTGGCTCTGGAAAGGTCAGAGAAAAGGGTCATTTTTTAAATCTTTGGACAAGCGTGCCAGTACTTGTGGTACCCAATTGCATCCGCCGGGGCCCTTGCCTAGTAGAAGAGGACGAAAAACTTTCTGTCATTTGCAAAAATTCGAAGAACGGCGCTCAAAAACTTCGCGGAACGCCCTAGGCTCAAACAGGACATCAAAAGATGAAACAAGTGAGCTTTTTGACATCGAGAGGAAAGAGGCAGTAGCAGTCGATTGCTTTTCGATGTTTAGAAATACCGTAGACAATGATTCCTTGCAATCCTTCAATAGCCTTCAAATCGTTTTTGAAAACTTGAAGAGAGTAGTAGAATATCTAGATCGCTGTCAGGTAACTTTGAAACCTTTGAAATTTGACCAAAGCCTAAAGCCCATTTTTCAATAATTTAAACTTAAAAAACAATTTCATTTCATTTCATTTTATAATATTTAGACAGGGTAAAACATTCAGCTAACTGGTTTACAATGTACCCTGTTAAAAAATACTTACAAAAGAAAAGAATCTAAATTTACACATAAATCAAAAATAAAACTACAATCAATAAGATCTATACAGCTATTAGCAAAGTGTAGAAAATATTGTCGATATGATCATGATATGGTAGAATGTGAAGTGAGAGAGAAATTAGCTAGATGCAAGGTTTGCTATGCTTTTTTTGAAAGTTTTCAAAGTCGGGGACAATTTTGATTCTAGGCTGAGACAGTTCCACATTGTCGCGCCTTTATATGAAAAGCATTTTTGGCCATTTGCAGATTTTCGCATGGGAATTTCTAGATCAGATCTGGTATTGCGTAATTCTCTCTTACTTCTATCCGAGAGTCATGAGAACATTTCTGTAAGGTAAGTGGGAGCCAGATCATTGATAGATTTGTATACCATACTCAATGTCTCCATTCGAATATTTTCACTAACAGTGAGCCATCCAAGTTTCTTGATGATAGGCTTTGCAGAAGCATCATATCTACTGTTAGTAACTATTCTTACAGCCCGATTTTGAAGTTTTTGTAGTTCGTTTATTGCTGTGGTGCCACAGCTTCCCCATACAGGGCAGCAATATCTAAAATATGGTTCTACAAGACTTTTATACATACTTTGTCTTGTGAGAAGAGGGAGATACTTTTTGGAGTATTTCAACATCCCTATTCCTCTGGAAACTTTTTTCTTAATAGTAGAAATTTGTTCTTTCCAGTTCAAGTGTTGATCAACCATTACTCCCAGATATTTTGCCTGCTTTATGATAGAAACAGTTTCTTCCCCTACATTAAAGAGAGGCTTTACTCCCTCTACCTTTTCTATATCGTTTAAACGCTTCCTACCACCTATCACAAGACTTTGTGTCTTGGTCACATTTAGGGACAATTTGTTTGCATTAAGCCAAAATTTAAGATGTCCGAGGTCCTCGTTGACGCATTCATTTATCAAGGGAATGGACCTTGAAGAGAATGAAAGGCTTGTATCATCCGCGTACATGTTGACATGTGAGTGTCTCAATGAGAAATGAAGATCATTTACGTATATTATGAAAAGTAGAGGTCCTAGGCAAGAACCCTGAGGAACTCCAGTCGTTATTGATTCAAGATCAGAAAGCTGCCCATTTACCTTACAGCACTGCTTTCTATTAGTTAAATACGAGCGGAACCAGCGTATTTCTTTGTTTTTAACCCCATAATGCTCCAGTTTCTGTATAAGGATGTCATGGTTCACCGTATCGAAAGCCTTCTTTAAATCAATAAAAGTAACGGCTGTATATTCACTGTTCTCTAAATTGAGGTACCAATCATTGGTACATTTTAAGAGACAGGTCAGTACGGAATGTAGTAACCTGAAACTAGATCGTTGTGAGAATAGAAGTTTATTCACATTTAGAAAGCCGTGAAATTGATCATAAACCAGTTTTTCAAAAAGGCGAGAGATGACCGGTAAAACGGATATAGGGCGATAGTTCGAATTCTCATCTTCTGAGCCATCCTTGTAGATAGGTGCGACCCTAGCTATCTTCCATTCGTCTGGAAAAATGCCAAGAGACATAGAAATGTTAAAGAGCCGACTCAGAGACCCGGCCAAAACAGGCATCCCGACTTTAAGGAAAAGCTTGAGATACAATCAAGGCCAGAGCCCTGAGAGGTCTTGAACTTTTCCATAGTCTCAATTAGCTGCTTAGGTGTAACAGGTACAAAGCTAAAAGTGGCATTTTTAGGATTTATAATATATTCATCATTTAAAAGGGGATTTTCAGTCTCACGTATATCAAGGTATACAAGATTTCATAAAGAACGTAACTTCCCCTGCCTCTATCAATCTTACTTGGTACACTGACAGTCCGATTAAAATAAAAGGTAGCAGATAACTTCATGTTCACCAAACAGTAATATTTTTTAAATTTCTGCAGCATGTTTTGAATTCTGCAGCATGCTTCACCCCCGCTAGCCCAATGGCTGCGCGGTCCCTGGAGTCGGGTGCAAAGTCTACTGTCAGCCCGGTGGAAAGTTCTTCTCACAGAAATCTTCCTTTGCTTGCAAGCATGATTCCTTTGCGATTCCGCTCGTCTGTAAATTTTTGAGCGACACCGCTACCAATCAGATGGCTTGAGAAAGTCGCTGCGAGCAGAATATTTTTTTATGACATAAAATATTAAAACTACAACTAAGCTATGTAAATTTCCTATGGCTGCCATAGCTGGAATGGACATGATGTCAGCGAGCTCCAACTACGACAGCCACTTACAATGATTTCAAAATATATGTACAAATAATTTAATAAAAGAAAGAAAAGCAACTCGAACGGGCGTCTCGGAAAGAAGACCTCCCCCACCTTACTGCAGATTGTCAATGAAGCACTCAGACATATCAGGAAACACGCTCTTTTGAAAAAACAGCGCGCCATGCAACCAAAGCCGATCCCCCGCACGCGCCGAACGCAACACGCGCAAGAGACCGACCCCAATCAACCAGCATGCACCGCCCTGCCGAAAGGGCGCACTGAAGTATGCATTTCTGCTATCTACGGTGGAAATGGGAGTACTTCTTTACAAACGGAATATTCTGAGTCAATATCTCGGGGGAAATTCTGAAGTCAGTTAAAACCAGGCTCAGCAATTTATTATACTAGAAATAAGCTCGCTTGCCCTCGTTAATTAAGACACGATCCTCCCATTGTTCCATAAGGCACGAATTTATGGCCGTGGTACTTCAAACAAGCTGATCGTTTCTCAAGTAGTGAATATGGCCATTCCCCCTTAAATGAATTTTCTTAAAATACGGAAGTGTTTCTGCCAACACCATACCACCTTTACCATCAGACAGTTTTATGATTTATGTACGCAGGAGGCGAGAAGTTTCATTCAATGTAACAACCACACCGCAGAGGCCTACAATGAACTTTCTTTTGTCTTAACCAAGCCGCCCTGAATCCATTTTCTCGATATCAAGGGTCAATTCCGGATATTTTTAGGCCAACAGGATTCCATCTTTACAGCCAGATAGTTTTACAATTTATTTACGCAGGAGTCGTAAAGCTTCAGTCAAATTGACGACTTCACCACAGACGGCAATGGTCAAAGTTTGGTCTTAACGCATCCCACCTTGATCCACATTCTTAACATTATGGGTCAATTCCGGAAATAGTAGGCCAACAGCATTCCACGTTAACTGCTTGAATTCACTATTGTAACATTAAGTGTCAACTATTGTAACAATAAGGGTCAGTTATGGAAATTTTTAGTCTAACAGCCTTCCAGCACTTCAACGAGACAGTTCTAAGCGTAATGTTCGCAGGAGACGCGCAGCGTCGGTCAAATCAAACCTATTTGATCTGGGCGTTTTAAAACACTCGATACCCAGGGACCCCGGGTTATCTCTGTTGTTATTACCTGACTGGAGTTTCAAAAACGAGGAAATACCGAATCCCGCCATTCCTATTGGCTAATCACACATTTCCCGCGGGTTTCCCGTAGCTTTGTATAATACGATACAAGGACGCGTCTTTGTCACCACAGCAACTGCTTTAGGCCTAGGCCTGTGAGATTTGCAGTGAACTCAAACGACATGATTGTAACAAATGTGTTTGATGAAACGTGAGTCAAGATTAGAAGAAGTCAGGTAATAAAACTCACACAAACCGGTTTTGTCGTTGTACAGGAAAATATAAAGCCCTCGGTCTTAATGCACAGACCTCGCAAGCTCGGTCTGTACTTCTAAGACCTCGGGCTTTATATTTTCCTGTACAACACAAAACCGGTTAGTATGTGCATATTATTTGAGATATGGCAAACTTCACGGTACCGTTTTCACTATACCGTTTTCAAATGAAAATGGCACGAAATCATGCCGATTTGGCCTTCCGTTTACACTAAAAGCCTAAAACGTTTTCGTAACCGGCATCAAATGAAGACGATTTTGAAAACGGTACGAATTGAGAACGGCATGAAACGTTTCAGTGTTAACGCTTGAAAGCGGAACGACTTCGTTACTGATTGAAATGGAGGCAAATTATTCCTTTGTCTCTTTTTGAATCCGTAACGATATCGTTCGCTTTCAAGCGCCTACACTGAAACGTTTCATGCCGTTTTCAATTTGTGCCGTTTTCAACATCGTCTTCATTTGATGCCGGTTACGAAAACGTTTTAGGCTTTTAGTGTAAACGGAAGGCCAAAACGGCATAATTTCGTACCGTTTTCATTTGAAAACGGTATAGTGTAAACGGGGCCCAAAAGCTAAAAGAGTTTTCCTCTTTTTGCAGTTATCTACGCCGGCCCAAAATACGAAATATCAAATTGTGGCGAAAGGACAGCATATCAAGGTGGCTTCTATTTAGTGGATGCCGCTCAGCCTACAAAATACAGCAGTGACAAATTGTGTCAAGTATTTTCATCAGAAAAAGCAAGTGGAGAGCATTATGTTGTTAAGACAAAGCTTTATAATATCAAAAGTACAGTTGGAATCAATTATGGATCCATTGGATTGGCATTCAATATTGTTGACAATCAGAATTTCGATTTCATCATCTTCAGGTAAGAAGAAATTATACCAGTGGCAAACTGGCTACCATTTAATCTACCGGGAAGGGCGGTCGGAAGCTTCAGTGTGGGATCAGTGAGACATGCCCAGGAAAACTTTCGATGAGAAACTATCAATTTCGAAAAAATCTTGTGATACTTTCTTTAAAGTAAGCACCCACTTCCTTGCAGTGAAGAACAACTTGGGATCAGCGGCGTCGCCAGGTGAAATAGACTGGGGATATTACGAGGAAGTCCGGGCGAAGTCCCCATAAAAATTCTGAGGATGTGGCTCTACTTAGGCTAAGAAGAACAGTCTATTTTCCACGTTTTTGCTATTGCTAAAGAGAATTTCTGAAAATTTTGTAACACTGTTCGTTATAAATCTGTATCTTCATTAACATTTCGAGCAGACGTCATTCAATTGACTTAGAGTGCCTCTCATTCTCCAAGTTTGTGACAAATCAGCATCCTTGATTTTTTGCGAAAGTTTTCAGGAACCATGACCTTTGGGAAGCTTATATACAAAAGCTGGTTACTTTGTCTTGGAAGGCTTCTCATGATTTCTGTTTGTCTGCCCTCAAATGGAAGAGTTGAAAATTTTGTGATAGTTCGTCTGGGAAAATTCTAAGGATGATAATAACCACTGTGGCTGAGAAAAATAAGTTCCATACCTTAATGACGATTTTTTTGTCTTTTTCTAAAAAGTAAGGCCTTCCAAAAACTTAAGTAGAAGTTAATTATTTTGCAGTGCTTTTGTTTTTTATCGCAGGGCCAATTGCAAAGCAGGTTTCTATCAACTCTAAATTGTTACCCTGTATGATTAAGTTTAAAATGGAAAAAAAAGGAAAATGAAAACGGCGCACCGGGAAATTTCCCGGTGTCCCAGTCAGCCAGTCCGTCATATACACTTACCGGGTGAGCTAGAGAAAGTTCCCACACTTAAAGGAACTGAGTCCATATAAATAGTTGAGCGTTAACGCTGTCCTTAATTTTTGCTGACAAACCGCTGATGGCCCTTTGTTTTTGCACAATAGAGCTAAAGTAAATAGCAGTGAAGACCAAAGACTTCTTAATCCTTGCATTATCCTGGGGAATTTGTTTGGTTTAATTTGAATAGGGATTAAATGGCAACTTTTGTTTCATGATTGAAAAGAACTTGATATTGGTCATGAGAGCGCTATTTATACGGACTCAATGCCTGTAAGCATTGATAGCATTAGCATTACTCAACGTATTAGAATGAGACTACGTTCACACAATACCGGCACATTTAGAAAACGATGAAAACGAGATAACAGCGAATTTCTGAGCTAGCGTTCGCTCGATGCCAGAACAATTTGAAAACGGTAGAAAATTTGACGGTAAAAGAACTAGCTGCAAGACTTTGACGCCAAAGAAATGTAACTAAGCTCTAAGAATCGATCAGTCTCATTCCAAAAGAGTCAAAAATCCTCTGTTTTCATCACTTGCAAGTGTTCACACGATGCCGTTTCCAAAATGTGCCGGTTAAAGTTCTGTTTTCAAAATCTACGGTTTTTGAAATTTGCCGGCAAAAATGTGCCGTTTTCGTGTGAACGGGAGGCCTATCAGTCATATTTCTTCCCAATTGAAAAAATATGTCCGCACCGCTCGAACGCAATCTGAATCAAATATTCTTTAATAACCAAGAGACTGAAGTAAACAGTAGTCTTCTAATTTTTCTGGTGTTTTACCAAGGGTGTTAGGACACGGATGTTTTGATTGATTATTTATTTACCTTGTTTTGATTCGTGTGTCTTGTTTTGTTGTCTTGTTTTCTGTTCTGTTTCGTCTTCAAATGAGCGTGGTTAGGCCCAACTGCTCTCAAGTTGTTCGAATAGAACTCCCTTGTATTTCAGAAATAGACACAGAACACAGAAATACAAGGGAGCGCTATGCGAGCAACTTGAGAGCGGTTGGGCCTAACCACGCTCAGTTGAAGACGAAACAGAACAGAAAACAAGACAACAAAACAAGACACACGGATCAAAACAAGGTAAATAAATAATCAATCAAAACAACCGTGTCCTAACACCGTTGGTTTTACCCTGGCTACCTGTGCAAGTGGGGGTCATCAAGGGGGTAGAAATCCGCCAATCCGCACAATTTTCAGTGAAAATCCGCCGTTCCGGTCGTTTTTAGCCAAAATTCCGCATCCCGCCACTGCGCTATCAAAATGATGGCACAAATTAGTATGTTAGACATTTTCATTCATCCAGGTGGAAAGAGGAGGAGAATGACAGTTCAAATTCTTGTGCAAAGCTTTGAAAATATTCTCATAGTGCTGACCAGAAAAACAAAGATGTGGCCACAGCCTTTCTTACAAGACAACAGATGAAAGACCCACAAATCCATAAGATTTCATGAAAATTCCGTATTCCGCTTATCATTTTCGAGAAAATCCGCGTCCGGTAAGGGTGGAGAATTCCGTCGTTCCGCCAAGAAATTGCTAGAATTCCGTAGTCCGCGACCTATTTTCTTCAAATTCCGCTGTTCCGCAAACCCTGAAGACCCCCACTGTGCAACAAAGATTGAATTCAAGATATTGTTGCTAACATACAAAGCGCTGAATAACATGGCCCTAATGCTTACTATGCAGGCACAAGGAAGATATTCCCTCAGGTCAAATGCATCTTTAAAGTTGAGCATTCCGAGAACAAAAATACAAAACATGCGGAGACAGAGCATTTCTAGTTGGTGCTGCTACATTATGGAACCGCTTACCTTCTATAAAACATTCGTGACTCGCAGAGCATTGACACGTTTAAATCTAGATTAAAAACATTCTTATTTTCCATTGCTTTTGAAATGTAATCGATTCTGAATCCTTTCACATGTAAATATGGAAATTTGTTTTCTAACCCTATAGTGGTTGGGCTATTTGATAGTCCTATTTTGGTTGGGGGGCAAGAAAGCCCCCCTACCTAACTCTTGACTGGTAATAGGTAGAGTGACCAAATTTTGTGTGCTAATAGCCTCAGGCATGTACTTTCTGAAAATATAAAAATTAACCTAAGATTGGCCCTCATTTTCGCTCACGTCAGCATTTTCCTTTGTGTGGTCAAGAAAAGCGGCAAATTGACAAAAATCAGGAAAATCGCGATAAAATTAAATTTGGAGCACATATTCCACCCTAACATAATAATTGTGATAGAATGCATCAAATAACACTACACTACAAAAGAAATTTGCAAAATATTCAACTATTATTCCTTTTTTCGCGATAATTGAAATTTGAGAATTTGCGATTTTTCCAGGGTCAGTCCCAGAAAATTTTATCCCGCCCTCTCATTTTTCAAAATTTTTAATGAAACTTTTTGAGAAGTTGCACAATAAGTAGTTGCAAAAAGTCAAGAAGCTTCATGGCTATAAATATCTTCCTAGCAGAGTTATTAAAAAATCTAATAGGAGGTTGCCCCCCAACCAAAATAGGGTTAACTTAGTCCTAAACCCTAACTAACATATTTCTTATAGATTTTGGCGCTATACAACAGTCATGCTAATAATAATAATAATGATAATAATAATAATAATAATAATAATAATAATAATAATAATAATAATAATAATAATAATAATAATAATAATAATAATAATAATAATAATAATAATAATAGTAATAGTAATAATAATAATAATTATCATTATCATTATCATTATCATTTATCAACATTGACAATTCAGGTAACTTCGATTCTACGAAATATTACGTTGCGAAATGCCTGAAATGTACTCAAAACATTTGATCAAATCATAGAAAAACTTCTCGCACAGAACTGCGAAGATAGTATTTTTTACTGGTGTGAGATATCATCTGCTGAAAATCGTCAGTACAAATCTATTCTTTTACCACTTGAGAGCATGAGAGAAGTGATTTCAATGCCGAGAAAATGTAAGAAACTGCTGATGCAGGGAAGCACAGGTTCCAAATCTTTAAAATCTACGAAAAAAGGCTGGTGTAAAATTGAATGGCCTGTTTCTTTAAAGGTTCTAAATTCTTTAATTAGGTTCCAAATCTTTAAAATCTACGAAAAAAGGCTGGTGTAAAATTGAATGGCCTCTTTCTTTAAAGGTTCTAAATTCTTTAATTAGGTTCCAAATCTTTAAAATCTACGAAAAAAGGCTGGTGTAAAATTGAATGACCTGTTTCTTTAAGCTGAATGAATTAGAAGAAACTTTAGCCACTTTTCTATGATTCTACCGTTGGACTTTTCAGAAATCATGATTGTTTGTCGTAATTACAGCCATTTTTATATTTCAGCTGATTTTGACGTGACGTCATCAAATTTATAAATCACAAACCAGAAGTGTGAAAGAGTTTTGCTTGATACAATATTGTAGGCATTCATAAACTATAGTTTTCTTGAAAATTATTTGATCTTTCGTCAAGAGGTTTAGAAATTACGACAGTTTTAAGAATTTTCGAAAATTTTCTTATTTTCTTAAAAAAGAAGAAAAACACTGTAATTCTGAAAATATTGAATATTTCAGAAAAGTCCAACGGCAGATTTGTAAAATAGTTCAAGCTTCTTTGAAGTCGTTCAGTTCAAAGAAATAAGTCACATTATTTTAAACCTACAAGAGGAACTTCGCTTCCGTTCAAGGGATCAGTAGAGCACCTTAAGTATTGCACTGTGTCTGGATCCTTACCACTTGTTTAACTGTCTCACGCCACGTCCACACGTATAGGGAAATTTTTGGGGACGCATCTTTTCATAACTGTATGGGGGGTGGGAGAACAGCGAAAGACCTTCCAAGTCTACCGTTTTCAGAATTGGTACCAATCAAACTCGCCATAAAAGAAAATGAGCAGCAGTCAACTCGATGGTGTCAGCAAACTATTTTCGCGGTTTTCTCGGTTATAGCTAGGCCAAGTCCTCTTTTATTTTGAAGTTGTTCAAAGTGGCCAAAGCAAGGCCAACTCTTAACACGCTCATTTGCAGCGAGGTAGCCCTAGACATACGTATGCATACTAGGGAAGTTACAGAATTCATTTTTAAAACTGTTCTGTTGCCTTAAAATGTCTCCCTACGTTCTTTTTTGTAGACTGCATAGTAGGGCTGGCTGTTATCGCACAGGATATATTCAGGACAACAAAATTCAATGGATTGGCTCACACAGTGGTTTCTGTCCCGGTGGTACTCCCAAAGGACGCACTTGGTTTAAAACGGAGGTATGTGCCAGGTTGAATAAGATATGAGTAGATATGACCATACAGGATGACGTCAATTATGTTCGTAAAAATAATCAAAATTTTTACTGCAGAGCATAGGTTCTAAATCTTTAAAAGGTGGGTATAAAATTCAATTTAATGTTTCTGTGAAGTGAATGACTTCAAAGAAACTAAGCTTTGTTATAATTCCGCCTTTAGAATTTTCTGAAATCTTCAATATGTTCATAATTAGAGTGTTATTCTTCTCTTTAGATAATTCAAGAAAAACTTTCAAAAAACTTAGAACTATTGCGATTCCTAAACTGTTTGATCCAAAATGAAATAATTTCTAAGAAATCGATAATTCATGGATGCCTGCAATATGACTAAATGCTCTCGTATTGTTTAAAAACTCTAGATTCTGAAAACCAGTTGGTGTGCCAAAAATCCAACAATCTTCCTAGGTTTCTTGTCGAAGTTAGGGCCTGTTCATATAGAGGCGAGCCAGCCCGCTTACCGGGCTGGCCCGGTAAGCGAGATAGTTTTTATCTTGTGTTCATATGGAGAAATTCCAGCCCGCTTGCCAAGACAGAAATTTGACACGTTTCTAAAATGAGACACGTGCCTATTGTTTAGACTCGCAGCGCATGAGCAATAGCGACATTTTCGTCTCGGTAGCAGGGATGGAGCGTTCATATGGAAAAATATTCATCCCGCCTGCCGAGATCTCGCCAGTGCCAGCCCACCTTCTCATATGAACAGAAATCAAATTTTGTGTTGGGATTAGGCATGAGGTGAGATCTCGGCAAAGAGCTCCAGCCCGGTAAGCGGGCTGGCTCGCCTCCATATGAACAGGCCCTTACTAATCTTCGTCAAACAGGACATCAGGAGTTGAAACTCCTCCAGCTCACAGTTGTGGATCTGTGACTTTCCTGGACTCTGATCAAGGCCTACCTTCATGCACTCCAAATGGAAGAAAATGTTTTCAGTATCATTCAACGTCTATTTCCAATGTTCAGAAAGATGGAAGAAATAACCTGTATGTCTGAATCTTAAAAATATCAGAAAATTCACGTTCAACTTGCTAAGCTCTTCGTTAGTCTCAGATTAGATGCCATGCAATAATTGCGATTATGTCTAAAATGACCTGCCAAACTCTTAATTGTTTCAATTGCAAACTCGTGGCATGTAATTTGAGACAGACAGCAGTTTTAGTTCTTATGGTTATTTGGCCTCCGGGTACTCTCGAGTACCGAATAAACAGGGGGGTGAGAATAATCGGGGGGGGAGTTGGAAATGGTTCGATATAACAATAATCGCGGGGCTGGAATAATCAGGGGGGTGCTTGGAGAAAGAGAAAATAGTCGTTTTCTTAGGTAAACGCGTATCTCTTATATATTTATGTGAACAGTGATGTTACTGATACATTTACTTTTGAACTCCGGCTTTGTTGAATGCACTTCTTGAGACTTTTTCTTGCGTTTATTCAGAAATTATGTTTACTATCATTTCATTTTTCCAAAAATTAATAAAAGGGGGATTGGAATAAGAGCGGTGGTGGGGTTGGAAAATTTTTCAAAAGTTAACAAGCGGGGGGGGGGGACGATTATTCGGTACTCGAGAGTAATCATCGTCTTTTGCTCATAGGGGAATCGTTCCAATTGTATTGTATAGTTGTACAGTATAGTAATCTTGTAAAGTATGTAGCGTAACTAGTAAATATTAAATCTATATTGTAATCTTTTAATGGATTAAAAAGCTCTTTCGACTGATACCTTTTTTGCAGTATATAGCAATGAAATGAAATTTCTCCACCAAAAACATTCGTAGTGCACAAAATCATTTCTTTGCACTTTAAAGGCACACTGTCGTCCTAGCAATTGGCTAGTTTTAATGTTGAAATCAAAAACAAAGCTCTGGCCTTTGGGTAATTACCAAGCCTTTATGCTCTTGGATCATGCTTTGTTTCGAGAATAAAGGAAATCAGATCATTGTCACCTTCATGAATTTCACTGTACAGTGAAATTACTGAACCTTGCCTACTTGATTGTCTTATTTATCCAATCAGTACCACGACAGTGTCCCTTTAACGATACTGGATCCTAGTGTCGTAAGCCTGGTTTCCAGACAGTAAAAAGTGGTGGGGCAAGTGCTGAAAGACGACTTTGCCAATGCTGAGACAGTCTTGCGGCATTTTTAATATGTGTACCTTGTACCGTGGCCGTGGCTGCCACTATTGCTCTACCGCGGTAGCGGTGACGTTAAAGTTTAATTTGGTTCAGCAATTCTGCCCTTATGATATCTCTGCAACAAAGTTATTTTGATGGAAACATACATCGTAGTCATCGGGTACGAGTCTGTAATCACGTCATAGTAATTATAAAACACATGACTCTAGCTAACACTTGGTTTTAAGCTATGCTCGAAACTTCGCTTTACTTCTTTCAATTGCATCAAAGTGCTCATATTTTACATTAGTTACTTGTTTGCGATTGTAACTAGCCTATCAAAAATGAGCAGATATGAAGCCATTTTACAACAGCGAGTTGGTGCTGACAAGGCTGAGATAAATGAAAACACTATTTGTGGCACATTTATCACGGTAAAGCAGTAGTCACAGCCATGACAAAGCCCCAGTCCAAAGCACTCTCTCAGCTCTGCCCCTGCTGCTTATGACTTTATGGAAAACCAAGTTTTAGAAGAATTGTAGATCTTGACTCCCAAATTTGCAGCTCCGTGTCAGTGGCAGTGAAGCGAGAGTCTCCTTGAACGGTTTGCAAGTGAAAGTCTTCAATCCTCACTTCTCTCCATTGGGTAGAGCAGGAGTGGTGGTTGGCCTGGGTGCCGGAACACTCGTTCGCTTTAAAGATTTCGACGTTTCGTCTGTCCTGCCGAATCAATTCACGATGGTCAACTGCAAATCATATAGCCGCATAAGCTCGCATTATTATCGACTGGATTCAGCGACTAACGGATACACGGAGAACGCATTTTGCTTGGCAGTTCATGATCCAGACCAAACTTATAAGAATTATGCGATATCTGCAACACTTTTCAACCAACGTGGATATTCAGGATCTCACACTTCAGGATCGCTTGGGTTGTTTTTCAATGCTCAAGATCATCATAATTTTGATTTCGTCTATTTCAGGTAAGTTACTTGTATGTACAGGGTGCGAAAGAATACTTGGTCTCCATTCATGTTTTCTTATAGCAATTAAGAACAAAAACCATGATTAAAACAGAACTAAAATTGCTTTCACCTTGCACAGTCTTTTGAAAGCGTGTATACGCTCGTGGAGAAATCCTCCATACTACCGTAAAAGCTCTTTTAAGCCCCCTTGGGGGGCTTATTAAACTTCGGACCTTCCAGAGGGGGGCTTATTAGAGAGGAGGGCTTTTTCACAAAATCAAGTGACAAAGATTTACTTGGTAGCTGTTCAGTTCTTTTATTCCATATTTTGTGGAATCTACACACAATTTTACGGCTCAAATACATAAATTCGACACAGTTTTTATCCCAAACCATACGAAAATAAACATACAAGGTTGTGTAGCTAAATAAATGGAAAATATTTGGTAGATTCTGAATTTTGTATAAGTGGCGGGGGGGGGGGTTAATAAATAGGGGGGCTTATTTCAAATTTTGACTCAGAGGGGAGGTGCTTATTAGAGATGGGGTGCTTGATAGAGTTTTTATGGTAATCTCTTGCTGTGTTCAGACTGCAAAAATATTTTGCAATCTGAACACTGTAAGGGATTAGCATGGCGGATTTCTGCACGAGCGGTTACGCGCTTTCAAAGCTTGTGCAATGTGAATGCAGCCTTACACTACGATGTTCATGGCGAGGAAGAATACGAGGTCATCGATTCCTCGCCTGACCACAGGTCATGTCATGACAGAAAATTTAAATGCAAAGAATAATGAGGGGGTGCTGTTTAAATGCCAAACCTTGAGCGATAGGACACCTAGTGAGTAGCAGTTTGAAACTTTAACTTTAACTTATTGTTTATGTCTTCTTCTTTGGAAAAACTTCAAATTTATGGTGTTCAGCAGCGAGAGCTGTCTTGGTTTAGGTCATACCTATCCAACCGTAAACAGTTCTGCAGTAGTTCTTGTGGTTCTAGTGAAATCAAGCAGCTACAGAAGCTTCAAAACCGAGCTGCCAGGATTGTTACGAATAGCAGCTTTGACTCCCCAAGCAGGCCACCTATCGAAAGGCTGGGCTGAAAGACCATTGAACAACTCATCAGCTACGAGTCGAAAATAGTGGTCTTCAAGTCACTCAATGAGCTGGCTCCGCTATACCTGAGTAGCCTCTTCAAAAGAAATTCACAATGCTCCACCCGCTGCCTTCGAAATACCGAGACTGACCTGAGGGTACCAAAGAAAACTTCTGTAAATGGTCAGAAATGTTTCTCTTTTAGGGGAGCAAAATTGTGGAATAGCCTTTCAGCTGAGTCAAAGCAGGCATCCTCCCTAAATAGCTTCAAAAAGTCTGTTTAGGGATAACTGCGGGGGTGTGGCCTGCGGCGGTGGTGCTGGTTGTCCTTGGGTGGCGGGCCGGCTCGTGGCGAATGGCCGTCATGGTTTTGATCGCTGTTCGCTCTGGGTTGTCGCGTCGTCTTGGGGCGGCTGGTGCTGACGCTGCGGGGTCTGCCCCCGTTAGAGAATTCGGATTCATTTTATTTTTCTCTCTTTTATTTTATTTTCAATATGTATATAAATAATTAATTCTTGTAAATAGGTTTTTAATATTATGGTTTCATAGTAATTAGCTTAGGGTAGTTTATCTGGTATTTTTGTAATTAATGTTTTTATCGGAGGGCCCCTTGAAAAACGGCTTTTGCCGAAGGGCTACCCTCCTTAAATATATGAAATGACTGAATGAATGAAATGAATGAATGAATGAATTTGTGTTTTTAACTTATTCTTACTTGGTATACAACCACCTTTCACTGTTTCGTAATTTTGAAATTTTTCGATAGTGAGCCACCTTAAGTGCAGAGTCACCTTAATTGTAAAGCTCTAAGCGGGAACAGATTTTTTGAAAAAGATAAGAAATTCATCGGTTACTAACTCGGTGCACTCACTCCAAGAATTTGATCTCAAAGAAATGCACCTCCACCTAAAGAGCCGTTTAGCCTTATTTTGAAAGCATTGAAATATATTCCATTTTCATCATTTTCGAGTGTTCACGCGAAGTCGTTTTCAAAATACGCCAAATATGCAAAATATGCCAAATATGCAAAATATGCCAAATATACCAGAGTTTTGTTTTCAATATCTACCGCTTTCAAAATGTGCCGGCAAAGAATGTGCCATTTTCGTACCGGGTGTCCCAAAAAAGCGAAACAGATTTAAAAATTGTAATACAAGCTTTTTTTAACTAAAAAATCAATAATTATTTTTCTCGAAATTTACAATAATCAGATTAAATTTTGAGATATTTTTCAGAATTTTAGGTGACCTGGTTGCAGAGTTATAAATCAACAAACTCAAAATTTGCTGTCATGGCAAAACCAGACCTCCCACAACTAGTGTAAAGCATAATGCAAAATTACAAGTGTGGCATTATCTGCAACTTTACAGGATTACAGACAAGCACATAATTTGATCAAGAAACTGTGACAAAAGAGACCCCTTAATGATTTGTGAGTTATCTAGTTTCGAGGGAGCTCTCAGTGTTCATTTCCAATTAAAAGCATAACTGTAAGAATGGCCTAGTCATTTTAAAAAATGCAACTTCGCCATGACTGAAATCTTCATACAAGTATTTGTTCAATGTTCATGAAACATTTACGCCTGCGTAAATGTACTTTAACGACAAGGCGATGCATGGATACTTCCTGTTAGTTCCCAGTCCTTCAGCAATTCTAAGGCGTGCTCTGCATGTTTGCTGAGGATCTAGAAATCAAGTTTTCATTGCCTTCCAAAAGGAAGGTCATATTCTGATTGATTTCAATAAACAAGCTCTTGATTCTGACAAGGGATAAGTCTGGTTATTGCGAAAGTACCTGCAACGCAGCTATGCTGATTTTGTCTATGGTTAGAGCATCGATTATCGTTGTCGGTTGTGCTGGAATCTTTTACGGGAAAGGCCGAAGTTAGGCTGACATCTGCGGATGTTGTGTTCAAGGCTTGTGCTATGGACGTTATTGGCTGTAAAAAGTCATGTATCCAGTGTATATCTTACCAAGAAACAGTTCAAATAGCAACAGAAGCGAGTTACGAAGTAGAGTAGCTGCATGCACTGTCAAATGTGGACTGACCGTTGTGTTGAAATTATAATTGAAATGGAACGGAAATCTTCCTGTCGTCATTTCAAGAATCGCAATGCAGAAGCACAGTGGTCTGAGAATGCGATGCTTGTGACCAGTTCTACACCAGTTCCACAACAAATAGAGCAACAGGGGATGGAATTACGAACCAAACAAGAGTTGTCGGTTAAGCAGTGCCACCAGAATTATCAGCGTTTTAGCTGACCATAACAATAGAGTTCTCAGTCAACTGCATATCCAAAAGCCAAGGTGAAACATTTAAAATACTATTACCTACACAATATGCTAGCAGAGAAATGTAAGCAGAAATGGAGCACTTGTGACCTCAGTTTGTTCACTGCTAAAGAAGCAACGGAAAGCTGTCCAGTTATTGATGAAATTTGCAGTAAGAAGTAGTGAAAAGTTCATTAGGGAGGGTCAAGCCCAACCCAATCAGCCAAAGTTGCAAGGGTGGTAGCATGTCCATTTTCAAATTTTTGGGTCAGTAGGCTAAAGTTCAAGTCTTAACTCAAGCTATATTTTATATACTAAAAGCCTCTACCCACCCCCCTTCTATACACACAACTGGCTACTAAGACGGTTCCCACTTTACTGTCTTGCCTGCACAGCTAAAGCTTACTTAGGGCAGTTTATATTAACCTTTCTGTTCATCAATTCCATGCAAGTTCAGGTCAGCCATAAAGCAAATTGATGCAATGCAAATGCAGTAGATATTCTTCCGTTCAGAAAAAGAGAAGTTTTTTGCATGCACAATAAGCATTTACCCCCCCCCCCCCACATATAGGCTCTTTAATCCCTGTCCCTACACCATGCAAAAAAAAAAGCTACCAGAAAAATGCCAAATTAAGATTTTTGGCCATTTTCCAAATCAGAATTATGCGAATGTAGGTTATATATATGCGATATATGGAAACATACAGTATGTCAATAATACTTGGATAAGATATTTTCAATGACAAATCAAATACTAAAAGGCTCCAAACTCCGTAATTGGATTCAGTTTATCTCAAGCAGCACTGAGTCCATTCTCCAGTAACAATAAAATAATTTTCACTCACTGGGTACTCTTCCTTTTCAGGCATAACCACCTCTATTTCAGGGTTCACCATTTTATCCAGGCATACAAGCAGTTTGGTTTCAAACTTCACACGAGTCTCAATGTTCAGTCACAAATATCAATTAATCCAACAAAAAAAAAATTGATCACGAATATCAGCTAGATCAAAATTTTTCGAAATCATTTGTGAAGTTAAGAAAAATAGTTATATGTCATACATAGACTTTCTATGGCAATATTAAAAGTAAAATGGTAAAGACAAAAAAAAAACGCGACATGAAAGGAAGGTGGTAATCTTCTGGATTGGATTCAGTATGAATCAAATAAGCCTTAATCCATCACCTAGTAACAATCAAGTTCATTTCATCCACATGGCACTCTGTTCAGGCCTAATTACTTCTATTGAAAGGTCAAACGTATCATTTCATTACAGGCTTGGTCTCAGTTGTTCCACAATGTAGTTGTAAATTTCTTTAAAGGACCCATGTAAATTCCTGTATCAATTTAGTGTTGTCACCGATCTCCTGCAGAGAGCAAGCAAAGTCTGCTGGTGTATCCAGGTCAAACTAAAACGTATTAAGCTTTAGTGCTACCAAGAACTGAACATTGAAATATGATAAAGCAAATCACAGCTCTCCAAAAAAAAAGTAGGGTCTTGTAGCGGGGCAGGGTTCCCTGGCTACAGTCCAAACAAGGCAGGGTGGTAGTTTTGGGCGTATCTTGGCGGTTAGGCCACCATACAAGAATGGTGGCAGATTAGTTATAACAATTCAATCTCTGAAAACAACAAAGTCCCATCTAGTCAACCATTTCACCTCAAAGTTCAGAGTCCAAACTGTGATTACCAAACATGACTCTGCAAATACCATTCATTCAAAGTCAAGCATTCTTCAGAACAATGAACTTACTTGTAGCATACAAATTTAATCAAAAGGAATTGTGATTCCTCATTTGCTTGTAATGAAATCAAATTAGCCGATACGACCCAGTTACTGCCACCCAATGCCTCATTATTCATGCCTCCTCTGTTCAAGTGAGCTAGTTCATATCACAGGAGCCACAGGCGTTAATGAAACATTTACGCCTGCGTAAATGTACTTTAACAACAAGGCGACGCATGGATACTTCCTGTTAGTTCCCAGTCCTTCAGCAATTCTAAGGCGTGCTCTGCATGTTTGCTGAGGATCTAGAAATCAAGTTTTCATTGCCTTCCAAAAGGAAGGTCATATTCTGATTGATTTCAATAAACCCCTTCCCCTCCCTCCCTCTTAGGTTTAATAAGCCATCGGGCAGCAGGTACTCTTGTCAGCAAGCCTTTAAGATTTCCTGCTGCCCCAAACATGGTCGTATCGTAGTTAGTTTGTGCAAATCGAATTTTTTCGGTTCATTCATGTAGATAATTGCCCCCTACAAAGAAAGCAAAGATAATGATAGTAATAGTTTGCACAACAAAATCCAATAATAAGCATGACCCTAGTTTAGTCAAGTGCCAAACCACATTTAAAAAAAAACAAACAAACAAAGTAAGTGCTGAAAGGCCCTCATTACCACAGTTTCTGCTGTTTGTTTGGGCCAACTTTCACCTCTCTATCAATCACAGAAGCCCCAAAAGTTGGGCGCAAAGAAAGAAACCTGTACAAGTTTGAAGAAAAAAATTTGGTTTGGGCCACTCTAGAAGTAAACTATACAAGAGTCCGAGGGAAGCAACCTGCCATACCACTTGAAATGCTTCTCAAAGTGGAAGACCAAAAATGTGTGTTAAAAAAGGAAGACTTCGAAGATGTACATAGAGGGCGTTAGACCTTCTTCTTGAAAATTAAATGTAGAAGTTGTTAATGGTAAAGGGAAGTCCCAAAAGTGTACACAAACAAGGAAGCCCTTGAAAATGAAATGTAGAAGTTGTTAATTGTAAAGGGGAAGTCCCCAAAGTGTATGCAAAGAAGGAAGTCCTTGAATATGAAGTTTGAAATTTGAAATTGAATTGAAATTTGATAAAAAAGGGAAGTCCAAAAAGTGTACACAAACAAGGAAGTCCTTGAAAAATTAAATGTAGAAGTTGTTAATTGTAAAGGGGAAGTCCCCAAAGTGTATGCAAACAAGGAAGTCCTTGAATATGAAGTTTTTGAAATTTGATTAAAAAGGGAAGTCCCAAAAGTGTACACAAACAAGGAGGTCCTTGAAAAATGAAATGTAGAAGTTGTTCAGGCAAAACAAGGAAGTCCTTGAATATGAAGTTGTTGAAATTTGATTAAAAAGGGAAGTCCCAAAAGTGTACACAAACAAGGAAGTCCTTGAAAAATGAAATGTAGAAGTTTTTAATTGTAAAGGGGGAGTCCCCAAAGTGTATGCAAAACAAGGAAGTCCTTGAATATGAAGTTGTTGAAATTTGATTAAAAAGGGAAGTCCCAAAAGTGTACACAAACAAGGAAGTCCTTGAAAAATGAAATGTAGAAGTTTTTAATTGTAAAGGGGGAGTCCCCAAAGTGTATGCAAAACAAGGAAGTCCTTGAATATGAAGTGGTTGAAATTTGATCAAAAAGGGAAGTCCCAAAAGTGTACACAAAAAAGGAAGTCCTTGAAAAATGAAATGTAGAAGTTTTTAATTGTAAAGGGGAAGTCCCCAAAGTGTATGCAAAACAAGGAAGTCCTTGAATATGAAGTTGTTGAAATTTGATCAAAAAGGGCGGTCCCAAAAGTGCACACGTGATTGTAATAGTTAATTAAAGGGGAAGTCCCCCAAAAACATTCAATATTTAATCAAAAGGGAAAATCCCAAAGAGCGTATGCGTAAACAAGGAAGTCCTTGGAATACATGTAGTCATCGTTAATTGAAAGGGGAAACCCCCAAAGCGTATGCGTAATTAATTAAAAGGGGGCAATCCCCAAAGAGCGTATGCGTAAACAAGGAAGTCCTTGAAATCCATTTAGACATCGTTAATTGAAAGGGGAAGTCCCCAAAGTGCTGCCTATTTAAAGAAGGGGAAGTCCCCAAAGAGCGTACGCGTAAAAGAAGGTAGCCCTTCCCAATTCAATGAAGAAATCACTAGTGGAAGATGCAACTAATCTACAATGAATAAAAGAAAAGAGTAATCTGGCAAGCATAAAGAAGTATCAATCGAGTGCAAATTCTCATCTGCAAACAATGTGGTATATGCCTGAGGAACTAACTTTCACGAGAAAAGAAAGTGTCAATGCACAAATCATTCAATCAGTCCAGTCAATTACCAAGCAAGTGAAGAAGCGGTTAGGCCACCATACAAGAATGGTGGCAGATTAGTTATAACAATTCAATCTCTGAAAACAACAAAGTCCCATCTAGTCAACCATTTCACCTCAAAGTTCAGAGTCCAAACTGTGATTACCAAACATGACTCTGCAAATACCATTCATTCAAAGTCAAGCATTCTTCAGAACAATGAACTTACTTGTAACATACAAATTTAATCAAAAGGAATTGTGATTCCTCATTTGCTTGTAATGAAATCAAATTAGCCGATACGACCCAGTTACTGCCACCCAATGCCTCATTATTCATGCCTCCTCTGTTCAAGTGAGCTAGTTCATATCACAGGAGCCACAGGCGTTAAATTAACTTTTGTGTTTGAGCGCTTGTCAGCAATCTTCGATAAGTGCTAAGATTGTCATTTTTAATAATTTGGCAATTTAATCAACTATTGCTAATGCAGCAGCTCTGGTTTCGACCTGGAAGCAAATTTGAACTTTGCTGATTTTTAATTTTACAACAAAGTCACCAAAAATACTGGAAAATATATCAAAATTTATTCTAATAGCTGTAGATTTCAAAAAAATAATTGTTTGCCAACAAGTATGAAACAGCTTCCGTTAGAATTATTCAAATCTGTCGCGTTTTCTTCTGGGACACCCGGTATAAACGAGACCTATCAGTCAAATTTTTCACCGTTTTCAAAATGTGCTGGCATGGCGTGAACGCAGTCTAGGTTTCTCGATGTGTCATTTTTTTATGGCCTGTAAGTACAGAAAACAAACTTTTTATCAGCCTCAGGTATATATTGATCATTTATAAAGGAGATCCAAAGAAAATTTCATGATAGATTTCATGGTCGAATGTTGGTGATTTTTAAATGGGGTAGTTTTTTAGAGCACCCGACATCATAAACAAAGCAGATCTACCTTTATCAAGGATCGTGGGATTAACCACTTATAGTCTTATTGCTTTTAACTATCACGATGATTTCGTATGGCCATGTTGAAAAAATGCACGTTATAATTGTGCAAAAGTTATGATTTTAAAAAGCAAGTGTTACTAACATGGTCAAGAAAGGTAATAGCTTTCAAATTCAATATTTCTAAGGCTAGTTTTCACGGAAAGCGATCTACAGAGGGAGTCAAATAGGTACCAGTTGCCTGAATTGGAATTGCTAAAAAAATGTGGAAAGCATTTTGAATATTACACAGTCACTCTTCTACCAAGTGACAAAATGTATCTTTTCAATTTTTCTCCAATGAATCGCTTATTAAGCAGCACTATCTTGACTCAGATATTGACTTGAAGGTGCCTCGCTTAATGCGTTTCTGACAGCCTAACAGGGGATCCAGAAGCCTCAGTAAAGACCCTAGTTTTGGCTTCTTTGGTTCCTTGTGATCCGGATTATCAAAAACTAACTGTGTAATTTGATACAGATTACATCGTAATTGCGGTCGGTCTGTCATTGTTGTGGTAGAAAATTATTTTATTATGAGAGAGCAGGTATGTCAGGCCCCGTTTACACTATACCGGATGGCTATCGTCGCGTCTCGTGGCGAGTGACCTCTATCGGAAAGGGCAACCGTTTACATTATACCGCATAGCTATCGTCGCGTCTTAAATTCCATGCCAGTTAGGCCTTGTGTTTACATCACGAGGAAGCAATCCAGCATTGTTTCTCAACCTTTTGTTTTTCAATTTTATTGTTTTTCATTGTTCTCAAAGACAAGAAATGTGGTTGCAAAATGAAACGTATCGGATAGCACCATTTACATCATGCCAAAACCATGCCAGAGTGATTCTCATATCACCTACGAAACGAACTGATTTTCGCTCCGATTTTTGGAGCGTCATGTATCGGATAGCTCTGTTGTGATGTAAACAGTACCCGTGTCCGATACGAAAGTTGTGGTGCGACGATAGCTATCTGGTATAGTGTAAACGGGGCCTCATTGGCTGCGGCTGGAAAAAGCGGTTTTTTCAAATCCTGCGCCGCTTCTAATGTAACAACAGCAGGTCGACAGCAACGATGGTATGATCTGTATCAAATTACATTACATTGCATCATCAAATTACACACAAACAAACATTACATACATACATGCAAATTACATTACATTACATTATCAAATCACACAGTTGCCTATTTCATAATCCAGATCATAGGAAACCAAAGAAACTGAGGCTCATGGAATCCTTGTGAAAGCCTTCGTTTTCTAAGAGAGTCCAGTTTTTGTGTTACAGAGCTGGATTACAAGGTAGCTGCTATACAACTGGTTTTGTTCAGAACTCAAAGGCCCAATGGAGCAATTCTAAGATTGGTTCATGCCCAGGAGGACCCTTTAAAGGTGGTATATGGAATAATGTGACAGTGAACGTGAGGGAAAATGATGTTTCTGTCTATTTAGATGGTACACATGTATTATCAACAAAGGGACATTTTCCTAGCAAGTAAGTAATGAAGTTTATTGAGTAGAAATAAAAGTAAAAAGGAGTAAAAAAAGTCCCTTGCGAAGTCTGAAGGGAGAGATCGATTTCAGCAAGGCAGGCTTCTAAAAATAACTGAACATGTTAGCTATTCAATCAAATGCCGCAAAATGTCATTGCTTATATACTCAGAGAGTAGTAGCCTTTCAAACGTCGGACCTTTTTTGACTCACCCGAGCTCTTATCCTCGACTCACTCTCTCACTCTTGCCCTTCTTTTGATGCTAAATGTCGAGATCTGCTTGCTGAAATTGTTCAATTAGTACGACCATTTATACAAATCAACGATTTTTCAAACGATTCTTCGACACAACTTTAGTTATGAGGTGATCAAGATCTTTCTAATGACTTGAACAGCAAAATACTCGAATGCACCATTTTCACAATGACGTCGTCAGTTCTCTTGAAATACATGTCCTGGAACATAATTAGCCTCAATGTCATGTGCATCTAAATACGAGAGGCGCTCATTGCTCTCAACAAAGCATGAAATATTATTGTATGCGTATTTGCAACATTCTAGATCGGGTGTAGATTTCTTGCTGTACAGAGAATCTCATCTTTTGCCTTCAATTGAGTTTGAATGTGAAATAGGCCCATTGACTTTGTGTTTCATTCACAAAACTGGTCAGTTTGATTAAGATCTTGTGCAACGTCATTACCAAACAACCACCAAGTCCCTTGACGTAAATATTCCTCTTCCTTGTAATTCTGCTTCACATTAGATTTCAAGCAGTTAACCATCTTCAACTTCACGAGCGAGTTACATTCGTGACTACATTTTTTATCTCCTTGAGACCCATGACCAAACATCTAATGTCAGACAGAGTCTAGCACAGTATTCATGTGTTTTTAAACCGTGAATAGTGTAGTTTATGTTAGCTTAATGTTGTGTGTCTATTTTAATTGGCCATAGGGTAATCATTATCTTTTCGCTCCTCATGGCTCGTCCCTGTAGTATAGTATAATATAGTATAGTATAGTATAGTATAGTATAGTATAGTATAGTATAGTATAGTATAGTATAGTATAGCATAGTATAGTATAGTATAGTATAGCATAGTATAGTATAGTATAGTATAGTAATAAGAATTCATATAGAAGAGAGTAATATTGTTCTTGTAATGGTTAATATGAAAAATCTCTTATTCTAAGGTCTAATTCTGTCCTAAACAACGCTACACTATTGCAGAAAACTAACTTGTGGTGCTTTGCAGCTTCCCTTGTTTATACGTACAGCTTGACAAATCAGTAGATGCCTCTTTATTTACCATCACGCACTTTGTACTGTTTCAGCTGTTTCATCGATTACTGACGGCAGCCTGTCCTCTTGATGAATGAAAATCAATTTGGTGAGGAGTTCTACTGCATGGGACTAGTGTAAGCTTTAAAGACTTAGTGATACATGAATTTCATTGCCACGAATCTGTTACATATATAGTGTAGTGTAGTGTAGTGTAGTGTAGTGTAGTGTAGTGTAGTGTAGTGTAGTGTAGCATAGTAAAATATAGCATAGTATAGTGTAGTATAGTATAGTATAGTATAGCATAGTATAGTAACTAGAGTTTGTATAACTATGGTGCTAGTCTATACCTATAGTATATTATACCATACCACACTATACCATACTATGCTACTATACTATACTATACTATACTATACTATACTATACTATAATATACTATGCTATACTATACCATACCCTACTATGTATATATAACATAACAGAACAAACGGAGACAGACTACTGATAAGTGTAAATGCAATTTTTCTTTTAGGCCAGTTGGTGGCGTTCTTCTAGCAAATGGAATATATGAACACGTTGCATCTTTCAAAGATTACAAAGTCACTCCAATTGAACCAAGTAACTTTGAGGCATTTGGCTGTACAGTAAACACTCAACTGACGAAACGTTATCAAACACTTGATGCTAAACACGGCAAATGGCCTGAAAGCACGTTTTGCAGAGCTTTTAATCGAAGGATGCTTCCAGGAAATTATTACTCGGTTTCTGCTGATTTGTTTATATTTGGATCAAAGGGTGATAAAGTCAGCGACGAATATGTTGGGTTGGCTTATAATGTCAGGGATCCTTCAAATTACGATTTCGTCTATCTCAGGTAGGAGGAATCGTTTGATTTTGAAGCTAGTCACAATGCAAAAAAACAGATGTAAGGAGGCAACCTTTTAACCAAAGATGTTACCATTCTTGCACAAAATGATGAAATTTCACCAGAGTTTTACATAGGGAACTTTTTGGGAAACAAACACTCTCCCATAATTTTCCAACAGGGAAATGGAAACTTCCGTTTCCCTTCAATTTCTTGAAAAATTTGTCACTTTTTCCGAAATTTCTCGTCAGAAACTATAGGGAAATTTGTTAAGTTTTGCTAGGTTTCAAAAGGGTGGTGATTCCATTTTTCAACTCGTTCACGGTTACAATGTCACAAATTCGTTGTAAAATTTTATAAACGATCGTTTTCTAAAATAAACATCACATAATTTCCCCCATTACTTTGGAAGATACAATGATTTAGCCTTCCAAGAAAATTTCTTGACCAGATCTCAAAATGTTTATCGAAGAAGTACAGAAGAGAACATAAAGTTTTTTTCAATCCATGATGTAACAGCCAACTATTTTTTAAAATGCTGAACCTATGCAATAAAATCGAGAAATCGACCTTCAATGCTATGTTGTGTCAAGCGTTGGGAAAGCCATTCAACTTTGAAAAATTGCTTACCCATTTTTAAAGCTCCACCAGGTAATATTCTTATTACGACAAGACATCATACTGGTCAAACTCTACGATGAAAGAAAAAGGATCATACTGCATTCACACTGACACAATTAAACCAGCTTTATTTAAACCAGGTAAATCCAACAAATCCAGTCATTTGATTCGTTAGTTTTAAATGACTGGATTTGTTGGATTGACCAATCAGAAGGCCCTATTCGAAAACCTGGTTTAATTTAAGCTGATTTAACTTGCACTGCATTCACACTGACACAATTAAACCAGCTTTATTTAAGCCGGTTTAAATTTCAACCAATCAAATGACTGGATTCGTTGGATTTGCCAATCAGAAGGCCCTATTCAAAAACCCGGTTTAATTTAAGCTGGTTTAACTTGCAGTGTGAAAGGGGCATTGCAGTGAGAATGGGGCATAAGTTATAAGGTCCATTTTCGATCAAGATGGCAGTAGTGAAGCACGCGTTTTTCATCGCTCTACTTTTGGTCATCTGTTTCCGAGTAAGAAAGGCTGCTTTCGTCTCCAGTGGTTGTTTATACTTAAGTCATGATGATGAAGATTCAAGTCGGCTGGGAGAGACATACATTTTATCTAGTTTATGGCAGTCAAGAGGTGGCAGATTCAACTTTGCTGTGAGGTGTTCAAACTCTACCCTCCTAGGCCTATTGTTGTTGTTGTGTGGAGACGTCGAACCTTGCCCGGGACCAATTCAAAATACCAGATTTAACCCGGAGCTGGAAAGACTTACTTCCAAAAAAGGAGTCAGGATACTTCACCAAAATGTGCGTGGCCTGTCGTCAAATTTTGACCATATTGTTGAGCTGTTGAAAAGTTTCCCGAATATGGATGTATTAACATTGAGTGAGACACACCTTCAACAGGGAAAAACGGACGAGGACCCTGAGGCTTTGTACTCCATACCTGGTTATTCGTTTGTAAACAAACCGAGAAAGTCAGGGAAAGGGGGTGGAGTAGCAGCGTATATCTCGGATAAATTAACCTTCAACAGGCGCCTCGATCTCGAAAATGACGAATTGGAATGTACTTGGGTGGAAATGAAACCAATAAAATCAAGCTCGTATTTAATTGGCGTTATTTATCGACCGCCAGATTCATCGAAACACCTGCCAAAAAATTTTAACAATTCTTTTGATGAAATGTTAAAAAAGTCATGTGAGTCGTCGTTGGAAACAATACTCATGGGAGATGTAAATGTGAATTATCTAGTCTCTGGGGATGGAAAAGATTTCAAGTCTATTATCAGCTCAAATGGTTTAAAGCAAATTATTCAAAAGGCAACCAGAATTTGCGACACCACAAAAACTCTCATTGACATTATTGCGACAAACAGCACTGCCACGATAATTCACCATGACGTAATACCAACAGGTATCGGAGATCATGACATGGTAGGATGCATCAGAAAGATAAATTCAACAAAATTCAAACCAAGGTTGATCAAGTGTCGAGACTACAGAAAGTACAACCCAATAGACCTGTCTGAGGATCTGAGAAAGCAAAACTGGTACCCTGTTCTAAATTCCCATAATGTAAACGAGGCTTGGAATAAAATGAAACATATTGTTGTGGAGGTTTTTGACAAGCATGCCCCTAGAATAATGAAGAAAGTTAAGGGGAAATTTGCACCCTGGCTAACTGATGACGTAAAAAAACTTATGAACGAAAGAGACAAGCTCCTCCGCAAGTCTCGGAAATCGCCACATGCTGAGTTTTATAAAACAGAGTATAAACAGAAGCGAAATGCGGTAAATATTGCTATAAGACGAGCAAAGGCATCATACTACAAAGATCTATTGCAGGAAAACTCAACCGGAGACCCAAACAAATTCTGGAAGACAGTAAAATCGATTTATCCAGGAAAAGCAAAGAGCTCTAGCAACAGCAAGGTATTTGAAATTGATGGAAAAGAATCAACGGACCAAACCGACATTTCAAATGGATTCTGTTCGTTTTTTATGAATATTGTTGCATCTTTGAAGCAAAAATCAATTTTGTTGAAGAATTTTGCATGGCAGTTTCCTGCTTCCATCACAAAGAAGACAGAGAGTGTGTTTAAATTTCAATTTGTAACAAATATGGACGTAGAGAAGATTATCAAATCCATAAAACGATCAAAAGCCACTGGAATTGATGATCTCCCCCCAGGTCTCATCAAAGATGCTGCTGACGTGCTTTCAGCACCACTTTCTTATGTAATAAATTTGTCCCTTGACACTGGCCAATTCCCACAGGAATGGAAAGCGGCTAAAATCATTCCCTTGCACAAGTCAGGATCGACAAAAAGCTTTGATAACTATAGACCAATTTCCGTACTACCTATAGTGTCAAAGGTAATAGAGAAGATTGTACACAAACAGTTGATGAACTTTTTAGACAAAAACAAACTACTTTCTACAAGGCAGTTTGGCTTCAGAGCAAAAATGTCAACAGAACTAGCAGCAACACTGCTGCTAGATGATATCAGAAGAAACGTGGACAAAGGGCAACTAGTCGGCGCTGTGTTTGTTGATCTTAGTAAAGCCTTTGACACCATCAGCCATTCCAAATTGTTGACCAAGCTTCCATCATATGGCATTGATGGCAAAGAACTTGCATGGTTTGAAGACTACTTGTTTAATCGGTCAGCACGAGTGAGCTACAACGATGTCCTATCGGAAGCTCAGCAGTTAAAATCTGGAGTTCCACAGGGGTCAATCCTTGGACCTCTACTCTTTGCTTTATTCTTTAACGACATAACCGATGTAATTGAGACAAACATTGTCAAATATGCTGATGATACGGTTATTTATTGGGCGGATAAGGATGTTACAAATTTGAGCAAAATTCTCACCAATGAAATGAGAAGGCTTGAAAAATGGATGGATGAGAATGAACTCATTCTAAATGCGAAAAAAGGAAAAACAGAGGTGTTGGTTTTTGGGACTGCCCAGCGTCTAAAGCGACAGAGTGAAGAAATATGTATTCAATACAAAGGGACCAAAATCAATGCTACAACTTCGTATAGATACTTGGGAGTGGAAATCGATTCAACTTTAAATTTAAACACCAACTTTGAACTTTGTTATAAACGAGCTTCTGGCAGACTACGCCTACTATCGAAGCTAAGATGTTTCTTGGATAGCACAACGGCTTGTAAACTTTATCGCTCTATGATTGTACCTGTTGTTACATATTGTGGAATTTTAAACCTGAAACTAACAACTGGTCAGTCGCGAAAGTTAGCTGCTCTTCATGAACGTGCAATACGAATAATTGTCACGAACTCAAAGGAATGCAGTGTTCTGTCACCTGAAAAATCGAATATAAAACGAGCATGTGTCCTGGTGCATAACATTTTGAATAATGATATATGTGATGCCTTGCAATGTCATATCACAACACATGAACACATCAAGACGACAAGAAACAACAAATGTTTAGCCACTTTGCCACGCATCAAAACTGAATATGGGCGAAAGGGATTTTATTACATGGGGGCAAAGTTATACAACGATTTGCCTATAAACGTAAGAACTGCTGAAAACAAAAAGGATTTTAATGAAAAACTAGAGCTATTTTTAAAAATGAAGTAGTTTTAATATACTAGGATTTTAAGAAAAGAAATCATCATGGACTGTTTTGCTGTCAATAGACTCTAAATGCGATATTTATTCAGAATTGTAAATTAGGTTTTAACATTTTCTTTTCTTTTCTTTTAAGCAGGACATGCATTGAAACCAGCAATACTTTTGTTGAAGCTTTTATCCTGTTGAAATATTCGTATTATTATCATCATCATTATTATTATTATTATTATTATTATTATTATTATTATTATTATTATTATTATTATTATTATATATATTATTGTCCCGTTCACATTGCTCCGTTTTGTACAAGTGTTCACACTAATCTGCAATAAAACGCTTCAAATTCAAATTATTTGAATGGATTTAAGCCCGAAACGTCGTATACCACAAAGCTCTGTTCATAGCGCAATTACTTATATTTTATTCGTTTATCTATAAACTATGGTTTTGGGAGAGATTTTTTCACGTTGCGTCAAGAAGTTTAGAAATTGTGATGCTCAAAAGTTTTTTGAAAATAATTCTTGAATTCTGGGAAAAGAAGAATGATACTCTAATTTTTAAAATATCGAATGTTTCAAATAATCCCAACAGCATAATTATAGCAAATAAGGTAAAAATGTTCTTTGTAGCCATTCAGTTCAAAGAAGTATGTCATTGAATTTTACACAAAGTTTTTAAAATATTAGAATCTATGCTAGCAATCATCGTTCATTGGCAAATTTTGATTTCTTATTAGTACACATCATAGAATTTTCGTGTCGCAAACATTTTTGATGTTGCGATGTCATAAAACTGTCAAGTTTCTCCGTACACTCATCTTGAAATTCTTAGTAGAATAAGGCTTTCTTGAACGCTATGTATATGATCTTTTCTTGATTGATCGAGAACTCACTCACGATGACTTTAATTTCTTCAAAACTTCTCATGTATTTTGACAATCTTGCAATGAGAAGAAAAACGTTGTAATTTTGCAATGATGAAGATCAATTCAAAAGCAAGCTGTAAAAGAAACAGCAGGAGATGACTCAGTGTAGCACGCTTGAATGTCATTCTGAAGGGTGGTGGTTTGAGTTACCGCCCTGTCAAACCTGCTAATGGAATGGCGAGATGTTCCAACTCTCTGTACTGCCACACTAAGGTCACGTTCACACATATCCACATCTTTCTGACAACATATCTATTTTATCCGTCTGAAAAAGATTCGCGTCTACACTTGGGACATTTTCAAGAAGATCCCGGTCTACACGAAACGCTGCGACATTCGAAACTCGATATTCGATAAAGAAGTTCGATATTCGATAACCATATTCGACATTCGAACTTCGATAAGAGAAAAAAATAAGCAAATTGCCTTCTCGTAATCCTCAAAGAACAGAGCGCATGCTCGGATATATAGCAAATCGATGGTGTGACGTCATTGTTTTTGAAAAGCTCCGTTGTCACCCGTCCACACGAGAACAGGAAAACAGTGTATTCAAAAAGATCCGCCCTTGAAAGCGTTTTCGACAAGCTTCGTTTTTGGCGACCGAAAGGGACGTCTCCATCTGGACGCGAACCTAAAACGGATGAAAAGGATGGCTTTCCAAAACATTCGGATACATGTGGATTAGACATGATTGCATATTCGTAGTTATCGCTATTGATAGACTAATGGACGGTCAAACTACGACTCATGTACTTTGACACTAAAATTTGCGATGAAGGTTTCCTTTATCGATTTCATAACTTGATATGGAAACCATAGCGACACTGTACGAACTCCAGGCAACGGTGGATGGGACTAAGTTGCCGGCTCAAACCTCCAATGTTAAAACAGCTCAGGGTTCAAGTTTTCAGTGATATTAGCCATAGCCATGAACAAAAGCCACAAGTATCCATACGAATGTTTCCTCAATCCAAAGATCAACAAACCTTTCACTGTGAACCAGGGGTTCCTCATTTTGAAGGCCAATTAGCTTCCATAAACGTCACCGCAGGATTGAGAATTTCCAACTGTCAAGGGTTGCTTGCCTGGCTTCTGAGACTACACTGCAGTCTAGTTCCAGAAGGCACATACGTAAACGTGTTTATCTCCATCTCAAATTTTTGTATCAAATTCCATAAGGCCTAGATTGAGCAAAAATATAAAAATGTCGTTCTTGTTGTTATCATTGTTGTTGTTGTTGCTATTATTGCGATACGTAGGACAATATCGTGAATCTACGTGTGGATGGGGGATATAGTTTGGTCACATTGAGAGGAAGGACAAGACACTGCATTGACAAGCTTAGGTTCTCAGTGTCATAAAACTACCCAATGCTAGGTAGAAATATAGAAAAAGACAATAAACGATTGCATCAAAGATGTTGGCGAGAGATTTTTTACCAAGATGTAAATATAAAGTGTTCGAATTACGAATCTTTATCGATTCTATAGGAGTTCGAATAAAGAACAGAATGCATCATGGTAAATAGTACCAAGCCATCTTCTTTAGTGCAGTTCTATTACCATCTGTACAATGTATTTCAAAGGATTCGATTTTGCAATCATGCTTATAGATTACCTTCACATGATGTCGGCAAATTTTGAGAACGGTGAAAAATGTGACAGCAGCAAAATTTTAGCTAGCATTCAGTAGGAAATTTGACTGTGAAAATCTCGTTGGAATCTGCCGATACCAAAGAAAGGTACCTGAACCTTGAGAATCGATCAGCCTCGCTTAGAACGCGTTGAAAAATGTTCTGTCTGCATCATTTCGAGTGTTTACACAATGCCTTTTTCAAAATGTGCTGGTTAGAATTTCGTTTCGTTTCATTTCGGCAAAAAAGTGACGTTTTCGTGTGAACGGGAGGCCTATCCATCACATATTCTACCGCTTTCAAAATAAACCAATGTGAACGCAGTGTGGTCACATTGAGAAGAAGGGCAAAGACATTGCTTTGATAAGCTTAGCTTCTCATGGTCCTAAAAATAACTTATGCTAAGTAGAAATATAGAAAACAAACGTAATTACCATTTGTGCAATCGATTGTAAAGAATTCGACTTTTTGCTATGCTTAGTTTCACTGACTTCACTATCTAACCCACTTTTAGAACAAAACAAAGACCATGTTACTATTTTGGTTACGTTCTTAATGGAGTTATCCAACAAAAAAGATCTCAACAAGGCGACTGTCCTGGGGCACCCCCAGAAAAAGGAACATGGTTCAAGTTAAGTGTAGCTGTGCGAAATCTGGTTGTAATTGTGGAATACAACAACAAGCATGTCGTAACGACGAAGCCGTATTTTCCAGCATACGGAAGAGGAGGTTATTGCTTAATACAAATTTTTCTCTCTTTTCTGTTTGTTTCGTTTTTCAATTTATTTTGAGTGGGCTTGTCAGGATCTCTAGCTACTGAAAGCTAATTTAGGCCCACTGTACATGCTGCATCCAGGCATGGGACCCCTAGTTTCACGTCCCTTCCGAATGACGACGAGGTGACTTGTGAGGTCAAGCCTCCGAGGTCACCCATCAGGAATTTGACCTCACTCGACCGAGCTTAACTTCAGTTTCCTGACGAAAACTGTTTAAGCCACTCGGCCACTCACCCCGTTTGCAAGCACATTATGCATGTTTAAGGGGCAAATCACCCCAACAAGTGCGTGCAGTTTCTTAAAAAGTACTCCAAAAATCATCTGAAGGTTGAAATATGATAGCCTGCGTTAGTTTCCTTCATAAATTTAGGTGCTGGATCCAAACTTCTTTTTTGGCAAATTAAAGTTTGACGATAGAGGGTACTTTCTACAATATTTCAGTTTTCAATCATTCGGATTTGTATCCTATTGTATCCCATTAAGCTAAAGGCTCACTAAGGGCCTGTTTACACGAGCCAGGGTTCTCATGAACTCAGCAGCCAGCCCGGGTCAACCTGCCTAGGCGGGTAACCCTTCTCGAGGGTAGGGTTGACCCGTTGAGGAGAGTTGGCTTTTTTTAGAATTTTACCATTTGAAGGCAGGTCAGCTCAACCCAGGGTCATGTAAACGCTTCAAATAGCCAACCCGGGGAAAATTGAACAAAAGGAACTATCATGAAAACAAAAGGCAATCAAAACGAGGCAACTTGCCACTTGCCAACTAATGCAACTCGCAGAGCTGCTCCGGGCTGGCTTTTTACCACGCGAAAGAGCTATGCCCTGGGCTCGTGTAAACAGCAATTTTTTCAATGAGGCAATTAGAGCTGACCCGGGGTGAATACTACCCCGAGGTTCGTGTAAACGGGGCCTAAGGTTGTCTGCGTTTTAGCGGACCAGCATTCAATATCGGCAAGTTATGTGTCATGGGGTAAGGGTTAGGGTCACAGTTAGGATTTGGAAAAGGAGATCTTGAGTGTCTAGAGTGCCATTTAAAAATAACCCATCCAAAACCCTTATTCTCAAATAACTATATTCTCAAAAAAGAGCGTTTTTAAAGTCTATGACCATAAAAATCCTTAATTTTTTTTTTACCCTTTGTAGCACCCCTACATTTTTAGTGAAAGTTCATAGGAATTAAGTTAGGGCCAGTAGAATGATTGGCTCAATACGTTCCTGAGAGATATGACATAAATCTGGTCCGCTAAAGTGCAGTCGTCTCCTCGCTAATGAGTAAACAATACATATCTTATTTCCACAGGCCAAATCTATTCACGCAAACCAAGGTTTCTCAGCCTTGAGAATGAGCATAACATTCTACAAAAGTGAAATTTTACGCTGAGAAGTGAAGTTCGACGACTAGCAACGATAAGTTTAAAACATTTCCTCGAAGTTTTTTCACAGCTTTAGAATAAAGAAGGTAATCCTGGAGAAGTGATAAAACATTTTTCTGCTGTGCATTGCTTTGCATTCTCAAAAGATTTATCTTGAGAGCAGTCGCTTTACATGAAAGATTTCGCCAAGTGGAAATTAGGCTTCAGACTATTTTCAGAAAGTTTGCACTTCTCTCTGTTTGTGATTTCACAACGAATACTTTTATCGTCTCCATCTCTTTCTCCAGGTGTCATCGTGTCAAATGGCGGAACCAACATGTTGACATTCCGTAATTTTGAAATGGATATAGTCAAGCCTCTTGAGTTTCAGATTGATCGATGCAGCGAGAAAACTCATAGCGCAAATGGTACTTTTGTCCTTGATGGAAATTACCACTCTTGGCCTGCCCATCTCTTTTGCTCCGCACTTTGGCGCAAGACCCTGAAAGATGTTAATAAAGTGTACACTGTTGAAGCAATGTTCTATAATTTGGACAGTTTCTATGGAAGAGATTGGGGTCAGCCTGGCCTCATGTTTAACGCAATTGATGCCAACAGTTTCAACTATCTTTACTTGAGGTAAGTGGGTGAGCAGTAGGACACTATGGCTACGTTTCCATTACTCCGTTTTCAAATGTCTCCGTTTTCATATCACTCCGTTTGCGGATGATCTTGAACCGTTTCCATTACTCCGTTTTCGCCAAGAGCGCCTTGTACGAAAACGGGGGTGTTTCCATTACTCCGTTTTCGTTCGTTTTCATTTCCTTTGTTCGCACTCGTTTTGAAACCGAGAATGTTGTATAGATTGTTGTTGTAGCGTTTTCGAATGACTCCGTTTTGGTGTTTCCATTGAAAACGATGCATTTTCAGATGTCTCTGTTTTCAAATCACTCCACTTTGATCAGCGTTTTCAAATGTCTCCGTTTTCGATCGTTTTCAATGGAAACACCAACCCAAAAATGGAGACATTCCACTCCGTTTTCATACGAAAACGGAGTAATGGAAACGGGGCCTATATCGATGAATTTAACGTGTATTCATGTAATGTAATCATCTGTGTCTACAGAAGTGATTACAGTCAACTCTGGGTCTGATGTTCAATGAATTTGATACCAACAGTTTCAACCATTCGAAGGCAGGAATACCACAATACAACGCAAAAGAAATGACGATAATCATTTGGATTAAATATTGATTATATATTGTATATAAGAGCTGATATTTCGCCTCGGCATACGAGGCTTCCTCTGCGTTGTATTGTGGTGTTCCTGCCTTCGAATACTTTCACTCGTTCTTCGCTGCAAGCATCTATCTACCAGCATAATGAATGCCATCTAAAAAGAAGCTTAGCATCAGCGAGCTTAGCATCTTTCGTTCAAGGAAGATCCGACGCAAAGCCTGCCATCGTGGCTTTTCCCTTCCTTTTTCTCGATACAATTCTAGTTTCAGCTATGTTTTCTAGCGGTGAATGCTGGAGCATGGACATTACAGGCTGTCCCAAAAAATTGTGCCCGTTTTGTGTAGATGCTACGGAGAAGATTTATTTCAGCTTCAGCGCAGCGTCTAGGACCTAATTTGACTATATCTGACAAATGGTTGCTGATTTATGGCAAAGAAAAAGCAAAATAAATGGCTGGTTCCAAAACGGCACTTCTATTGCTTAGCTTTCCAGCAATATCAAAATTTAGTAAATTCTCAAAGACAAGGTTCTAACGCTGTATTGAACTTTTTCTAAATTTTTGAAAAGAGTTAAAGAGCCATAGCTAATCGTGATCCTTTTTGGCCCCAAAGTTGACATTCGTTTTATCTGAAAGTCCTTTTTGGCTTAAATTCCCTTCGCCTAGCTTTTCATTCGGCGCACAAAGGATCATGGTAAGCAATGGGTCTTTAATGGTGTCGCTTTATTTATAAGACAACACGATCAATCCTTTTCACAAATATGGAGTAAATATTCTTAGCAGAGGGCATGCAAGCTGAAGTACAGACGCGGTATATGGTGAAGTGAAGTTGCGTTTTTCAGCGCCAAGCGCTGGGATCGCAGAAATAGAGCAGACCTAATCGAGTCCGCGACCCCGTGTCATGACGCTCAAGTGGTGGGGCTCTACCGGGATTCGAACCCACTCCGCCTGACTATTCTGGCTGCAGTGTCAGAGGACTACACCACGGCGCCAGAACACCTTCAATAACAGCACAGGCTTGAATCTGAGATCAAATTTAGAACCGAGTGTAAAATGTTATTGTCTAACTCTTGAACTGAAAAGATCGAAGGGAAATTTATGTGGTTTGTCATAATTCCAGGGAGCAGTTGTGATATCATCATTGGTTCAGGTTTGCAATACCTTGGAAGTAGACAAAATCGACTAGGGTTTGTTTACATCTATTTCAAGTCATGTTATCAATCACTTGTCAAAACATCTCTTGATTTCTCTAACATATTTCGTGCCATTCCAATTTCTGCCATGAGTGCAAAAAGGAGGATACACGTATCTGTTATAAGAAACTGCTCATCTCTTAGATCGCCACAGAAGTAAGAAAATTCAGTAACGAGAAAAGATGACGTAAGAAACTCTCATTTTTATAAAGGGATCCTTAACATATTTTTACTTTATTTCCACTTGTTTCTTGTATCATGTTACTTGCAAGGTAGTTGATTATAGTCAAAACATTGGAAAGGCTTCAAAAAACCTTTCAATTTGTTTTTGAGTGGGCTTGACAGGACTTCTAGCTACTGAAAGCTAATTTAGGCCCACTGTGCATGCCGCATCTAGGCACGGGACCCCTAGTTTAACGTCCCTTCCGAAGGACGGCGAGGTGAGTTGCGAGGTCAGGCCTCAGTGATCACCCATCCAAAATCTGACCTCACTCGACCAAGCTTAACTTCAGTCACCTGACGAAGACTGTTGAAAAGTTCTTGATGTACCAGGTAGTGGACATGAAGATTGTTATGGAACCTTTAAGAAACTCGTAAGAAACTCTGAGTACTCAAATTCAGATAGTTTTAAGAAACTTCCAGTACTGGCCCAAATTCTTAGTTTCTTATAAAACAAATACGTGTAATACTTATACTTCCAAAGGGTATGTAAACTTCCAGTACTGGCCCAAATTCTTAGTTTCTTATAAAACAAATACGTGTAATACTTATACTTCCAAAGGGTATGGTCACATGACTTGAAATCGGTAAAACAAACCTTAGCCGATTGCTCGATTGCTGTTAGTTTAAGCTGTAACGTCATCAAGTTGCTTAGTAGTAAACCATAATAGCTACAGACTTTTGCTTGCTACCATTTTGCAGACCTTCAGAAACGGACTATTTTTCCTATTGGTAAATTTTGACTTTCCTCAATCAATTTACAGTTTATGGTGCTCTTAATTGTTGTTAGAGCTTCCGATACCACCTCTCGTACATCCTTTCATTAAGCATCAAAAACACAATAATTTCAAAAGTAATGGTGATATCGAAAATGCTCTTTTTGAAGTATTGACAAACGATCAAAAGTTCCCATCAATCTACCGGGTGAGCCACAAAACAGTTCCCACTTTTGAGGATTCACAGCACCGAGATTACCTCACAGACTTGAATAAATCCTAGTTAAAGCCAAAAGATCAAAGAAAGAATTCTTGTGATTTTTCTCACTGTCTTAAAAGCACTAGAAATGTAGGTAAAAACGAATTAAAAAAAAATTTCATGGCTGCAAAGTGACTGAAAAATGGCCTACAACATTGATCAAACCATAAAAGACTCCTGGCACAGATCAATAAAGACATTGCAATAGTTCATGAGTTAGAGATATCCACTGCAGACTGCACATTTATCACCATAGGACAGAAAATCTGTTTGAACATTGATGTCATATAATTCTTGGGAGAGGTGAAACGCCCATTGCGTATTGTTCAGTATAAAGAGGGTCCTTACAATTTGACCAATGTTTTAGACCCTTTTTCAGTCATTTTGCGACCATGAAATTCATTTAAATTAAAGTTACCGGTACTTCCAGTGCTGGTAAGAGGACGAGAAAAATCACAAAAATACTTCGAACTATCGGTTTCTAACTATAATTCAAATAATTGAAATCGATGAAGTACTCTTGCTGCTATGAATTTTCAAGAGCGGGAAAATTTTTCTGGCTCACCCGGTATTCAAATGAAAGAATTAGGCATTGACATTTACAAATTCAGTCTTAGAGTTTTGCAAAGATTGGAGCCCCTGGCTTTCTAACTACCAAAGAATTTACTTCTAGGAGATGAAATAAACGTTACATACTTGCCCGAGGATAAAATCTATATTTCTAACAAAAATACACCTAGATTTGGCTAAAATTCCCAGGTCAGACTGAATAATCAAATCCCACAGGTCATGAAAATGTTATCCAGTAGCCTATGATATGTTTAGGAGTCTATAAATTCATGAATTGTCTAAATTATCTGGCTCTCAAAATATTTTTTCAAGAGGGATGGATCTACTCAGAGGAGAAACAAAATAAACCTCAGATACCACACATCTAGTGGTCTGATATGTTTATAAGTTTATGTCTTCATGCATTGGTAAAATTTTGTTGCTCTCCAAATATCATTTAAAAGACGTATACATTGTCTCAGAAGAGAAACAAAGCAAACTTTGAGACATTAGTGAGACTTGCCAAAAACCTGTTCCTTCCAACCGTCCAACCGTTCGTTTCATGACATATAGTGATTCTGCCATTCATAATTGATTTTTATTTATTTAGGCACGGTAGCCCAGTCAGTCCAAAAGAACTGCTTTTCAGGGGGCCGTGGCAGAAACATTTACAAAAAGAAGATAGATACTACGAAATAGAAATGGTCATCACAGTTAGTTTTTGATTCTTCTCTTAAAGCTATTCCAACGTTCCGTGCGAGAAACAGAGGGGACCTTTCTCTCTTTTCTCCTTATGCCTTCACGGAATGCTAGTGGTGGATCCCGGAGCAACCGCAATGGGGACCGCCCGTCGGACTGACGGAACAGACTTGGGGCAAGTCGAGACACTACTCTGTGTCCCATAAAATAACAGATACAAAATCATCGACAACAACATTATTGTCATGTTTTCATGTTTTACAAGCCAAGATTGTTCTTAAATTCTAAACAGTGGGCTAATTATTATTAATCATTAATCATTAATTATGCTAATCAGTTATAAATCAAAACTTACAGTGAGACTATCAGAAGTTGCTTCTGATCAACGTCTTATTGAGAATTATGGGATTTTTAATGATATAGTGAGCCAATTGCTGGAAAAGCATGCACCCCTGAAAAAGAAGCATGTGAGAGAAAATGATGGTCCTTTAATGAATAAAACCCTCCGTAAAGCCATAATGCGCAGGTCTCATTTGAGAAAGAAATACAATGAAAACAAAAATGATTCCAATTTAAAGTTGTATAAGAAGCAGAGAAATCAATGTGTTAAGCTCCTGCGGAAAGCGAAAATGAGTTATTACAAAAATTGTGACACCACCATCGTTAATGATAATCGCAAATTTTGGCGGACGATAAAACCTCTATTTTCTGACAAGGTACAGGTTCCTAGAAGTTTAACACTGCTTGAAAATAACAACTTAATATCAAATGATGAGGAAGTTGCTGAGGTGTTTAATAACTATTTTGCGAATATTACTAATGCATTGGGTATTAAGGAAATCACAGAGAATATTTCGTCTGTGTCTGGACTAGTTGACCGTATAGATATTGCTATCAAAAAATTTAGTTTGCATCCAAGCATTATAAGAATTCAGTCCAATACGAAATATACTGAAAGATTTAGCTTCAGTGAGGCATCCATTCAGCAAGTTGTTTCGCAACTGGCACGGTTAGATCCAAAGAAATCTTCGCCTGTTGGTGAAATCCCGGCTAAAATCTTAAAAGAGTACCCAGATATATTTGCGCAAAATCTATGTAACCTCTTCAATCAAAGTGTTGCTCATAGCACATTTCCATTGGAACTAAAAGCCGGAGAGATAACATCACTCTTTAAAAAGGATGGCGCTTCTCTGAAGAAGAATTTCAGGCCGATCACTGTGCTCCCTGCAGTATCAAAAGTTTTTGAGCGACTGATGCACTCCCAGCTAATGCAATTTGCAGACTCATTTCTCTCCATATTGCTGTGCGGTTTTCGAAGAGGACTCTCTACACAAATTCGCTTTGGCGTTTTCTATAAAAAGTCAAAATGGGATTAGACAACAAAAAATTTGCGGGTGCAATTTTAATGGATCAGTCAAAAGCCTTTGACTGTTTGAATCATGAACTGCTGATTGCCAAACTCGATGCATATGGCTTGGACAGATCTGCACTTGAATTTATCTATAGTTATCTGTCAGCAAGGAAACAGCGTGTAAAGGTAAATGGATCTTTCAGCAATTGGCGTGAAACAAATCTTGGTGTTCCACAAGTCTCCGTTCTGGGACCACTTTTATTCATCATATATATAAATGACATGCTCTATCTGATGGAGGATGCCGAAATTTGCAATTACGCTGACGATACCACTATTTACGTTGCGAGTGATAAGATAGATGATGTTGTGCGAAGATCAGAGGATGGCGTTGCAGCCATCTTAAACTGGTTTCCTAATAACTATATGAAACTTAACAAAGAAAAATGCCACGTAATCATTTTGGGTGGAATGCATGACGATATACGAGTGAAAATTGGTACGTCTGTGATCAAAGAGACAAAGGAGCAAATGCTCTTAGGAATCAACATAGACAATAAACTAACATTTAAGTCCCACGTTGAAACGCTCTGTAAGAAGGATCCCAAAAATTACATGCTCTGGCTAGTATTGCGAATTATATGGAAATTGAACAGCTTGCATTATTGATGAATGCGTTCATCATGTCATATTTTAGTTATTGCCCATTGGTATGGATGTTTCATGATAGGAACATAAATAAAAAAATCAATAAGATACGAGAAAGAGCCTTACGTGTCATATATAAAGAAAATCACTCAGATTTTGAAACTCTACTCGTGAATTGAAATTCGGCATCTGTCCATCAGAGAAATCTGCGGTTTCTTCTAACTGAAATGTATAAAACAAAATCAGGAAACGCCCTTAGCTTTATGAAGGGGATTTTCACAGAAAAGGTTCCTTCCTATGAGCTGAGGGATGGCGGAAACATATGTTTACCAAAAGTTAAAACAATGAGGTTTGGAACAGAAACTGTGCGGTTCCTCGGGCAGAAGCTCTGGAGGACACTACCTGCCGACATAAAGGAATCTGAATCTCTTTCAGTTTTTAAAAGAAAAATTAAAACGTGCACGGTTAGTTGTGACTGCAGACTATGCAAGCGATATGTGGAAAATTTAGGGTACATTTGATTTAGTAGAAAATTTAGGGTACAGTTAATTTCTTTTTTATTTTATAATTGTAGTTGGCCTAAATTAGCACCTTTTGCTATTTGTATATTGTTAGCCAACGTTAAATAGATTGAAAAAAAAGAAAAAAAATCATGTAACAACGTTTTGACAGTTTTCGATATTACAGCATGGGTATTGGAGACACGATTTAGGTGTTGATCGTGTCCAAAATACCTGGCCTAAATGTTACCAAATAAATAAATGTATTTCGTTACCTTTCTTGTCTTCAATTCATTGTTTATCTACTCTTTCTTGATGTGGAGCTGATGGCTTGCTCTCGACAATTTGAAATGGGCTTAAAGTTCACACTGTATAGCGCTCTGAAAATTATGACCTGAGAACTAGTCCCCAGATCAACGTGGCTTCCAAAGGACTCATCCTGAAAATTAGGAATTGGAGATTGAATTGAAGACAAGAAGGTAAAGAAATACATTTATTCATTAAGGAACGTTTAGGCCAGGTATTGTGGACACGATCAACACCCAAAGTGTGTCCACAATTGCCATGATAACATTAATGAGGCCGGTGTGAAATTCCATGACCTACTTCCTTGAACTACTGGGTGAGTCAAAAATGGCCTGCCGTTTGAAAGGTAACTGCTCCCTGAGTATATGAGGAATGATATCTCACAATAGCTGATTGAATAGCTAACGTGTTCAATTACCTGTGGAACTCTTTCTGGCTGAAATCGGTCACTCCGTTAAGATTTTACAAGGGATTTCAGAAAAAATGTTCTTTCGAGAACCTTAGAAACGTGCTAAGATTACGAGCAAATATCACGAGCTAAAATAGTTCAGTACCCTTAGGGGATTGAGAATAGTCTTCCCCTATTATGAATAACAGGGAGATTCTATTTTCTCAAGAGGACGAATAACATGAACACATCCAAATGAACAAGGGCAGATTTTGTAATAAAATAGCATCAGTCGCTTGAGTTCACACCTCAATTCAAAGCAATCAGCGAATACAGACAGAGGACATTCCCTCAACCGGAAATGAAAAACAAACGAAGCCGTAAAGTTGCCCTGAAACCAGTACGGTAAATTCTGACTTGGTGCGGGTAAAGGGAGGCTTTTAAGAGAAGTTATGCGCTTAAGACGAAAGAAGAAGTGTAAATCTAAAGTTCTGTCTTGCAGATTTGACTCAGGAGCTGAGGAGTAACTTTTTACATTTGAGCAATGAATATGCAGTAATTGTAATGCCCTCTGCTCGGCTTCTGAATCACGTAAACAAAATCCGCGGGACAGAACTTGAGATTTACCCCTCTTCTTTGGTCATAAGCACATAACTTATCTTAAAAGCCTACCTTTGCCTGCATCAAGCGAGAGTTTGCCATACTGGTTTCTGGGCAACTTTGCGGCTTTGTTTGTTTTGAATTTCTGGTTGCGAGAATTTCTTTGGTCTGCGTCCGCTAATCGCTTTGAAGTGAGGTGTGAACCCAAGCAACTGATACTATTGTATCACAAAATCTGCCATTGTTGAACAAAGGGCAATCGTGCTTGTAGTTTTCACTGGTTTTTGCAGGTTTTCGAAAGGGGTTTCTCGAAAAAATCTCCAATTTGGACGGGATGGCGTGGCCGATTAAAGCCGGGTAAATTATTGAACCTAACTGAACCTATCGGGAAAGAAACAAGACAGTTTTCAATATCATTACTCTGATATTCAGGGACAGCTTTTTCCAAACGCCTAGCCATTCCATTGACTCACCGGGTAGAAATGTTCAAAAGATGTGTCAAAACGGTTGGTTTTTACACAATTTGTTTTGGTTTAAATTTCAGAATTCACAACAAGAGGAATTGCTATCAATTTGGTTCAGTTATAAATGGTAGGATTTTTGAGTCACAACAACACTCAGGCACTTGTGGTGCAATGAGACCTAAACATGGTGCATGGTTTCGCCTCACGCTCGAAGTTTCCCCGAACAACCAAGTCCGTTTTATGATCGATGACGTCTACATCTCAAGCTACAATGCAGCGTTACCATGGCATCCAAGAGGAGGAGCTTTGGTACCCAATGGATTTTCCAACTCAGTTATGTTCAGACAATTTAAATTGGCCGTCAAAAGTTGAGAAGTTTTTGAATAACGACAAAGTTTTTTATACTAAATTAAGAGGCTTTTGTGTAGAATGTATGATAGAGTTAGCCCCAACAAACAACGGATTGTATGAAAGGTCAACATTGGTTTGCAGTGAGCTTCAGAAGGCACGCTGTCGTGGATTCGATTGGCTCGTTGAGATGTTGAAATTGCTAACAAAAGATCTGGCATTTAAATAATCATTGTGACTTTATGCTCTTGGATCATGCCCTTTTTGGGGAATAAAGTGAGTGAGTTATTGAAGCATCCCAAATTGTCTTCAATTTGAAAATATTAGCTATCCAATCAGCACCACGAGACTGTGCACTTAACAGGATCGATTCGGGAACAGGTTATGCAGCTTTGCAGCTTTGCATCAGAGCTTTGACAGCAGTTGATCACAGAAACAAGTTTTTAATGGCTTTCAACTAGCATTTGGCAAACACAAAAATTTTTTGTCCAGGAACAAGATCTTCTGTTTTAGTACGATGCAAATATCTGCTCCGCAACCCTACTCTTGCCTTTTACAAGCAAATAAATGCAGTGGAGCAAACAATGAAGAACACTTAGAACTTTTAGCAAATTCTGTGTAATGCTGCATGTCAAATAACGACTGTGCTTGCTGCAGAGATTACAATATTGTATTAGTCTGGCAAGAACGAAAATATCTTTTGCAACACAAAAGCGTCAGTTGCTTTTGACTGACACCTGATCGCATTGAAAGGTAGGGGTCGTAGGGGCTGACGGTTTGCGGCTTCCAGCCTTTTCGGAAACGGCTTTACGGTTCTTGGCCTCAAAATGACCGTTTTACGGCTCCTTTCTTTCTGAGCGGTTTGCAGATATTGTTCGATAAATTTTGCTCGAGAAGTCCAATTCAAACAAAATTGGAGGTAAAGCTACGAATATTTGTCGAATACAATATGACTTTAGGGGAAATCCTACAAATTTTCACCCTTTGCACCGGATTGAGGCATTAGAACTACGTTTCTCCTCATTAGGTCACAAAAATGACAAGAAGGCAGTCGTCTGTAACAAAGAACCGTGGTGATATATGCATAAAAAGGAAAATTGGTGTATGGTTTCAGCTGAATTTAAAGCCGGTTTTACGATTTTCCTGAAATGTCTTGGCGGTTTTACGGTTTTGGTACCCTCTACGAGCCCAACAAAAAGGACTTCCTCTGAAACAGTAATTCCAAACAAACAAACCCGTTTTTTGTGCGTTCCAGAAATGATATTCAAACAGCAGACATAAACATGTATGCAAATTAATATCTAAATATCTGCCTTTGGTATTTCATTCGAGTGGTTCAGAAGCCGGTTGGGAGGCGACCAATTCTTCTACGGGGTGACCCAAAATGTGTACGCCGTTTCAAGGCTACTGTGAAGGAGTAATTAGTCCAACGTCTGCGTCTTTCAAATTTGTGCATAGAAGAGACCTCTCAACTTAGAGTTTGGCACCGAGTTTGAGTAAATCTGACAAGCAATTGCTGATCCATGGAGGAAGAGAGTCGAAATCACAGGCTGTTTTACAAGAATGTTTCATAACATTGTTTCACTGGGAAGATTGCACCTCCGTTCTCATCCTTATAACTTGAATTTTAGCATTTAATAGACCATGGGTATTGTGGAAACGATTTGGGTATTGATCGTGTCCACAATACCTAGCCTAAATGCTCCTTAATTAATTAATTTTATTTCTTTACTTTGCTTGTCTTCATTTCATTGTGTATTTTCACTTTCTTCATTGGAAGCCGACGGCTTGCTCTCAACAATTTGAAACTGGCCTAAAGTCCACGTTCTGAAAGTTAAGACCGGAGAACTAGTTCCCAGATTGATGCGGCCTCCCCCCAATCCAGAATGTGAAGATAAACAATGAAATGAAGAAAAGCAAGGTAACGAAATACATTCATTCATTTAAGGAACGTTTTGGCCAGGTATTGTGGACTCTATCAGCACCCAAATCGTGTCAACAATACCTCTGAATAGACATATTGTACCCTATTCACACTGCAGGTTAAACCAATTTAAAACTAAACCAGGTTCTCGAATGGAGCCTTCTAATTGGGCAATCCAGCAAATGCGATGAATTTCATTGGTAGAGTTTAACCTGATTTGGTAAAGCTGGTTTAACTGTGTCAGTGTGAATGCGGTAGTAATCTTCACAATTACGTCAGGAAACACATTTTGAAGTAATGACATGGGCAATAATGCACTGTGTTTGTTGCTGGGAGATTAAAGTTGTTACCTCAATATCAACATAGTTTTCTTCGTTTTTTCCCCTTTGGCCCGGGCCTAACCAGTGCTAGAAATCAAATTCGAATGGCTCCTGCGCGTCTGAACTGTTGGCTCCTGCACAGCGTTGGTCCTCATTTCAAACTGCGAAAGGAAGTTGAATTTATCATTTTGCATAGATTTTAGCTTTTCCAGTCATCTTGCATCTCAATTAGAGTTCCTAGATTCGAGCCCATTGCTATTACTCAAGTCAGTTCTGTATCAAGAAAGCAATTTTCAATCATTTTGCGGACAATGCCCCTCTGTTTTGAGCAAAGACCTTGTTTTTAACAGCTCCGTTTTATCAAAGAGAAGCGAAGAGAGACATGTCCGCTGTTGAAGCAAGTATAGAGAACCAGAAAAGGAGAATCCTTGAGTTTGCAAAAACTGCTGTTGATAGCGGGAAATTCTAACATAAAGGTTTTGAAAAAATACTTTTTCAAACGGACAACCAAGTAGTAATAAGAACGCAGTAGTGGAGACAGGTGCAAGCGTAGTACCCAAGGTACTTATTATTTCATGTTTGAATGCTGTTAGCTCAAAATGTAACTAAAGTCTGTCTTAAATTTAATGTCATGTGAAATTTACGAAAACGCAAAATGACTCATGCAAACACTTCAGTCATCATTATTCGAGAGCATTTTCACATGGCATCTAATTTGAGACACATCATACATTAAAATGTAGGTAATTTTATAGTGTCACTGTATTTATAAGCAATTTTTGTCATAAAAATGTACTGAAATTGATCTATTCTTTTGGTGATTCTTTTCTTTGGCTTATACTACATTGGAAGGACAGAGCAGAAACTGCGTAAAATGCAGTCATCGAGCATTCTGAAATAAGGAAGTGTTTGGATAGATTAGGTTTTTGGAAATGATAAGTCAAGAGTTTAAAGGGAATACAAAGACCAGCAGCGTTTGCCATCGTTTGTTTTTGTTTTTGTGAATTTCGTGCAGTCAGTTATTCTGGAAGCTGGTCTTTGGCCCTTTAAGGTTTTGTTGGAATCGTTGCAAGCTTTTCGTCCGTCAAAGACCACATCAGTAGAAGTGGTCATGCCAGTTCCCTCGATGATTTCAGCATCATAGCTAGGGCCTCTAGGGAGTTTGACTTACTAATCTTTGAGAGTTTACTAATTGCACGAGATCGGCCATCATTGAATTCCCAACAGTCGTCAGTTCCACTCGGCCTTTTTTAATTTTTTAGTTTTTCCCCCTGGTACAAATCTGCTCGGTGTTTTTCCTTTTTGATAATTAAATTGCATAAGTTAAAGTGTTTTGCATCTATCTTGATAATACATGTTGATTATAAATAGCTTGTTTACTCTGAGTTTCATGGGTTGATAATGAATCATGGTTGATTCGAAATGTTCCGAAAATATAATGAGAGTCGAATATTTTAGGTCTTTTGCCCATTACTATTTACCACTGGATTTGTCATTTAAGGCGTATTCTTTTGGGTATCTGAAGTCTGCGAAGTCTTTTGAAAACGGTAGGCTGAGAAAAATTTCGGTTACCAAAAGAATGAGAATTCTGAAAACGGTAGAGTTGGCAGACTTCGCAGAGAAAAATGCCAAAAGAATGGGAATCCTGAAAAAATGAAATTCAAATGTTGTTGTTCGACCGAACGAATTGAAATCATTGCAATACAATGTACTGTTAATATGTCAATCCCAAGAGAAGAGAATCTGCAAAGTGTCATTATTTTTTCGAATTTTTTTGAAAACTTTTTCATTCACGAAACAATGCTCTCTTTGATCTTTCAAAAGTTTGCCAGCTTCAGGAGCAGAAGGTTTCCTAAGCCTCGGATCTATACCGTTTTCAGAAGAGCCCAAAAGAATTCGTCAAAAATCTCTCGGAAGTCTACCGAAAACAGAATGACCAAAAGAATGGGATTTCACAAAAAGCGATTTGAAGTCTGCGAAGTCTACCGTTTTCGGTAGTAGGGCACCAAAAGAATAGGATTTTATCTTCTACCAACTCTACCGTTTTCAGAAGATGCCCAAAAGAATTCGCCAAAAATCTCTCGGAAGTCTACCGAAAACAGAATGACCAAAAGAATGGGATTTCACAAAAAGCGATTTGAAGTCTGCGAAGTCTACCGTTTTCGGTAGTAGGGCACCAAAAGAATAGGATTTTATCTTCTACCAACTCTACCGTTTTCAGAAGATGCCCAAAAGAATACGCCCATAATCAATTACAAACATGATTGTCGTCTTTACCCTCGTTCTACGATTCTTAACAAAGTTGTGCCTTCCTCCTGACACGCTCTTTATGGTCCAAGGAACAAAAATTAAATGTTCCCAAATTTAGGGATCTGTTGCAAGGAGCTAGGTGAGGTTAAAGTCACGAGTTTTGGCGCATGGGTGAGTGGCCGAGTGGCTTAAACAGTCTTGCGGGGTGAGTGGCCGAGTGGCTTAAACAGTCTTCGTCAGGTGACTGAAGTTAAGCTTGGTCGAGTGAGGTCAGATTTCGGATGGGTGACCACTGAGGCCTGACCTCGCAACTCACCTCGCCGTCCTTCGGAAGGGACGTTAAACTAGGGGTCCCGTGCCTGGATGCGGCATGCACAGTGGGCCTAAATTAGCTTTCAGTAGCTAGAAATCCTGACAAGCCCACTCAAAACAAATTGAAAACAAAACATGGGTACGCAGTTTCTAATCAGTTCATTGGAAGGACAATTTGACGTTAAAGCGCAGTGAATGCTCGTAGTTACAATAAAACAGAAACAACTTCGGCGTCAAGAAATTCCAACAACCAATTTAGTGAAAATCTATCTGACGTCATTTGAAGCTGGCCGAAAATTCTTCATGTCCAAAGGCACTCTCCCTTGCAGATGCTATTTCTGTGGCAACGAAGGAAGGAGGGAAAAGAAGACCAAATGTGTTCCTTCCCTAATATAGCATCTGCGAAGGAGAGTTGTCCAGCAGGACAAACACACGTTACATGTGTATAATCCGTAACACGCAAACAATGTTACAATACAATCTGCTACCTTTTTGCCACCAAGACACAAAGCGATTTGAGATTCAAGACAAGCGGAATTCTATGCCCAGCTGGCAAGCCGAAAAGGTTGCTCTGAAACCCAGGTAGCTACTTCACTCGTTGTGCTTTCCAGAAATGGTTTTTAAGAGCAAACATGAGAATGTATCGAGAGAATAAGGCATCTACCACAGGCATTTTATTTCTTTCGTTCAGAAGCCAGGCAGCAAATGTTTAAATACTCACAGAAGATACGAGAATTGAATCGCCTATCAATCTGCTCCTGAACAAAAGAAATAAAATGCTTGAAACATTTCGTTTGTCTTTTGCTGTTAGCTCATGTTTCCACACAAAACCACTCCTGGAACGAAGAACGGTCGAACTTTTCACCGGAGCTTCAGAACAACATTTGCGGCCTGCTTTGCTTTCGTTTATAATTTGATCTATGAGGCATAAAGTAGCAGATCCTACATTAACATTATCTGTCCTTTTCGTAACACAAATCTTTGCAATAAAGAAGAGGAATTGCACTGCTAACAAACAAGGGCAGATTTTTGTAATACAATAGCATCAATTGCTTTGATTCACACCTCAATTCAAAGCAATTAACGATTTCAGACAAAGGAAATTCTCTCAACCAGTAATTCAAAACAAACAGCCGTAAGATTGCCCTCAAACCAGTAGGGAAAACTCTCATCTGGTGCGGGCGAAGGATGGTTTTAAGAATAAAGTTATGTGCTTACAATGAAAGAAGAAGGGCAAATCTAAAGTTCTGTCGGGCGAATTTTGTTTACTTGATTCAGAAGCCGAGCATTAGACATAACAATTTTTGCATATTTAGTGCTCAAAATGTTAACAATTACTGCTCACCCCCTGTATCAAATAAACAAAATCCGCCAGAGAGAACTTTAGATTAACCCTTCTTCTCTCGTTATAAGCATATCACTTCTCCTAGAAACCTCCCTTCGCCCGCACCAGATGAGAGTTTTCTCTACTGGTTTCGGGGCAACTTAGCGGCTATGTTTGTTTTGAATTACTGGTTGAGAGAATTTCCTTTGTCTGAAATCGCTAATGGCTTTGAATTGAGGTGTGAATCAAAGCAACTGATGCTATTGTATTACAAACTCTGCCCTTATTCTGCTATCACCAAAAGTCCGCGGGTGTGAGCAAAATGGCCAGTGATGCATGCTGATATTGTAAAACGATGCTTACTAATGCTCTAAAGTTGATTGAGATTTGACAACTCCTAATTTTGTTTCATTTGCTCAATTTGATCAACTATTGCTCATTCAGTAATGCATTTCTACACTTTAAGAAAATACTTCATTTGTTTTGCTAGGGTAAGTAGCCTGTGCCCCAGACCACTTTCCGAAGTGGTCTGGGACACAGGCTAAGGGCAAGCAGATCGAGAGATATAAGTTTAAAGCCTTTTTTACCCGCCCTCTATCGTGTTGACTCTGTGGTTTCATCAAACGAAAATAACAAAATAAGATACTGTCGGGTGCCTAATGCAGAGGGGCTTAGTAAAGGGGGTCTGGGAATCTTTTAAATGAATTAATAAAGGAGGTGGGTGCTAATAAACGGGAGGTTGATAAACAAGAACGTACATCACTTTTATACTTTCGACAAAAAGAGAAAAAAACATTCCAATCAATTAACGAGAACAGTGCAAATATTTCTTGTCTTTCGAATGAAAAGCTGTATAAACATCATAGTGAGCTTTGGGAGGGCTTGAAAATTGAGAAACGTCTCCCCTTGGCACTCGAGAATATTTTCCAATTCATTAGAGGTTTGGGTTTCTAGTCTAGTTTATCCTTTAGGTTACTTTATCATAGACTGTCGAATCTCAAAAACCAAATTACCATGCAACCAAGAATCTTGAAGGAATGATTTAATTAAAAGATGATTCTGTAAAAGTTGAACAACAAAGAGTCTGGTCGCACGGCTTAACTTTTATCACCGTGATTGGTTTGCTTAAATAGAAATTCAATTCTTTGATCGCCAAGAAATTAAGAATGTCAGTACAGGGATATATTAATCTAGGGAGCAGTAATCTTCAATCCTGGATATCGGGTTGATGATCTTTGACAGGGGCATGAAACTGTTTTCCGTTATTTCGTGGGCAAAGGAAAATATCAAGAGAAATTTTTATGAGGTGCGGAAAAATTTTCCTTCCAAAACATCAAAAGAACTTTCAGAAAGAAAAATTAGTAGCATCTAGGACCGCAGATAAGTTTACTTTGTGAAAAATGACGCGACCAAGGTTTGTTTACTTTCACTAATTTGGATAATTTCGTCAGCTTAGCTGGATTCTTTGGCCACCTTTACTGGATCACTCGAGTAGTCTTTATTGGATTGTTTGGTTATCGGCCACCTTTGTTGGATTGTTTGGCTACTTATGTTGGATTATTGGATCATTTGACTATCTTTGCCCGATCATTTGGCCACCTTTGTAGGATTGTTTGCTCACCTGTGTTGGATTCTTTTGCCACATTCGTTAGATTGCTTCACCAGCTTTGTTGGATAATTTGGCCACCTTCATCGGATCATTTGGCCAGCTTTTTTGGATTGTTCGGCTACATTCGTTGGACTATTGGTTAGCTATTTTGGATTGCTTGGCAACATTGTTGGATCACTTGGCCACCTTTGTTGGATCATTTGGCCAAATTTGTTGGATTATTAGGCAACATTTGTTGCATTGTTTCGCTACCTTTGCTGGATCCTTTGGCAACCTTTGTCAGATCATTTGGCCACCTTTTTTGGACTGGTTGGCTACTTTGTCCTCGATTATTCAACTTCCTTGCTTGGATCATTTGGCTATCTTTTTTGGATGTTTTTTGCTTCCTCTTTTGGATTGTTTGAATAATTTCTTTGGATCATTAGGCTACCACTGCTGGATTGTTTGGCAACATTTTTAAAATCATTTGGCCACCTTAGTTGGACCACTTGGTCACCTTTGTTGGATCATGTGGCTTTCTCTGTTGGATCATTTGGCCACAATTTTTTGGATTGTTTGGTTACCTTTGCTGGATCATTTGGCCATCTTTATCGGATAATTTGGCCACCTTTGTTGGGTTGTTCATCCACCTGTGTTGCACTGTTTGGCCACATTTGTTGGGTCATTTGGTCACCTTTTTGGATCGTTTGGCTATCTTTGTTAGATTGTTTGGCTACCTTTATTAGATTGGTTGGCAACATTTGTTAGATTGCTTGGCCACCTTTGTTGGATCATTTGGCTGTCCTTGTTGGAGCGCCTGGCTACCTATGTTAGATTTTTGGGTAACATTTGTTGGATTGTCTGGCACCTTTGTTGGATCATTTGGCCAGATTTTTTCGACTGTTTGGCCATCTTTGTTGAAGTATTTGGCCGCCTTTTTTGGATAATTTAGCTATCTTTGCTGCATTGTTCGGCTAATTTTGGTGGATTAGTTGGTCACCTTAATTCGATCTATTGGCTACCATTTCCATATTGTTTGGCTATTTTTATTGGATTATTTGGCCACCGTTATTGCATTATTTGGCCACATTTGATGGATTGCTAGGCCAACTTTGTTGAATCATTTGGCTATATTTTTTGGATCTGTATGACCACCTTTGTTGAACTGTTTGGCCACCTTTGTTGGATCATTTGGGCACGTTTATTACACATTTATTCGCCCACCTTTGTTGAAAATTTTGGCAGATTTTAAGCTTGACTCTCAGCAAATATTAGTTCAAGCAACAGGTTGGCCAAACAGTTCATCAAATGGGCGAAATGATTCAAAGCGGCGAATGTAGACATATGTGTCGGGTTATTTGGTAAGGGCTCTACTAAAGCTGTTTCAGGAGATTTTACGTTGAAGACTCAACGTTTGAATTATGCTCATACTAACAGTTTTTGTGTGGTGCAGGAAAATACAAATCTCCAAGTCTTAAAAGTACATACCGAGCTTGCGAGGTCAGTGCATTAAGACCGAGAGCTTCATGTACAACGAAAAAACCGGTAAGTATGAGATTGTTACCTGATAGCTTCTAATTTTGACTTGTATCATTAGTTTAACACATTCTGTTACTGTCATATCGCTTGAGTCGCTTGTAAACCTAACAGGCCTAAAGCGGTGGCTGTGACGACAAAAACGCGTCCCTGTATTGTATCATACGAGGCTACGGGAAACCCGCGGGAAAGTGCGATTAACCAACAAGAGTAACGGGATTCTGCATTGCCTTGTTTTTGAAACTTAAATGTCATGTGAAAACCCGCTTATAATGCAATCAACGGGTTTCCAAAAGCTATTTGCGTTTTCACACACTTGACCTAACATCTAATTTTGAGACAGACTTCAGTTTCAACCCTTGTATAAATGTTTTGGAATATGTACCTGTAATCAGAAACATAGCCAAAAGAACACTTTTTTCTTGTCTGATAGTAGAGATAATATCATCGAGAACGGAGATACTACCGACGAGATACTTAATCAAATAGAGTTTTGTTGAAGTTCCCAATGGTCAGATAAGAACGCCTTTTGGGGAAGAAAGAACTTCAAAAATGTGGAATGGAGTTATTTTTTACTCTTATCTTTTACCTTACAAATGCCTAGATAAGAGCGTAAAACCCAAACAAAGTATAGGAGAAACTGAATGACTATCCCTCATTTGATCTACGAAGTTTTTTTCAATTTATTTATAGTTGGCGCTACATAACTATGTACAGTAAATATAAAAAACAAATAGCTAATCGAAGCCAACTGCTAAAATTAATACATCCAATAGATATACATACAAGATAAAATGAATCTATATACTAAGATGCGTCATAGGAATGACCCGAAACCTTTTGTCTTCCTGTTGTTTCCCCTCTCAGCACTGTAAACAGCATAAGTCAGAAACTGCTCCAAGGGGGATGCAGTGAGAGGGCAAGTTTTTCTGGGGAGCATTGGGCTAAAAAGAGACAGTAGCTCATGTCTTCTCAAACTTTTATTAGATTAGTACGGCTTCTTTTCCCATGCGTTCGTAGGTTTAAGAGGTTCACGGATTCTGTTCCATACCGAGGTGAGCTTTAAGGGGGACTAGAATTAGCGAGTTCTCTTAAGAGCATAGGGGTGAATGAAAACAAAAGCCACCTATCATCTCAGGAAATCGGTTCCAGCTAAGATATCATTGGCAATTAAAAAATACAAGCCAGTGGCTGTGATACGAAACCCTGGAAGACATCCACAAGTTACGAACCAACCTTGGATGCACTCATCCTCCTAAATATCAGCGGAAAAAACTATGTGCAAACCTGAAGTTGAGAAGAAATTCTTCAAAGACGACGGTGGCAAATGGATATTAAGTATCCAAAATAGCCAATGTGTTTAGGGATTTTTCAGGCTCCTGTTCACTCCAGTTATTCGAGGGAGGGGGTATGTTTAGCAGCAACCAAAATATTACCAATGCTATTCTTTTCTGTTACTTGATGCTGCTCAATATGCTTAAAACAGCACATATATTAGGATAATTGCTTTCGAGGCAATATCTATGAATCTAAGCCCTGAATGTGACATGAATTTAAAAGGTTGAACAAAGAAAGTCAGTCAAATACCCAGGGGGCACTCGACACACACACATACGGGGGCAGTCAGTCCAAGAGATTTTAAAGCAACCCTTAAATATTAGTTCAGCTTAATTGAAACCCAAAAATATCAGCTCTTTTTATGTTATTGTATACTAAGAACCTGTGAATGAACATGATAGATCATGAAACAATGCAGATTAAGGTCAGAATGGCCTTTTAAGAAACTCAGAAATATCATTTGAACAATATTTTATGGAGTAGCGTTGCGTCTAAATGCTAATGGCTAATTTTCATGGTCTTTGTCAGCTTTATGCGCTGTTTTCTCTTTCCCTTTCTGTTTTTTGTCATTCCCTTTCTGTTTATTCCATTCCCTTTGCCTAATTAACAACATCTTCCTATTCCCTTTGCCAAATTCTCATCCCCTTTATCCTTATCATCATTCTCTTTGTTTAATTACAACATTTCTAATTCCCTTTGTCAATTCTCTTTGCCTTTGCGAAATTATATTGGTCTTGCATTTCTTATTCCATTTGGCCATTGCTTTTCTCTTTGGCATTCCCTTTCTGTTTGTGTTGATGGCCTCTCTCTCTCTCTCTCTTTTATCATTACATGATGCATTGCGGCATGGTATGATGCATTGCGGCATGGTATGATGCACTGGGATTTTTAGCGCGAAATTTTAGCCGAATCAACAAACATGGAAGGAACGGCCTCGGTTTCGATGCTCAACATGTGTACGTCGATTCTCGGTTCAGTTTGGTTTAGTGCAAGAATACCTACTATGGCAAATTAGTGGCGGATTTAGGAGGGCAGATGAGGGCAACTGCCCCCCTTCACAATGAAAACTTTGGCACCCCCTTTTTGGCAAGAACAGCGCCCTTATCCTAACCCACAAGCACACTTTTTTCAGAGTTTCGTTCTGAATGCAGGAAACATATAAACTAAGGTGTTATTCAGTAGAAAAACCAGAGAATTTTCTCGAAAAACGGCCCAAAAATTTTCGCGCTTCTTTGGCGTGCTCACTTTCCATCATGTTTTTGCCACACCTCTCTAAGTTGCACCCCCTTCAACTTCGGTCTGGATCCGCCTCTGTGGCAAATCACTGCCAGTAGATTCGTGACAGGCTTGCAAGGGCTATGACTGATCCTGGTGAAGCTTTTGTGGGATTTATCGATACTGCTCAGGATGTTTCGGGGAGCTTTCAAACACTGATGCTGAGACTGTTGACCCTGACTTTTTGGAAACTCTTCACTTCGCCTTGAGGATATACAATCTCCCTCCCGCTTTCCTGATTAGCAGTCTTTCACCTTCAGTCGCCAGTTGAGTTATTCGTGTTTTCGCTTCTCTTACTGACTCATTTGTCGAAGACATGCCGGACTACCGTTCAAATTTCGTCTCACTAAAGGGAGACAGTCGAAACTTAGGCCGATTCTTCCACGTGTGTTGATTCGGCTAAAATTTAACGCCAAAAATCACAATGCATCAAACCTTGCCGCGATGCATCATACCATGCCGCAATGCTTCATGTAATGATAGAAGAGAGAGAGAGAGAGGCCATCAACACCAACAGAAAGGGAATGCCAAAGAGAAAGGCAATGGCCAAATGGAATAAGAAATGCACATAAGAAAGACCATTATAATTTGGCAAAGGGAAAGAGAATTGACAAAGGGAATTAGAAATGCTGTCATTAGACAAAGAGAATGATGATAAGGATAAAGGGGATGATAACAAGTATAAAGGGAAATGAGAATTTGGCAAAGGGAAGAGGAAAATGTTGTTAATTAGACAAAGGGAATAGAATAAACAGAAAGGGAATGACAAAAAACAGAAAGGGAAAGAGAAAACAGCGCATAAAGCTGACAAAGACCATGAAGATTAACCATTAGCATTTAGACGCAAACGACACTCCATAATATTTGATGCCAAAAAATATTATGAACATAAGCATAAATCTAATGATATCCAATTTGATTAGAAGCAAAAAATTTCAAGGAAGTGCCTCATTTTATTGTTTTAATCATGATACTGGTAATCATGGCAATCATAACTTGTTTCTTCTTATTGTCGTAGCAACAGAAACAATAGAGCAACTTGATTTGATCGAGTGATTGTGATCGTTTGCATCGAAAGTTTTATGATCATAGCAGCTTTTACTATGAGCGATAGCACACCCAGTGTGTAGCAGTTTGAGATTTATAACAGAAGCGAGCCGCCTTAACTTATTGCCTTTGTTTGTGTTTAAACTTATTTCACTTGGCATACAGCCACCTTTCATTTGCTTAAGGTTAACGTGGCTCTGAACTTAAGGTGGCTCACTACCGAAAAATTTCAAAATTATGAAACAGTGAAATGTGGCTGTATACCAAGTAAAAATAAGTTCAAAACACAAAAAAACAATAAGTTAAGGTGGCTCGCTTCTGTTATAAATTTCAAACTGCTACACACTGGGTGTCCTATCGCTCATACTTTTACAGCGAAAAATAGAGGAGAGTGGAATCCGCCCCCTCCGGAACTCTCAGATAAGGTCGGGTTAAAGAGTGGGGGTACATGAGAAAGAGTAAGGATACAACTAGGGAGTGGTGAAAAGAGCAGTGATGAATCTCAAGAGTGGAAATTGAACAATTGTCTAGCATATATATGAACGGCCACTTCGTAGATCGAGCCTTAACGAAACCGTTATGACAATGGTTTGCCCACATAAAGAGGTTAACAGCTACAAATGCCAACAGGCAAATTCCTCCTTAAGAAATTACTAGGTACGACGGTGGGCCAGCGCGGCGCCGCAGGCGCAACGTGGCAAGCATAGTAAGATATAAAATACATGGCATAGAATTTAAAAACCAAATTTAAAACGTAGCATTATAAAAATCCGAGCTGTTTACAGTCCAAAATTCTGGCTCTGGTATGTCATGGTATCACAAAAATCCAAGTTGTGGTATTTAAGTACTACATAATCTGCAAGTGCAGTCAGCGCCATTCCAGCTTTTAATTTCTTTCTTAAACTCATTAATAGACTGAGCATTCCTTGTGTGCTGAGCATTCCTTATTGGCTGTTCGCCATTTTGCGCGGTAACTCCGTTTTGCCTTGGGTAAACGGCCCCGGCATTCAAAATTCGACTTAAAACCATATTCTTTACCTATTTCGACCATCATTTGCAATTTATTTCTAAAATTCGAAGGATAAGAAGTCTTTTCATTTTCGAAGCTGCGGTGAAAGTTTCTCCAATTTGCAACTTAGGCCTATTCCCCCCCCCCAAACAAACCGAGCTTATTATCACATTAAACATACTTACCAACCCCAGATTATTGTTCAAATTCCTTCAAAAAGGTTTTTAAAAAGGTCCTCAAAGTGTTTGTCCTTAGTTTCTCGAATTATCTTCTGCAGAATTGGATCTAGAGCAACGGCCGTTTTCCGTTGATTAGCGTTGCCTAGGAAACCCTAAAATCCATAATGGCTGCTAATGCACCTATATTCTGCGCGCATTGGATCGAAGTGTACCAGGGTGTTCATTCGGCTTCGTGATCAGCGTATGACGTAAGAACACCGTAGGAACGAGGTAGCTTGATCTCGACATTGCTTTGAAAAGAAAGGAAGTGCTGTTTTTGAATCAACCATTCAGCTGCCTTACCGGTTCCATAGATCAGCAAGAAATTGTGTGAATGACTCAAACAAGGTCACAAACGTTAAGTTAAAGCATGTTCTATGCGGCTGTAAAAAAACAGGACAACTGAAAGTATAGCCCCTTTAATGCATCCACGCAAATATGGCATGATTTTCAGCGGATACTCTATAATTCTACTTGTATCACTTTCACTCCTACCCATGTCGACTGAATAATGTGAAAGCTGCCGTTTAAAACATAAAAAAGACATTATCGCGTGACACTTTACAAAGAAACATTCTCGAAGATATGGTAATTGGTATCTAAGTTGATTCTGATTAATTCTAACTAGTGAAGAAAATTGTAATTTCATTGCATAGTTTTAATACAGAGATTAAATTGCGTGACAGTTTAAAGAATGCTTCTGGACGATAATGTAACTGACGGACTTTCAAGACTTGATTTTGATAAGACTGATGTACACATCGTTAAAAACAAAGACGAACATTCGTGACCATTTCAAGAAAAATGCTTTCAAACGATGGTTATATCAAAAGGTTTCGAAGTTTTAACTTCTTTCTGCTGCTGTTAGTGTCACGTCAACCTTCATGATAACTTGAGACGAACCTTGTGCTTGAAATTAGTCAAAATTACCTGCGGGCTTGACGGGTTTTTTTTAGTTTCTTTGATCTTTTTGTGGCTACGCAGTCTTTTCAGCTTCTATTTTCATAATAGATTTGTGGACAATGTCAAGGCGGCTCTTCCTAGATTTAGAGATCAGCTGCCATCATCAGACCTCGGAGTCATCTTGAACAAACTGAACAAAGCCGTCTTCAAATAACGTTACTTTAAGTCCTTGAATAAACCTCCGGGAGCTATTTCGTAGGAAAGGCATTTAGGAGAGGGGCTTATTTAAAGTGGGGCTACGCCAGGGGCTTATTGACAATATGGTAGATACGTTATGAAAATGCCATTCTATAGCTAATAAAGTTGCTGAGGAAAGCGAACTAGAATTAACTGAAAATGAGTGATAACCGAACGGGCGTAGGGGAGATAACAATTAGGGGGCTGTCCGCTAAGAAATCCATTGTTTAAGAAAGGCTGATTTTCTTCTCGATTATGGCCGATTTTTGCAAACTTTTCCATCATTGGGGGGGGGGCTGCCGCTTCTTAGTCTCCTGTCTTCTACAACTATGGCGATAAAAATCGTCATCAAACGTTTCCCGAAGAGTTACACATCTCTCGGAAGTTTCTGTGGGAAATTCTTGCGGACAGAGCAGGAATTTCGTGAGTGACGTCATTGAGCAATCGAAGATGTGGAAGGTTTTGGATACACAAGCTTTTTGAAATGTTAAATCATTTCAAGAGTTTGAGGCCCAAGAAAGAAAATATCCAGTGTTGTCTCATTTCTTGATCTGTTGCAGGGGGCTTGGGTCGCTCAAAAGTTACAAGTTTCTGCGCATGCGTGCGCAGTTTCCACTCTGTCCTAGTTTTTGGTTGTTCATTGTGCTTATCGGTGGCTTTTTCAAAAGTGCGTCAAATGTGGGTTTTCTTGAGCTTGAACAATCTCTGTTCTTTTGAACGGGGGTAGTTTAATCGATGATTGATCAAAGTAGTTTTGCTCATCTGTTATTACACTTCCAATCAGTTAGAATGGGCGAATGGGTATAACAGAGTCACAATGGCTTTGAACGTAGCTAGGTTTGCTCTAATAGGATTAGTCGCACTGTTCACTGAACATACCTGTCGAAAGTCATCCAATGACTTTGATACTACATCGAAATCTGCAGTAGGAGTTGAACATCAATCTAGCTTTGATGAAGCCTCTAAAAAGACAAGAAAGAAAAAGTTGGATACAGTTTTAAGTCTGCTTCAGAATCTTTATTCACAGGTGAACACACTGGAAAAGCGGATAAAAGAAATTGAGAAGCAACAGTCTGAAATTGATCTATCATTGTTATGCAGCAAAACAAGTATGTATGCGACATTTTATCAATTAACAAAGTCAAAGCTTTTAGCAAGACTTTCTACAACATTGAATATTTCAGTTTCAGTTTCGCTTTTGCTTCGCCAGATGTGTTATCACAATCGTCTGAAGTCAAGGTTTGTAAAATTATTTCCGATGAGATGAAAGCAGGTTTCTTGAAATGTTCAGATTTTCGGTACTCAGAGTTGATTACGAATTTCGTGAAGGCTTCTTCTAGCAGTGTCTCTCAAGTAAGAAACAACTTTTTCATACTCAGGGCTGATGCGTTTCTTTTTAAGATGAAATAAACTTATGAATAAGGGTAAAGTTTCTATCACAAAATTAGTTACGATGGATAGTCGAACTTCAGAACCATGATTGTGATATAAAGATATACATTTTGAATTTTATCTGTAAATTTTCACTTCCAGGAAGGTGATTTTTGCTTTTATTTTGCATAGAAAATTTTTGTTTTTCAACTGAATGGGCACAGTTCAGTCCAAGCGGAAAGCTAAAAAATTCAAAAGTTTCAATACAAATTTTATTAAACAAGAGATAAGCATTTTTAAGAGATGAACCGCAGCCTCTTACTAGAAAATGGGGTATTATTTTGAAATCAGGGTCCGTGTTTCTTAAATTTGCATTTCTTTATTGCAGGACTTTACCTTATAACAATCATCATATTTACAACCTGATTGCTCGCCAAGATTTCAAAATAAGTTTTCTTAAGTCTTTCCAACGTTTAGACTTTAACGCAAGTACCTTCCGGGAGTAATAAAACAGGACAAAAGTGAGAATAAAGCAAAAATATGCTAGCGATTTATTTTAATAAAATAAATAATTCCCTAAGCTATATTTTCCCAGTACTGGAGTTTCTTTAAGTTTTTGGTCATCTGAGAGTTGATTCTCTTAGAGTGTAGCCAACAGCCAATGATCTGCCAACAGCTGACACAACAGTAACAACTTCAACAATGTGTGCAGTTTGTCGATAAAGGAAATCCGCATCATATTTTTACTTATTGTCAATACACCACTTCAATTAAACAGCCTCGTTTTGGAAATTTATCAAAATTTCTTCCTATTGTTCATATAAAAATGTCGAGCTCAGATTTGGATTTCGCGCACAAACTTCAGTCTAGTTACATGTTTTTAAACTGCTGGTATCTGTGATGTTGATTTTATGACGATGTAAAGTTCAAAGATTTATAAGAATTTTACCATGAAAAGTCGTTAGGGTGAAACTTTACATCTTGAGTCTTTTTCACGGTCAAATCCCTTATAGATTTTCAAACATTAAAAATCGCCATTAAGTTAACACTACTACCGCTAGCGACATTAAAACGTGTGGTTAGACTAAAGTTTGGGTGCTAAGTTTGAATTTGGCCTCTAAAATTTCGTATGAAAAGATTTTGAATAATTTCGAAAACGAAGCTATTAAATGAAGTGGTGTATTGTTTTCTGTATAATAAACAATGGAAAGGCATCCAGAAACCTTGATAACGGGCTATGCTCAAAACGTCACTTCTTTCAAATCGCATCAAAGTGCTTATATTTCACGTTGTTTACTTATTTATTCAAGAAACCTTGACTTGAAATAAAATTTTTATGGAACCTTTAAGAAACTCTGAGTACTCAGAATCTACCGGGTGAGTCAATAAAAACGCCCGGCATTTAGAAAGATCCTGCTCCCTGAATATCAAAGCAATGACGTTGAAGGCTGTCTTATTTTATCCCCGATATGTCAAATTTGGTTCAGTAATTTACCTGGCTTTAATCGGTCATTCTTCCCGTCGAAATAGGAGATTTTCTGCAGAAAGCCCCTTTCGAAAACCTGCAAAAACGAACGAAAACAGCAAGCAAAAATTCCCTTTGTTCTCCTTCCTAGCAATAATGATTTCTTGGATGTGTTCGTGTATCTTGTTCTCCTGGGAGAATGGAATCCCCCTGAATAATTTATTCTATTAAGGGGGAAAAATTTTTTTCAACCCGCAAAACGAAATCACGAGCTAAAGCGTGAAGAAAGTCATCGCCGTGAGGTAAACGCATCAGGGATTTTTGCTTGTAATTTAAGGACGTTTTTTGAGGTTTCTCAAAGGGATTCATTTTAGAAAATCGCTTACAGAATCTGAGCGGAATGACCGATTTTAGCCAGAAAAATTTCTAAAAATAATTGAACATGTTAGCTATTCAATGAGATATTGCAAAATATCATTGCCTATATATTCAGGGAGCTGTACCCTTTCAAACGTCGGGCGTTTTTTATGACTCACCAGGTAGGGGCAAATCATTTTTCACAATAGTGAAAGTGTATTTTGTGAATTTAAAATCGCATGATCGTGTTCTATGATGTTTTAGTGATTTAAGTGGTCTGTGGTGCTTTTTCCGTGTGATTTTTCAGTAATTTTTCAGCGATTTGCGACTTTTGTGCTTTTTGCATGTCATTTTTTGTGATTTTGTGATCCTTGTGTGCGATTTTTTGTGCTTTCAAGGAAGGTGTCAGAAAAAAGTCAGTGATGCTTGCCCGTCGCTCAGGATCTAATAACAATAAGGGACTTTCAGTACTGGGCAAAATTCTTAGATTCTAACAAAAAAATACGTGCAGTCTGACAATTGACATATTAAAAGCAAGAATATCAACCCCATAATTGTAAGGCATTATCTGCGGGACCGTAAGGATGTTGTGGCCAACAGCATTATCATCTCAGCCACGATCGAATTTGAACCAATGAATGCTGTATATTCAAATCATTTGACCAACACTGTTCACTTAATCGAATCATTCCTTACGTGATTGTGGCTTTTTAAATCCATTTTGTCAGCGAAACCAGACCTCGCTTCTCATTTTACCCAGTAATTACATCATAAGAACTGCGGGTTGACTTTTACAACTATGTCTCTAGTTAGAGTTGGCTATTTGGAATTTAGAATTTATGTAGAAGAGAAAAAATCTTCAGAACAATGCCTAGAACAACATAGACGGTTCATCTGTTTTATAAACACTGGTTCTCATATGTCGTGAAGCGTCGGCGATGATCGGCGATAAATTAATGAATGCGATAATCGCCGACGTGCTAGTTCTCATATATCGCGAACCACTAGCGAATTTTGCATCGCTATCTGTGGCTCCTTCTGCTAGCACTGATAGCTCCCCGCCATCTTTTTTGTGAAGAAGTTGCGGTGCAATGTGGAGTCCTGAGTACGAATAGCTGTCACCGATGATTGCCGCCCGCGTTCGCATAAACTTTAAGCTCTACAAACTCATTCGCGGTGATCGCCGACCATCGCAGAGAACAAAATTTTTTGGTTATCGTGACTCACTTCGCGATGCTTCGCGAATAGCGAACATCAATCAAAAAGATCCCATAAATTCAATGATTTCTGTTGAAATTTATGTTTTAACACATGTTAATAAATTCATGTTTTCATGCATCAATTCTCCTCAAAATCCTCTACCGGGTGTCTCAAAAAAAAGTACCCCCTTTTGACTGGAAATAGGAGCGAAGCGATAAAATATCATTACTCTCCGAGTAGTTAGCTAAATTTATTAATCTTCAACTTAGATTCACATACCTTGCATTTAAGAATCGTCCACCAAACACCAGAGATACAAGCTTGCAAAGACAAAATTTACAGTGCACCCAAAACCAGAGGTTTTGTAAAAGGGCCTAGCCATGATTTGTATTATGGATCTTTTCCAAAGCACCTGTCTTTCAGTTTTTTGCTTTCGAAAAGAATAAAAAATACTCGTGGAAATCGCCCTGATGAAACAAATATTACAAAATGTGTTAAGAATGATGAAGTCGTGCAACTTCTCCCAAATGAGCATGCATGTGTTCCTTTTCTTCTTCTTTGACACTTGGAGTAGAATGCAATGCACGGATTGATTCCTCAAAGGAATAACTATTTGTAGTTCAATTGAAGCATTTCAAGGTATAATTCTTTTCAATGGAGAAAGGTAAAGGTCAAAGTCGAAATTCATGTGCAACATGCCTGTGATAGCAAATTATGGCTAGGCCCTTTTACAAAACCTCTGGTTTCGGGTGCACTGTAAATTTTGACTTTGCAAGCTTGTATCTCTGGAGTTTGGTGGACGATTCTTAAATGCAAGGTATGTGGATCTAAGTTAAAGATTGATAAATTTAGCTGTCCTCTCGGAGAGTAATGATATCTTATGATTTCGTTCCTATTTCCAGTCAAAAGGGGATACTTTTTTTTGAGACACCCGGTAGAACTGGTCATTTAAATCACAAAAATTCCGTCAAGAGGGCAACATTTTCCGACAAATGGTCTCCTGGGGGACGCCCCGCCTCCGGCCCCCCATTGGCTTCGGCCCTGGATTTGTTTGATTCACGAACTGAGTAGCAATTGCCTCTATATGTCCTAGGTATTCGGGAATTGTAATGCCGTCTGCCCAGCTTCCGAATCAAATAAAAAAAATAGTTTGGCAAATCTTTAGAACTATCGTTCTTCTTTCGTTGTGAACTTACTAAGTCTCTTAAAAAGCAATTTTCGCTTGTACAACGCAATATTTCGCCCCACTGGTTCAGGGAAAGTTTTTGCGGTTTTGTTGAGAGATTGTCCCTTGTTTTCAATAGCTAATCATTTTGAATTTCGTTGAAAATAAAAAAAAAACACTGATGGTATTGCTACAAAATCTTGCAATGTACCGTTCCTCCTCCACAGAAGCATATTATGACAATGGCTATGACATCACAAATTGTGGAAATAAAACTTCAGATCACGAAGACTATTTTCTAGTGGATGCGACATTTGGCACTTGGAAGGAGCATGGCTTCTGCAGAGTTTTCCAAACCTCAAGGTTACATAAGAAATGTTACGTTGTCACAGCACATCTGTTCAATGTCATGAGAGAAAGGGATGTCAATCACGGATACGTTGGACTTGCATACAACATAAAGAACAATGAGAATTTTGATTTTGTCATACTGAGGTAAGCAGTGTCATTTGAAAAGTTTTGTGACTTTTCTGCTGAAATCCTTTGGTTTTCTTGATAAAAAAACTGTAAAATCTCAGAAACATGCCATGGTGCTCACATACATATTGCGCAGGCATATACACACCCTCACCAGCTTACTCTCGTTACTCTGCCTATCATGACGGGCAGCAGAGACGAATTAAAAGCTTAGAGCTGAAGGTGTTGTGGCGCCGTGGTGTAATCCTCTGACCTTGCAGCCAGAACAGTCAGGTGGAATGGGTTCGAATCCCGGTAGGGCCCCACCACTTGAGCGTCATGACAAGGGGTCGCGGACTCGATTTGGTCTGCTCTATTTCTACGATCCCAGAGCTTGGCGCTGAAAAAACGCAACTTCACCTTCACCTTCAGATGGACATTAGCAAATGCTAAAAGAAAAACATGAAAAGCAATACACAAATCCAGTAGAAATCCATAATGGCAAGCAAACCAGCTGAAAAGTCGGAAACCGTTACAACTAGAACTTTATGAATATGTACCTTTTAATCTATTGATAAATAGGCCTTTCATTTGATACTGGCCCTAAAAGGCTGGCCAAAAGCCCATTCAAAAGCTTCTGTGGTTGTTTTGAAAATAATTAGAACACAACAAACAAAAGTTAGTGTCATGGTCAAAATTCGCAACCTTATCTACTAGGGTTTGATAAAAGCCAGTGTCATATGTGGTCACAGTTCACAACTTTATCTACTCTACTAGGGTTTTGATAATTGTTTCTCATGTGTGGCCCAACAACTTTTTCTCTCTTCTGAACATTATCAGATAAAGTTTGTTTCAACTACCGTGATTTTGGACGTTTGATGAAATCCTTCAGTCATAAACACTTGAGTCAACCTTTAAATTCATGTGCTACTTTAGATTTCTACTGTTGGAGGTAAAGTAGCTGTGATATCAATCCGAATTGATGTAGTTAAACACCGAGGCTCTAAAATACTAAACACCAAACAATACAAATATCTTGGTATTGAAATAGATAGTACCCTAAATCTAAATACCCACTTTGAGAAGTGCTTCAAACGAGCATCATCCAGATTACGATTACTGGCAAAGATAAGGGATTCCCTTGATCTGACCTCTGCAAAGGCAGTGTATGACTCCATGATTCTGCCAACCTTTACGTATTGCGGAGTACTGCAACTCAAGTTGACTTCAACTCAAGCAAAGAGACTCACGTCCTTTCATGATCGCTGTCTGAAAATAATCAACGGAAACTCGAAAAATCCAATTGCAATTCAATCAGTTGCCAATGCCAAAGGGACCAGGGCATGTAAACTGGTACGTAAATGTCTGGACAATGATATCTGTGAGAACTTTCAAGGGTATTTTGAGCTACAGCAGCACAAGATACAAACTAGAAACAGCGAATGTTTGATAAGGCTTCCATGTATCAAAACAGAATATGCTAGGAAGTCGTTCCATTTTATGGGTGCAAAGCTGTACAACGAACTACCAATCGATGTTAGAAAAACGGAATCGTTCAAACAATATGAAGAACTATTAAAGAAACATTTTAGCTGAAAACTTTGATATGTTACGACATGTGTGAAACTTTTAAATGATCTATGTAATTACTGCTAGGTTTTATCACAGTTGTAATACATTTTACTTTCTTTTTATTCCTTTACAGGACACATATTGATAACAGCATTTTTATGTTGAAATGTACATCCTGTATAAAGATTCGTTATAATAATAATAATAATAATGGCCGGGACGCAGTTTTTAAAATATTGACTGTAATTGAAAAATGAATTTGATAATTTTGATGCGCCCCATTTCCTTACTTAGCTAAAGAGGCAATGGCTGGGCAGGCATTTCCTTTAGCCTATTTGCAGCAGCCACTCTGTATACTTATATACAGTATATTCCCTTTGATGTTTGTTTTGTTTAATTGAAGCTTAATTTCAGTTCTATAATTTTTATTTGCATGATCCCATTGCACTACCACATCTTCAATAAAGCAGCCTTGTTTGGAAATTGGTCTAAATTCCTTCCTATGGCACATACAAAAATCTTGAGCCCAAATTCGGATTTAGCAGTCAAAGGCTAGAAATATAGATTTTTTTACACCATTGGCAATCGTGATGACGACTTCATCACAATGTAAGTTTTAAAGATTTATGTATAAGGGATTCGACTGTGAAAAATCATTTGGGGTGAAACTTTACACCCTGATTCATTTTCATAGTCAAATCCCTTACAGGTTTCAAACTTTGAATTGCCATAGCAGTAGCATTATGGCCACTAGCAACAGGAAAACTTGGAGATAGGCCCTGGAGAGGGGGGGTAACTACCATATATTCCTATACAGGATGTGCCATTTTTGGGGTGTCTTTTTTCAGGCAGATTATAAATGTTGGGGCATCATTTTAGAAAGTTAATTCTTCAGGATATTGATTTCAATCAAATTTCACTGGTTGAAAATTTTTGATTGTTGCTGTAATCTTAGGGTATACATTTGAGTGGCCTGTAAACTTTTGGGCATAATTTTCACAAAAATTTATAAATTTTAGGATGTGATTTCAGGCATCAAATTGGCAAATTGGGACACCCCCTAACCTGCCAATTGAAGTTACCCCCCCCCCCAGAGATAGACTAAAGTTTGGGCACTAAATCAAAAATTTCGGAGATAAATTAAAGTTTGGCCTCCAAAATTTCAAACAAAAGAACTCTGACTATACTTCCAACAAGAGACAAGCCGCGAGACAGAACATTAGATTTACTCACCTTCTTTTGTTGCAAGCACACAACTTCTCTTAAAAACTTTCCTTCCCCCACACCAAACAAGAGTTTGCCGTACTGGTTTCAGGGCAACTTTGCGGCTTCGTTTGTTTTGAATTTCTGCTTGAGAGAATTTCTTTTGTCTGCATTCGCTAATCGCTTTGAATTGAGGTGTGAACGAAAGCGACTAATGCTATTGCATTACAAAATCTGCCCTTGTTAGAAGAGGCTGCTTATTGAAGTGGTATATATCTATGTCTGAAAATATCATCAATGGTGCAATTTCAGACACTCAAGCAAATAGAGAGCCCAAGAAAAAATATGATGAATTGAAGTTAGATGTGAATATTGTGAAAATTGCAAGCATTCCAGTTGCATCAGTATGTCCTGTTTTTTACATAGCGTGGCAAGGATGAGGGGGGTAACTCCTAAATGGGGCTTTGTATTCATGTGCCTGCCCAGGCTATGGTTCAATTTGAGGTATTTTGTCCATGTTATGGATCATGGTTTGTGAAATTTTACCCTATGCTATGTGTCTACTTTATGGAGATTTGCTGCAGTTATGGATACATGGTAGCAATTATAGCTATTGTTTGATATAACGTCAAAAAAAATGTGAAAAAGAATCTTGCTCCACAAATGATACAAAACATAGTCTTTTTGTAGTGCTTGTATGTAGAAATACTCCAGTCCAGTGCTATTTGTTTTGCTGATGCGGGATGAGCTGTGTTTTGAATCGTAATCTAGAAAGTCTGGAAAATTTATGTACAATCCATCAATCTTTTCAAGACAAGAGGTGCAAAAGGAAAAAAGGGTGTCTTTTGTTGTTAGATTTTGCATTTTGAGGCTAAAATCTCATTCTGGAGAAGTAAATATCCAAATTTTCACATTCACACCTGTTCTCATTTTGAAATTATGGCAATTAAGAATTTAAATTCATAAACTCTTATGATTTTAGATTCTTTATATCGCCATAATGTCAAAATTAAGACAAATATGAAGATGATGGCCTTCTTTCTTTGTGCGCAGTTAAACAATAAAAAATGTTTCCACTTTCACACCTCTTATCTTGAAAGGTAGATTCACTAATGCTAATGAAAAGGTTAGCCAAAGGTCTGCCTATAGGCCAAGAGGGCCTCCTATCCTATCCTGTGTGCATGCATGCTGTTTTTACAACCACAAAACTAACTGTGTGTAATGGAATGAAACATCGAGTAATTAATTCAAAGTCCTTTTCGTGGGGGTCATCAAGGGGGGTAAAAATTCGCCGTTCCGGGCGATTTTCAGTTAAAATCCGCTGTTCCGGTCATTTTTAGCCAAAGTTCCGCATCCCTCCACTTCGTTATCAATGATTGATGGCACAAAGTAGTATTGTTAGACATTTTCATCCATCCAGATGGAAAGAGGAGGAGAGTGGTAGTTAAAATTCTTGTGCAAAGCTTTGAAAATATTCTCATAGTAATTAGCTAGTCCTGACCAGAAAAACAGAGATGTGACCACGACCCTTACTTACAAGACAGCAGATGAAGGATCCGCAAATCCATAAAATTTCATGAAAATTCCGCATTCTGCTTATCATCTTCGAGAAAATCTGCGTCCGGTAGGTATGAAGAATTCCGTCGTTCCGCCGAGAAATTGCTAGAATTCCGTATTCCGCGACATATTCTCTTCGAATTCCGCAGCTCCGCAAACCCTGATGACCCCCACCTTTTCGCTAAATTTGCTGGCACTACTATTACACCTGAAATATCCTAAAAGATCTCATCTGCTTACTTTCACGCTTTCTTCACTTTCTTCCTTGCCAAGTGCCTGCAAAATGCACTTTCTCCTTCACTGTCGTCTGCTCGCCACCTCGTGACTCAAGGTCGCCATTTTGCTACAATGGTTTCCTTCCCGCCTTCCTTCCAAAAGTAAGCTCCTTCACAGCGACTGGGGTGAAGATCAAAGCGCGTGGAGATGGGCCTCCAATTGGGTCTCCATCCGCCTTGTCATTTAATTTCCATGAAAGTCATCAATACATCTGAAATACTACAGGGTGCTCTCTCCTCGATTAGTCTGACTACTGAGAGAGCTCCTCCTTTAAGTAATTCCCTCCATACAATCTATCTTTTGTCTGTGTTTTGTTCAATGTATATTGTATTACTTTTGCTTACTGATGTATTACTTTTTTGTATCTTGTATTCATGTAGTTTAGTTATTTGTCTGTTTAGCTATTTCATAAATTGTATGTAGAGAGAATTTAACCCTAATCCATATGGGCTTTTTTCGAGCTACCATTTATGGGGGGTTCTTTCCACCCCCCCCCCCCTCTGTAAACTGCCTTAGCCTGTTCAGAATTCAATGCAACTTGGCACCGTTATAGATCAGGTAATTTTTAGCATGAAGCGTAATTTGGGTGTGGCTGCCACGCCTTATGACGCCATAGTGACGTCATGAAGTTTAAAATCAGTGAAAATCAGGTTTCCAAGTTAAATTTGAATTCAAAGAAGGTTTTCCATGAAAATTTGGTAGTTTTTGGTTCAACTTAGCCACAAATTTGATATGAAGATATCATTTCATTGAAATTAATGAATTTGGAGTGATATTTTGGCAGAAATTAGCCAATCTGAATGACGTCATTAATGCATTGAATCTGTTCTCTGTAGAAATAGACAAAAGGAAGCTGCAAAGTGGTAATACTCCATCACAAACATATCATTGGAGTGTTTTCAATCGAAAAATTTCGAAAATATTCAAAAAGCTTGCTAATTAGCCCAAAATGGCGGCCAAAATGATGTCATCATCAAAAAATGCTGATATAATCAAATTCCAGAAATTCCGGTATCAAATTAAAGCTCTTCGTTTACTGATTCATTTGGTGTATAATGCTTCATAATTTGATCAAATCTTTCCATTCAAATCATCAAAAACGATGATTTTTCTGCTACCTGCTTCCAAATATGGGCATGTCACGTGACCTGTGAGCTCTATTGTTTAAAAATTTTTTGATCAAAATGTGGCGAACAAATAATTAGTAAAAGTCAGAGGGGTTTGGGGGACATAGGTGATGTCTTTTAAACACAAGGAAAGAAAAACCTCAAGGGGGTGGAAAACACCCCCCCCCATGCAGATTAGGGTTAAAATATGAAACTGAAACTGAAACTGGCCTGGTGAATTTGAAAAACGTTGACAGGGCACGGTATGCAAAACTCGGGAGGGGGGTAACTTAGTGCTTTTCATGGTACGGGGACGTTCCAGATTTTAGGGGTTCTTCTTTCAATCCACTACGGAATTATGGATATCTTTTTCACAATCTTTAGACATTTAACGGAATTATTTGTGTCCTTTTCAGGGGAATTTTCATAATTTCCGGAAATATGGCCCAGATTTCCATTCGATTTACGAAATTATAGCCCTAAAATCCACCAGAATTTACGGAATTATGGGTAGCAATTTTTCGGGCAAAATGGCACGTCCCCGTCAGATGATAGGTTGAGATACCCCCCCCCCGAGATGCAAAAATTCGAGTTGCAGACTGATGTGCCGAAATCTCGATCTCAAACGGCAAAGGCTCTGTTTTGTCCAAAACTGGTCCTTTGTGCAGAGGAGCTTCTTGACCTTCTAGCCCTCATCTTCATGACAATAGCAGATTAGGCAGTCCTGCGTAGAATTTATTTAGGATGTCTGTTAGATTGTCTCGGGGTACCCATTGCCCCCCCCCCAGTGCAGTGTCAATGCAGTACATGCTTTGCGTCGCCTCTTTGCAATCCCCATTGATTCATTTTTGTTTTTAGGCTTCATCGAAAGAATTCCTGTTATCAAGCAGGATACATAGAAAATGGCAAATTACGAATAACCGATTTCAATGGCAACTGCCCTGATGGACCACCTAATGGCCATACTTGGTTCAAGATGCAGGTAAGGTCCTTCAGTTTTACGTTTTTCCCTATTTCTTTTGCAAGTCTGTTTCACATGTGATGTTAAGCACTTGAAGCGTCAACGAAATCATTTCTCCAAATCGCTATTATTTCCGGCAAACACAGCAAAAAATACCAAAATTCCCCATAGTTCTTGGATGGAAATTTAAGGGAAATGGATAAGTTTCTGTGGGAAATTTAAGGGAAACGGAAATTTTCATTTCCCCTTAAGGGAAATTACGGGAAATGAGTCCGTTTCCCTAAAAATTCCCCAACAAAAATGTGGGGAAATTTCATCATTTTTTGCAGTGAAATGATATCAGTAACTCAACCTTGACCTGACAGCATACGTTTGCCATCACGCGCCTATGCTGGCCTGACATCCAATGTGGAACAGATTCCAGTATGTGTTATACCCCATTCACACTGCAAGTTAAAGAAAACCAGATATTCGAATATGGCTTTCTGATTGGTCAATCCAACAAATCCAGTCATTTGATTGGTTGAAATTTCAACTGGTTTAGATAAAGCAGGTTTTACTGTGTGAGTGTGAATACAGTATTAGTATCTAATCTTAACTTACTAAAGTTTTATCTATTTGCATGTCTTTATGTTAATGGCCACAGACTAGTCATTGTCTCTTGCTCCTTGTGGTCCTGTCCCTGTAGTTTTGTATCGTTGTAGAATAATTAGAAAGTATAGTAGAACGTAGATGTAGCATTTATTGTAATTTTTTATATGGATAACAAAAAGAAAAAGGTCCTTCAAACTTCCAGGATTTGGATAAGTAGCATATATACAGGAGAGGGATGCTCTATTTCTGGGTTCTTTTACAGGCAGGAAATGCAGGCCCGTCGGAAGCAGAGGCCCAATAATTTGCTGAAGTTTTTTGATTTTTAAGTGAAAAGGATGTAAAAGCCAGCATCGTAGGAATGATGATTCAAACTCGTATATGTTCGAGAAAGCTACAAGAACCTATCAAAAAGGCAATGTCTTTGATGTCAGACAAGTCAAACATTTCAAATTTTCATGGAAAGACCCTCATTAGTCGTGATCCTTTGCTTCTGTCAATAGCACATTTTCCAAAATGGGGCGCTTTCCAACGATCTGAAGGGCATGGTCATAGCAAATTTCCCCTGGGGCAAGCCCTCGAACCTCAGATTTTGTTCTCTTTGCTCGCACCTAGTTTCAGCCGCCCCCCCCCAATATGAACTTCGTTCCGACGGGCTTGAAATAAATTGTATTGTTTCATTTTTTGTGAAATCATAAGTAGGAATAAAGTTTGGGGTTTCAGTTTAGAAGGATGACTCTTTGGATATTAAATTTGAGATAGTATCACATACTTGGTTACTTATTCAGAATTTTGAATGTTTGTCGCAATTTTAGTTAGTTTATGCGATGTGGATGGCTCATGCTCGTAAATTCGGGGTATGACTTGGAAAAATTACAAATGTTAGGGTGTGATTCCACAAGCGAAATTGGCACACAGTGGTTAATTGTTACAATTACAGTGCTTTTCTTCTTACTTTTGAGAATTAAAGAAAATCTTCAAAAAATCATTAACATTGTCATAATGTCTCAACCTTTTCACGCAAGATCAAGTAATTTGCAAGGAAACTTTAGTAAATGGAAATCTATAGTAAGGTATCAAGCAAAACGTGTTTACTCTTCTGGTTTGCGGTTTAGAAATTTGATGAAGTCACATCTTTGGGCTGAAATACAACTTTCAAGATTTCTGAAAATCCAACTGTATAATTATTGAGAAGTGGGTAAAGTTTGTTTTAAGTCATTCAGTCAGAAGAAATAAATCATAGACTTTTAAACCCACCCGATTTTAAAACCATGGAAGTAATGCCAGATTCAGATGTATTTCCAAAGAGTAACCGCTCAATTTCCAAGCAAAATGACGTAATTCGCTGATACTTAAAGGCATTGAGTCCGTGTAAATAGCGCGCTCGTGACTAAGTTCTTTTCAATCATGAAACAAAAATTGTCATTTACCCCCCATTGAAATTAAACCAAAGAAATTCCTCAGGATAATGCAAGGATTAAGAAGTCTTTGGTTCCCACTGCTAATGACATTAGCACTATTGTGCGATAACAAAGGGCCGTCAGCGGTTTGTCAGCAAAAATTCAAGACAGCGTTAACGCTCAACTATTAATATGGACTCAAATCCTTTAATCAGCAGTTAATTCTGCAACGAAGTGAGATGTCAAAAAATTCAAAACAGAGCTTCTTATCATTCCGCAGTGTTATTTTTCTACAAATAACAAATTTTGCTTCAGATCTCCTTTCAGAAAAGTCACTTATTTGTTGTGTCTCTTTCAGGTGTTTGTCCGCTATTACGAAGCTCAGTTATTCCTCAATGACAAACCCGTCGTTTCATTTAATTCACACTTTGCACCAATTGGTCGAGGAGGGGTAATTGTCGCTGCTGGACTCGACAGTGTCATACGCCTAAGAGACTTGGATGTCACGGCAGTAAAGCCTTTCGCCTTTTCATTCTACAACTGCAAATCCCATCAAATGATCAGAGATCAGTTTTATATCCTTTCTGCTCCATTTGGAACATTCCCTGACAGTGGATTTTGTAGAGCCATAAGTAAACAAAGGATTTCTGGCACGAATTATGTCATAACAGCAAGAATGTTTAATGAAAATCTCTACCCAGGATCAAAGGTTGGCCTGTTGTTCAATGCACAAGATCCGAATAATTTTGATTTTGTTAATTTCCAGTAAGTGATTGCTTATTTCATCTGCTTTGATTCAATACTTTCACTGCCTCATGATATTGAATTTAAGTCCCCAAGGTACTTTGAGGACAAGGAACAACTATATGCAAAAGCTTAAGACCTCTGTAGCAAAAATGTTTCTTCGTATTTACAATGTTGTTTGAAAAAGGTTGAAATAAATGTGCTTGTCACAATTGCCAGCAATTCTCAAATGATGAAGAAACATCGTCTGCTCGTTGTTTATTCTTTAATACTGGTTTTCACCTTGACTTTTGTATTGCTACATTACCAGATTGTCAGGCAACAACAACAATTCAACTCAATTAGATGGGCGTAACTAGTGGGTCCTTATGTAGGTTACATCTTAGCCTCAATACATAAGAACCCTCAAGTAACGCTCACCTCATTGACCTGAATTGTTGTTTTTGCTATCGCTCGATTGAGGGCCTTGTCCCCATAGAGCTGTAAATACGGCGAAATTTTCCAATCGGCGATGAGATTCTGTCGCCCTGTCATCTACCAATCAGCATGTGGTGTAGAGCAAGGCGGTTTTTGCTTTTGTGGCAAGAATGATCCTTTACCGAAGTACTGATACCTGAATTTATGGTGCAACCTTTCTATAAAACTGATTTTTAAGGCATTTTAGACCGTGAAAAAAATCAGCAGCTGATTTAGGTCCAATAGATACACACTACTTCATCGAACTTCTTCGAGAGCAGCTGAAAGATTTGATGTAGAAGCAGCACGGAGTTTTGCCGTTTTTTGCAAGTGTAGGGGAACGAGTCGTAGTTAGCGCTGCGAGTTCAGGCAAGAAGGGAAATTATGGCATGTATTCGAGTCTACTCACCAGTTACATTGTTTCTTTTCTTTAGGGTTGATTCAATTGGTGGATGTTATGAGACTGGCTTTGTGCAAAACTCACAGATCAATTATATCAGCACGAAGAAAGGTCCTTGTCCAAATGGGCCATTTAAAGCAGCCACCTGGCGCAATATCACAGTTTACGTCAGAGGTGAACAAGTCTCTATCATGTTGGATGGTGAGCAACTCATTACTACAAAGGGACACTTTCCTATTCGGTAGGCTGGTTCGTATTTCTACAAGGGAACATTACCATGGGCAGACTTTGGTGGTTGCGTCACTTTTCCCGTTCTTTACGATATCGTTACTGTACCTCAGATGGTAGTTTTGTTTGATGCTGTGATATAATCCTCTGACTTTGCAGCCAGAACAATCAGGCAGCTACGGATCAAGCCCACTTCTTGAACACGTCATGGCATTGGGTAGAGGATTCAATTAGGGCTTAGCTACTTCTGTGATCCCAACGCTTGGCACTAAAAACTGTGACGTCATCATCACTTTTACCTCAGGCAAAGTGGCTACGACACAATTCAAACATTGCGATAGAAATATCTTGACTACCGACAGGGATATGGCAGCTGGAAGATAGTAGAATTTTTCCTCTGGCAGTTTTTACAGCAGCTGACGACTATACGGAAACCATGCTTAGGCTGAGTCCACATTGCACAACCTTAAACGCTCGTGCAGATCTCCATCATACTAATTCCTTAGAGTTTTCAAAGTGCAAAATACTTACATGCGGAATTAAGCTTGTTCATGCGAAACAGCTTCTAAGTTAAGCCTGATTCATATTAGATCGTTTGGGTCGTCAGAGTCCTTCAAAAAGACAAAGACTCAGAATTTGATTCACTTGTATTTTGTGTCTTTCTGCAAGAACTCAAAGACCCGAACGACCTAGTGTGAATCACCCTTTACTAAGCAGATTACTACCCTGGGTACCAGAGCCAAAGAGAGTTTTTGGCTCTATTATTATTTTGGCTCTGGTACTCAGGGTAGCAGATTACTTACACACATGCGCAAACGAGATGGATCTTGAGCTTCTTATTTCAGAAGTAGAAACACAGCCTGCTACATGGGATCCAGAGGCCATATGAATCCGAACGGGAAAACCCCAAGCAAATGCGCGTTTACGCAAGCAAAAGCATGCAAGCTAAGGCCTAGCTCACATTAGGCCGTTCGGGTCGTTGAGGTCGTACAGAAGGGCCCAGAAGACAACGGACTCAAACTCTAGGCCTTTGTCTTTTGGGTCTTTTGCCAAGGACCAAGGAACAATTTTACACTATGGGGGGGGGGGTAATTTAACCGGGTGACGAGCGAAGCAAGCCAAAACATTGAAGGGGGTCTGGTGATACTCCCCTGAAAAACTTAGGACCGCTCTTTTCAGATTAGCTGAAAACAATGTCAATTTTGTTCCTATACACAATTACCCTAACCCTAACCTTAGGTAAATCTACGTTAGGACGTACACATCCGTCCGAAAAGCAAAAAGCCTAATTTACCAAAAAGCCTCTATAGAGTTAATAGCATCATGTTTCTAGCGTGAAACATGTTTGTTAGCTTCAAAGCACCCCCTAAAAGAGCTCCCTAGACTATTGGAAAGGTAGAGATTGAACGAGGTTCACATAAGAACATGGAGCACCTGTCTGATACAGTAAGATGATAAAAGAATGAAAGTCTACTGCAGCAACTACTGAAAATTTTGAGGGGGCCATGGCCCCCTTGCCCCTATGTATCTCGGTCCTTGCTTTTGCACGACCCAAATGATCCAAACGACCTGTGAAAATCAAGCATGAACAAGCCATTAAATTAAACACAGCATTATAGTCAACCTGTTTAACTTCATATTTCAGAGCAGTTGGTGGTGTTGTGGTTTCAAGTGGCACCGACAATTCAGCATCATTTAAAGACTTCAAGCTTTTTCCGACAATTCCAGATGCATTCGAGCTTGAAGGCTGCACGCCACATTCAAGATTAGCTCCTAATCATTACGTATTGAATGCAAAACATGGAAAATGGTCATTGGATGGCTTCTGCCGGGCAATCTGCAAGAAAACCGTTTCTGGACAAAATTACATTGTATCTGCAGAGTTGTTTATCAATGTCAAAGATCTTGTAGGAGATAAAAAGACTTTTGTTGGACTTGCATTCAATGCCAAAGATGCATTCAATTTTGATTTTGTTTATGTGAGGTAAGGTAAAGACAGCTGTCACAATTTCGGTCATTGGCGTTTTCTGCCAATGATTTGATGAGATCCCGTGTGTTATAGCATAAATTGTATTTAGGTAGTTTCATACCTACTGTGAGTTTCTAATAACCATAGTAAAAACACACTTACACGCTCTTTGTCTTTGAGAAAGGCAAAAAGCGTGTAAGTGTGTTTTTACTATGGTTATTAGAAACTCACAGTAGGAATGAAACTACCTAAATACAAGTTGTCACAATGTTTGTGACTTTTTGGGTCCGACTCTATTCCTTGCCAGTCCCGGTTTAGGCTGCCTTTTCATATTCCATCAAATAGTTACAAAATCACAGCAAATTTCTGATTCTCAAACTGAAAAATAAAATACTAGTTTCAGGAACAGAATCTCTTGAAACAAGCACAGTTATAATTTTCTCCGTGCGGTAAGCAAAAAATTCTTGTCAAGAATTCTCGATTGGAATATTTTACTTGATTAGTATATGTTTGTTTAAAACAAATCGTCTGTGTGGTGTGCAAAAGATTCTTTACAAGAATTCTTGATTACAGTAAATCCCCGCGTATAAGAACCTACTTTTTTGAGAGCCAGGCTGAAATTGGTTCTTATTTCAAAGATACTAAAATTAAGTTCAAGGTATAAAGGTTCTTATTTGAAGGGTACCTCGTGTTGTCCCCTTGAGAGTCTCACAAAGATGTTGAGCCCTATTATTTGTCTTAGAAGCGTTCTTATGGACATAATAAGTAATTGGGGAGGAGAATAAATCTTTCAAACCCAACTGAGACCACAATGACCTTGATAACAGCAATCAAGTATCAACTTTGCAACCTCTGCAATAAGAGCCTATGTTTCATCAGACTGAAACAGGTTCTTAATAGCAAGGTACATAATTTAGGAAAAACAGCCTCTAGGTTCTTATTTTGGTAGGTTCTTATATGCGGGGATTTACTGTAGTATACTTTTACTTGGTTGATAAGATTTCTCAAAAACAGCAGATTCAAATACTTATTCAAATTAAAGTGAAACTTGATTGGAGGACAATAACTATTCTTGCGACAAGTTATTGGTGCGAAATATCTTGTTCCGGATACTGCAAATCGAAGATAGGAATCAAATGTTTTGGCCGATTTTTGCTCGTGGTCCATGGCCGGAAAACTTCAAAGTCTCATTTTCACGTACCATTCAGACGGCGAAAAAGCGACGAAGACAGAAGAAATGTGTGAAAATTTTTCTCAACTTTACCTACCTTCATAAAGCGCAACCAAGACAAAAACTGCACGAAAGTTCCGGAATTCTTTTGAAGATATCTACTCACCAGATGTTTGGGTATTCAAGTTTGGATGCCTGTTTAAATTCCTCATGGTTTGACGGAGATATAGCGTCTTCCGACAGGCGAAATCGGCCGAGGCTTGCCAAGCCTTGCTTACGTCACTTCAAGTCAGGTGACACAACCTCTAGATAAAACCTTTCAATTTTATTACTAATTTTGAACCATGAAAGCTTATGCCAAGAATGCAAAGAGTAGTATGATACAGAAATTTCTCAAGAGTATTGCCATATGACTTGAAATGTGTGAACAAACCGAAGGAAATCTTTTCAGTTCACAAAGAAATTGAAGGGGCATTGAATCTTGAACCAAAGAAACTGCAGTGGAAGGAAAATGGCAAGAACAATTGGAAACGTAAAAATTTGCCGTTCTGGGATCGTTTTTAAAACAATCACTATTGTTATTGCCATTGTTTCTCACCCAGAATTTCTATTGTTCAAGTTTGAGTGCCTCATCGGTGTTGGAAAGGCCATAACTCCGAGAAAGCATGAGACAATCAAACGACATCCAAATGTGGATACCCAAACATCTTGTGAGTAGATATCTTCAAAAAAATTCGGGAAATTTCCAGCAGTTTTTGTCCTGGTTACGTTTTATGAAGGTAGGTGAAGTTGAGAAAAATGTTTACACATTTCTTCTGTCTTCGTCGCTTTTTGGCCGTCTGATTGGTCCGTGAAAATGAGGCTTTGAAGGTTTCCGGCCATGGGGCACGAGCAAAAATCGGCTAAAACATTTGATTCCTATCTTACAAATTCCCCTTTTGTAAATCACAAAGGATAAGATTCTGATTGGTTCGCTTATCAATGGGACGAGTGAAGCGTTTTGGGGGCATAAGCAGTTTCACAAAGGAAGGATGAAAGGCGATGACCTGCGCAGACTCCAAAGCGCTTGATCGGGCGCCTGGCTCTGGCTCTGCCACAGGTGGCGGAGAATGGTTCAGTAATGCTTGCACGATTCAGTAATACATACAAATGTACTAAGATTCAATCATACCTGCCAGTTAAAGGCAGTCTGTCACGTCTCTGATTGGCTGCGACAAAGTCAGCTCTGAACACAACAGATTTCTTTGTGAATCTGTGTATTTGAAACAAAGGAGGGACAACAGTTTTGACTTTTTACGGCCGTAGAAAGTCAGAGGATTAGTAGCCATTGAGATTTCCTATTATTTGTATTGTACAAATCACCCAATCAAATACGTGACAGACTGCCTTTAAGTGTGTTAAATTTATCTTAAATTCTCTATCAGTTACACAGATTCCCATCTCCACATCTCTGCTTCGTTAGGCCATAAATTGTGTTGCGTTTCTGAGGTTGTATATGTATTCAATACAGATTATTGAATCTACAGCTCCCCCACAGCAGCCAAACAGACCGGGCATAATTTTTTGGACATCCTGTATTCTAGTAGAGTTGTGGGCTATTTTGCTTTTGCAGTGCCGAAGCCAATGGGGGGCTGGGGGGTGGAGCGCCCTCAGGAGACCATTCGTCGGAAAATTTTGCTCTCTTGTCGGAATTTTTGTGACTTAATGACTAGTTTTGGAGGATTTTGAGGAGAAGTAATGCATAAAACATGAATTTAGTAGCGTTAAAAATAGATTCTAATTGAAATAATTTAATTTATGGCATTATTTTCTTGATATTCACTAAGTTTGCTGGGTTTGCTGATTTCAAGGTTGGAATGCAAAATATGGCTAAATTTCAGTTCCTGAGAAGTTAGATCGGTCAAATAATTCATAGATTTAGCGTGTGTTCCTACAATTGTTGTTGTTGCTGTCGTTGTTGATGACTTTATCCTCGAAAAATTTTGGTTTTCCGCCCCCTATGAATCCATGGCTGGTATCGGCCCTGTGCTTTTGAGTTGCTTTTTGGACGCCCTTCGAAGAGGACCAGAAATTTTGATATAAAGCCACCTTTGAGAATTAACCATTGTTTACACCGAGGAGCATCTCAAAACATCGCTGGCCGTTTCATCTAAATGCTGATGCAAGCTCTTTGCTTATCTCGTTTGGTTTTATGCAACTATAAATGCTCTAGCACGTGAAACTTCATGGGTCGTCCAGTACTCTGAAACTGGAATGTTCTTAATTGGGGCATTTTCAACTTGCATTTATCAAATTTGCTATGTAAATTGAATTGTAAATATTTTATCTATTCATTCATTCATTTATTTATTTTCTATTCATTTTTCTTTTCTTTTACCATTGCAATTTTTTATTTTGTGGCAAATTTTTACTTACTTACTTATTTATTTGCGCCAGATGGACGTTGAGTTTAGTAAATGCAATAACCTAGCTCCTCACCCCCAGTCCCTCCTCTACACGTGGTTCATTGAATATAACATTAAATGCTGTTCCTTTTCTAGACCTCACACCCACGGCTATTGCTATCGTGTGGGTTTCGTGATGAATGGAGTGATCCAGTTCCCAATCTGGCAGGAAGGCAAATGTCCAGGTCGACCTCCAAAGAGAGGAAAATGGTTCAAGATATCTGTTGCTACTTTTGAATCCATGGCCGTAGTCAAGGTCAATGGGATACACCTCGGGACGTATGAATCTCACTATCATGGTGTTTCAAAAGGAGGTTGGTGAGAATTTGTTATTGAACCAGACTCATGTGATTTCTCTGTTTTCGTTTATTTTCAATGAAGTTAACTCAAAACACTTTTCTGCCAGTAGGAATCATCAGGACGAACACCAGAAGTAACAAATATGTGCTCATTTGAATTTATACGCTTACAGTAGGGAGCTGTCATAAAGTATGGGACGGAAGCACTGCAAAAAATGATGAATTTTCCCCACATTTTTTGTTGGGGAGATTTTGGGGAAACGGACTCATTTCCCGTAATTTCCCAAAGGGGAAATGGAAATTTCCGTTCCCCTTAAATTTCCCATAGAAACTTGTCCATTTCCCTTGAATTTCCATCCAAGAACTATGGGGAAATTTTGGTATTTTTTGCTGTGAAGGGAGCTGAGGGGATTAGACAAGGTCACCAAACCTTTTGGGTTGGAATTTTTGGGCTAAAAATCTATTTTGAGTGATAAACATGAGCCAGGAGTTGATTGTTTACAATATAACATAATCTTTTTTAATCACAGTCATTACCTTCCTTGCTGCTCTCTTCTCATCTTTTCATCACTGATATTTTCTCCATCTCAGTCTCTAATACAGTGTGAGCTGTAAGCTCTTCCTTGCCTCCTTAACCACAAAATCACAAAAATTCACTAGGTGGTTAAACTGATTGTATGGCCGTAGTTATCACTACTGAAAGGCTGCCATGCAACAAGGACAGATTCTGTAATACAATAGCATCAGTCGCATTGGTTCACACCTCAATTCAAAGCTATCAGCGAATGCAGACAAAAAAAATTCTCTCAAGCAGAAATCCAAAACAAACGAAGCGGCAAATTTGCCCTGAAACTTGTACTGCAAACTCTCATTTGGTGCAGGCGAAGGGAGGTTTTCGAGAGGAGGTATGTGCTTATAACAAAAGAAGAAGGGTAAATCTAAAGTTCTGTCTCGCAGATTTCGTTTATTTGATTCAAAAACCGAGCAGAGGGCATTACAATTTTTGCATATATATTGCTTAGATGAACGCAATCACTCCTCAGCTCCTGAATCAAATAAACAAAATCCGCAAGACAAAACTTTAGATTTACCGATCTTCTTTCGTTATAAGCACATACCTTCTTTTAAAAACCTCCCTTCGCCCGCACCAAACGAGAATTCGCTGTACTTGCTTCAGGGCAACTTCGCAGCTTCGTTTGTTTTGGATTTCTGCTTGAGAGAATTTCTTTTGTCTGCATTCGCTAATCGCTTTGAATTGAGGTGTGAACTAAAGCGACTGATGTTATTGTAGTACAAAATATGCCCTTGTTCTGCCATGCTGGACGCTCTAAGAATGGCGCAGCATTTTGTTCTATACTTTGTACACGAATTTGTATAGCAGCTTCGTTCCAAAGGGAGTATAAATGGAGCAAAGAGCAGATTTTGTAAGACAATAGCATCAGTTGCTTTTATTGACATCTAAATTGAAAGAGATTTGCGATTGCAGACAAAGGAAATTCTTTCAACCAGTAATTCAAAACAAATAAAGCCGTAAAGTTTCTCTGAAACCAAGGTAACTATCTCACTTGTTGTGCATTCCATAAATAGTTATTAAGAGCACACGTGAGCATCCATTGAAAGAAGGAGGACATACCTAAACTTCTACCGCGGGCATTTTATTTTTGCTGCTCAGAAGCTGAGCATTAAGTGCTTTGATCACACCCTAAAAATACGAGAATTTAATCGCCTCCAAATCTGTTTCTACACTAAACAAATAAAATGCCCGCGGTAGATATTTAGAATAATCCTCCTTCTTTCAATATACGTTCGTGTTTGCTCTTAAAAAGCATTTGTGGAATGCACAACAAGCGAGATAGCTACCTGGTTTTAGAGAAACTTTGCGGCTTTGTTTGTTTTGTTTTACTTGCTGAGAGAATTTCCTTTGCCTGCAATTGCAAATCCCCTTGGATTTAGATGCCAACAGTAGCAACTGCTGTCCTTGTTGTTCAAAGGTGAAAACCCGGGTGGGGGGTAACTTAAGTTTCCAAGATACGGGGTTGTGCCATTCAAATCGTAAAAGTACCACCCATAAATCCGGAGAAATTTCTAAAAAGTATACCCATAAATCTGGAGAATTTCTGAAAATCATACCCATAAATCCGGGAATGCCAGAACAGTTCACCAATAAATGAATTCTGGCAGAAAACCATACCCATAAATCCGGAAACTATCATGAAAAAGGTACCCTAAAAAATGGCACAACCCCGTACCATAGACAAGTTAAGTTACTCCCCCCCCCGGGGTGAAAAAGTCTTTCCAAAACATTGCCATATCATTACGAGTCCCAGTGCGAGGGTCTCGGGTGGTTACTGAGGCTCATCGTAATCGCGTAAGTTGATGGTAACCGTAATTGGTTTAAAGTTTGTACTGAATTGACTTTCTAGTCTAATGGAAGTTTCAAAATTAATGAGAATGATTTAGTGCTGATGCACAATTGGTGTCTTATCCTGGTGTCAATATAGTGACCTTTCATAAAGTAGGGGTCATCAAGGGGGGTAGAAATCCGCCGTTCCGCACGATTTTCAGTTAAAATCCGCCGTACCGGTCATTTTTAGCCAAAGTTCCGCGTCCCCCCCCCCCACTTCGTTATGAATGATGGCACAAAGTAGTATTGTCAGACATTTTCATCCATCCATGTGGAAAGAGGAGGAGAGTGGCAGTTAAAATTCTTGTGCAAAGCTTGGAAATTGTTCTCATAAAGCTGACTAGAAAAACAGAGATGTGACCATGACCTTTTTCTGCAAGACAACAGATGAAAGATCCGCAAATCCGTAAAATTTCATTGAAACTCGACATTCCGCTTATCATTCTCGAGAAAATCCGCGTCCGGTGGAGACGGAGAATTCCGTCGTTCCGCCGAGAAATTGCTAAAATTCCGTATTCCGTGACGAATTTTCTTCAAATTCCGGTGTTCCGCAAACCCTGATGACCCCCACCATAAAAGACGATTGACACCAGAGAGAAAACCGTGATTATTGCTTGATTGCGTTGAAATTTTACTTGGAACATCTTCGCAGATGATACTGAGAATGCTTTTGATGGTAGATACACATGAAGAAGTTGAACTATCCGAGACGTTCTTTCTAAAAGATATTTCTTAACCATAAAGTTCAATTTAAAGCCCAAGGGCCATCAAATGATGTTTGCAGATATCTAGGGGTTATGAAAATAGCTTTGTTTCTTGTTTTGGCCTGCATTATTTTACGGCCGGCTCTGAAATTCTTTCCAACCTCTCGGCTTCATAATTCATCATGACAGCTCCTTAAAATATTTGTATTCACTTAGATCAAGACTACTCTTGCTTCTTTATGTCCAGTCATTACTTTCACGCCCCGTAACTGCATGTGCACAATGCTTGGCCCCGCACTCTGTTCAACCATAAGCGAGAGGACATCCAGTGTGCAGCAGTTTGAAATCTATATAAGTAGCAAGCAACTGTTTCGCAATTTAGAAATGTTCAGTAGTAGGTTACCTTAGTTGTGATTAGTCAAACTGCAGACGTAAATACAAAATGTAAAGGCAAGATTCAGAAGGCGCCAAATTCCTTGATGACTAACTCACTTATCATGCATGCAGAGCAATAAGCATTTGAGCATCTTTTAGTCTGTAAATCAAGCATTTACTTTCTCTTTTGAATCAGATGAATGAATTCCGTTGCCGATGAGGAGATATATCCTTCTTCCTTTGAAAAATGGTTATATTTTCCTTTGACAACTCTTTCTTGTTTACGAGCTCCCCTAAACGGGAGGGCCAACGAGTGAACCCTAAGCTAAGTCATTTCTGAAAACTTTCTGGAAAGGAAAGATACTTGTGAAATTTAAGTGACAGCAAATGTAACGAAAATAAACCTATGGAGCCACAAAATCAACTGAATATCGAAAGTATTTACAGAAAAATGAACTTTGAAAGAAGATGATCATGAAAACCACTACTGTAACCAAATTGCCAGTCATCAACAATAACCCCCAACTTTTGTGCAAACAACGGTTTCCCCAAACTCTTGTAGCAACGAGAGAAATTTTTAATAATAATGATAATAATTACTTTGTTTTAGACTGTCTTCTCGTCTAGCCAGTTAATTGGCTAATCAACGCCAACCAAAACTTAAATACACGGTATAATTTACAATCATTAAAGGCCTAAATTTGGAATAAATCGTTTGCACAATCTACAGTTGCACTCAAACTTGTATTTTTTAATGTCTCGCTTGAAGCTATTCAACTTGTGGGACTCTTTTCAAGAAGATGGCATTGTATGTCATATCTTCGCTACAAGAGAACTTGCATTTTCAATACTTTACCCTGTCGTCTTTGCTTGTGGTGCCGAAATATTTCTTCCACTACGGAGGGTGTATAGAGTATCTTTCTCACAAAGATTTGATTCATAAAACTTGGATTGAGATTCCTTTGAGTTTTAAAAATTTCAGTAGCAAGCAACCGTAAATTTTAAATTGACGTTCGTTATGTTGAAGAACTAGATGTAATATTTAGTAGGATTCACTAACGTTACCCATCAGTAAAGCAATATCATGGTTAGCATGGAAATTTTCCTAACTTTCACGTTTTCTATGCTCAAATTCTTTGGCAGCACCTGATAGTGTAGTGAAATATTTTGTATGAGAAACTGCGAATAGAGGTGGTAACAATGCAGTAAATGGTTTGGGCTACAAATGCTTCGTTTCAGGCACTTTCTTTGGTTAAGTACTGCAACTAGTTATAGGTGATTTTGTTATGATGGGCTTTACGGCCAACTTTTGTCAAACCAAGTCTCTCTGCAACTACAGCCGATCCTGAATGAATTTTTGCTGCAAAAATCTTGCATTCCGAATGTTTCTCAGAAATTTTAATAGTTTGAGGGTCATTGTTTTTGGCTTATCCATTCTTCGAATTTTCATGAAATGAAACTATTTTCTCTTCTCCAGGTGTAATCATTTCAAACGGAGGTGGTAACGAAGTTACTTTCCGAAACTTTAAATTGAAAGCTATCAAGCCTTTGGAATTCAAATTCTCAAACTGTGGAAAGAAGACTCATAAGAATAATGGGCATTACACAATGGATGGAACATTAGGACACTGGCCAAGAAATGGGTTCTGTACTGCATTGCCTCATTACACTTCAGATGTTGCATTTATGGAGTATTCTGTTCTTGTCAAATTTAAAATTGTTGAAAGCATGATCGTGGTTGACTCTCGTAATGCAGGTCTTATGTTCAATGTTGTGGATGAAAACAATTATGAATACGTGTACATCAGGTTTGTTGTATCTTTTATACTTATTTAGACAATCAACGCTTTTGCTCAGGATAGAAAATTTGCCTCTTTGGGGAGGGACCGCCTTTGTCTGTCATCAAAAAGATTGTTGAAAGAACGAGATTCCTTTACCATTACCAGAAAGCAGGAGTAGGTCTACAGCAAGACAAAGCGAAGCGATTTCGACTTCCGAAGAATATATTTCACATCCTCAGCGCATCCATGCAAAATTTTGCTTTCTGGTGTACATATAAGATGTGAGGACACTGCGGAGGCCCCTATTTTTCAAAAGCGGAACTAGCAACTAATCCCCCGAAGAGGACACTTTTGTGGGAGAGTGAGATTGACTTTAGTTGGAGTGGTTGTAAAAAAGAGATCTTGTAAGAAGTTGGTAGGACGTTTTTGGAAAAAGTAATGCGTTATTTGGGAATTGTTTCTCGTTTTTGGATTCATTCCTCGTTTGGTTTGATTTGATTTGGTTTCACTCGAGACGTAAGTTTATTTCGTGCCGAACCGGGCCACATTTCTGGTGACCTCGACGTGACAATTTTGGTTCAATCAACTTGACTGTAAGTACAGAATCTTTCTATTTTGCTGTGTTGAACTTTGATATCTTCAAGAAGTGACCTGAAGAAGGAGTTGAGAAGCTACATCGTCTGGCAATGTCGTGTCAAAAATTTGTTGATGTTTTTCTCTTGCAATTAATTTTGAGTATCATGGATTGACAGGCTTGTGTCTGATTTTCTTGTGTTTGTCTGCATCTCTCAGTCGGTTTTGTTTACGTTAGGCCCGCGTAAATTGTGTCGAAAGTATAGCCGAGACTGTACGTATGTGTTTTGGGTTGTTTTGAAATGGCACAAAACGAGGAAGAAATCGATGAGTTATTGTTAGAAACTCATAGTCTACTTACAGGGATTGGCAAGGAGAAACTTTATGAAATTTGTCTCAAGTTAGGAACGATCCCTGAATCAAGTTATTCAAACAAAAGCCGTCTCGCAACCGTGAAAGTGATTGTCGATGAAATTGAAAAGCAGATTTCAAAATGTAAAGAAACCGAGAAGGCTGCATTTGTTAGGGATGTTTTGAAGCAAATTACTGAAACAAAAAGCGCAGCTAGCGTTGGAGACGAACAACAGACACAGGATTCCGTTAGACAAAAATTGGAAAAGGAAATCGCTTTGTTGAAAGAAAAACAACAAAGAGAAATGGAAGCATTAAATGATCAATTGAGTGCGATCAAACTAACGGCAGGGGACAACGTGCAAACAGGGGCTGGAGCGGCGACTTCTGAAGTAAACTACCAGGGCTTGCAGTCCATTTTTAAGAGGGATTTCCGAATTGTCGGGACAGTGGGGGCCCAGGGTCAGAAAGATCAATTGTCCTATCTAAGCCTAAGTAGACAAGTACAAAGTGGTAAAGAGAGAGGATATTCGGAAAAGGAATTAGTCGATGGTCTTATCAAATGCATTGTACCAGGACTACCCCTGAAAGATTATTTAGAAGCCATGCGTGAAATGGGGTTGGAAACTATAATGAAAATAATTCGCGCCCATTACCAAGAAAAGAACGCGAGCGAATTATACGCTAGCCTCGCGAATTTGGCCCAGTCACCAACAGAGGAGCCACAGAATTTCTTATTACGCGCCCTAAATTTGCGGGAAAAGATCATTTTTGCATCAAAGCAGGAGGGAAGCAAGTTAAAATATGACACCAGCCAGTGCCAGTCCATGTTTTTACACGCTATTGAAACTGGACTTTTGAGCAACACCCTGAGAACGAGGATGCGACCCCACCTTCAACGACCAGATGTCACTGATGCCGAATTGATCGCCCAACTAAACCTGGCTGGCGCTGAGGAATCAGAGAGAAATGCCAAATTAGGGATAGGCCAAAGAGGGAAAACAAAAGCTATGCAAGTTTCTGTGGAAGAAAATCCAAAAATTAAAGCAGAGACCCCCAAAAAAGGCAAAGAGGCTGAAGCTCCATTTGTTGAAAAATTGCTCTCGGAAATTCAAGCCATAAAAGCTGAAGTTGCCTCTTTAAAACAGGATGTAAAGCTCAATCGTGCCCAGTCTCCCGGGGAGGAGAGCAAAGTGCCACCGCAAGGAAAGGGAAGACCCCTTCGCGAAAATCGTCGGGGCTGCAAGGAGTGTTACAAGAACGGCCTAGGAGATCAGTGTACGCACTGCTGGAAATGTGGGGACAGTAATCATTTTGCGTACAATTGCCCCCAAAGAAAAGGACAGGGTCAGGGAAACTGCCCCCAGCTGCTGTCACGGGACAGCCAGTAGCTGAGGAAAATGATGTAGAGTCCCTCCATTGTATAGGCTGCAAGAAACTGCACAAAACTCTTTTCATTTGTGCTGGGTGCAAAACATCAAAATATTGTAGCAAGGTATGTCAAGTAAAGGACTGGGCTAATCATAAACAAATTTGCCTAGCAATTCATGAACTTTCGGAAAAATTTGAAAAGGCTGAACCTGGACGAGGTGATGGTGAAGACAGTAGGGTTTTTGTAAGCCATCTCACACCTCAGGGGCAAGAGAAACTGTCCAAACTAGTGGGTAGAAAATGTTTGATCAAGTGCAAGATGAATGGTGTCGAACTACCCGTGCTATTCGACACAGGGGCACAAGTGTCAATTGTCAGTTCAAAACAACTGAAA